>OZ010794.1:192075668-193275668 GCA_963932465.1 Maratus speciosus
AGCGTTGCAACAGTACAGAGTTGTAACTAGGGAAATGCTTGATTTCTCCCCATACATTAAACTGATATGGTTTATTGTCAGCTTCTTCGAAAGCTTTCGGAATGGACCAAATTTTATAACATTTTCCTTGATGTAGGTAGAGTTGCATTTTTGGAATTAACGATTAACTATTTTGCTAAATATTTGATTTTGTATTTTTTCACTGTTTCAGAGCTTGTAACTCGCCATTAATTCTCAATATTCTAAAACAACTTATGTCATTTCGTAGGATTTTTTCTGCTCTTTCTAAATATGTGCTTCGTTTTTATGTAGCATTATCGATAGTTTAGCAATGAGGGTTTTTTTTTACAAATTTCCGATTTTCCATTTCTATTTGCTGTAACTTGAAAAATTATTGAGATCCGGCCAGGCATTATATACTGATTTATGCTCCGTGTGATCTCCTCTATTACCCCTATTAATATTGGACCCCTTTAACCCTTTGACGGTTACGGGAGACTGGATCGTTTAATACAGCAAGCATTGATGCAGGGAAACTTCGACATGTACGAACACCTGCAATGGAAGAAGATGTACTGAATATTTTTAAAGATAACCCCTCCACGAGTACACGAGCTGCTGCGTCTGAAGTCGGTGTTTCTCACCAAAGTGTGTGGCGTGTTCTGCGTGCAGAAAACATGCACACCTTTCATGTGCAGCGGGTACAACTGTTATCAGTAACAGATTGTGCTCAGCGGACAGAATTCGTACGCTGGTTGCTTAATGTAACAGAAAATAATCCACAATTTCTGGAAAATATTTTATTTACTGATGAAGCAACATTTACGAGAGAGGGCGTGGTAAACACGCACAATATGCACACATGGTCATATACAAATCCGTACACTGTTTTCCCGTCGAACGCACAACAAAAGTTCAGTGTGAACATATAGGCAGGTGTCCTCGGCGATTATCTCATAGGACCATATTTACTCCCAGATGTACTCAATGGCAGTACGTACTTGGTTTTCCTACGGGATATCTTACCGCAGTTACTGCAAAATGTGTCAGCAACATTGCGCCACAATATGTGGTTTATGCACGATGGCGCACCGGCACATTTTTTCATAGGTGTTCGCAATCACCTCAATTCAACATATCCTGGGAAATGGATTGGACGCAGTGGACCTGTTGCTTGGCCTGCACGCTCTCCAGACCTCAATCCGTTAGACTTTTTTGTTTGGGGACACCTTAAATCGCTGGTGTATGAAACGCCTGTGGATACACCGGAGGATTTACTAGCGCGAATCGTTGTCGCTGCAGGAGACATTTCCAACTCCGTCGGAGTTTTTCGGCGTGTTCGCCAATCTTTACGACGTCGCTGTCGGCTGTGCGATTCTGTTAATGGGCGCAACTACGAACACCTATTATAATAATGTCCGTTCGTCTGCCTTCCGACATTGAACTGTGCAGCGCAGGCCAGAAGACTATGCATCACATATGTCATAAAGTACGTGGAATGTAATTCTTTATTTGTCATTTTTCTTTTATTTTCAACACTTTTTGGCACAGTATTTTGTAAGTCACAGACTGTGGTGTACTCAAATTGTAAATTACAAAGTTTGTATGAATTAATTTAAAATTTAGTGTCTTTTTTAAATTTATAATTAATAAAATTATTATGCTATTTGTTATTATTATTTCCTATCATAAATTATGATGCACATATACATACAATAATTGTCCATGTAAAACATGTACTGAAACTTCTTGCATAGTTACAAATCGCAATATTTTTAATTATTTCCGAATTTTCACCACCAGTTTAATTTTAAAGAATTTAACTTAAGCTTTATATCAATAAAAGACCACTTTAAAATGTAGACTATTATTGTAAAGTTATTTTGGTTCATTCAATTCTTGAATAATTAAAAATGTTGCATCTCAGAAGAAGCATGATCGAAAATGTATAGTTGAGAGTAATTAAAAAGGCGGTGTTTCCAATCGTGATGGGCGGAGTTTAACCTTTGCTAGTGTCAAAGAAAGCGGAATTGTAACTAAGAAACTGATTAATTTCTCTCACACAATTAAACCGATATGGTTCATTGTAAGCTTTTTCGAAAGTTTTCGGAATGGACCAAATTTTACTACATTTTCCTTGTTGTAGCTAGAGTTGTCTTTTTGGAATTAACGATTAACTATTTTGATGTATATTGGATTTCGTACTTTTTTCACTGTTTCAGGGCTTGTAACTCGTCAATAAATATTGCTATTTTAATACAATTGATGTCATTTTGTAGGTTTTTTTCTGCTCTTTCTAAATATGTGCTTCGTTTTTATGTAGCATTATCGATAGTTTAGCAATGAGGGTTCTTTTACAATTTTCCGAATTTTCATTCTATTTGCTGTAACTTGAAAACTATTGAGATCCGACCAGGCTTTATATACTGATTTATGCTCCATGTGATCTCCTCTATTACCCCTATTAATATTGGACTCCTTTAACGGAACACCCTGTATATATATATATATATATATATATATATATATATATATATTTAAATTAGCCAGTTAGATAAGACGAAAATAACGTTGTTTAACACTAGAACGCCCGGAAATTTTACTCAAGTTTCATAAAAATATCTGACACCAGAATTTTTATCTAAAATTATTTGACTCATTTATTTAACGTAAATTTGCGTGGTTTACATTTAACTTATTTTATGAAAGAATTTCTGGTTCCAGTTGACAATTAATCATATGGTCGGAGTCGGATCGACTCCTTCCCGGCGTTCTACTGTTAAATACTCGTATTCAGTCTGTTAATCCTCTCGAATTTAGGGTCTTCTTATCTTATATTATCTTTTCTTAAAAAGTTACTGAAGCGAAATTACGCTTTTGTTTAAATTGTCTGTATGGACCATCTGAAAAAATTATTATTTCATAATGTTTACTTAAGTGTACATGTATGTTTGGTATTTTATTCATGTTGTGTATAGACTAGCAAAGTATTATCAAAATTTAATCTGAGGATGGGAAGGCTTTATTTCATTAAATAATAGTCGAAAGCATGACTATATTTATCATGGAAAGCTCGTCAGATATAATTGCGACAATTTACATGGAAAAGAAAAACTGTTTTGTCATTCTGTCCCAAATCATTCTAATTCCGTAACAGGAAAATTGTCATTCTGTCACATTTATTGGGAAATCAATATATTATTAGTAAAAACAAAACATATTACATAGGTAGCCATTATATACTTGCTTTAAAATCTAAAACTTGTATAATTTGGTTGTCAAATTTATCTGTTATATCAAAATATGCACAAAAACATGTGACGGAATGACACAACACAAGACTTTATTTTGCATGCATTATTATCAAAAATATGGCTTTAAGGCTATTGTAAATCATTAAATATTATACTACATGCATTCATTTATTTAAAAAATGCAAAATAAACAACAATTATATTCTTTTTCCAAGTGTTCTTCTAGAATACTATTTGTATACAACTGCAAGCATTTTACTTTTCAGCCATGTTATTTATTTAGACTGTTGCCAGTTGCAAATAAAATAAAAGTTTTGAATCTAAAAGATTAATTTGAAAACTTGGAATATATTTCAATATATTTTTCAACTTAATTTATTAAAAAAAAAATTGATCAATGTTGACACTTGTATGGAATTCCCCACTATTAATATTTTTCAAATTGCTTGATTGTTGGTCCGCTCCACTAGCAACACTGAGTCGTAATTACTTCAATTATTACACCTCAGATTTCATGGTTTTTTAGCTAAAAATAGGTTTATAACAGGATCGACATGTTGGCGTCCTTTTGAATTTAGAAACTCAGAATCCATATGGTAAATTTTGATTTTTACTTATCTATGAATGAAAACGCTGTTATAAATCGGAAAAAGTTCATGGACGAGTTTTATGAAATCGGTTTTATTTTCTATTTCAAAGACGAGAGCTACTTAGGCCTCAACATAAAAAAAAAAGTCGTTTTGATATGTTTAAGCAATTTTTTTTTTCGTTAATGTTCCGTAATTGTACTTCTCGCGAATACTATGTGTCGCCCTCTATAGCAATAGAAATATTCTTCTAGATGGGAAATTAAAAATAATGATATTTATAGTTATAACCTAGATTTAAAGGATAATAAAATATTCATCTACATACTTTTTCATTTAGTGTTGTTTTATTATTACAGAAATAGCATATTTTGTATTTTAATGGTCTAAAAACAATTTTTAAAAAAAGGCTTTCTTTGAGCTCCTTAGAAATTTATTATTTTTTTTTCCAACTGAATACATGTAAATTATATTTTACTAATTTAGAATTTTTACATTTAATTATTTTTATCCTCATTAAATCAGCAATATAAGTCTCAATTTTTTGGAACAATTGTTTCCCTATTACTAGCGAATTGTACTTCTTTCTTTAAAATTACTAAATAAAATTTTGGAAAAATATGCGAAATGAACAAATTTGATTTACTATAAATCCCTAATGGTACAGATAAACGGTACATATATGTTGCGTATGAGATGCCCAAAATACTTGAATTCGAATAGTAGTATTTCTAAACAATTTTTTCCTTAAGGGATCTCAGGACTCTTAGAATTGGAAAAAATGAAAAAAAAAACATTTTCAACATTTAATATCTTAAAATGTATTTATTTTAAGACACAATTTTTATTGGGATAAAAAAAATATAAGTATCTTCTTTCATTTCTTGTCTTTAAAAACTTGCAAGATGTCGAATTAGGATTTACAGGGAGCTCTAAATTGTCAGAAATTTGAGGAGCAGAAAATTGGAATAACAGATTACGCGCAGGATTACAAAATAAATTTTGCAACTAGAATAAAAATTCTGGTGCCTACTTATACTCTAGATTATAATAATTACCCTTAACCTAAATAATTTTGTATTTAAAGCATTTTATATTTCTAATACAAAGTTGCATTTAGCTAATGCAAAAATTTTAAAATTTCAACAGTATAATCACCTAAAAAATATTTTTTTGAACAATAAAAATGAAATTTTAGGTTCCGTTTATACAGACTAACACGAAACATATGTTTTGAAAATTTCCTGAAGAAATATACAAAAGTTTTTGAGATCGCGCTATGCCCCAAAACATCATTTGGAGAAATGTGACTTCAAAGTTTCGGAAACGCCGCTTCAGCTATTCTTCGCGTATAATTCTAAAGGTCATAACTTCTGTTCTAATAGGAATTTCGAGGAAACAATTATAACCAAATGTTCAGAAATGATAGGAGTTTAGTATCTAAAAAAATTAAAATTTCGGAAATTTTAAATGTTTAAGAGTCCTGAAACCCCTTAAAAAAATTACGACAATTTTCCTTTGAAATTGAACAAAAACAATAGAAGTAAACTAGTGCTCAAAGGTTAAAAGAAGCGTGCTTGAAGCTCGTCTCAAAGGCAGAGTTGCCAGACTGGGGACATTTTTAATTCACATTATTTGACTATCACCAATTTTTAAAAACAGTATAATTTTCCTTATTTTTCAGAATTTTTAATCTATTTTCAAATAGGCCGGATATTTCTATTTCAAAAAAGCAGTGACAATCAACAATCTGGGGATAAAATACCCATTCTGGCAACACTGCTCATAGGCGCTAACAAGCAAAATTTCTGTTATATATGAGGTAAAAATTACTTTTCGAAAATAACCGTGAAAGTTTGCGATCATTCCAAAAGAAGTCTTTTCCCAACAGTTCTAGTAATACATATGTTGTACTATTTATCAATTTATACTGCAAAGGATTGGCTAAATATATTTTTTTTAATCGGAAGCACTTATTTATACGAAAGGCCATTGAATGACCAATTTTGAGATAATATTTTTATGTTAACGCAAGACGTTTTTTCGAATTTCGATTACGTATAATTTTGAAAAGAATAAAAATCTTTCATTAATTACTACTACAAGTAATTTTACAGTCAAAAGCTCACATAAATATTATACTGTGAAAAAATCCTATCATTAGATTATTTTAACCACTTCAAAGGTGGTGGTTTATATTTGGACCACTTAAATCGAACTCTAAATGCCACACCGCCACCAGAAATTTTGAATGAAAGTTACCCTTTTATTAAATACGTGACTAAAAGCTTTTAATTATTTTTAAATAAGTATGTTTGTAAGTTATGGTACCATTCAGTTATTTCAGCATTTTACGAATAGCCACTTTGCCCCTGAAACAATTAAGAAAAGGAGCTAATTGTTGTGGATTGTTGTTACCACTATATTTTAATTGTAAAATTGTCCTTATATTATATAAGATACTTAGCGATTAAATAAGTAAAATATTACATTTTAAAGATAACGATAGCAAAGATAGGTACCAGATTGGTACCAGAAATTTAAAACTAAATTTTGCTTTATGTACGTGAAAATAAGCTCTTATTTATCTACCCTATATATATAAAATCCTAATGAAACGAATTTATGAAACGGATATAAAAATCAACTGATTAAACAACTGATTATGTTTCAAGCGATTTCTCCTAAAATATGGAATACTTCGCGATGAAATTAACACCCAAAATCCTCATTGATCCGCAGATCTCAAAACTGGTATTAGAATTTTTAAATTCGAATTAGTTTTCGAAATATTAATTTTTTTCTAATTTCATATACATTTTTCTAATGATGACAACTTCAAAAATTGTCGACAGAGGGTGCTTTAGACTTTAGAGTAACGACCAACTACTTTTTACCGTTATTTTTGGTATGGGGTTAAAATTATTCTAAAATATAGACTTTAACTTAAATTTTAAGCCCAAAATCGAAAATACTGGGATCGGGTAACTAGCGAAAATTGAACTGTGAACAGAGGGAGGGGGATTTTAAACGCTCATAAACATTGAACAAACTAATGGATTTTGTTGCGGTTTGCGTGTAGGTCATTCCATTGGTAATTATTTTATTCAAAATGGCGTACAGCTTTGGTGTCCTCATTTTTTGATAGATGACGCTGCGAATTAACAGAAAGAAGTAGAGAAACAGAAACACGTTAATGCGACAGAAAAAAGTTTATTTAAAGGTTTTTTTACTAAAAGTATTCGAAATTACGACCAGAAGTAGTCCGACAAACTTGATATCGACCGTACATGGCGCTGCTGTTTCCGTGAGGTAGATGGCGCTGAACGGTAAAACGCGTGTCCAGCGATCACGCTGAAGTGATCATTTGCGAAACGGTTCCAAAGGTAGTAGGATGGAGTATTCGAACGATGTACTGGTCGACATGTTGATCGTATATGGAGCTGCGGACTGTAACGGACACGCCGCTCTGAGGTTGTACAAGGAGCGTTTTCAGCAAAGGAGTGCACCCCACTATACGACATTTTAAAGTGTGAATAGAAGGCTTCCTGAGACTGGTTGTTAAACGAAAGGTATGATGAATCTAGAACGAACAACAAGGACACCGTACAATGAGGAACAAGTGTTAAGTATATCGCAGAATTCCATACAAGCACGAATATTCGTGCGATAAGCCAACCGGTGGGGTTTTCGCACACCACTGTCTGGAGGATACTATCTGAAAACAAAATGAGCCCATACCATCTGCAAAGCGTGCAAGAATTATACCCTGAAGATTATCCAGACAGGAAGACGTTTGCTGAATGGTATTTGCATCAGATTGCAGCAGACAACACATTTGCAGCGTTTGTATTTTTTACGGATGCATCAACCTTTACAAGAGATGGAGCCTTCAATAAACATAATGCCCATATTTGGGCTTTGGCGAATCCCCGTGTTACGAGATCACGTGCTGCTCAAAGGCGTTTCTCTAACAATGTTTGGCCCGGCATTCTTGGGGACTACCTTATTGGACCATACATTCTACCCTACCGTTTGGACGGAAGGACATACTTAATATTCCTACAACAAGTTCTGCCGGAAATTCTGGAAGAAGCACATGTTCCTCTTTCGTTGCGCCACTCTATATGGTTCCAGCACGATGGGGCTCTTCCACATTTTACCAATGACGTTCGCCGACACCTCAACGTAAAATTTGGACAGCGGTGGATAGGTCATGGTGTCCCGGTTCATTGGCCTGCCAGATCGCCGGACCTATCATGTATGTACTTCTTCTGCTGGGGTCAAATGAAAATTTGGGTGTATGAGACTCCCGTACCTTTAGGTGAAGACCTCGCGGCTCGAATTTCTGTAGCTGCCAGAAAGCTATCAGAATTGGCAGGGATCTTCCAGAGCGTTATGAATCCCATGCGACGCGACTTTCAAGCTTGCCGCACTACTTCTGGTCGTAATTTCGAACATCTTTTGTAGTAAAACCATTAAATAAACTGTTTTCCGTCTCATCAACGTATTGCTGTTTCTCTGCTTCTTTCTGTTCTTTTTTATCTGCTTCTTTTAACCATAACTCCCAAAAAAGGCATATCCAACGTTACATTCCTATATGATTCCGAGTCGTCATCACATAGGAATTTGCATCCTAACACTTTCTGGAAGTATGTTGTTCTGGTAGTAAAACACCCAGGAGTAATGTCATTGAAATGTCGGAGATGCGTCGGAAGTGCCCTCAATCAAAAAATGAGGACACCAAAGCTGTACGTTATTTTGAATAAAATAATTACCAAGGGAATGACCTACACGCAAACCGCAACAAATCGATTAGATTGTTCGATGTTTATGAGCGTTTAAAATCCCCACTCCCCTTTGTTCACAGTTCAATTTCCCCTAGTTACCCGATCCCAATGTTTTCGATTTTGGGCTTAAAATTTAAATTGAAGTCTGAACTTAGAGTAATTTTAACCCCATACAAAAAATAAAGGTAAAAAGTAGTTGTTCGTTACTCTAAAGTCTAAAGCACCCTCTATTGACAATTTTTGAACGTAACCTTTAAAAATGTTTTTAAGAAATCGTGATATAAAGGATGATTTTAGTGAAAACTGCAAACGAATCGACCCTTTTTTCCGTTTTTATCATCGTTTGAAGTTTTGGACCTAAAAATTTAATAGCCCCTAGCTCCTAAAGAAAACGTTTGCGCCGTGTTGTTTCCCATTTGATAATGTTTGTCTTCATGTCTACTATCGTCCCCTCAAAGGTTGTCGGTCTGGTAGTAAAACACCCTGTATATGCCAATATAGAGAAAATATACGAGATTTTTTTTATATAAGGAGATATGAAAATGTTTTATAATTATGAAAAAAATAGGCATTTAGCAATCTTAGTGTGGTGAACACAGACTTCACTGGGTGTCCATAATAATGGAGAATCTCGAGCGTTTATGGTGGTGGGACTGGAAGGCGTCATAATCAAGTAGCGCCGCTACAATTTCATTTGGGAGATCATAAATTTTGCTGTAGAAGGTTTTAGCCAAATCGTTGATGCACATTCGCAAGGGGGTGGTTTTGAGATCCCTTCGGACAGTTGAATTACGTAAATACCGAGACGCGTTACGTACGGTACGCAGGTGCCTTTTATGCAGACGGCTTAGGTTGTCCATTGAAGTGGTGCAGATGAAGCCCCAGGCCGGATTAGCCATAAGTTATAATTGGGAGGATACAGGAGTTATAAAGGATAAGTTTATTATGAACTGAGAGGCATTTGCTATTAAGAAGATGGATAAGTGAGTTGCAAGCTCCAGCGACTTTCCCACTGATACAAGGAATGTGCTTGCTCCAAGTTAGTCGGTTGTCAAGGATGACCCCTAGATATTTAGCATCGTCTGGCAAGAGGAAGGCAGCGTTATTACTCTGTTAGGATATGTTAGTTTGCGAGCGAAGTATACTTATGAAGTTTTATTTTCCTTTATTAGGACTCACCATAACATACACCAGTTCAGGAAATCGTACATGTGAGTCTGCAGGGACCTGTAAAGACTGTACGGGTGGTGAGCTCAGGTTAAATGCAGGTGTCTTCCGCATAAAGAGCGAGAAGATATGTGCAATGAGCGTGGGATGTTATGGAAGAAGATGTTAAAGAATATTAGGGACAACACGCTCGCCTGAAGGATGCCCGCTAGAAGGAAAAGAATACTAGAAATAATGTTGTTTATGCGGACGCGAAAAATTCTGTGGAAAATGTGCGAGAATATTAAGTGTATAAGTGTCGCATGAAATCCGAACTTAATTTTTCAGGCCTTGAAGCAAGACTTTATCAAAAGCCTTTGCGACATCAAGAAATATAGCAGCTGCAGGAATCTTCGCGTTGAATTTCTCACTGAATAATTCAACAACTCTAAGTAGCTGGTGTTGTGTTGAGTGTTTTTGCGAAACCGAACTGCTCAGGTATAAGAATGTTATTTTGCTGTATAAAGTCCTGCAACTGGGTACGGATGACGCGTTCCACAACTTTTCTGATAGAGGGTAAAAGTGATATGGGTCTGTCTGTAGTTGGTGGGATCAGAGAGGTTAGTGCCAGGTTTAGGGATAGGTGAGATCATAGAAGTTTTTCATTGTTTAGGGAAAAAAATAATTTTAAAGATAGCGTTAGTGAGGTCAGTAATAAAAATAATAAAATTAGGAGGAAGGTTTTTAAGAGCTGTGCTAGTAATTTTGTCATAACCAGAGTTCTTGCGTTTTTAAAGTTTTTTGATAATATTGTGGATAACAATGGGTTGTGTGGTAGAAGAGGGATCATCAAGGGGGATTGCCAGAAAATTGCGAACAGTTTCGCTGACATCACTGAGATGGGTTTGACTTGCGAGGGCGAGTTTGGAGAAAATTGAGTTGCACAAGAGCCAGCATATTAGCTTTATCATGGTCTGTGTAAGCAATGGAGTTGTTAGCAGTAAGTGAGGGAATAGGGGAAATTATTTTGTTACGTTTACGTTTTAAAAGCCAGGAGGAATTATCCTCGCAAGCAAGAGTTTTGAGGAAGTTGTTCCACTTTTTTTTTGTTTTTCTATGTACAAACTATTTTTAATTTTGTTGTTAAGTCTATTGATACTGATTTAAGAGAGGGATCTCTAGAATTTGGAAAAAGCCGTCGGAGCCGGTTACGTTGTTTTATGAGGTTATAAGTATAACAGAGAGGGATAAAGGAATTGTTATTTCTAAAAGTATTAAAGGTGGAAAAATTGCGAGCGTTAAATATGTTCGAGTTGAGATGTTCAACAGCTGCATCAATATTTCCTATACTTATGTTTATTTCCGGAAAGTGATGTCTTGAGTATTAAGGTAATCTGTGATTTTTTTTCCCCTATCTGTAGCCACGGAGACGTAGGTGAGAGAGGATTAATGATATCAAATTTAAAACAGACCGAGAGGTGGTCAGAATAAAGATTATTAATTACAGTAGAAGAAATAGGGTATGGACTATTTTGCGAAAGAGCCAGGTCCATAATATAATTATGGGTATTAGGCGCAGTGCTAATGTGTGTTGGTCTGGATGGTGCATGCAAGCTTAGATTTAAGTGTTGGACTAAATTGTGAAGAGAACCACCCCACTGGGAGTTGCCATGGCAATCACAGCGTCTGCTGTTGGCATTGTAATCGCCTACAAAAAAGCAGCGGTGGTGGTGTGAATAAAAATGTGTAAGACTAATAACAGGGAAGTTACCAGTAGATAGATCATAAATTGAGGCTATGTTAATGTTAATAAGAGGACGCTGTAATTATACTTGCGTATTCAATATCGTTAAAAGTGTTGCTCTGTGTTTGATAATGCGGAATGTGATGTTTGGTGTAAATTGCGGTACCACCTCTGTGCGTGTCGTCGGCGCGGGGTTTGTGGAAAAGCCTATAGCCAGGGATATTAATGTTATAAGTGGGATTCAAAGTATCTTGTAGAAAAATAACGTCAATTTGAGGATGATCATGGCAGAAAAGTTTAAGTTCATTAATTTTATTCTGCAAAGAGTTGCACTTCCAGGAAAGAAAAATAAATGAGGAGAAGCTAGGAGAGGAATTACTCATTGCCGGGTGTGAAGAATTCCGTCTCTAAAGTGCCGAATGATCTCATAATTATGAGCATTTTTTCCTTGTGATAGGTACAATTCTTTGTAAGTCTGGCTATATTTTTGAAGCATTGAAGAAATTTATAAAATGTTAGGGCTCTTTCATCTCCTGAAAAGCCCTAAAATTTCTTTGAAGTCAGTAGCGTAGTTTGAATTGGTGGATTTTTCTGTGGATGCAGAATCGGTGTTATTCAGCTTATTTTAGGTGTTGTTTTTAGAATTTGCGTTTTGCGAGGAGAAGAGAGCGGATCCGGGGCTTCAGCATGTTCTTTAGCATTAACGTCTGATTTTTTCGCATCGGGTTTGCGTACATAGTTATTGTTAAATAGTAATCCCGCCATCACGCCAAGCATCACTTTGAGTTTTTCATTACGATTAGTTTTAGAATCTAGCTGTTTTTAGTAAAACTGCGGTGTTTTAGGGAAACCGCAATAAGTTGCCGGGTGATCTCCAAATCAATTTGACATTTCGGAGTTATCATACCAATTTTGTCGCAATTTGGAGTAAGATCCGAGTACTTTGCGCTTTTGGGTGGCAGGTTGCAAAATTCTGGCATCGGTAAGATTGTTTAACAATGTTAGTGCACTTAATATGTTCAATTGTCACTCTAATGCAGCATATTTCGTTAATTTTATAAATCTCTCAAATTTGTCACGAGGCAGGACATTGACAACAGAGAGGGGCACTGGTCTACCATTTTTTCTGCTTTTCATCATAGAAGCCCTATAGCCGGTGACATTGTAATCTTTAAGCGCATCAATGATTGTCTGGGGGTCGGTATAAGGAGAAATTCCTCTAAGGACAGTTTTATACGGGCGTTGTTCCGCTGGGCTTGGGATGGTATAGGCTATAGCGTTAGTGACTAAGTAACACTGAGTTTTACGAAAATCGTCATCTGATTTGCAGTGGACTTTAAGTAGATAATAGAGATATTTCCATTGTGTTCTTTAATTCTGCCAGCAAGTTTGTTCATTTCTCTTTGATTTCGATATAGAAGGGATGTATTTTGAATGCTGTTTTGAAGTTGTTATAATCCAATTAAATTTTTATAGTAAGTAACAATATACTCATTTATCAGACATATTATTAACCCCTTAACCTACAATGATGGGCATAGCCCGCGTACGATGATCGAGCCAAATGTAAATTCTTTTTTCCACTAAAATGTCACAGTAAATATAGTTTAATTTAATCGTCGAAATTTCATGATTAAACAAGACAAAAATCTCTATTAAATTTTAGTGGTAGCTGTGGATTTGCCAAACCGTGGAGTTGTTAGACGTAAATCGTAGGTTAAGGGGTTAACTGAATGTTATAAATGTGTTAATATATTGCGATTATGTATTTACTAATAGTCAGTAAAATGTAAAATTAGAAGGCACTACCATTTTAGCTTATTTTCAGTATAACTTTGAGCCGGCTCAAAGTTTGGCATAGATTTTTTGTTTACTGATAAATGCTGTATAATTTTCTGTTCATAAAAACTATGTGAAATAATGATTAAAAAAATTACAAAAATAAAAGTCATATCTTATGATTATACAAAATACCGTTTTTTTGTCAAACATTCCCCATATATGCACATATATTATGTATGAATGTCGAAAGTGTGCATTGAATATAACATGACATGTAAATATTTTCAAAAATATGTGTCAAATATATAAAATTCATTTAAAGATATTACTTGTTGCTGAGGTACTGAAATTTAACATTTCATACATTCGACCAGGGATGCCAGTTTGGTCTCAAATTTTAATCCGAAATTTTAAATTCATACCGGAAATTCCCAAAGAAGAATTATTACTTTCTGTCATCACGAAATCTCTCTCTCTTATTAAATAAAGCATAAAATACTATTCTTTATTTCTGGTATGGATACTAAATTTCTGAATAAGAATGGAGGACAATCTGGCAACTCTGCATTCGAATTTTTTTTATTCTTGTTTGATTAATACTACAACTAGTATGTACTACTGTAACTATGGATATATTATTGAGTTAAAACATTGAAAATTGTTTTTGACTGCATTTGTATGTTTTATATGAACAATAAACATTTATTTTTGCTAAATATTCATGGTTTTCTTCTTCCACTCTTTTTATGCGTAATATTCGTTGTAATATCATAAATTATACAAATCTTGCCATGTTGAGAAATGTAAATTAGGAGACTTAAAATACCGTAATTTCCCGCGTATACGCCGCGGCTTAGTTGAGTCTTTTTCATACCGGAAATTTTATTTAAAAAATGAAGTAAGAATTGCGAAAGAAACTATTGGGACAACCTAATATATGTGCGGAAAATGCTTACAAGTGAGCAGCTATACAAGAGTAAGAAATTATGTGTATTTATGATGAAATCTCATCCAAAAATTGATACAATTCCAGTTGAGAAAAAGGAAATGCAATTTATTAATTGTTATTCACGTACAACATAAAGAAGGGGGGGGGGATTTATTTTAACTCAAATCTATTGGTATAAATAATATACAAAATTCAAGAGCTGAGATGAACTATATCGATATAAAAAATAAATAATAAAATTATTTATTATTGTTAATATAAGTTGAATCTATGTTATTTTCTAATCAGAATTCTAATTAGAATTTCGAAAATAACAACTTTCACCTTTAGTAATCGCGATATGCCTGACTTTAAATAAAGCAAAGAATACCATTCTTAATTTCTGCAACGAACTCTAAATTTCTCAATAAAAATGTAGGCTAAACTGACAACCCTGGGTGTGATACATAAAAATGCTGCTCTGGTAATTGAATACAACCCTTCTGTATATTAATCCTCACCTTATTTAACACTAGAACGCCCGGAAATTTTAGTCAAGTTTCATAAAAAAATTACTCCAGAATTTTTATTTAAAATTATCTGACAGATTTATTTTACGTAAATCTGCGTTTTTAAAATTTACCTTATTTTGTTAAAGAATTCCCGGTTCCAATTGATATTTAATTATATGCTCGGAGTCGAATCGACTCTTTCCGGACATGCTAGTGTTAAACACGGCATTTCTTTCACAAATAAGGGGGAAATAATTATTCGGAAATAGAAGTGGTTGTAAACCGCGGGATTCCAGTTACTCGGGCACTGGTCACAGTTTTGAAAGTTGATTCCCATTTTTATTCCTACCATCCCAGTAGAATTTCCGTGTAGTAATATTTGTTTCATTTAATAACAGACATTTCGTGATTAAAATTTTTCGAAATACAGAATGTCTGGTAGGTATTTTGATTATGAAATGTACTACATTGGGAGCACTGGGTAGTTCTTTAGCTGATCGCGATTCATGATTCCGATTCAAAGTTCAGTATTCTTATACCAGATATTTAAACAGTCGTCGGATAAATTAACAACTGACTTTCTTGAACTCAAAAGAGTATTAAAGATATGCGCTGAACAACTTCGGAAAATTTAATGCATTTACATTTTACAAGGCATTTTTTCTGGTATGAAAGGCAATATATTTAAAATTCACTTTATGTAATATTTTACAGTTCATTGAGGTGATTTTTTTTTTAAGAAATACTCATAGTTACGGCTGTACACCACATTCACCGAACTAAAATATTTGTCTTATATAATCAGAATATATCTGACATTATATAATACGAATATTGCATTTTAACATTAGAGGCGTTAAAAAGCTTTTAGAAACGAAATAAGCAAACTCTTCACTCAAGTGTGGTATAGGGGCGAACTTCTGGAACCTTTCAGGGGTAGGGCATTCCTGTTCCAAAAATATTCAAGTAATTAATACACACCGTACATTACGAACAAATTTATTTGAAAAAAAAAATCTTTGCATATATTATGAGATCGAAATAGTACTAAAAAATTACTGGTGCCATTTGTCAGTAGGGGCGTTAAAATTAACCGTTTCCAGAATCCAAACGGCGCTTCTCAAAGGGTTTTAAATGGAACTCCTGATTTTTTTAACTCATTAATTCTCGCGCACGTTGTTTACACGGACAGCGTAGGTTACTTTTTTTTTTTATTCAGATTGTTTAATTCCTGCCAGTTTATTATGAAATAGCGAAATTGGTTTTATTTTCGTATCATTTTATCTGCCATTAAATAAGGTAAATATTTCTTTTTCAAAAAATTGTTGGCAATAAGCAATTTGAATTTTTAAACAGTAATAGAATTGGTGGCAAGCAAACAGTCTGAATTTTCAAAAAAGTTGTCTACGCTTATTGGGTGCGACGCTTAAAAAGTTAAACAAAAATAATGTGGTATAAACAATATTCAGCGCCTTGCAAATGGTTCAAAATACTGCATTGATCTAAAAATATTAAAAAAAATTAATTTTAATCTTTATAGAAGGGAACCTATGTTATTTTATAATACAAAAAGCGTTTTATTGTTTAGTATACATCTAATATATTTTACTTTTTGCTAATGTGTACATTTGTTAAATCAACTATTTCTTAACACTAGAGCTACCAAGACCATGATTTTGATGGTTTTCAAATTTCATGTTTAAAAATTTTATATAATTTATATATTGTTCTAGAATTTTATGATGCAATTTTTAATGAAATATAAGAATAGTTTATTATTCCTATTCAGTTTCCACTCACTCACTTTAATTTCCATAGTCTGTATGACCTATACTTATTTATACCAAGATCCGTCAAAATGACGGCTTTGGCAGGGCTGACACAGGCGACTATTTTTTAATTCTACCTCGCATCAATTTTTTAAAACAAAAATCTTTGATATAACGTTTGTCAACACTTGCAATAGAAATATATTACAAAATTAATTTTTTTTTTTTAAATAGTGGTGCCAATAGAATAGAAAAATAGTCGCCTGTGCAGCCCTGCTTGAGCAATTTCAGAGTTGAATGATCCAAAGTGTTCGGCAGCCATTATAATGGGATCTATTTTGCTCCGATAACGATTCAGTTTAGAACTGAACGGTCTGACTGGTAAATGTAATCAGGACGCAATTATTATCACTTTTACTGCTAACGTGATAAAGTTCTTGGTGAAAAGTGCAGTCTGTGGTAACTGTAAAAAGTCCAATCTCGGAAAATAGTATTCTAGGAATAGTATTCTAGGTATTCTATTCTCTTTCCATTAAGTCATGCATAGCTTGATTTCCGAAAGCCGATGTCACTCAATAATAGTGGAACCCTACAATCTGTCGGAATACCAGAAGGTGTGGCTTAGACCAAAAGGCGTGGCTTATCAAATGTGCTATACTATAAATGCAATTAGAAACTGTTTTTGTTTGTTTTTTATTAATAATTAATGAATTATTATATTAAATGTTGTTTTTGTTAAATTATATTATTTTATTTACATTAACTAAGTCAAAAGTTACAATGAAAGCCATGATAAGAAATCCGTCAATTTGATGGGTGCTGTAAAACTAGGTATATATTTAACATCGGTAGTTCTAGTGTTGATGTAACAAGCAACTTAGCGCATATAAAAATAACGTGTAATAAAGTAACATATTGCAACTTAAATTTCCTAAAATAGTTAATGATATTTGTTTCATTATGTAGTGTGTATCTCATTGTTGTAAAAAAAAAAAAAAAAAAATCCCTAAATATACCTGTCATGACAGGCAATTGAAGGAAAATTTTTAATAAGTAAAACATGCCATGCCTCATTAATCTGTCGGGGTACATGAGAATAATGCCCGTTCCAGTATACGGTGTCCTAATCCGAAATGTATTTCAGAATTTCTGGATAGTATTTTTTTTTTTAACTATTGATAAGCATTTCGTGATTTCAAAAAGTAAAAATTATTCTTCCAAAGTTCAAAGAAATAATTATAAAGTCAAACTGGTAAACATTGTCAAAGAACACAACTATTATTGATTACTAATCCTCATAATAAAAATCGGAATTTCTGTCACAAATAAGGAAAAAATTAGTATTTGGAAATAAAAGTGACTATCAGACGCAAGATTGTCCATTGATCACAGTTTTGACATTTTCCCACTTAATTCATTTAATATTCCAACCACCTTATCAGAATTTCTGTGTAGAACATTATTTCTTAATGACAGAGATTTCGTGATAAAATAAACAAAAATTACAATACATAAATTGTTGCATTTCGAAAAAAAAAAATTAGAGTATGCTCACGTCAACTTGCAATCATTTGGCTATTATTAAATTCTAAATGAAATCTAGCACAACGTTTGCAAATGATTACAGTCATTGAATTACTAAACAACTGCATTTCTTGAATACGACGCTCCGTTAATTCTAATCCGTTGCGTCTCACCAGGTATATTGCTTATAAATTTTAAATTGAAATTTTTCTGGTAAGTAACATATTTTATATTTTTCTTACAGTACCAATTTTATGTAGAACGGAGTTTTATGCGGAACTGGTGCTTACTTTGCATACCATTATTTTATAAAACAAAACTTCGAATAATGTAACTTCAGAATCTTGCAATTCAATAAGGTGAAATATTTTCTTTAAAAAAAATTCTGCTATCCAAAAATCAGTAGACGTACAAACACTGTGGAGGCTTTAACACTAGACTAAGAGACATTTACAAAAATGCCAACTAGTGTGATGAAAGTTATAATGTTTTAAAACATATTCACGCTAGTTTCAGTGGTTAGACAAAAAATATTTGTATACCAGTTTACTTGGTGAATAGGCGTAAATATATAAATGTATAGATATAAGTCAAGTCATTTGATAATTGTTCCTGCTTTGGAATCTTGTGGGTAAGAGTGGTCTAACAGCTCAAAAACTGAAGGCAGACTATTCGGTCATTACAAATACGTTGACAGACATCATCAAAATTACTAAAAAATTTATCTTAATCAAAACATTTGATCATTGATTAATCATTATATAAACGTCATTCTATAAAGTTCATTTATTTCCTTATTCATGCAAAATGTTTCTGACAAATATAGTAAAAATTTTTATTCGTTTTCACTCACTGAAGTTGATCTTGGTATTATAATTTCTTTCACTAACACGAACAGGGAGTCATTTTGGTTATCACAATATGGCGGAAACGCAGGGCCTGACTACCACCGCAGTAAACCCCCATCAGCACAAAAAAATGTGATTCTGGCCATAGTTAAAACTGAAATTTTGCATTAAAAAATTAAATTTGGGGAAATTTCTGCTCAAATTTGACGGTAGAACTTTCTCCCTTAACTAATGGGCAACTGCGAAAGTGGTTATAGTTAAAGCTTCCCCATTTTGAGGATATATCCGTTCCACTTTATTCATATTTCCATGAGCTCTATACGAAGGATTTAGTGGACATTATTTGATTTTGACATAAATTACAGACAATGGATTTTTACTAGGTTATGTGTTTTTCTTTTTTTAGATGCTTATTTAGTTATCTAATTTCATTCTAATAAATAGTGAAATGTTTTAGTAATATCCCGTTAGTGTTAGAAAGGGTTTCATAATCAATCGCTGATGCAGGATTTTTCGTTCTTATCATTATTATTACTGCTTTATACCATTGTAGGTAAAAGTGATCTAATGATGAAAATACTTTTAACAAGTCATTTAAAAATTATAAAAAGGGTCGCAGAGGTCATGGAAATCGCAAAAAAGCACTTGCCAAATCATTTCCATAATCTTGACTTAAATTCTATCAGTTCAAGGATATTGCAAAATTATTTTTTAATTTAAAAATATCGAAATCATACCAGAAATTTTGAAAGAAGTATTTTAACTGTATACAGTCGTGAAATGGTTGTTATTAAATAAATAAAAGAATTTTCTGTTATGAATCTGAAATTTCGGAAGAGGGGCGAAAAAGCCAAATTGGAAATCCTATCGGGGCGACTTTGAAACCAAATTTCTTGCTAGAAAGTGTAATTACTAAGCATTAGTTACATCGCCTAGAAATACTAGGTCATTAACTCCTTCCGGACGAGCGTCCTTTACAGAATTTTTAACCTTCAGTGCGCAGCTTTGCATATATGCAAACAACAGTGTTTTGAATTTAATAGATTTTGTATTCGTATATACCTAATTCACACCATAAAATTAAAAAAAACAACATCTGCTTTAATTAATAACAGAAATTCCGTATTTAAATAAAGCGAAATTAAATATTGAACCTTTCTGGTGTAAAGTCAGATTCGCTGTACTGCGTAATTTCCAGAACGTATTCTATTTTGGGAATTAAAGGGTTAAAGTTTCAATTTTATTTTTGCAATATTTTACCGTAAAACAGTCAGACGATAGTACTTTTTACTTGTATTGCTGATGTGCAACAGAAGAAAAGACTGACGTATTATATGAAAAATGTATCTTTGATTGTTTTCATTATTTTTCCTATGTAATAAACCTTCTTTCAGAAAATCATATATATTTTTTTCGAAACAAAATAAAAAATCGCGCATTTAAGGGTTAATCTTTTACCACCGGTTTTTCAAAACAGAAATTTTCGCCTAATTGAATCACAGAAATGCTATGATTAGATTAGTGAAAGTTCGCAATTAAAAGTAAGTTGTTTTAATAATCAAGGGTTAGGAGTATATTTTGATTCACGCATACGTAACGCTCGAACCGAAGTTGATAAGTATTATACGTCCAATTTAAAAGCGGTATGTGTATTTAGAAATTTCGAATTATCACCGGAAAGTTTTAAAAGTTATTTTTATTTTATATGATAAAAGGTATTCCACAATTAATGTAATAGAAAATTACTATTCAAAATTTCATGGTCTGAATTCAGAATTTCTAAATTAAAAGGCCGTCTTTCGGAGATTTCACACTTAAAGATCTTGTATAAACCTGAGTTTCCGTGCTTTCCTAATGTATAACGTATTACAACATAAATCTTTTTTAATTTTTTTTCCGCAAAAATAAGTTTCCCATAGTTTAAATTACATCATAAATAATAATAATAATAATAAAAAAAAAACAACAACAAAAAAAACACTGGATTTCTATTCATTCGTAGCTAGAGACTCAGTCATAGATAGCGACCTCAGGCGAAACAGTAAATGTTTGGATAAGGTTTCGCTTGTTGATTTCCACGGTATATAGTTCTAGACCAGGGGTGGCCAACTGTGACACGCCGGATACCACTATTTTTATTTATAGAAATAGCCGACTTCTTGAATCGCAGAGAATCGATTATAAGATAAGGCAATGATTACAATAAAATGTTAATGGTGTACAGCGTGCCACAGTCTGCCACCACTGTTCTAGACACTGTACTACTAGTGTTGGGATGACGGATGCAAATTAAATGCTTGAGATGAAATTAATTATAAAACTAACACTGTCTTAGCATTCAAAAATTTGCTTTATTTAATGACAGAAATTATGTAGAAGTTAGCCAAAGTTTATAAAATCTTGGTCAGTAAACCACATATAGATTTCCGCAATTTGTAACGACAAATGAATCAGCGAAAATGCTTTGTAACCAATAGAATCTACTCCCATACATTGAAATTTAATAAAATCTTGAAAGGAAGAGCATCTTTATCAGAACTGATAAGGCATGAAACAAAACAGTGAAACTCGAATTCAATATATTCTTCACTAAAGCTCTTGAAGGTTGAAATCTCTTGTTTAAACCCCTTGAGGGGCAAGCAATTACGTTTGTGAAATGCTAAATTGCCAACGGAATCTTTGAAAAATTCTATTTTAAAAAATGTAATAGCAATTTTACGGCTCTTTTCCACCAAAGTTAGAAAAGTAAAATTTAATAATTTTTTTCTGGTGTAAAACTTCATTAATCGTAGGTGGTATATAATATATACAGGTGCCCCTCAAGGGGTTAACCTCTTTATCTAAATATATTTTTAAAAAAATATTTCAAACTAATCTGATAATACCTTTCTTAGAAACGCTAAACAAAACTTGTGATAAACAACTGCATTATTTGCTCAGGCTCTGTCAGGATTTATGTTCCCAAATAAATCGGAATGATGTTTTATACTCTTTAACGATATTTAATTTGTGAATATTATTAATGAGCACTTATTGTAATATTATGAGTGAAGGAATTTATATACATCTAATAACGTCTTCGACGAATTGTCTGAAATCATTTTGAGAAATATTTGCACAAGAGAGTACAAGAGATATTAGATAATATTATTAAGATATAAAGCCTCAAAAACTTCAGAAGATAGCTCGAGAATATGTAAAACACTTCAGTTTGAGATGCAGAATATCTTGATTACAAAAGTGCAGAAAATAAGAAAATAATTTAATGTAATGTGAAAGCTCTCAATGCGTGTCTGTTTGAAGTTGCACATACGAATCCATATCTTTTTAGATCTATATTTAAAGTATTTTTAGAATTAAATTAATCAAATTTCTGGTTTGAACCGAAATATATTCATATGGTAGCTGTCAAAGAATGATATGGCAATCCTAAATACATTTCATTGTAAATAATTGTGAAATTTTCTCAATTTCTAGACCACACTGTCTTGAACGCATTTTGCTAATTCAGATGAAAAACATCTATTTTATGACGAAATCAGGAATAGATGTTGCCATTTATTGGTTTGCTTTTAATGCAAAAAACATTCAGGTATTATAAAGTGAAGACAAAATGTAAAAAAAAAAAAAAAACAGTTTAGTTATTATGGGAAAAAGAATAGAGTTCCACATATGTGGACCCGGATAGCAAAGAGGACAACCCAGAAATATTTTGGTTAACATTATGACGAGCATAAAGAGTTATATTGCTTTAACTTCGCACCTACTAGATATATATTTTTTTTTTAAATTCTTGAATCACAAATGTCAGTTGACGAAAAAGACCGAATGGACGAAATTATAAACATTTATGAGAAAATGGTAATTTTAATGCAGGCAACCCCTTTCAAATCGTTTTTTCACTGTTTTTTTCGTTAGCGTTGTCATATTCTCCCTCTATATACCCGAAGAACACTCCTGCAACGCATTTCAAGCACGTAAGACATTTGCGATTAGTTATTGTTATTTACTTTTACACCATGAGCAATACTCGATTTTATTAAGTAGTACCAACTATTTCTGGTTAACAGTTGCTCTGTTCTCAATCGCTGTATTATCATGTCACTTCCTTCTTCAACGTGGCAATTGTAATGACAATGAGAAAAGGGTTTCCCGTTAGATATATTGATGGGAATGGGTTATTTTCATGACCGTACGATCTCCATTTTTTTGTAAAATATAGATGACGTTTATTCCACCACCCACTGAGTTCTAGGCAATGACAAAAAATGGTTGCTGTTGTAAGCGTATTTTTTTTTATGTTTATATTAACCCCTAAATTTTGACCCTAATATTTTCTAAAAGCTTTCTTTCACTTATTTAATCTCAAAAACATAATATACATACAAATTTTAATAATTATTGGTATTCAAATTCAAGGGATCATATAAACGCTTAACCCTAGAACTACCGGAAATTTTACTCAAGTTTTATAAAAACATTCCACACCAGAATTTTTACTTAAAACTATTTAATTTGTTTATTTAACTTATTATTGTCTGATTTATACATTTAGTTTGTTTTGAAGAAATTTCTGGTTTGAATAAATATTTTTAATGTACATGTCGGGTCCATTGGACCCTTCTGGTAGACAGAGGGTTAAAAAAATTCTATATACCATAGCCACAATTTTGAGTAGGCCAAGTATTCAGGGTATGGTGTTTATCCTTATGATTGATAATGCAGCTACAAATGAAGAGGGCGGGACATATAGTGTAGTACCTACGTGTAATGGAACTACGAATAAAAAGGGGATACATATAATGTAGTCGCTACCAGTTTCGAAAGAAATAACTTAGGACGTAGTCACCAGTTGCCAGCCGTTGCTTGTCAGGACCTATTAACGCCGGGAAAAACTTCCGTCATCAAACGTGCATATAAATTTTTGCCTCATTTATGACAGAAATTCTTAATAAATAAGGCGTTTAAATAACACGGAAAATTCTATTCAACTTTACTGGTTGAAGCTTTTCCTGACGGTAATCAAAATCACTGACATTGAGAAGCAGATTGTTTATGTTGTCACAATATGGCGGAACCGCAGGTCCTAAATACCGATAGGGTCCTAAATACCGAATTTTACAAGGAAAAACAACTGATATTTTTAAAAAGTCACTTAACACCATGAAGGGCGGTGAGGCCGTAACGGCATCACATAATTGTAATCCCTAATTGCCACATTCGCACCGGAATTTTATAATCAAAATTTCACCTTTATTAAGTACGCGGAAATATGCTTTTACTTGTTTACAAATAAGTTATGTTGTAAAAACTGGTGTCATTAAATTATTTCAACATTTTATGAATACACATACCTTGCCCTTGAAAGAGTTAAAAAAGAAACAAATTTCTACTAAAATTTACTGATAGAATTTTTTTA
This sequence comes from Maratus speciosus, assembly GCA_963932465.1. Classification (NCBI taxonomy): domain Eukaryota; kingdom Metazoa; phylum Arthropoda; class Arachnida; order Araneae; family Salticidae; genus Maratus; species Maratus speciosus. Next base: position 192,099,972 of record OZ010794.1, read on the forward strand.
TGGTAATTTGCCAATGCGGAACCGATTACAATTGAAGATTCACCATTTTCAGAATATGTCAATTCCTGTTTATTCATAGTTCCATGTGATTGTTTCTCATTCAGTTTACACAGTCAAGAAAAAATTACCTAAATATAGGGAGATTCGAATATATTCCTGGAAAATAAATCCAGAATTTTTTCCATACACTTTTTGTCATGGATTTATGGAACCGTTATTAAATCTTTTGAAATTTTGGAAAAGTATAAATTCTCTCCAATAAACAACTTCGGTTTCACATCAGAAAACCAAATAACTCAAAACAACTCAGGTAAACTTTTTTTCAATCTTCCTACTTCTTTTTCAGTACATGTAACATAGGGCTTTTCACAGACATTTGATGACAACTTACTAAGATATGAGAAGGATTTTATTTATGAATAAGAAATGAATCTGAAGGAATGAGCCCCTAAAATTAAATCTACCCTAGCTATATTATAAAGGACAAACATATCTGTGCGTAACGTATACGTCATTTTGCGAATGGCAACACTTTGAAATTTGAAATAAAATTTTTGTTTTGCAAATTTATCTACTGCGAATTTTTAAACTTCTAGACATCGCACATTTTAAATTTTTTCACCGCCGTATAAGGAACAAAATGCTCTTTTAAATGCAATTTGTTTGAAAGCTGTATCTCAATTAATTTTTGAGATATTACTTTTTTTGTAGTTTTTAATATCATTTTCCTTATCGTGGCAACAAAAGTACCTCATTTCTATTGAAAGTTATTGAAAGTAATCGGAAAATAGTCGAAAATAGGAGATACTATATCTTTTTGTTGCCATTTTCTCATAAAACTTGAAAAAAAGGTGAAATTAAAATATGGACTATGTCAAGAATATTGTCTGTTATTCCGTGATAATGACGTCATATGCACACTTTTCTGTAGACGAAGTTTAAGACAGGATTGTAAAAGTGAATTGTCTTAGCGGATGCAAATGACGTCCTTTTATGAAAAAAGCGTGTATTTTAATTCTTAAACCTGAACTATGTTTTGTAGAAGTGCGTCATTTTCTCAGCCCAACTGCTTTGAAATTCTTCACAGGTGAAAATGCTTCATTTTTGATTTTTAGTTATCCGCCCTGATCTTTCTGCTGAACCAATTTTACTAATGTATTTTTTACACTGAAAGCTCTTCCTTTGTAGATGTGATCGAACTTTTTTTTTTAAATACCCCCACTTTTATATTTTATTTTTAAAAGCATTTTATGAAATTTCTTCAAAATGATGAAAATTAGATAGCTTTCATTTTTGCAGACAAGAGAGAAATAATGAGGTATTTTTAACTTTATTCATTCTATTTTCTGATAAAAATTCCAAATTGTTGATAAAAATTGTTGCATAGGGTTTAGTGGCGCAAAATTCAATTAGGAGTAGAATATTATATTAGGGACATAATAACGGAAAATGACATACTGCTTTTGAAAACACGCATTTTTCCTGATAAATTTTATATATTGTTTTTTCTTATCCATGTGTACTGACACTAAGTTTCAGACACTAGGCGAAATGTTTATTTAAGTGAAAATAAAGTCATATTTAAAAGAAAACTATCATTTTCTTAGATAAAACTAAACATTTTAATACAAATGCGTCTAAAAAACATAAATTACGAAAATTTCTACTCTCCGGAATTGAGATTAGAATCTCAAGTAAAGAGTGCGTCTGTTCACATAAAAGATGTTGCTGACAATGTTGCCTTCAAGTTTTGAGTTAAAATGACTTTAAAATGATCAAATAAAATACAATTATTTTAAAAATGATGAATATGGATATGGGAAGTGCGTATGCAAATTTTGAGAATGTGAAAATTGTAACGGTTTTCATTCCGGAAATCCAAGCATAAGTGCCTCAATTGATAACCACATTCTAATAACTGATCTTTATTAAATTTTAATGATTAAGTATCTACATTATAAAGAACAAACGTATCTGTGCGTAACGCTGACGTCATTTTGCGAATGGCAACACTTCAAATTTCGGTCGTGAAATTTCCGCTACTGCAATTTTTTAATCTTCTGACCATCGTACATTTTCAATTTTCGTCGCATAGGGAAATAATTTTACTTTCAAATGCAATTTTTTTAAAAACTGTATTCATTGACTGATGTATTATATTTTCTAAAATAATTTTTAAGCATGATTTTTCAAAATTTATCTTTTCACGTGCCGGTTTCAATACATAATAATAATAAACATTTTGCACATAAAGCAACAAACATTTTTCAGCATTTGTTTCTGACTAATTTTGTATAATGAAATTAATACTTCCTTTATAAGCAAATAAAAGAATAATAATAAAAAACCACCAATCTAAAACATTTGTGAAAGATAAATTAACAAAATTAATACTACTTTTATAAACAAATACAGGAATAATATTGAAAAAACAAAAATTTAACATATTTGTAATAGTACAATTTAAATTTTTAGATCACCAAATAGGATTTTTTTTTCAAATGGAATTTGTTTGCAAAGTTTACTGATTATCTATGGTTTTTAAAACAATTTTAAAGCATGAAATATTTTTTAATTTATCTATATCGCGCGGAGCTCGATTACGAAAGGTTAATCCGCTTGCCCTTAAAACAAAATAAAGAGTTCATCATTTTCTTACGGCAAAAAAATCTTGGCAAATAACACTTAGCATGCGGCTAATAAGAAAATATCGCTTTTGATAAATTTCAAAAATTTATTTGATTGTATAATTCGTATTTTCCATATGACAAATGCTTTTTTAATGTAAGTGGCCAATCTAAAAAATTTATTGCATATAAAAAAATTATTAGTTTTCAAAAAAAAAAAAAAAAAATGTTTTCACCTATATTCTTTAACCCGGGAAGCCCGGGTACGATCCCCTAGTATATATAAAATCCTAATGAAACGAATTTATGTACCGATTTCATGAAACGACTGATTAAACAACTGATTATGTTTCAAGGCGATTTCTCCTGAAATATGGAATACCTTGCGATGAAATTAACACCAAAAATCCGTATTGATCCACATATCTCAAAACTGGTATTAGAATTTTTAAATTCGAATTAGTTTTCGAAATATTAAATTTTCTAATTTTAAATACTTTTTTCTAATGATGGCAACTCAAATTTCAATCATAACAGATATTTTTTTTTTCAAATTTCAGAAAAGGTTATAATTTTAAATTAATTTGTCGACCAGTTTGGCCTCTCTTAAATCTCCGAAGAAAAATGCTTTTTTTTTATTTCGTTATCATTTTATTTAATACAAAACATTCTTTTAAAACTGAAACATTTAAAATTAATGGCTTTCATTTCTTTCTTTTTTTTTTTTTTTTTTTTTTTTTTTTTCGCGAAACAAAAAAGAAAAATATTAGGCTCAGATGTCATATACGCACCGGGGTACCTAATTGGCGCCAAAGTGGCGTTATTATGCATTACATGGTAACCCGGCTATTGTTGTTTATTCATTAATAAATGTTTATTTACATTAATTTTCTTTTTATTTAAAAAAAGTTGCAAATTGCTTTGTTCTATAGTTATTCTATAGTTCTATAGTTAATTAATTTTATTTATTGTTATTTCATTTTAAAAATGATTGAAAATAATTTAAAACAATAGAAAATAATTTAAAATAAATAATGTAACTGGTATTCGAAAACGAGGTTTTCGCCAAATTGTCGTAAAAAATATCACGCCGAACCCGGTGCTTATATGACATCTGTGTTAAATATTAAAACCCTTTCACCGTCCGAGAGTTTTCCAGTATTTTTATAAGAATGTTTGTAAATCCCAGGATATATATAATTTTTAACCGCAGTTTGATGCTATAATAGCTTTAATATCACTACTTTCTATATGAGGTTCAAAATAGAATTCTGTTAAAAATATTTTGATCTACAGCCATTTTAACAGGGTTTCTAGGAAAGGAAAAATCCGGGCCAGACAGTTAAAGGGTTAAGAATGCAAGAAATCATGACATTTAATTTCAAATTCAAAGCAAATGATCAATATCGCCAAATTATATAAATCGCGAAACCACTCGCCAAATTATACAAGTTGACGTATTTTTTATTTTAAATAACGAAAGAACAAATAAATTAGTATAAAAATACAAATACAAATAAAGCGTCAAAATAAAAATTACTTGATGGCGTAAACACATGTAACTTCATTACAATCAAGTGAATGTGACCTTTACTATCAACCATTATTGGCATTTAACCCCTTGAGGGGCAAGCAGTTGCGTTTGTGAAATGCTGAATTCCCACCGGAATGTTTGAAAAATTGTATTTCAAATTAAGTAAAAACAATTTTACGGCTTTTTTCCACCAAAGTTAGAAAAGTAAAATTTAATATTTTTTTTCTGGTGTAAAACTTTATTAATCGTATGTGGTATGTAATATATACCGGTGCCCCTCAAGGGGTTAATCTTATAGTCTGTCCATAGTTTTTTGGTCAGTGGGATAACCAAGTAGTACCGTTTTATTTTACCACTCGAAAAAAAAAAAAAAAAAAATGCTAACTTACGAGTTAAAAAAATGGTACGTTTCCGTTATACGGACACCATTGTCGCTAAGCGTAATGTTTGGCGCAGAATGAAAATCACGTGAATTAAAACATCTGAAAAATAAAAGAAAAAACACTGTCGATAGTAAAGTGAGCCTTTTAAAAATATAACATTTGGAAACTACAGACTTTTACGAACTATTACTAAATCACAAATATATACTTAAAATAAGTGAACAAATAACTGTTATACAATAAAGTATAGCAAATAATAGCAAATCACAATGTTTCGAATGGTTTACAATAAAAATCCGGTACTAATTAGTTATCCTGTCGACCAATTTCGCCAAATTATATAAATCGCCAATCCACTCGCCAAATTAACAAATTGACATAATTTTTATTTTAAATAACGAAAGAACAAATAAATTAGTATAACATTAATAAAAATACAAATAAATCGTCGAAATAAAAATCACTTGATGACGTAAACACGTGTAACTTGCTTAACCCTAGAACTACCGGAAATTTTACTCAAGTTTTATAAAAACATTCTACACCAGAATTTTTACTTAAAACTATTTAATTTGTTTATTTAACTTATTATTGTCTGATTTATACATTTGGTTTGTTTTGAAGAAATTTCTGGTTTGAATAAATATTTTGAATGTACATGTCGGGTCCAATGGACCCGTCTGGTAGGCGGAAGGTTAAAGTCAAGTGAATGTGACATTTACACCATTATTGGCATTTAATCTTATAGTTTGGCGATAGATTTTTGGTCGACGGGATAACTAAGTAGTATCAAAAATCCTTTTCATGATCAAGGTTGAAGTAATTGGTGCATTAGCATGGTGTCCGTATAACGGAAAAGTACCAAAAAAAGCTATTGGTGAGATTTGAACCCGGCTAACACAAAAGTACCAATAATTCTTTGCGATCATGGCAACTTTTATGTAGTTTTATTCGAAAATATAACTTTGATTCTTTAATCAAAATTGAAACCTTTCTTATGAAAAGCGAAGAAACTGTTGATAATTGTCAAATGACGTAGACTATTATTATAGAAATTGTTTTCAATTCTAAAAACAGCGCAAAGAATAATATTTCCTAATGATTAGAAATTTATTTACACATGCCTATTAAAAACAGAAAAAAAAAACTTTAAAATTACTATTAAATGAGTACGTGTTAAAAGCAGTAAAACAAAAAATTCTATTTACACGTGAATATTAAAAGAGAAAGGAAACTTTAAAATAATAAATACATTAATATGTGTTTAACCATTTTAGGGCAAGGTACTTCTATTCGTAAAATGTCGAAATCAGTGAATGACACCGGAATTTACAAACAAATTTCGAAATACGAAAATGCTTTAGTTCACTTACTTAATGAAAGAAAATTTTTCATTCCAATATTCTGGCGCCAATGTGGCATTTACGAATTAAAATTAAGTAGTCCAAAAATGAACCACCGCTCTTGAAAGGGTTAAAGCAGTAAATTGCAGTAATTGTAGTAAATTGTATTATATCAATCGTTTTATAACACTGTTAAAAAATACCGGTCGGCAAAGACTCTGTATACTTAATTCATTTTATTTTAGCTTCTTTTCAAATGTTTAACTGATCTTCTTTAATCAAACACGAAAAAAAAAACCATTGGATGTCTTAACAGCAACTGATTCGGCCTTAAATTTTCGCAATCAAAGGGAATTAAATGGAAACCCGTTTACAGGGAAATCGCTATAGGTTTATTCATTATAATTCAATCTTCTCTAATCTTTTAAAAACCGATCAAATTATCGTGGTTTTAGATTCTGCGGTGTCTGAACGGGGGCTGGCGATCGTAGCTTGCAGGGTTCAGAGCCCCCTAGTTTGTTATAACATGTTTAAGGGGCAAAAGAGTGAATCTTAATTCAGGGAGGTTAGAAAGTCAATTTTTTTTCTATCTTGAGATATCGTGTGAAGAATCGTTTATTATGTATTTTTTAAATTCTGAATCGAATGAAACCATCTGCAAGTATATACAATTATTTGTTACAATGTGCGACAAATTCAATGCATCGAAAGTAAAAAAAAGGAGTATCATTTTTTTACTGAGCACAACTTAGTTACATTTATTGTTTTGTTCCAAACATGTTCTTAATATCGTATTGAATTATCTAAATCTTAAATATCCTCAAAATAGCATAATAAAAATCAATAAGAATTCTACATATAAGTGATATATGGTACAAAAAAAGGCTAATTAAAAAATAATAAGAAGAGAGATTTTGTTCAACTTAGTGAAAACTTTCGAGACGGCATCCCTTACACAAATTTTATTTGGGTGCCACCGCTTTTTTTAAACAATTCCCTTTACTTGTAAAATACAAAAAATGCTCTAATTAAAAATGACAAATATTACATTTATTTATTAATGGTTCAAAAACAATTTCCACATGCACCTTTTGACGATGCATATATGCATCACCCGTTTCGAAAGAATTAAGATACTTGTTGTGTAACGTAGAAGATTTGTCTATAACCCCTTGAGGGCAAACAATTGCGTTTATGTAATGCTGAATTCCCACCGGAAATTTAGAAAAAAATTATTTCGAAATAAGGAAAAGCAATTTTACTACTTTTTTCCACCGAAGTTAGAAAAGTAAAATTTTATAAATTTTTTCTCATGCGAATCTATCCCACCGCCTCTCAAGGGGTTAACATTGTGATAAGCATAATGAGTTATTTTTCTGTAACTTCGCATAATTTTAGCAAAGTAGACATAATTTTGAAAATAAAACATTTTGGAATCATAAATATCACTTGAACAGACCGAACGAAATTGTAAACATTTTTTACAATATGGTCATTTTAAAGGAGGCAACCGCTTTCAAACTGTTTTTTCGGTATCATTTTTATATTCTGCCGCTCATACTCTAAGAACATCCTTGTAATACAATTAACACGTTCACGCCGGTGCAGTGGGTCACACTCGACTGTCTCAGAGTTCTCAAGTCTCCGGCTTTTTTTCAAACCACTATTATTTTAGAGAAAATGTTGTTCCTTTAAATCTCCCAATTGTTCTAATTAAATAAAACAACATTTTCTGTATTAAAATAGTGGTATCCAAAAAGCTGGAGACTTTGCAGATCTGAGACAGTCGAGTGTGACCCACCGCGCCGGCATGAACATGTTAACCCTTTCAGGGGCAAGGCATTTCTGCTCTAAAAATGTTCCAATATTTAATTCACACCGCAATTAAAAAACAAATTTATTTGAAAATAATGAAAAGCTACCCCCCCCCCTCCCACGTGTATTATGAGATCGAAAGTGTACTAAAAAATTTTAGGTCTCATTTGTTAATTTCGGCATTAAAATTAACCGTTTGCAGACTGCAAACGGCCCCCCTCTATGGGTTAAAGCACGCAAGAAATTTGAAATTAGTTAATATTATTTATACTTAAACCAGTAAAATTATATGATTTCACAATACAGTAATAAAACAATCTACGGTTCAGACTTTTCTTGAGCAACAGTTCTTGAATCATGTTACTTGCCTCTACAACGGGGCAAATGTAATAACAATGTGAACAGGTCAATGTGTCCCGTCAAACTTAGTGACGTTCATGAGTTGTTTTGGTAATGGGAAATCCGGGAATCTGAGGCGACATATCGATGACTTGTAACTTTATAATTTTTAATGGAGCCACGGATAAAGAGGAGGACACATGTAGTGTAGTGCTTACCGGTTTCCAGTGAAGTAGCTGAGGATGCAATTGCAAGATGGTCCCTAATGTTTGTTTATATCGGATATGGTCCTTATTAATGCCGGGGACAAATTCCGTCGTGGAATAATGCCGGGGAAAAGCTAATATAAATTTTTGCCCTGTTTAATATGAAAATTCAGAAGGAATGTGCGTTTTAAAAAGAAGAAAATTTCCATTAAAATTTACTGGTGAAGTTTTGCCCGTGACCACCTAGCTTTAATTCCAAATCTGAGAAATCGCACCAGGAATATTTTAATGAAATTAAGCTTTTATAACGAAAGTGAAAAAGAGGGGGTTTTAATTTTCAAAGAAATTCATTTGAAACAAATGGCTAGTTCAGTAAATACTTATAGCGTGAGCAATGCTAGGATTTTCTGTAACCAGTATTTTTGAACGGAAAAATGTGACTTATTTCATCGGAGATATCTCATTAACTGAATAAGGCGAAGAAACCATTTCGAAAATAACGGTGGCCAACAAGCGTATCAGTTATCAGATTTGTGACCTACACTACAAAAACAAATGGAACTAGCCAAATACAACATTTTACAACTGCAATAATCATAGAAGTTATTATCTTAAGGACACATGAAACATAAAATGGTTCAAATTTTTGAGTTTTTAATTATCAGTATACGAAATAGATCTAAAAGTTTATGGTTCTAAATGATTATGGACATTTTACCTGTCATTAAATGAAGTGAATATTTCTTTTTCATAAAAGTGGTGACAATAAGAAATTTGAATTTTTAAACCGTCGTATTATGTGACCGTTAAGGGGTTAAAGATGGGTAGCGAAATTTTCTTTTTTACTTAACCCCTTAATTCTCGCTCCCGTCATATTCACGAGCAGTGTCTTTTACTCAGATTGTTTGATTCCCACCAGTTTTATAAAATAGTGAAATTGGCTATATTTTAGTATCATTTTACCTGTCATTAAATAATGAAAATATATCTTTTTCATAAATTGGTGCCAATAAGCAATTTGACTTTTTAAACCGTAATTTAATTCGAGCGTTAAGGGGTTAAAAGTGGGTCGCGATTTTTTTTTTTTTTTTTTTTTTTTACTTAAATGTGGGTCGTGTAGTAATAAATGTTGGGATCCGCTGTCCCAGAGGAATGAAATTCACTTACATCAAAAAGTAAAGTGTTTTTTATTGCCACAGTATGGCGGTACCGCAGGGCATAAATACCACGGTCGACAACATCCACCAGTAAAAACGTAGAGATATTTTAGCCTTAATCATGGCAGAAATTTTGAATGAATGAGGAGGAGTTTAAAACGTAAAAAAAATATTCAAATTTATTTATGGAAGTGTTCTCCGTCGGTAATTAGGCCATTCGGAACTGGTTATAGTTATACTTTCAGCATTTCTAGGCTATGCCAATTCCTTTGTATTCATACTTTTATGTGATTAATTCTGATTCAATGTTCTCAAATCAGAGGAAAAGTATCTAGATCTAGGGAAATTCAAATATCTTCCTAGAAAATAAATCCCTAAATCTTTTTATCAATCTGTAGGGATTTATGTAACCTATATTAAATCTTGTGAAATTTTGAAAAAAAATATAAATACTCTCCATGGAATGAAAAGTCACATCTGAAAACCAAACACCTCAAAACAACTGAGGGAACTTTTTCCTTTTTTTTCACTCGTGTATACATACAATATTCAGTTTAGATTAACCCTTACCGGCGCGGAGAAATTCTGTTTATAAACTGATGAGATAATGGACTGACACCGCAATTTATAAATGAATTTATTAGAAAATACGAACTTGCTTATTTTTATGTACATTATAATAGGAAGATTTTAGCTAAATATTCTTGGTGTCCTTTGTCAGTTCTGGAATTAAAATTAGGTGACCTTTTTTTAAGGACACCTCGCCGGTAAGGTTTAATAGCAATGTGTTAGACGTATGATACACCGGGGCTTGTTGTCGCACTTTTTCAAAAATGTATTTTGTTTCTTTAATTTTAATTTTATAAAAACATTTAAATTTAGTTTGTTCAATCAGCGTTTCTTAAAGCATAACCACGTATGAAAAAAAAATTTTAAAGATAAATTAATAGTTTCTATATGAAGCTCAGATAGACATAAAATCACTAGGCCGAAGTATCCTACCGAACGGAGTAGGTTGGCCCTCTAAATTGATTTGATTTTGGGATTACGAACGAAAATGAAAAAACACATAAAATGTCAAATGTATTTTTTTTTTGTATATAAAAATTAGAAAAGGATAAGAACAGATAATTTGTTCAACTTAACTACAGCCTTCATTGAAATATTTCTCATCATTACAGTGAATGCAAATATAAAATATCCTGTACATAATGAGACATGATTCGTGTGCCAAACTTTTGCACCTGGTACATGGGATTCACTCTTGTCTTTGTTGTCTTTTAGGTAATACCGCTCTGCCCAGTAAAAGGCATTATTCTGTAATTTTATTGATTTTTACAAGTTATGAATACAGAAAACAAACTCTTATTACTGAACATAGCATTGTTACATTTATTGTTTTGTTCAAACCATGTTGTTTATATCAGGGCTTCCAAATGGTCCGCCAACTGAATACCAATAAATTTTAACAGAAAATTTTATGGTAGGTTTTCGCTAGAATTAACTTTCAAAGGAAGTTATGGGGCGGTTTGTAATAAAAATCTAAAAAGAAAATTTTTCTAAAAAAGAATTGGTATTGAGTTGGCGGACGATTTGGGAGCCCTGTTATATCAATAATCTAAAACTTATTAAATATCCTCAAAATAGCATAATAAAAATCAATAAGAATTCTACATATAAGATGTATCGTAAATAAAAATAAGAGATATATAGTATTGAAAAAAGTCAATAAAAAAATAAATAAGAAGAAAAACTGTATTCCACTTAACGCTTTCAGGGGTAAGGTACTCCTATTTGCAAAATGCTGAAAGGAGTAAATTACACCAGAATTTACAAGCAGATTTATATAAAAATAAGTAAAAGCTATATTAACACATGGAAATTATTCCATAGGGAAAACGTTCGCCTTGCATACAACATTTCAAATAAAAATCTTTTTTTTTTTTTTTTTTTTTTTAAGTAATTGCTTAAAAGGCGCAAATGCCAACATAGTGAAAAAGATTCCAAGCCGGGACTCGAACCCGGGCCAAAAAATAAATAAATAAATAAATAAATAAAAATAAAATAAATAAATAAATAAATAAATAAAATTTGATTTTCATTTGAAATAAGTAAAAGCTTTTGTTCACGTACACAATAAAACGAAATTTTTCCTTCCAACATTCCGGTTCAAATGTAGAATTTAGGGTTTTAAATTAGGTGGTCCAAAAATGTACCACCGCCCTTGAAGGGGTTAAATTAAGATACTTGTTACGTAACGTAGAAAGTTTGCGTTTAACATTGTGATAAGCATAATGACTTATAGTACTTTAAATTTGTATAATTTTGACAAAGTAGACATACTTTTGAAAATAAAACATTTTTGAATCATAAATATCATTTGAACAGAACTGATGAAATTTAAACATTTTAGACAATATGGTCATTTTAAAGAAGGTAACCGCTTTCAAGCTCTTTCAAATTGTTTTATCGGTAGCATTTATATATTCTGCCTCTAATACCCTAAGAACATCCTTGTAACTGAATTAACCCTTTGGACTCCGGCGTCTCTTACGAAAATTTTGTGCGGTCGGCACCACTTTTTAAAAAGAAGTTTCGTTCAATTACATAATTTCAAAAATGCTCTGATTAAATAAGGCAAATTTTATTTTCCCTCATTACTGGTCCCGATTACAAATTTTGTAAAGAAAGGTGATGTCGCCGGAGCGGCGACAACGGATTTCATAGGGTTAACCCTCTCGCTGCGTAATTGTTTTATCAATATAGCTTCACGACGAGTATCTTTTAAGAATTTTTATTCTTTAGTCACCGGTTTTTCAAAGCAAAATTTTTTATATAATTTAAATGGGAAAATGCTCCGATTAAATAAGGCAAAATTTCCAATAAAAAAAAATAACTGGTGGGAATAACCAAGGAGGATTAATTAGACGAAAAAATGCATCCCCGAGAAAATCTCGAGTTGTGCAGCGAGGGGGTTAAAGCGCGCAAGAAGTTTTAAATTAATTATTATTATTTATTTTCACACCAGGAAAAGTATATGATTTTACTAAGTAGTACTAAAACGATTTAAACTTTAAGGGGGTATCGTCAGTGTAGTTTTTGCGTCACGATTCTTGTTTCTACAACGAGGCAAATGTATTAAGAATGTGAACGGTATCCCCTCTTAAACTTACTGACGAGCGTGACTTATTTTGATAATAAAAAAATCGGAAATGTGTTGCGACATGGCGATGACCTTTAACAAATGACTTTAAATGGAGTTACGGATAAAGAGGAAGAGACGTGTATTATCTACCGGTTCCCAGTTAACCCATTAACCGCACGCAACAGTCAAAATAATTGCTCATGCAATGAATTAATTACATTTGCACCACTATTTTAGAATTTAAAAAAATACTTTATTTATTGGCAGGAATTTTGCTATTTTAGTAAAGCGAAATTTACCTTACTGAATTTGTGGTGGGAAACTACTTTCAACCAGAAATTTGAAAATTTCTATCATAATAGTTTTGGCGGTTAATGGGTTAAGTAACTGAGGATGCAATAGCAAGATGGCGACTGTTTGTTTTATCGGATTAGGGCCTAGTTAACGCCGGGGACAAATTCCGTCATGGAATAATGCCGTGGAAAAGCTGGTATAAATTTTCTCCCTGTTTAATATGAAAATTCGGAAGGAATGGGTGATTTAAATAAGAAGAAAATTCCCATTAAAATTTATTGGTCAATTTTTTCCAGCGCAGCGGTTCCCAAACTATGGGTCGCGAAATAATTGAGGTTTGCCACAATAATATATCTTTTATTTTATTTGTTTATCGCTTTCAAGGTCCGTGACCACCTAATTTTAATTCCAAAACTGAGAAATCGCACCTGGGATATTTTAATGAAATTATGCTTTTATAATGAAAGTGGAACAAAGCAGGCTTTTTTTTTTTCAAAAAAATTAATTCGAAATTTCTGGTGACGGTCAATTATTTCATCATTTTACGAACAGCATTTTTCTGCCCCTGAAAGGATTAACAAATATAACAAAAGGCTAGTTCCATGATTACTTATAGTGTAAGTCACATGCTACGATTTTCGTTTACTCGTATTTTAGAACGGACAAATGTGACTTATTTCATCGGATATATCGCATTAACCCTAGAACTACCGGAAATTTTACTCAAGTTTTATAAAAACATTCTACACCAGAATTTTTACTTAAAACTATTTAATTTGTTTATTTAACTTATTATTGTCTGAATTATACATTTAGTTTGTTTTGAAGAAATTTCTGGTTTGAATAAATATTTTGAATGTACATGTCGGGTCCATTGGACCCTTCTGGTAGACAGAGGGTTAACCGAATAAGGCGAAGCAAACTTTTGGAAAATGACGGTGGGCAACAACCATAGCAGTTATCAACTCTGTGACTAACACAACAAATACAAATGGAACTTTCTAAATACAATATTTTACAACTGCAAGAACCATAAACGTTATTAGCTTAAGGCACATGAAACATAAAATGGTTAAAATGTTTGAGCTTTTAATTATCGGCCTAAAAATAAAGCTAAATTTTATGTTGATATATGATTATGGACCTAAATTATTATGGTGCTAAATAATTATGGATGTATAAGATTATGGTGCTGGAATATTTTAAAATAATATATTTTAAACACCGTGGTGTGTATATAGTTTTTTTTTGTCTTTTTTTAGAAATGTGTTTTTTATGCTTCGGGGCATTTTTCTAAAATTCTATTTTAGGTAAACAGTTGAAACTTTTCAAATATGTGTAACGAAGCTGTTTCTTTAAAAATACGTAACATTATAGGCCAGAATGAACTTTTTTTTTTCAAATAATGAAAAATATGTTCTTGAAATTTTTAGGATTTTCAAAGATTTTTAGTAAAATATTTATAATTTTATTTCTTTTAAGCCAAAATGAAAATTGCTAATAATTACAGACATCTTTGCCTTATCTAATCGTTGAATTGCTGCGATTCAACTTGTCGACTATCTATATTATAAAGGACAAACATATCTGTGCTTAACGCATACGTCATTTTGCGAATGACAACACTTTGAAATTTGAAATAAAATTTTGGTTTTCCAATTTTCTTTATTGCAATTTTTTACACTTCTAAACATCGCACATTTTTTATTTTTACACCTTCGTATAAGGGTAAAAATGCTCTTTTAAATGCAATTTGTTCGAAAGCTGTATCTCAATTTATTTTTGAGATATTAATTTGTTTGTAGTTTTTAATACCATTTTTCTCATCGTGGCAACAAAAGTACCCCATTTCTATTGAGAAAATAGGAAATACTGTATCATATTTTTGTTGCCATTTTGTCATAAAACAAGAAAAAAAAGATTAAATTAAAATATGGGCTATGTCAAGAATATTGTCTGTTATTCCGTGACAGTGGCATCATATGCATACTTTTCTATAGACGAAGTTTAAGACTGGGTTGTAAAAGTGGATTGCTTTAGCGGATGCAAATGACGTCATTTTATAAAAAATCGTGTTTTTGAATTCTTGAACCTGAATTATGTTTGTAGAAGTGCGTCATTTTCACAGCCCAGCTGCTTTGAAATTCTTCACAGGTGAAAATTCTTCACTTTTGAATGTAATGTAATATAATCGAAATCACACAATAATAAAACGCAATGTTTTACAAAAATTTAGAGTGTCTATATAAAAGAGAGGTGACATGTAAATAATAGCGATTTATACTACAGAAGTTGATAATTCTCGCCTGGATTGCTTTTGCTTCGCCAAATTAGACAAGCAAACAAATAATTCGTGGTTTAAAATAATATCATTTCTCTGAAGTTTTCGTCTAAAATTCTCTCGAATAATATAATTTTAATGCTATTCGTTAGGACATTCTACTACAATTTTATCGAAATAACATAATTTGCTTAATCTAATTTTCCTAATTTTATATAATCTATATATTTAAAACAGAAGTGTGTTTTTTAGTCATCTGCCTTGATCTTTCACTGAACCAATCTCACTAATATATATATATATTTTAAACTGAAAGCTCTGCTTCTGTAAATGTGATCGCACTATCTGTTTTTTTAAATATCCCCACTTTTATATTTTAATTTTAAAAGCATTTTTATGAAATTTCTTCAATATGGTGAAAATTAGATAGCTTTCATTATTGCAGACCAAAAAGAAATAATGAGGTATCTTTATTCATGCAATTTTCTTATAAAAATTTAAAATTGTTGATAAAAATTGTTGTATAGGGTTTAGTGTCGTAAAATCCCATTAGAAGCAGAATATTATATTAGGGGCATAATAACTGAAAACGACATACTGCTTTTGAAAACACGCATTTTTACTCAAAAATTTTCTGTATTGTTTTTCCTTCTGCATGTGTACTGATACCAAGTTTCAGACAATAGGCGAAATGCTTATTTATGAGAAAATGAAGTCATATTTAAAAGAAAACTATCATTTTCTTAGATTCAAAATCCCTAAACATTTTAACACAAATGCGTCTAAAAAAACATAAATTACAGAAATTTTTACTCTCAGGAATTGAGATTAGAATCTCAAGCAAAGAGTGAGTCTGTTCACATAAAAGATGTTCCTGACAATCGTGACTTCAAGTTCTGTGTTAAAAAGATTTTTAAATGATCAAACAAAATACAATTTTTTAAAAAAAAAATCATGAATATGGATCTGAGAAGTGCGTATGCAAATTTTGAGATGGTGGAAATTGCTGTTTATCATTCCAGAATACCGAGCATAAGACCCTCAATTGATAACCACATCCTAATAACAGATCTTTATTATATTTTACTGATTAAGTATCTATATTATAAAGAACAAACGTATCTGTGTGTAACACTAACATCATTTTGCGAATGGCAACATTCCACTTCGCGAACATTTCGGTCTTGAAATTTTCGCTTCTGCAATTTCTTAATCTTCTGACCATAGTGCATTTTCAATTTTCGTCGCATAGGGAAAAAATTTCCTTTCAAATGCAGTTTGTTTAAAAACTGTATCTTAATTGGCTGATGTATTATATTTTCTAAAATAATTTTTAAGCATGATTTTTTTAATGTTATCTTATCACGTGCCCGTTTCAATACATAATAATAATAAAAATTTTACACATAAAGCAACAAACATTTTTCAGCATTTATTTCTGATTGTTTTTGCATAACGAAATTAAAATTTCCTTTATAAAAAAATGAAAGAATAATATTAAAAAACCCACCAATCTAACATATTTGTGAAACACAAATTAACGAAATTAATACTTCTTTTATCTATACTCCTATTATAAAGAGGAAAAAATTGTTTATTTGTCGGAGATAAGCTCTGGAACTACCGAACCGATTCCAAAAGTAATGGTATCAAAATGATGGTGTTAGTCCAACTTAGAACATAGGCTATATCTTATATCGGTGCCACTACCCCAAAAGGGGTGTAGGAGGAAAAACGTTCTAAAAATACGACTTTTGTGTTAGTGAAGGGACTGGAAACATGAAATTTGGAATGATAGTTACTTATAAGATACTAATGATCTCTGAGGACATTTCGTAAAAAAATCGAATTTAAAAAGGAGTGAAAATGCGCGAAAAGCGTTCTAAAAAACGTTCTAAATGGCGATTTTTACGCAATTTCAGTACCAAACTTATTAAAAAAATTATGGTGTCAAAATGATGGTGAGAGCCCTTCCTCCACCATTGGCTGCATTTCATATCGGTGCCACTACCCCTAAAGGGGGTGCAGGAGCAAAAAAACGTTCGAAATTGTGATTTTTGTATTACTGAAGAGTCCAGATACATGGAATTCGGCATGGTAGTTACTTATTAGATATAAATAATCTCTAAGGACATTTCTTAAAAAAATTCGAAATTTAAAAGGGGTGAAAATGCGCAAAAGGGCGTTCTAAAAAACGTTCTAAATGGCGATTTTTACGCAATCTCAAGAAGTACCAAACCGATTTGGAAAATAATGGTGCCAAAATGATGGTGACAACCATTGCTCCAACATAAGCTACATTTTACGTCGGTGCCACTACCCCTAAAGAGGGTGCAGGAGCAAAAATAAGTTCGAAACTGGAATTTTGTGCTACTTAAGGGACCAGATACATGGAATTTGGCATGGTAGTTACTTATTAGATCTAAATGATGTCTAAGAACATTTTTAAAAAGAATTCGAAATTTAAAAGGGGGGAAATGCACAAAGGGTCTTTCTAAAAAACGTTCTAAATGGCGATTTTTATGCAATCTCAAGTAGTACCAAACCGATTTCAAAAATAATGATATCAAAATGATGGTGATAGCCCTTGCTCCAACATAGGCTATAATTTATGTTGGCGTCGTTACTCCTAAAGGGGGTGCAGGAGCAAAACAAAACGCTCGAAATTGCGATTTTTGTGTTACTGAAGGATCTAGAAACATGAAATTTGGAATGATAGTTACTTATAAGACATAAATGATCTCTAAGAACAGTTCTTAAAATATTTGAAATTTAAAAGGAGTGAAAAAGAACGAAAAACGTTCTAAAAACGTTCTAAATAGCGATTTCTACGCAATCTCAGGAAATATAAACCGATTTCAGAAGTAATAGTTTCAAATTGATGGTGACAGTCCCCGCTCCAACATAGCCTACATTTTACGTTGTTATCACGAGCACCTGGGGGTTACAGCAGCAAAAAATGTTCTAAACTGCGTTTTTTGTATTAAAGAGGAGGTCTAAGGTTTTAAATTTGGAATGGTAATTACTTCAAAGATGCAAATGCTTTCTATGAACGAAAGAAAATTCCAATTTTAAAAGGAGGAAGTCAGCCGAAAGCGTTCTATAAGCATTCTAAATTACAATTTTTATGCAATCATATGAAATATGTTACCGATTTCAAAGATAATGGTTGCAAATTGATGGTGATAGAACCTGCTGAAACATAAGCTATATTTTATGTCGGTGCCACAACCGCTAGAGGATTGCAGGAGCAAACAAATTTCTAAATTGCGATTTCAGCTATACTGAAGAGGCTAGAAAATATAGCACGGTAGTTACTTATAAAATATAAATGTCCTCTAAGAACAGTCTAAAAGAAATTCTAAATGAAAAAGGGCTGAAGCGAAGGGAAGGAGCGAAAAGCATTCAAAAATAGTCCTAAATTACGATTTCTATGGAATCTCAGGAAATAACAAACCGATTACTAAAGTTATTGGTTGCGAATCAAGAGTGATAGTACCTGATCCTGTACGGGCTATATTTTATACCGGTATCACTACCACCGGGTTGGCAGGAATAACAAAAAAGCCTTTAAAAACATCTAAATTCCGTTTTCTGTAGAATATTAGGAAATACCAACCGATATCAAGGTTAATGTTGGCAAACTAATGGTGACAGTCTCTGTTTTAACATTTTTCGAGACATTCCATTTCAACTCTGTTTCGGCATTTTATGTAGGTGCCACTAACACCAGAGAGGTGGTAGACTGTTGGACAAGAAGCTTGGAATTTGACATGATGGTTAATTTTAAGATGTAAATGTGTTAAGATGGTTTCTTAAAAATTCAAAACTCCAAATGAATACTAAAATGAGCGTATGAAATGAGCATAAATGTCCAAAATACTTTCTAAATTATCATTTATTTGGAATTAGTTTTAGTTCTTCTTATTAATTAAAATCTCATTTCTGTCTATTGCTCTTTTATAATGAAGTTTAATCAAACTGTGGCTTAATTTGTAACTTTTGAATTATTCCAAAAAATGTTCTTCTAATAAAAAATAGTTATGCAAATATTTCAACTATTACGCGAGCAAAGCCGCGGGGTTTGCTAGTCAACAAATAAAAGAATAATACTGAAAAAACACGATCCTAATATATTTGTAATCGTACAGTTTAAATTTTTAGATCACCAAGTAGGATTTTTTTTCAAATGGAATTTGTTTGCAAAGTTCATCTCAGTTTACTGATTGTCTATGGTTTTAAAAACAATTTTAAAGCATGGAATATTTTTTAATTTATCTATATCACGCGGAGCTCGATTACGAAAAATTAATCTGTTTGCCCTTAAAACAAAATAAATAGTTCATCATTTTCTTACGGCTAATATCCATTTAAAAAAAAAACTTCCCTATGAATAAATAAATAAAACACAAATTTAACACACATGTATAAGCTCTGAAATTAACAGACTATAAAAGGATGCCATAAGTAGCAAAATCTTTGTCAAACAACTCTTAGCATGCGGCTAATAAGAAAATATTGCTTTTGATAAATTTCAAAAAATTATTTGATTGTATAATTCGTATTTCCCATATGAAAATTTTTTTTTAATGTAAGTGGGCAAGCTAAAAAATTTATTAAATATAAAAAAATATATTAGTTTTTAAATAAAAAAAAAATGTTTTCACCCATATTCTTTAACCCGGGAAGCCCGGGTACGATCCCATAGTTTCTTTAAAATTTTAGTGGTATCCGGCGGGCCACAGTTGGGCACCCCTGGGTATGTATACTTACTGTATAAAAAATTTCATTTCTATCTCTATTTTTAAGTAAAATACATTATGTTGAATATTTCGCAAAACTGCTTCATTTTACTTGTCGGAATGTTCCATGTGCCCTCAAAGTAAAACTTCGTGACCGAGCAGTGTTTTCTTAAACAGTCAGTATTATTTTATGACATTTTTATGAGATGTGGAAGCACTCGCGCAGTCGTTATCGGAATCCTGGACGCTCTTGAGCCTGTGAATTAGAAATCCATTTGCAGAAGAACATTTCAAAAGCACAAACCTCTGAAAAGTTAAAGAACACTCCTTAATTGAGCTATCTAGCTATTCCTCTTTGAACGAAATTTTCAAGGAAAAATTCCCAATTTCCTTCTGGTTGATTATACGATGACGATAACCAGAAATATTGAAATCAGGATTTTGTAGATAGTGCATTCTTCGTAATAAAATTGTACTTTTTTGTAGGACAGTATAGCTGATAGCTTATATAGGTCATACAATAATTTCCATACTATTATTAGATACATCCTCATATTAGGTCAATCGCAATATATTTTTTTAACTTAAAGATGGGTCGCGATTTTTTTTTTTTTTTTTTTTTTTTTTACTTGGTGGGTCGGGAATTTTTTTTTTTTTTTAACTTAAAGGTGGGTCGTGATTTTTTTTTTTTTTTACTTAAAAGTGGATTGTGTACAAATAAAGATTGGGATCCGCTTCTCCAGAGGAATGAAATTCACTTAAATCAAAAAGTAAAGTTTATTTTTATTGCCACAATATCGCGGACCGGAGGGTGTAAATACCGACGGCACCAATATCCACCTATGCAAACAAGCATATATTTTAGCCTTTATTACGGCAAAAATTTTGATTTAATGAGGAGTTTAAAAGGGAAAAATGTATATTCAAATTTATTTATGGAATTTTTCTCAGTCCATAACTAGGCCATGCGGAATTGGTTACAGTTGTACCTTCACCATTTTCAAGCTGTGTAAATTACTTTTATATTCATACTTCCATGTGATTGATTCTGATTCAATGTTTTCAGATCAAGGGAAAATCACCTAAATCTAAGGAGATTCAAATATCTTCCTAGAAAATAAATCCATAAATTTTTAGGGATTTATGGAATATTTAATAGATCTTATGAAATTTTTAAAAAATGTAAATACTCTCTTCTATGGACCTTCTATAGGTCTTCAGATTCAAATTAGAAAACCAAATAACAGAAAACAATTCAGGGGATTTTTTCTTTCAATCTTCCTTTAGCTCGCGTACACACACAAGATTCAGTTTAGATTAATTGTAATGTGTTGTATGCAGGCTAGATTGGGGCTTGTTGATTAACTTTTATTTTCAGTATTTTTTGCTTTTTTATTTTTTAATTTTATAAAACTTTTAATTTTTAATTTTGTTTGTAGAATCTGCGCATTTTAACAATTTGAAGGACACCGCTATATATACACTGCTCAAAAAAATTAGGGGAGCAAGTAAAAAAAGGGAAGAGAACAGTGAAATACAGCAATGTATGGGCATAAAATGGATAGTGCACGTGTAGCAATGCGCAATACATAAAAAAGACGCAAAAAATGGTAAGGAAGCTTTTATTTTTTGAAAAGATGAAAATAACATGAAAAGGCGGTTTAGGGCAATAATTGGGTTTCATGTAAATCATAAAAAAAGTATTGTTTAGAAATTATGCAAGATTTTTAATATGGCGTGTGGTCTCCTCGAACAGCTAAGAATGCTGCACACCGGTTTTCCACGGATTCGATGAGGTTATCGATAAAATTTGGGGAATACTGTTCCACTGCTGAAGAACTGCAATTTCAGTGTCCCGGACAGTAAAAAGGAGGCCTCGGTCTCGAAGCAATGCGTCGTCTGAGTATGTCCCAAACATGCTCAATCGGATTTAGGTCAGGCGAGCATGCTGGACATTCCATATGCTGTATTGTCTTAGCTTCAAGCATGTTTTCCACAAGACGAACTGTATAAAGTCTGGCATTGTTATGCATGGAAAAAAGAAATCACTAATTACTGCAACATAAAATACGACATGAGGTCTCGGTATCTCGTCTATATTACTCCGGACCGTCAAAGGGACCGCCATTCCGAATGATATGCAGTCCCGTACGTCTTCCTATGCTGATTCCAGCCAAGAGAATCAACCCACCTCGGCTGTAATGTGATCTTTCGCGAACGAGTGTGGGGTTATTTTGAGTGCCTCTTTCTCTCCATGCCAAAACACATCAGATGTCACATCCAGACTGAATCGGGACTCGTTTGAAAACAGAATTTTACTTCAAAAATGTTGCCTCTAAAACTCGATGTTCAGCCCCCCCCCCATTCTTTGGGCCGCATAGTGGCCTAAGGTCAACGGAATATTGTCCATTGGTTTACGTGTATAGAGACCACCCTGATGAAGCCTATTTTGGACTGTTTGGGTGGACAGCCTATGTCCTTTGGCCAAGAACAACTTTGTTTGCAGCTGAGTAGCATTGCCCGTAATGTCGCGACGGGCTGTTAACAGGATATATCGGTCATCAGTTTCTGTGTTAGCACATTTGCGCCCTTGCACTTGTCGATGACTACCATTCCATGTGTCTTGGAATCGATTCCACAGACTCTCATGGACGCTTCTTGCGACTCCAACAGCGTCCAATACACTTCGTTGTGTTTTCTCAAATTCAACTCTCCCGATAACATGCCAAGCCATGGATTGCGGTAAATCATGTGTTTGTGACATTTTCAAGCCACCTTTTTTCAAAATACAAGCTGAACAATTGAATTTTACACCTGAGGCAGTGAAGCAGGCGTTTCAGCAAAATATCGATTTCTGCACTTATCACCTTTTTTCAGTTTTTGACGTCATAAACTTTAATTTACTTGTGAAGTTTTCTTTATCTGATTTCTAAAGCACTTTAAATTATAGATGTTTTATTTTACGTTACTTATCGGTGCGTAATTTCGTTAAAACCATGTGCTCTCCTAATTGTTTTGAGCAGTGTATATATACCACTTAATTTTAATTCCAAAATGCTACATTGGCACCAGAATTTAGGGATTAAATTTTACTTTGTACAATAGGGTGGGCCAATAAAAACTTTTTTTTCGATTTCCGCTAATGGGTAGTGCGGAAAAGTTGCCACTGGTGGCACTTTGTTCGCACAAAAAATTTGAGATTTTTTTTTTTACTGTTCCTTAATTTGCCGCAAATGGCTTGAAGTTTTGCTCAAATGCTGATTTTTGAAGTTTTTAGCAAAAGTTTAAAAAATGTTAAATTAAAATTATTTTAGCTGAATTTACCGTAATTTCCGGTGTATAGCCCGCGGATCATACAATCGTGTTTCGACCCAGAAATTTTTAAAAATAAAATGTAACTTTTTAGATCACAGTAAATATTGGTCTTCAAATACTGAATAAAATTTCTGGGTCCAAACTGAATTGTTTGATCTGCGGGCTATACACCCGAAATTACGGTACCTGAAATCTCATGATTAGTGTACTAAACGTTTAAATACATTATGTATTATTTAACAGTTATGTGTATTTTGCATTAGGCGATTTTTAAAGCCTTTTCGCGTATAAGTGAGCAAAAATTGTAAGTATTGTTTGATTCGTTCGTCGGTTTCCCTTTTTAACTCTTTCCAACAAAGTTGAAAAGTGTTTATGACTTCGGTTTGTCTGTCCGTCTGTCCGCGCTCTAACTCTCGTAAATATACTCGGATCGTTCTGAAAATTTTGGAGGTTAGTGACCTCTACCATAGCACGATCCCTATTGCAAATGAAGTTTGTAGCACGTTTAGTTCATTTACAGGGACAGTCAAAAGTTTTCCGTTGCATTACGGCAAATGGAAAAAAATCGTTTCAAATGATTTTTAATGGTGTTACAGTCTTTCAAATATAGTAAAATGGATATTCATTTATGAAGCCCACTAAAATATGCATTCTGTTGAATATGCGGTGGAAAGAATAGTTATTGTTCATTTACAGGGCCACACAAAAGAATTCCGTTCATAATGGTATAGGGGAAATTGCTTGCGGTGTATTTGAAAAAGATTTCAGATACTATATTGTATCCGAATTACTGTATATTAGTAACGATTGCTCGAAATGCATTTTTAATTACGATATAAGCTTTTTAGGGTTTTGTTCATCTAACTAAACCGTATTCGTCACGCTCCTCTGTCTGTTTGTCCGTCTGTCACAGAGCCCGTTCACAGAAACAGTCTCCACCATGTATATGTTGGAGACTTGAAATATTGCATACTTACTAGCTGAACACCACACATCATACGCAAATCACAAATTTTGAAAAAGCCGTATATTTAACCCCTTGGGCTCCCACATGTGTATTTTAAACAATTCTTTCTAAGTGAGCCCCTAATTAGGTTGGAGGCGTGAAATTTTACATACTTATAGCTGAACACCTCACACCAAACGACAAATCATAAAATTTTGAAAAATTCGCACATTTAACCCTTTGGGCTCCCACATGTGTTTTATAAACAATTCTTTCTAAGTGAGGCTTAATTAGGCTGGAGGCGTGAAATTTTACATACTTATAGCTGAACACCTCACATCAAACGACAAATCATAAAATTTTGAAAAATTCGCACATTTAACCCTTTGGGATCCCACATGTGTACTTTAAACAATTCTTTCTAAGTGAGCCCTAATTAGGTTGGAGGCGTGAAATTTTGCATACTTATAGCTGAACACTTCACATCAAATGACAAACCATAAAAGTTTGTAAATTCGAGGCGTGAAATTTCGCCTACTTATAGCTGAACACCTCGCATCAAATGACAAATCATAAAATTTTGAAAAATTCGCACATTTAACCCTTTGGGTTCCCACATGTGTATTTTAAACAATTCTTTCTAACTGAGCCCTAATTAGGTTCGAGCAGTGAAATTTCGCATACTTATAGCTGAACACCTCACATCAAATGACAAACCATAAAATTTTGAAAAAGCCGTACATTTAACCCTTTGAGCTCCCACATGTGTATTATAAACAATTCTTTCTAAGTGAGCCTTATTTAGGTTGGAGGCGTGAAATTTTGCATACTTATAGCTGAACACCACATATCATACGACAAATCATAAAAATTTGTAAAATCGTCCATTTAACCCTTTGGGCTCCCACATGCATATTTTGAGTAATTCTTTCTAACTGAGCCCCTATTTAGGTTCGAGTCGTGAAATTTCGCATACTTATAGCTGAATACCTCGCATCAAATGACAAACCATAAAATTTTAAAAAAGCCGTACATTTAACCCTTTGAGCTGACACATGTGTATTTTAAACAATTCTTTCTAAGTGAGCCCTTATTTAGGTTGGAGGCGTGAAATTTTGCATACTTATAGCTGAACACCACATATCATACGACAAATCATAAAAATTTGTAAAATCGTGCATTTAACCCTTTGGGCTCCCACATGCATATTTTGAGCAATTGTTTCTAACTGAGCCCCTTATTAAATTGGAGATTTGAAATTTTGCATACTTATAGCAAAACACCTGAAGCCAAGTAACAAATCACAAAATCTTGAAAAATTCTTATGTTTAACCCTTTGAGCTACCACATATGTATATTAAGCAATTCTTTCTAAGAGAGCCCCTAATTAAGTTGGAGACATGAATTTTTGCATACGTATAGCTGAATACCTAAGACCACACGGCAAATCATAAAATTTTCAAAAAGTCTTATATTATTTACTCCTCCGGGCTCTAACTTGTGTATTTTAAGCAATTTTTCTAACCTCCGCCCTTTTCAACTGGGGAGCACTTTTCCATCTTTTGCCGACACCCCTTTGACCATTCTTTCATATTATGCACCATAGCCTTACATATTGTAGTTCCACTCTTTACCGCCTGGTGCGCCAACTTATCTCGGATGTTGTTGGCCCAGTCCTCTCGACTAATATATCTACGTATAGTACATAAAACGGAGTTTCGTTCGGATAGAGGTTTGTTTATAATAGAGTGCGTTCCTGGTTGCGAAATGTGGAACTAACAGATTTTTTGAAAAGGATAAAGTGTTTTGAAATGAATATTAAACGAAAACCTGTGTGTGATCTGTGATCACACTTACCTACTTGTTCACTATATTTATGCATACTATAAAGTGCGTATAAATGCTACAGTTCATATACAGAGCTACAGAAATGAATTCGTAAAGGTTACTGAGTACGAGCATAAATTGCTTAAAGGTGGGTTTTAAAGGAGTTATGCATTTTTACGCTGAACTGAATTTAGTGTATTAAGTAGAATATAGTATTTGTATAAGTGTATTAAGTAGAATATATTACTTGTAGAATATAGATAAAATGATATACAGGGCCACGCAAAGTGTTGGATACATGGCCGTCTATCGGTGATAATTTCTGGAAATATAATTTCCGTAGTTTTAAGCGTGTTTTATTTTGAATTAAATTTTAGCTAAATAGTGCAGTGTAATAAAGGTACTAGGTAAACTACAGGGCTGTACAAAAGAATCCAAGTATGTTTTCATCTATTAGTATAAATTGCTGAAAATGAATCTCAACCTGTTATACATTTTCTTGCTAAAATAAATTTTCTCATTATATAGTATATATATCAATATATAGATCGAATACAGGGCTGTTGAAAAGAATTGGAACAGATATTTGTCTATGGGCGGTAATTACTGAAATCAGATTTTTAAATGCTTACTAAGTTATCTTATTTACCTTATTTCCCTAAGTAATGAAGTTTCGTTAAAGCTTTCAGGGAGAGGTGGAAAGTGTTTCATAATCTATGCTGTACGCATGATTTTTCTTACTTGTTTTGTCTTTATTATGGTCCTCGCTCTTCCTTCTGTTTTTCAATGCGTTCACAGCAACATATTTGTATGGCGGCCCCATTGCATGTTTTGACAGAAATTCTGGAGGGATAGGGAGGTGTCGGCAGCGAGATGGGGTATTAAGTATTTCCTGCTCTGAAATGCAGATATTCTCAGAAGATTCAAATAGTTGGAATTTTGAAGCAGGAAGTTCGTTTGAATGAGAATTTGAACCAGGGCCTTCAAAAGCAGACACTCCCAAACGCATATCACTTTCTCACACAGCGTTCGCCGCATTTAGAACTGGTGCATGCAGTAATTGTGACAAGAGGGAATAAAGATCTAGTAATCGATAAAAGCAAGGTCAGGAGACAGAAAAAGAAACTTGTAAAGAAGATACATTAGAAGGAATATCTTGGAGAAAGAAAAAAAATACAAGCATATTTTTTTATATTGAAAAAAATAAAATTATCACCACGTTGTCGAACGTACTTTGGAATATTTCGGTCACTGGACACTTTATTTTGGCCACTGCGGGGAAATAGCAAAATCATTATATAATTTTTGAAGTCATAATAAGGCCTGCTTTGGAAAAAATAGATGAAGATAACTGCAACATTTGACATGTATTCTTCATACGAACGAGCTTCCACTTCGACACCAACATCGCCTGACTAAATTAGATGGTAGAACCACTTGAACTAAAGACATTTACTAACCCAATCGGAGCTAGATTAATAGAATACTCAAATTTTCCGCCTTTCGCATTTCTAATGTCTATGAAACCGGAATAGGCTCACAGAAAGCGACACGTATACTTACGCACGCCAATAGTGATATGTGCTTAATCTTTCTCTCGACGGTGCCGCTTGTCCCTTATTTTCTATGAAGATCGTTTCATCTTTTCTACAATCAAAGAAAATGCTTGTAATTTTTTTCCTCCAAGATCTTCCTCCTCCTGTATCTTCTTTTCAAGTTTCTTTTTCTGTCTTCTGACCTTGTCTTTATAGATGACGAGATCTCTATTACCTGTTGTCACAATTCATGCATCCTGAAGCTCACACGAAGCTTTTAACGCAATTTACCTATATGGTATACAGATTCTAAAAGCGGCGAACAGTGTGTGAGAAAGGGATATGCGTTTGGGAGTGTATGGTTTCGAAGGCTCTGGATCAAATTCTGATTAAGACCGAACTTCTTGCTTCAAACTGTTTGAAAGTTCTGATAATATATATATATTTCAAAGCAGAAAAATTTCCCCCCTCATACTAATTATGACTATATTTACGCTTTCATTTTTTTCCGCTCACATCCTCCTCTCCTTCCAGAATTGCTATCAAAGCATGCTGTAGTCCATCTTCCAATTATGTGACTCTGAACACATCAAAAACAGGAGGAAGAGCGAGGAATATAATCAAAACAAAAGAGAGAAACCGACGAATGAACCAAACAATACTCAGAATTTTTTTTTCACTTTTACGCAAAAAGGCTCTAAAAATCGCCTAATTCAAAATACACACAACTATTAAATAACACATAAACAGAGCTTAATTACACATTTTGTACACTAATCAATATATTTCAAGTAAATTCTGCTAAAATAAATTCAATTTAACATTTAAAAGAATTTTTGCTATAAAAGTTCAAAAATCATCATTTGAGCAAAATTTCAA
Source organism: Maratus speciosus (assembly GCA_963932465.1). Classification (NCBI taxonomy): domain Eukaryota; kingdom Metazoa; phylum Arthropoda; class Arachnida; order Araneae; family Salticidae; genus Maratus; species Maratus speciosus. The sequence goes on from OZ010794.1 coordinate 192,128,340, forward strand.
GTCATTTGCGGCAAATCAAGGATTTGGCCAAAAAATCTAATTTTTTTTGTGTGACCATTGGCAACTTTTCCGCTGTACGCATCATCGATAATAAAAAAAAAAAGTTTTCTCGGCACACCCTATAATGTACGCGAAAAAAAGCTTTTGCCTACTTAAATACATATTTGTTCATAAATCCTGCTGTCAATCAATCCTCTTAATATTTTACCAACATAAGTACTTTGCCCCTCAGAGGGTTAAAACATTACCACGCGTGAAAAAAAATTAAAAACATGAAAATTTTTTTGTCTACAGCCATTTTAACAAGATTTCTAGAAACGTACAAATCCGGGCCAACCGCTTAACCCCTTGAGGTGCTGTGGGATAAAATATACCCTACCTAAGATTAATGAATATTTGCACCAGAAAATTTTATGAAATTTTACTTTTCTAACTTTGGTGGAAAAGAGGCATAAAATTGCTTTTCCTTATTTTGAAACAAAATTTTTCTAATTTTCCGGTGGGAATTCAGCATTACACTAACGCAATTGCTTGCCCCTCAAGGATTTAAAGGGCTAATGTAAAATTTAAGTCATAAATATTAGCAAAAACATACATTCATTTTTACTGTTGGAAGTTTATTACCGCGGTAATCAGGCCCAGCATTTCCGTCAAATTGCGACAACAAAGACAACCTCCTATCTGTGTCAGTGGAAAAAGATTATAATACCAGGTATAACTAGAAATAAAGACAAATAGACATTTTTAACACATTTGTGAGAGAAATTATACATGAATAATGCGCTTAAATAAGAAGAAATATTTTATTCAGAATTACTGGTGGGAATTTACACCGTCGGTAATCAGAAACTATTAACCCTCTTGCTGCGCAACCCGAGAGTTTTTTGGGCAACGTAAAAGTAGCAAAAGTTGCGCAACCAAAGATTTCATCGGGATGCATCTTTTTTCCGTCTAATTAACCCTTCTTGATCATTCTCACCAGTTGTGAATTTTGCCTTATCTAATCAGAGCATTTTCCCGGTTAAATCAGGCAAAAATTTTTGTTTTTAAAAACCGGTGACAAAAGAATAAAAATTCGTAAAAGACGCTCGTCGCGAAGGAATTAAATACGCAATTTTTTAAGCTATTTTGATAAGACAGATATGCAGCGAGAGGGTTAAACCGATTTAATAGCTGTTGATCCGATTAAAAAAAACAGCCGCTATCCCGTGAAAACCATCTCAGTTACTTCACCCTCAATCGGTTGAGAATACACTACAGTAGAACCACTTTTATCCGAAACTCTTTTAACCGAATCTCTCGGTTAATCGAAATCCATTTTTAAAGCCCCCCCTTTTTTTTTTTTTTTTTTTTTTTTTCATTATTATATTCCTTATGTGCAAGCGGCCCTTTCCGAACTACGAGGGTGTATAAACATTTTTGATCCCCTTGTTTTGAGTTTTTTTTAATTTAACTTGAGCTTACATAAGCTGCGGTGTGGAACGAAGAAAACAAACAAATTAGAAATTCTGAAGTTTTTGAATGTTTTGCAAAAGGTTTGGCATGGCTGGAGCAGCAGAAAGACTGTGATACTGGTGAACTAATAATATTAAAAAACTCTGTGATAGAGTTTCAAAGCTAAGGCAACTGAAACTGAGCAAACAAAACGTTTTTTCAAACCCTTGTGATATATGTAATACGTACTTAATTTCAAAATCAAAATTCAGATAATTTATTCTTGTTTCTATTTTGCTATTGCCTTATTTTTATTAAACACTTGCTACCAATAAGAAATATTGCATATTTTTCTCCTTAATTTTAAAATTGAAGCATTCTCGATTATCCGAAAAATTCGATTTTCCGAAAGATGGTCGGTCCCAATTAGTTCGGATAATCGAGGTTTTACTGTATATGTCTTCTCCTCTTTATTCACAACTCAATTTTCTAGATATGGACATTACCAAATGAATGTAAATGGTGTCTAATACTCTTTAAAAATATTTGATTGGCGAATATTATTAAATTGCGTTTACGTTAATTTTATTATAAGCGATACAATTTATATATATTCAGTAATGTGGACGATGATTTGTCTGAAATTATTTTGGTAAATATTTGTAGAAGAGATTGCGATAAATATTAGATAATATTAAGTAATATGGCATGAAGTACTTCAACAAGTAGCTTTAAAAGATATAAACCTCTTGAATAGGAAATGCAAACATAGTTATCACAATAGAGGTGAAAAGGACAAAATAATTTAATGAAAAGGTGAGTTTTCACTTTTCAAATCTGTTTAAAATTTCCACATTGCACAAGAAGCCAGTCACTCTTTTAAACCTTTATTTAACCCTTTATGTCCCAAGTTATAAATTCATGAATATTACATCTTCTGAAGCATTTTTGTGAGTATTTGAAAATATATTAGAAGATTTACACTATCATTTAAATAAATGTTAGAAGCATTTTGATAAAAAAGTTATTTAATTAAACTTGTATTTACAAGAATTTTGTGCAATACATATATATATATATTTTTTTTTGTATTTTAGAGAATTGGGAAATATACAAATATAATATTCTTACAAAGAAATATAGAAATATTTTGATTTGAAACTTTTCCCCCACAATATTTACACTTCAAGAAAGCTGAAAACACGCAAATAAAAAAGAAATCATCCTTTTAATTTTTTTTTTGTTTTGTGAAACCAATAATGCTTTTGAATTAAGATAAAGTAAAGTATCTATAATTCATTATAAACTGTATTACTTCTAATCGATGCATTAAATGAATTTTATAAAAAATTATTTTAATAGTACTTTAAAGTACAGTCGGAGCATTGAGGTTTTAATTATGCCTAAATCTTAAAAAGTTCTGTAGAAAGACTTATTTTATTTACTGGGTAAGAATGGAGATAAAAAATATATGCAGAAGAAATAATAAAAAGTTTTAAAATAATATAAGAATTCCATATTTTAATAGAAATGTACTGTAATTTTAGGCGTATAAGCCGCGGGTAAAATAAGTCAGTTTCAAACCAGAATTTTTTAAAAATATATATTGTCAAATAAGTTAGAAAATTGAATAAGTTACATTTTGAGAAATAAAATTTCCGGTCGGACGTTATTAGAGACGCGGCTTATACACTCGAAATTACGGTATATATATATATATATATATATATATTTATATAAAATCCAAGTCTCTGTGTGTCCCTCACTATTCCGGTAGGACCGCCTCATTGAAATGAGTAATTGTTGAAAAATATTAATGTAGGGTTACCACAGTAGCGCCAAATGTTAGCCAACTTGGCGATAGCTGGCTAATTTGGCGAAATTCCCATTTAAAACCATTAATCTTTCATAATGGAGCCCACCGAAATTTTATAATTAATTCAACTCCACTCTTTTAGGATATTTTTTCGAAATCTATGGGTGAGAATTTAAAGTACATCTTTACATCTTCCTCCCGATGCTACTAATAAAATAACCGCCAATATACAACGGTGTACTGTGTGATCTCCTAACTGCGCGATTTTCATGTGCTTTAGGTACTTTTCCAGTGTAAGTGCTTGGCGAAAAAGGAAATTTAGTAACATATTTTCCGGGAACCTATTCACTGTTTCATTTTATATACACACGCATTTTTTTCAGTATTTATACGATTTATTTAACATAAAAAAGCCGTTTCTCTAATTTTATACAGAAACAGATGTAATTTGTACATAAAAACATCAATAATATACATATAAAACAAACAAAAACGCTCACCAAATTTGTTTTCATAGCTGTTTATATGATTTGACAACAAATCTCGATATTTTTCCGTTATACGGACACCATGCCAAAATGTATGCTAATGCGCCAATAATTTCAAAATGCTAAAAGATATTTGCAATTTTATGCCAGCAATTTAATATCAGTTTTATTTTATTGCTTTATTTTATAGCAGTTATTTGTTCACTTATTTTAAGTATATATTTGTGATTTGATGAAATAGTTCGTAAATGTCTGGAATTTTCAAATGTTATATTTTTTAAATGCTCACTTTAGTATCGACAATGGTTTTTCTTTTATTTTTCAAATGCTTCGATTCACAATTTTGCGTCAACTATTACGCTTGCCGACAATGGTGTCCGCATAACGGAAAAGTACCCAAATCTCACTTTCTGATGCCCAAATTACACCAAGCTTTTTTAAAAAAATGCCAAAGCCCCTACAGTGGAAAAGTACCAAACTGTCTATTATTTTGCGCTATCCGTATTGTAGTTTGTACAGTATCATGCAAGGGGAGTGGAGCGAAGAGTTCAAAAATTAAATATTAATGTTTCGGCACAGATGTCATATACTGTGCCGCGATTTTTTTCTGACGCCAATGTCACATGCACAACGGGTACTTAACTGGTGCCAAAGTGTCGTAATTTTGCTTGATATGGTAATCCGGATGTTGTTGTTTATGCTGTTGATGTTTTCGCCAAATTAGCGTCGGAAAAAAATCGCGCCAATATATGATAACGTATATGACAACTGTGCCAAAATTTCTATAAAGCAGTATAAGACTAAAAAATTAAGAATAAAATAAATGCAAAATAAGACTAAAGAAGAAAGAAAAATCATGCGTTAAGCATAGAATATGAAACACTTTCCAACACATCCTGAATGCTTTAACAAAACTTCGTTATTTAGGGAAATACGATAACGTTACTTCTTAGATATCCCGTCGACCAATTTCGCCAAATTATATAAATCGCCAAATCAATAGTAAAACATTAACAAAAATACAAATAAAACGTCGAATTAATTGTTTTATTGGCCATTATTGGCATTTAATCTTACAATTAATTAATTAATGGCAACCATTATTGGCAATTAATCGTACAATTTGGCGACAGTAATTTGTTCGACGGGATAACTAAGAAGTACCAAAATCACTAAGTAAACATTTTAGAAAACGCATAAAAAAATTAAAAAATTGATTTCAGCAGTTACCATCCATAGCCAATAGTACCGTTATTACATGCCACTATTTAGCTAAAATTTAATTTAAACTACTGTTAAAACTACTGAAATCACATTTCCAGATATTATCATCCATAGACGGTTATGTATCCAATTCTTTGCGTGACCATGTATGTCATTTTATCTATATTCTACAAACATTTCTTAGGAAACTAAATGCAGTTCAGCGTAAAAATGCATAACTCCTTTAAAAACCACCTTTAAGCAATTTACTCTCATACTTAGTAACCCTTACGAATTCTTTTATATAGCCCTGCATATGAACTGTAGCATTTATACACACAGTATAGTATGCATAAATGTAGTGAAACATAAAAGCGCATATCATAATTAAAAATGCATTTCAAGCAGTCATTGCTTATGTAGAATACTTCGGAGAAAAGTTTCTTGGCGAGAAAAACGTTTGCCAACGTATTTTCTGGGAACCTATTTACTGCTTCATACTCACAAGCAATTTTTTCCATATGTATACAATTTGACACAGATGTCATATACCCCATATTGGCGTGATTTTTTTCCGACGCCAATTTGGCGAAAACAACAACAGCATGAACAACATTCGGGTTACTATTACAAGCAAAATAACGACACTTTGGCGCCAGTTAAGTACCCGGTGCGTATATGACATCGGCGCCAAAAAAGAAATCGCGCCAATATGGGCGTATATGACATCTGTGCCGACAATTTAATATAAAAAAAGCTATTTACCCATTTTTATAAAGAAACAGAAGTAATTTTTGTACAGATGTCATATACGCATGGGGGTTGGCGTGATTTTTCTATGACGTCAATTTGGCAGAAATCTCGCTTTCGAATACCAGTTACTTATATATTTTTCAATTATTTGCTATCATTTTGAAAAGGAAATAACTATCTTCTATTTATATAAAATCCAAGTCTCTGTGTGTCCCTCACGATTCCGGTAGGACCGCCTCATTGAAATGAGTAATTGTTAAAAAATACTAATGCAGGGTTACCACAGTAGCGCCAAATGTTAGCCAACTTTGTGACAGCTGGCTAATTTGGCGAAATTCCCGTTTAAAACCATTTATCTTTCATAAAGGAGGTCTCCGAAATTTAATTTTTAAACTCCGCTCTTTTAAGATATTTTTTCAAAATTTATGAGTGAGAATTTAAAGTACATCTTTACATCTTCCTCACGATGCTACTAATAAAATAACCGCCAATAGACGACGCTGTACTGTGTGAGCTCCTAACTGTGCGATTTTAATGTGCTTTAGGTACTTTTCCAGTATAGATGCCTTGGCGAAAAAGGAAATTTGGCAACATATTTTCCGGGAACCTATCCACTGTTTCATTTTATATACACACGCATTTTTTTCGATATTTATGCGATTTATTTAACATAAAAAAACCGTTTCTCTAATTTTATACAGAAACAGATGTAATTTGTACATAAAAACATCAATAATATACATATAAAATAAACATATAAAACAAACAAAAACGCTCATCAAGTTTGTTTTCATAGCTGTTTATATGATTTGACAACAAATCTCAATATTTTCCCGTTATACGGACACCATGCCAAAATGTATGCTAATGCACCAATTATTTCAAAATGCTAAAAGATATTTGTAATTTTATGCTAGCAGTTTAATATGAGTTTTATTTTATTGCTTTATTTTATAACACTTATTTGTTCACTTATTTTAATTATATATTTGTGATTTAATGAAATAGTTCGTAAAAGTCTGGAATTTTCAAATGTTATATTTTTTAAATGCTCGCTTTAGTATTGACATGTTTTTTTCTTTTATTTTTCAAATGCTTCAATTCACGTGATTTTGATTTTGCGCCCACTATTACGCTTGGCGACAATGGTATCCGTATAACGGAATAGTACCCAAATCTCACTTTCTGATGCCCAAATTACACCAAGCTTTAAAAATAAAAAACGCCAAAGCCCCTACAGTGGAACAGTACCAAACTGTCTATTATTTTGCGCTAGCTGTGTTATAGTTTGTACTATATGCAAGGGGGTTGGAGCGAAGAGTTTAAACATTAAATAATAAAGTTTTGGCACAGATGTCATATACGCCCCATATTGGCGCGATTTTTTTCTGACGCCAATGCCATATACACAACGGGTACTTAACTGGCGCCAAAGTGTCGTTATTTTGCTTGATATGGTAACCCGGATGTTGTTGTTTATGCTGTTGATGTTTTCGCCAAATTGGCGTATATGACAACTGTGCCAAGGTTTCTAGAAAGCAGTATAAGACTAAAGAAGAAAGAAAAATCATGCGTTAAGCATAGAATATGGAACACTTTCCAACACATCCTGAATGCTTTAACAAAACTTCGTTATTTGGGGAAATAAGGTAAATAAGATAACTAAGTAAACATTTTAGAAGACGCATAAAATTTTTTAAAAATTGATTTCAGCAGTTACCGTCCATAGCCAGGGCCCGCTTAACACTTGGAAGTAGGGGAAGCCCGACGTTACACAGGGCCCCTATTACTCTACAAATTGCTTTTTTATTTACTAAATCCCTTTTTCGTATGCTTAAATAATTTGAAATTTTACCATCAAAGTTTAGAGTAAATAACACTTTTAATATTAAACTAAAACTAACTACCTATATATACATGCTATGAAAAAGTATTTTATTATATTTTTAATTGTAAATAACCAATTTATTTTGTAAATGACAAATATGGAACTACAGTTGAGGATATTTAAACTTCAAAATATCTTTTGTGATTTACAAATTGCCACATAGTAAGAACAAAAAAATTTCAAAAGAAAAAAAAATGCATTTTTTTACCCTGATTGAGTTTCTTTTTTCTAATAATTAGTTTTGAAAAGTAAAATTTGGGCCCTTTTGTATCTCACTGGGTAAGCACGGGCTTCATGGGCCTATTCCATAAACAGGGCCTGTCCATAGCCAATAGTACCGTTATTACATGCTACTATTTAGCTAAAATTTAATTTAAACTACTCTTAAAACTACTGAAATCACATTTCCAGATATTATCATCCACAGACGGTTATGTATCCAATTCTTTGCGTGACCCTGTATATCATTTTATCTATATTCTACAAACATTTCTTAGTAAACTAAATGCAGTTCAGCGTAAAAATGCATAACTCCTTTAAAAACCACCTTTAAGAAATTTATTCTCATACTCAGGAACCCTTACGAATTCTTTTGTGTAGCCCTGCATATGAACTGTAGCATTTATACACACAGTATAGTATGCATAAATGTAGTGAAACATAAAAGCGCATATCATAATTAAAAATGCATTTCTAGCAATCATTGCTTATGTACAATACTTCGGAGAAAAGTTTCTTGGCGAGAAAAAAGTTTGCCAACGTACTTTCTGACAACCTATTTACTGCTTCATACTCACAAGCAAATTTTTCCATATGTATGCAATTTATTTAATATAAAAAAAGCTATTTACCCATTTTTATAAAGAAACAGAAGTAATTTTTGCACAGATGTCATATACGCATCGGAGTTGGCATGTTTTTCTCTGACGCCAATTTGGCAGAAATCTCTCTTTCGAATACCAGTTACTTATATATTTTTAAATTATTTGCTATCATTTTGAAAAGGAAATAACTATAAATAAATAAAAGTTTAAATAATAATTACAGAAAAAAACAGTTTATATAATTAAAAACAGAAAATAAAAGTAAATAAACAATTTATTAATAAGTAAAAAACAATAGCCGGGTTACCATAGCAGGCAAAATAACACCATATTGGCGCCAGTTAGGTATCCCGGTTCATATCTGAAATCTGTGCCGTAATTTGTATATAAAAAAATATTATATACATTTAGAAACGATTTTTTCTATGTATAAAAGTGCATATATAAACAAAAATAAAAGTTCATTAGATTTGTTTTCATAGCTGTTTATATATTTTGGCAACATATCTCACTTTCTGATGCCCAAATTGCGTCAAGCTTTTTTTAAAAATGCTCTATTATGGGAAAGTACCTAAATAAATAATTAACTGAAATAACCAATTATACAAACTAAAACTTTTTATTTCGAGATCAAAGCATTGTTTTTAATTTCAATTAAAAATACATATATCCTTGGATAATTTCAGTTGAAATTAGGTTCACAGCTTAATATCTCATTCCATAAACCTAAACAAACACAAGTGATTCATTCATCGAGAAACGTCAAAAATATTAAATCATTGAGGTAATCATTCACAAAGTAAGTTCTCCAACAATCAATGGACAATATTCTAATGACGTCATAGTAGGTAAAATGGTGGCGGTATCGTTTGTTTATGGTTTGTAATCACAAAGATTTAATTTTGCAATGTCTCTTAGTTACATTATTTTATTGTCATATTTATGAGCTCAGAACAAAAGCATATTGTTTTCATTATTTAGTTATTAAAGACGGAAAAAAATTATAAATGCATGATTTGAAAAATTTAAATAATTTTCGGTACTTCTTAGTTATCCCGTCGACCAAATTACTGTCGCCAAATTGCAAGATTAATTGCCAATAATGGTTGCTATTAATTAATTAATTGTAAGATTAAATGCCAATAATGGCCAATAAAACCATTAATTCGACGTTTTATTTGTATTTTTATTAATGTTTTGCTAATTTATTTGTTCTTTCGTTATTTAAAATAAAAAATTATGTCAATGTGTATAATTTGGCGAGTGGTTTGGCGATTTACATAATTTGGCGAAATTGGTCGACGGGATAACTAAGAAGTACCTAATTTTCTTTCTTAATAGTAAAAAATAACATCGGGAAGTAACTGCGGGTTTAAGCTAAATAAGTTTAACAGTTTAATTCTGTTGTAATATTCAAAATAACTGTATTTATTATATTTCAGTAAACAACATCAGGGCCCGATTAAACTTTGAAATTAGAGAAATTACAATGTCATTTCAGGACCTTTCCTTTGGAGAAGCTTTTCTAAATTCCACATATACATGGAAACTCTTCAGTGTTAGAAATATTATTCTTAGGACTGACATAACATGAGAACGGCCTGCAATTTTACACAAGTTTTTGAAAACTACATTATATCAGAAATTTTACTAAAAACTGGTTACTTTTTTGTTATAGCGGCCCACACTATTAGGATTATGACAAGTTTCAGCCAATTTCGCCAACGTCGTAACCAAGATCGTGAAGCACACACACATATAATATCATTTCATGAAATCGTATACGATAATTTAATAGTTTTTACCTTACTTAAAGTGTGTAATTTATTTATTTTTAAGGCTTAACAATCTAAATTGTCCAATATATGAATTTAAAAAAATGTAAACAAAGATTGAAATGACATGACCGTAAAAAGCCTCAAATCTGCATAACACTTGGAACCAAACTGTGCAGATTAGTGGTCTTCTACTGTACACAATTTTTCATAAATGTGTTTCGTTCTTAAAATGCGTTATTTTCATCTATCACTGCGGAACAAGCGATAAAACTCATATTCTTGCACATGAGTTGTATATATATTTATATCTAAATTTCCGTCATTTTTGACGGGCTACCTTTCTAGTAAATAAATAAAAGCTTGAATAATAACTATAGAACAAAGCAGTTTATATAATTAAAAAACAGAAAATAAAAGTAAATAAACAATTTATTAATAAATAAAAAACAATAGCCGGGTTACCATAGCAGGCAAAATAACACCTTTTTGGTACCAGTTAGGTATCCCGTTTCATATCTGAAATCTGTGCCGTAATTTGTATATAAAAAAAAATTATATATATTTAGAAACGATTTTATATATATATATATAAGTGCATATATAAACAAAGATACAAGTTCATTAGATTTGTTTTCATAGCTGTTTATATATTTTCGCAACATATCTCACTTTCTGATGCCCGAATCGCGGCCAAGCTTTTTTTAAAAATGCGCTATAATGGAAAAGTACTTAAATATATAATTAACAGAAATAACAAATTATACAAACTAAAACTTTTTATTTCGAGATCAAAGCATTGTTTTTAATTTCGATTAAAAATACATAGATCCTTGGATAACTTCAATTGAAATTAGGTTCACAGCTTAATATCTCATTCCATAAACCTAAACAAACACAAGTGATTCATTCATCGTGAAACGTCAAAAATATTAAATAATTGAGGTAATCATTCACAAAGTAAGTTCTCCAACAATCAATGGGCATTATTCTAATGACGTCATAGTAGGTAAAATGGTGGCGGTATCGTTTGTTTATTGTTTGTAATCACAAAGATTTAATTTTGTAATGTCTCTTAGTTACATTATTTTATTGTCATATTTATGAGCTCAGAACAAAAGCCTATTTTTTCATTATTTAGTTATTAAAGACGGAAAAAAATCATAAATGCATGATTTGAAAATTTTAAATAATTTTCTTTCATAATACTAAAAAATAACATCGGGAAGTAACAGCGGGTTTAAGTTAAATAAGTTTAACTGTTTAATTCTGTTGTAATACTCAAAATAACTGTATTTATTAGATTTCAGTACTCAACATCAGGGCCCGATTAAACTTTGAAGCTAGAGGAATTACAATGTCATTTCAGGACCTTTCTTTTGGAGAAGCTTTTCTAAATCCCATATATACATGGAAAATCTTCAGTGTTAGAAATATTATTCCTAGGACTGACATAACACGAGAACGGCCTGCAATTTTACACAAGTTTTTGAAAGCTACTTTATATCAGAAATTTTACGAAAAACTTGTTACTTTTTTGTTATAGCGGCCCACACTATTAGGATTATGACAAGTTGCAGCCAATTTCGCCAACGTCGTAACCAAGATCGTGAAGCACACACATATAATGCCATATAATACCATTTCATGAAATCGTATACGATAATTTAATAGTTTTTAACCTTACTTCAAGTGTGTTATTTATTTATTTTTAAGGCTCAACAATCTAAATTGTCCAATATATGAATTTAAAAAAATGTAAACAAAGATTGAATAGACATGACCGCAAAAAGCCTCAAATCTGCATAACACTTGGAACCAAACTGTACAGATTAGTGGCCTTCTACTGTACACAGTTTTTCATAAATGTGTTTCGTTCTTAAAATGTATTATTTTCATCTATCACTGCGGAACAAGCGAGAAAACTCATATTCTTGCACATGAGTTGTATATATCTTTATATCTAAATTTCCGTCATTTTTGACGGGCTACCTTTCTAGTATATATATAAAATTCGAAAACATGTTGTTTGCATTCCAGGTTGCATAGAGATGCTTATTTGGGGATGCACCGATTTCTGAATATCAGTCATTACCTTATTCAATCAGACATTCATACGATAAAATAGGGTGGATATTATATTCGGAAATAGAGACATTCAAATTAAGGAGGTCTAAGCATCATTTTATCACTGTAAAAAAAAAAAATACAAAGCAATAGAACATGATAACAATAAATGTTGTCAATGTTTATTTAATAAAAGCATACTACCATTCCTGTGTAAGCAAAATTTTACTGCATCGTGTTTTTGGAAAATTGTAATAACATTTATTAGTGTGTGAAATAATTTACTGTTAAATACATTTACACTGCTAAAAATACGTATTGCTTTAACACATCTAATACTGTATATTTAAACGAATATCCCCATTTCATGTAATGTACAGATTTTCTCTGTTATTCAGCGTATGTATCGTTTTCGCTCTGCAACCAGGGCTGCTGAGGCGACTATTTTTTAATTCTATTTTCCGCCACTTTTTCAAAAGAAAAATCTTTTAGATAAGCTTTAACAACATTTGCAAGAGAAGTATTCTATAAAATGCATCTTTTAAAAATAGTGGTGCGAACAGAATATAAAAAATTTCCCTCATCGAATACTTTTAATGTCACACGATTCTTTGCTTTTGACAAAGATAAGAATTTTATAGACAAGAAATACTGTTGAGAAAAATAGCAGATATATGGAAAAAAGGCCAAAATAATAATAAGAAGAAGAAAACCTTTGTTCCACTTGGGTAAGATTCTTGTTACGTAACTTTTTTTAACAGTGTGATGACGGTAATGAGTTATATTACGTAAACTTCGCAGAATTTTGAGAAAGTAGACATAATTTTGAAAATAAAAACATTCCGCAATAATAAATACGATTTGAACAAAACGAACGAAATTGTAAAAAACTTATGAGAACATGGTCATTTTAAAGCAGACAACCGCATTCAAATAGTTTCAAACTCTTTACCATTGTTACCTTTGTAACTCGATACCATTGTTACATTCTGCCTTTTATATCCTAAGACTCTTAAAACGCGAATAAAGTACAGATGGAATTTGTAATTAGTTATTATTATTTATTATCACACCAGGAAAAGTTCATGATTTTAATAAACAGCATAAACAATTTTAGCTTTTCAGTGATGTGCTCTTGTAGACTGTTTTCTTGAATCATGTCACTTGCTTCTACGACGAGGCAAATGTAATAGCAATTTAAACAGGGTGTCCGCTAAACCTCCTGGGCGTGAATTATTATTCTTCTAATCGAATTACTGATAATTTGTTGCGAAGTATCGATGACGTTTATCTTTATGATTTTTAATGGTGCTAGGAATAAAGAGAAGGAGGTGTATAGCGTAATGTCTACCAGCTCGCAGTGAAGTAACTGAAGATGAAATCGCAAGAGGGCGACTGTTGTTTGTTTAGATCGGATCAGGGTGTGAATGACGCCGGGCAAAAGCAAATAAATTTTTTTTGCCCTATTTAACACTAGAACGTCCATCTGGTGGTGTCAATTTGGTACCGACCAAATGATAAAATGTCGATTCAAATCAGAATTTTTTTCGTAAAATCAATTAAATTTTAAATAGATAAAATTCAGATAAATAGATAAGTGAAATAGTTTTAAATAAAAAATCAGGTGTTATTTTTTTTTAATTAGGATTGGGTAAAATTTCCGGACGTTCTATTTTTAATATAGACACTCGGAAGGAACAATGCGGCGTGACGAATTGCTATTAAAATTTACTGGTGGTAGTTTTGCCCCAACGGAAAAAAAATTCACTTACATGAAATATAAAGTGTTTGTATTGTTACAGTATGGCGAAACCGCCTCGCCTCGAAACCGACGACATCCACTTCCGATAAAAAAGAACACATGTTTTACCCTTAATTATGACAGAAATTTTGAATGAATGAGGTATTTAATCGCGGAAAAAATTATATTGAAATTTATTTGTGGAAGTTTTTCCCGTCGCTAAGTAGGCCATGTGGTTGTAATAATCGGTTACTGTTTTAGCTTCACTATTATCAGTGTGTGTCAGTTACTGAGTTTTCATGCTTTCATGTGACTGATTCTGATTCAATGCTCTCAGATCAAGGGAAAAGTACCATAATTTCATGCGTATAAGCCGCAGCTCAGATAACTCAGTTTCCTAGCAGAATTTATTGTTAAATATAATGTATGCTTCTGCTTAGCATTTATATGACTTCATTTTATAAGTACAATTTCCGGTTTAAACGAGATTTAACTTAGTTGCAGCTTATACGCCGGAAATTACGGAACCTAAATCTAGGGAGATTTAAATATCTTCCTAGAAAATAAACCACCATTTTTCTTATCAATCTTTAGGGATTTATGGATCATTTATTAAATCTTGTGAAATTTTAGAATAATATAAATACTCTCCATAGAAGCACTTCAGAGCCAAAGCAGAAAACCAGATAACTCAAAACAAATCAGCTGACATTTTTTTCAATCTTACTTTTGCTCGTTTATGCCGACAAGGTTTAATTTAGAGTAATAGCAATATGCTTTGATATGGGGTAGACCGCCCTTCCCCCCTTTTCCAATATATATTTTTTTATGTTAAGAAAATTTTTAATTTCTAATTTGGTTTGTGCAAGCAGCGAATCTTAAAGTATAACTACGTATGAGGAAATATGAAAAATGTAATTTAATAGCTTCTATATGAAAGTCATAAAGACATAAAGTCACAGGGCCGATGAACCCCACCAAAAGTCTCAAGTTAGCCTTCTATTATTGATTTGATTTCGGGATTATTAACGAAAAGGAAAAACACATAAAATATCAAATGTAATTTCATTTTGGTATATAAAAAATCAAAGGTTAATAAAAGATATTTTGTCCACCTTACTGCTGTCTTCATCGAAATATTTTTCATTATCACAATGAATAAAAATATAAAATATCTTGTCCTTAATGAGACATGATTCGTGTGCTAAACTTCTTCTCCTGATACATGAAATTCACCCTTGTTTTGTTTGCCTTTTAGGTAATGCTGCTCTGCCCAGTAACGCAAACAATTCTGCAATTTTATTGACCTTTTATAGGTTTATGAATGTCGAAATCTAACTCTTGGACTGCGGACCGACATGCCCGGGATTAAATAGGTCAACTTGCCCCATATCGACATTTTGTTTTTTGATCGTCCTGTCAAAATATTCTGTTAATATTTATTTTATAAATCAGTACGTAAAAAATAAGTAGGTAAAAACTATTCACCAAAGGGTAACTTTAATTTAGAGGCGAATCACAAACGATTATTTATAAGTGCAAAGAAAAAACTTGCCTCTTAAACCTCCTAGTAACATCGGGGTATTATATGACCCTAGTTATTTTCTGTTTCAAACGAGAAAAAATGAATAACTTTTACTTAATATATGAAACTATATGGCCACACAAAACATAAGATATTTAATTTCCTAGATTTGGTGTTAAGCTGATATCAGCTAGAAAACCCCTCAATTCTGCTCACCTGTTCAGCACCTCTTAAGAAGGTGTTACTTTTAATAAAAATAAATTTCTGGTTCAAATCATGAAAAACTAAGAATCCTCAGATGTTATTAAAAGTTGGTATTAGGAGTGCTAAACAATCTCTCGTAAATACTCCTTGATATTGTGACAAAATAACCATACAATGTTATAAAGAAGAGTATGTGATACTTGTATACAAGTATACATATAATTTTTCTTGCCCTAAATAGAACTGAAATTATATCTATATATTTTTTTTTCTTTTTGTGTACTATATTTTTCACGAAATTCTATTGAAACTAAATTTATTATTGAAATGTAGGTACATTGTAACAAAAATATCTATTCCTATTTCAACGGAATTTCATAAAATCTTGAAAGTAACAGGAAACTATGAATTATGAACAGGAACTATGAAGATACATAACACGTGAAACAAAACAAATGAAATTATTTCAGGACATTTTTCACTAAAGCTGTTGAAGGTCAAAATCTCTTTCTTAATATTTGTAATAAAATATATTTCTACGAAAATTATATCAATTTAGTATGATAATATAATTCTTAGAAACGCTAATCAATGCTCGTAAGGAAAAATTGCATTATAGTTGCAGATTCTCTTCTAGAATGGAACTAATAATAAAGGGGATTTGACATATCCTTAAAATATTGAAGCTTTAACTGTAACTGGTTTTGCTGGTGTTGATTACCGCCGGGGCGAACTTCCACCAGTCAATTTAAATAGAAATTTTCTTCATATTTCCACGCCTTATTAATTCAAAATTTCAGTTATAAACATTGGGAAAAACATGTATTCATTTTTACTGGTGGAAATTTATTGCCGCGGTCTTCAGGCCCTGCGTTTCCATCATATTCTGACAACCTAGACAGCCTCTTATCAGTTTCAATGGAAAAAGATTATAATGCCTGGGGAAACTGCCGGCAGTAAAAACAAATAGTGATTTTTACTACGCATTAGTGAAAGAAATGTTTCATGGATAAGGCGCTAAAATAAGACGAAATTGTCTAATTAAATTTACTTGTGGAGGTTTGGCCCAGCGGTAATAAGAAACTGATGAACCTATTTAACAACTGTTGATTCGATTTTTAAAAAGCAGTAGCCATCTTGTGGCAACCTCCTCAATTACTGCACTCGCAAGTGGCGATTATTGTTATTATCGATTTGCAAATATTAACCCCTTAAAGCTCAAATTAAATTACGGTTTAAAAATTCAAATTGCTTATTGGCACCACTTTTATGAAAAAGAAATATTCACCTTATTTAATGACAGGAAAAACGATACTAAAATATAGCCAATTTCACTATTTTATAAAACTGGTGGGAATCAAACAATTTGAGTAAAAGACACAGCCCGTGAATATGACGGGAGCGAGAATTAAGGGGTTAAAGAGCACTTACAGTAATTTTATTTAAACAATTTATATTCTTCCGATAAAGCGGACGACGATTCGTCTCACATTATTTTAGAATTATTTGTACATGGGATAAGAGATTGTGACAATATTAGATAATATTACGTAATATGGCATTAAATACTTTATAAGCTAGCGTTAAACCTTTAACGGTCACGTTAAATTACCGCTTAAAAATTCAGACTGCTTATTGCCACCACTTTTTTGAAAAAAGAAATAATCACCTTATTTAATGAGAAGTAAAATGATACCAGATTACAACCAAATACTCTATTTTATAAAACTGGTGGGACTCAAACAATCTAAATAAAACACACAGCCCCTGAATATCACGGCAGCGAGAATTAAAGGGTTAAAAGATACAAAACTCTTGAGTTGGAAATGTTACATAGTATATGACATAGTTATTAGAATAGAGAAGAAAAGGACAAAATAATTTAAAGAAAAGATGAGTTTTCACAATTCAAATCTGTTTAAATTTTCCACGTATTACAAGAAACCAGTCACTACTTTAACCCTTTATTTAACACTTCATGTCCCGAATTATGAATTCATGAATCTTCCCTCTTTAGAAGCATTTTCTGTGAATATTTGAAAATATATTGGAAGATTTACATTATCATTTAATAAATTTTAGAAGCATTTTCCTAAAAAAAAAAATAATTAATTAAATTTGAATTTATAGGGATTTTGCGCAATATTTAAAATTCCACTAAAATATTTTACTTAAAATATTTTTTTTATTTTTTTATTTTATAGAATTAGAAAATATACAAATATAATGTTCTTACTAATAAATATAGAAACATTCCTGATTTGAAACTTTCCCCCCACAATCTTTATACTTCAAGAAAGCTGAAAACTTGCATATAAAAAAGAAATCATCTTTTTAAAATTATTTTTGTTTTGTGAAATCAATAATGCTTTTGAAAGAAAATAAAGTAAAATATCGATTATTCCTTCTAAACTGTATTACTACTAACGATGTACTAAATAAATTTTATAACAAGTTATTTTCATGGTACATTTAAAGTACCGTCGGGGTAGGAAAGTTTAAAGTATTCCTAAGTGTTAAAAATTTCTGTAGAAAAACTTTTTTTATTTACTTGGTAAGAATGGAGATCATATGAACATTCAGAAGAAATCCTAAGAAGTTTTAAAATGATATAGGGATTTCATTTTTTAACCCTTTCAGGGGCGAAGCAATTCCATTGTTAAAGTGTTGAAATTAATGAATAGCACCGGAATTTGAAAACAAATTTATTTGTAAATAAGGAAAATCTGTATTTCACACACATGGTAAACCGATTTTTTTTACCAAAATTCTGGTGCCGATGTGGCATTTGCTTGCGTTAATTTGACCCTAGTTTAACGCGTCTCGTACCAGTTATGTTCCATGTAAAAATCTGGAATAAAATAAATAAGCATTCTTGAAATAACTTTTCCGGTTCGGAACGTGGATCAACGTGGAACGTGGTAATGTCTGCACCCTTGATCAAATTAATCCAGACATTACGGAAGATTAGTGGAAGGTTGGCAGCTATGCATTTGGGAATTAATATTAAGTGGTTTCGTAAACATACCACCGCCCTCAAGGGGTTAATAGTAAAGTATATAAACAAACAAATTTCGAAAATATGTTGTTTGCAATTCAAGTTGCATAGACATGCTTATGGTTTAATACACCTATTTCAGAATATCAATCATTATCTTATTTAATGAGACATTCCTACGATAAGATAGGTTGGATATTCTATTCAGAAATAGTGGCATTCAAAGTAAGCAGATCCAAGTATCCTTTTATTACTGTAAAAACTTTTACAAAGCAATAGAACGGTATAACAATAAATGTTGTCAATGTTTATTTGATAAAAGCATACTGCCATTCCTGTCTAAGCAAAATTTTACTACATCGTGTTTTTGGAAAATTGCAGTAGCATTTATTAGTGTGTGTGAAATAATTTACTCTAGAATGCCTGTACACCGCTAAAAATACGTATTGCTAAAACACATATTCTGCTGTACAGTTAACAGAATATTTCCATTTCAAATAAAGTACAAATTTTCTAAGTTATCCAGCTTATATGACATTCTATTGCTGTAAAAGCTTTTACGAAGCAGTAGAACATTGTAAATTATATACCAAATACTTCCAATGTTTACTTCATAAAAGCACACTGCAATTTCTGTCTAAGCAGAATATTACTACATCAGGATTTCGCCAAATGGCAGTAACAATTATTAATGTGTGAATAGTAATTTAATCAAGAATGCATATACAATTTTAAATATACCTATTGTTTAACACATATTCTACTCTATATGTAACATTCCTACCTTTAACTCCTTGAGGGGCGGTGGGATAAAATATATCCCACCTAATTTAAACAAGATTCTCACCAGAAAATTTTAACTAAATTTTATATTTTTAACTTTGGAGAAAATCGATGAAACATTGCTATTCCTTGTTTAAAACTAAAATTTCTCGATTATTCCGGTGAGAATTCAACATTTAGAGACGTTTTTGCTTGCTCCTCAAGGGGTTAATGGGTCTGATCGACCCACTTCTATAAATCCTTTCATTCGATTCGAACCAGAATGTTTTTCGTAAAGTAAAAAGAATAGAATGCAATGAAATCGAATATAAATAAATACATTACACAGTTTTTAAAGAAAGTTCTGGTGTGAAATGTTTTTATTAAGGTTGAGTAAAATTTCAACAGCGAAAGAAGGTTAAAATGGAGTTATAGATAAAGAGGAGGAGACATATAGTGTACTGTCTACCAGTTGCAAGTGAAGTAACTGAGGAGGTTGTCACAAGATGACGGCTGCTTTTTATAAATCGGATCTACAGTTTCAAAATACCGCCGGGCCAAACTTCCCGCCAGTATAATGGGGTGGAAAACTTTGTCTCACTTAAGCGACTTATTCATGGAAATATTTTATCACAAATATTTTCTGGTGTCAGTTTGACAGGTAAAACAGTCAGATTGCATCACCGGTTGTCACAATATGGCAGAAACAAAGGACCTGAATTCCGCAAAAGTAAATTTACACCGGTTAAAATTAAAATCTTTTTCTGCCGTTATTTAGCACTGAAATTTTGTATTAATAACGCCTTTAAGTACGGAGAAAATTTATATATAAATTTACTTATGGGAGCTTCGATCAGAGGTAATCAGTCCTTGCGAAAGCGGTTACAGATGAAGCTTCACTAATTCAAAGATATGTCAGTTCCTTTCTATTAATAGTTCCATAATATTTAACAAAATATCTCCATTTCATCTAAAGTACAGATTCTGTCTGTTATCCAGCGTATTTTTTGTTTTCGTTCTCTAGCTAGGTCTGCACATGCTATTATTTCTTTAATTCTATGTCGCACCACTTTTTCAAAACAAAAATCCTTTAGATACGCTTTGACAACATTTGCAAGAGAAATATACTACAAAATACATTTTTTAAAAATAGTTATGCGAACAGAATGTAAAAAATAGTTCTTATCGAGCGAAGACTTTTGATGTCACACAATTATTCGCTTTGGACAGAGATAAGAAATTTACACACAAGAAATTCTGTTAAGGAAAATAACAAATATATGAAACAAAAAAAGTCAATAAAAAATAAGAAGAAAACTGAGTTCCACTTAGGTAAGATTCTTCTTGCTGCGTAACGTAGAAAATTTGTATTTAGCATTGTAATGAGCTTAAGGTAGTAAGTAAGGCATAATTACTTTAACTTCGCGTAGTTTTGACAAAGTTGGTATAATTTTGAAAATAGAAACATTCTAGAATCCTAAATATCATTTGAGCAAAACAAACGAAATTGTAAAAATTTATAAGAATATGGGCATTTTAAGGGAGGCAAAGCTTTCATATAGTTTCAAACTCTTTTTTCGATACCATTGTTATATTCTGCCTCTGATATCCCAAGAACACGTGCAACTCAAATAAAGTACGGATGAAATTTGCAATTAGTCATTTATTTCCACACCAGGAAAATTGCATTATTTTATTAAACAGTCTAAACAATTTGATTTGTTTATTGTCAGGAACTGGATGATTTCTTGTATCATGTTACTTGCTTCTACAACGAGGCAAACGTAGTAATAATTTAAACTGTGTGTTCCGTTCGAAATGGTGACGGTCATTAGTTATTTTGGTAATCGATTTTCCCGAACTTTGTTACAAAATATAGATGGCTTTTGTCTTTATGATTTTTAATGGAGCTACGAGTAAAGAGAAGGGGGCATATAGTGTAGTGTTTAGCGGTTCCCCGTGAAGTTACTGAGGATGTAATCGCAAGAGGGCGACTGTTTCTTGTTTTAATCGGATCAGTGCCGTATAACGCTGGGGAAAGTTATCGATTCGGATTAACCCCTTAAGTTCCACAGACGTATATATCCGCCGCGCATAGTGCATGCGTTAAGTGCCACTGACGTACATATACGTCAGTACAAAATATTGTCCTTTATACTGCGCTATACCAGTAAAACCACGCCCATGGCTTTGGAATTAAAAAAAAAGAAAAAAAAGACTTTGAAGGTGTTTTTGAAAGACTGACCTATTTCAGAGGAGAAGGGG
Source organism: Maratus speciosus (assembly GCA_963932465.1). Classification (NCBI taxonomy): domain Eukaryota; kingdom Metazoa; phylum Arthropoda; class Arachnida; order Araneae; family Salticidae; genus Maratus; species Maratus speciosus. The sequence goes on from OZ010794.1 coordinate 192,150,083, forward strand.
TAGAAGGAACTACCTTCATAAAGGCTATCGCACTGAGCTAGTGAAGTCACTACTTCCGTCTCATAGCTTTAGCCGTGCAGTTTCTCGAATTTCGTAGGAATATGTCCGATACTGATGATAGTGAGTTGGATGACGACTTTCCGCCATCTTCTGGATCAGAGACGTCAGAATATGATATGGCAGATGAAGAGGATTCAAATAACGACTATTCTATAAAAGATGCCAGAAACTGGATACGATTGGATATAAAAAATGCATGATTGGATATGTCACCTTCACGGTTTCCATTTTCGGGACAACCAGGAATAAATAAAAATGCAACAGATGTTACGAACCCACTTTTATTTTTTTAATTATTTTTTGATCAGAAGCTGGTGCTTCATATTGTTACAGAAACTAACCGTTTTTCAGACCAGTATAACAACCAGCATCCTGGAAAGAGAAATCAAGGTCGAAGTTGTGGCGTCCAACAACTTTAGAAGAAATATATGTTTTTTAGGTATACTTATTCTGCAAGGAATACTTGTAAAACCTCACGTTGCGCTTTACTGGTCTAAAAACAAATTGATCGAAACTACAATTTTTGGGAAATTTATGAGCAGAAATCGCTTTCAACTTATCATGAAATTTCTGCACTTTTCTGAAAACAGCACCTTTGATAAAAATTCCCATCCAAATCCAGAACTAAGTAAAATATAGCCTGTTTTTTCTGACATGATGAAGAAATTTTCAGGTGTCTATACACCTGAAAGGGACCTGAGCATGTATGAGAGCTTGATGCTTTTCAAAGGCAGGCTATCGTGGGTACAATACATACCAATGAAAAGAGCTCGCTTTGGAATAAAACTATATGTACTTGCTGAAACAGAGACAGGATATATTCACAATACGATCGTGTACACAGGGCAGAGTACAATCTTTGATAAAATGTATGAGAACTATGGAGTCGCAACAAAAGCAGTGATGACGCTTATTGAACCTTTTTGGGGAAAAGGTTATTGTGTAATTGCGGACAATTTTTATCTCTCACCAGAATGAGCAGACCTTCTTATCCAAAATTTAACTGACGTATGTGGAACTCTTCCTCCTAATCGACATGATTTGCTGGAAAATTTCAACAAACTTACTTTGAAGAAAGGCGAAATAGCCGCTTTCCAAAGAGGCAAATTTACCGTGTTGAGATGGCGTGACAAAAAAGATGTTTCGCTTCTTAGTTCTATCCATACAGCAAATTGCTCTGAAACTGTAAAAAATGTCATGAAGTTATAGATTATAACTTGGAGATGGGTGGGGTTGATAGAGCGGATCAGGCATTAGTTTGTTATTCAACAACACGAAAAAGACAGAAGAGGTATTATTTAACAATATTCGTCATATATTAGATATGGCTATTTGGAATGCCTTCACATTACAAAAGAAACAACTCCGCGTAACGTTGATAATTACAACTTCCGCATGAATTTGGTGGAACGATTATTTGAGAAATTTCATATTACTCACCCACAACCTGCCAAACGACAGAAATTAGAGAGTGGCTGTTCTTTACGACTTTCTGCTAGACATTTTCCGGACTTAGTAACATCATCGTCTTCAAAGAAAAATGCATCAAGAAGATGTGCGGCTTGTTCAATGAAAAAAATTCGCCCTGAATCCCGCTTTTAATGCACTGAATGTGATGTTGGTTTATGCGTCTAACCATGTTTCAGGGATATATCACACGGCCACTAAGTTCTAATATCTTTTTTATCATATTGTTACACTATAATTTTACATTTTTGGTATAGTTTTTGTACATAATTTTTTTTTCGTTTCTTTTTATATTTTTGTGGGAGTACACAATGTTTATATGAAAAGCTTGTCTCTTATTTCCCCCAATACACCGCATAACTACGTACACCTGTTTGGAAAACTGTGGCACGGGGAATGAATCTCGTAAGTTTTTCTCGGCAGGTAAGAGATTACAATAACTACTAATTGTTTAATATTTTACTTATGACAGTAATTTTTGCTCCCGTTGCAGATGTGCAGTACAAGAAAAAAGTTGTCGTTATACGCAAAACACATCTCTGATTTTATCATTATTTTTGCAGTGCAATAAACCTTCCATTAAATCACATATCATTTTTTGGAAAAAAAAAATCAAATAATGCATAAAGACATGACATAAAGAATCCGACTAAAATGAACGCAAGAAAAACTTTTTTCTTATAATGAAACGAATAGAACCAATATTGTTACCAACAAATTGTTGATTCTAAAGCGTACTTATTTATCGGAAGAGAATCAATAAATCATATTCGAAAAATATGAATTATTTACCTAGATGAATTTTTACATAAAAAGTTTTTTTTTTTTTTTTTTGGAAATATGGTTTTGTTCACGTAAAACTCACTCCTGACTCTTTTGTTCGATATATATAAAATAGTTTCCTATCGGTAGCTAAAGGGCACAGCTTTCAGTTATTAGTGAATCCACAAAAATAAAAAATTGAATGGAACATCTTCTATCTCTCAATGATTATTTACAGAATTCGCACGCTCTTAAGCCACGCCCCATTTTGTAAGGCCACTATGTTCTAACTGTGGCACGGGGGAGTGAATCTCTTAAGTTTTTCTCGGCACGTATGGGGTTAATACCGCACTAATGCAAATATAAATTATTTACGTTTTTAATACAGAAATTCGGTATGAATAATGAGGTGTGGCGAAAATTTCTATTAAAATTTACTAGTGGAAGTTTTGCCGCAGCGGAATAAAATTCACTTGCATGAAAAGTAAAGATTTTTTTATTGACACGAATATGGCGGTACCGCCAGTTCTCAATACCGACGTCACCAACTATCATTAAAAAAAGGGAACATATATTTTAGCCTTACTTATGACAGAAATATTGAATGAATGAGGAGTTTAAAACGGGAAAAAATTATATTGAAATTAATGTGTGTAAGTTTTCCCAGTCGATAATTAGGCAATGCGGAACCTGTTACAATTGTAGCTTCACAATTTTCAGGATGTGTCAATAGGTATGTTTTCATACTTCCATGTGACTGATTCTGATTCAGTGTTCTCAGATCAAGGGAAAATTACCATAATTTCACGCTTATAAGCCTCGGCTCAGATAACTCAGCTTTCTACCGGATTTTTTTTTTTTTTTTTTTTTTTTTTTTTTTTTTTTTTTTTTTTTTTTTTTAATATGCTATAATTTTTTTTCTTCTTAGCATTTATATGCCTTAATTTTTGAAGTAAAGTTTCCTGTTTAAAAAAGAGTTAACTTGGTTCCGACTTCTAAGCTAGAAATTATGGTACATAAATCCAGTGAGATTTCAATATCTTCTTAGAAAAAAAAAATCGACAAATCTTTTTATCAATCTTTAGGGATTTATGGAACTTTTATTGAATCTTCTGAAATTTTTGAAAAATATAAATACTCTCCATAGAAGGACTTCAGAGTCATATCAGAAAACGAAATAACTGAAAACAATTCAGGGAATTTTTCCTTTCAATCTTTGTTCAGCTCGTGTATACATACAAGATTCAGTTTAGAATAATAGCAATGTGTTGGATGTAAGGAAGACCGGGGGGCTTGTTGGACCACATTTTTCAATTTTTTTTATTTTTTAATTTTATTAAAATTTTTAATTTTTAATTTAATTTTCTTAAAGCATAGTCATATATAAGACAATTTTAAAAATATCAATTAATAGTTTCTATATGAAGCTCAGAAATACATAGTGTCACTGGGCCGACTTGCCCCATAGAACGACGTAGGTTGCCCTTCTGTTGTTGATTTGATTTCGGGATTACTAACGAAAATTAAAAACGCATAATATGTCAAATGTAATTTTATTTTGGTACTAAAAATTCAAAGAATATGAAAACATATTTCGTTCAACTTAACTACTATCTTCATCGAAATGTTTCCCATCATCACTCTGTAGGAAATATAAAATATCCTGTCCATATTGAAACATGATTTAATATTTTTTAAAAATCAGTAGGTAGAAAATAAGCTTTGTATTAAGGTCTTTTAGACTGCTCTACACCAAAGTGTAACTTTAATTTACAAACGAATCAGAAACGATTATTTATAACTGCAAATAAAAAACTTACCTCTTATGCACCTCTCGTAAATACCTCTTATACTTGTGACAAAATAAACCATACAATGTTTTAAAGAAGTCTGTACGAAATATATATATATATATATAAAGCAAATATATATAAAGCAAATTAAACAATGATATTGAAAATATTGATTTTACATATTATCCTACGTCTCTGAGTCTTGAACCCTCCTCCCAGAATTGTAAAAATATTAATTTTCTAGATGTGAACCTAAGCATAGAAAGTGAAAATTTGATATCTAAGTTATATGACAAGCGAAATGATTTCAACTTTAATACCTTAAAGCTGCTATATTTTGATTCCAACGTGCATGTTTCGATTAAAAGAAATGTACTTAGAAATGGATTAATACGAATCGAAAGACTGAGTACTAGAGTTAAAGATATGTTTAATGATATTTTAGAGTGGTGCCGCTTGGGATTCAAGCATAGCTATCCTCGCAATTTCATCAGGAGAATAACTAGTGATTTTATTAAGAGTAGTAGGTACGGAACTGATCTGAACTCAGTGATGGATGAGAATGGAGGTTTTGATGAGTTGATTGATCTAATGAGTTAGAGAGATATTTTGGTGGATGTTGTAGTTCTGTTTAGTTTTTCATAGTTTTTTCATATTTTCAATTTTGGTCTTGGCGAGTGAAGTGGGACGTAGCATGCGTAAAGTCTGACTTAACCCTGCAGAGTATGTCGTTAGCCATACCGCTCGCTTTCTGTTCTGTTCTGTTATGTTTTGCAATTATATATATTTTCTTTAGTTTGGTTATTCAGTTTGATTTTAAGAGTTAAAGTTTATGTTGGTTAATTTAATATTTTCGATGTGAGTTTCATTTTAGATATGGTGAGTGATGGATTTTGATATTTTGTTTGTGGTTTTAAATATATTTTGTCACGTGTATTCGATGGCACGTCTACGTTTACATCGGGACATTCTTGGAATTTAATCTTTGGTGTTTATGAGTTGCTTGGATTAGTATGGAGGACTACTGCAGGCTTGAGTCAGGTATGTCTTTTATGCTTTATAATAAAATTTCAGTATATGATCATGCTTACCATAATATTGCTAAATGATGAGGGGGTGCATGGAGTTAATGAGGATTTGTTGGTTTAGTTGATTTGTTTGGATTTATTACTTTTTATTGATTTTTGGCTAGTTAGTTGAAGATTTTATGATTGTTTAATTTAGAGTTTTATTAGTTCTTTCGGGTTTAAGTTATATTGTTATAAATTTATTTAACTTTGTTATAGTTGTACATTTTTTAGTACACATTTAAATATTTGGAATTGCTTATATTGTATTTACATAGAATAATTAAACATTTAATATGAATAGACAAAATTATATTGTAGAAGGTACCGGAAAGATACGGAATTTTTATAAATTTCGTAGTGCTCGGTCGGCTCCAGAAACCATGGAGGGGAGCGGATCGTCAAAGAGTTACCATGGACCAAATGTATTTAAAAATGTGGATGTAATTGAGAGTAAAGTTTATGGTTGTGATTTTGGCGAGATTTGTGAGAAGAGGGGGAAAGGTCATGTATGCAATTTTTATTGCAAGCAGAGTTATATAGATGAAAGTTCGATAGATGATTGTTTAGTAATGAAGAAAAATTATGAATTGTGTGGTAAGTTAAATAAGGACAATGGTGTTTATAGAGATACAGAAGTTGTAAGGTATAGGACAAGATATGTTTATAGTACACATTTAATGAATAAACATAAGAAAAACATAGATTGCATCGATAAAGTGAAAAGGTATAAAACAAGATTGTTTTATAATAGATGTATACAAATTGGACAAGATATCAATGGAATAAATTTAATAAAATGTAATGACAAAAGATGTAGAGTTTGTATTTGTGCCGATACGGATAATGGTGGCAAAGTGATTGAAGAAAAATCTTTAAAATTTTGTAAGGTATATAATTGTGTGTATTGTTTAAGATGTAATGTGTGCAATCAAAAGTACATAGGAGAGACCTCTACTCCTTTAAACAAGAGACTCAACAATCACAAATCAGACATTAGAAATCTTAAGTATAAAAAAGAGGATCAATAAATAGAAATTTCACATTTTTCAGAACATGGTATAGATAACATAAGGATTTCTATATTGTGTATTATACCTAATAAAATGGAAAGAAAGATTCGTGAAAAGGATATGATAAAAAAGTTTGGTACGGTATATCCATATGGCCTTAATGTTATGTTTAACCACAGTAATATATTTAAAAACTTTAAAACTAACAATTTAGATGATACAATTTACGACAAAATTAATCATGACATTGGAAATGAGTTGATTAGAAAAAGTAATCAATATACTAAGTTGAATATTTTAAAAAAAAAATTAAATACTTGTACAGACATAGTAAATGCAATAATTAATTATAAAGGTGAGCGAAGAGTTAATGTGATTAAAGGTTTGATTTTCAACATTAAGAAGAAATTAATTCCCGTAACTTTAAGAACTTTACAGTGTAGGATAGAAAATGGGAATGTTGACTTAGGTTTGGATTTGTTGAGATATAGAATTAAGACACAAAAATTACAAATGTATTGTAACATTGATTATGGCCAAGTTAGTGCAATAAATAAATCTATTTTATAATGGATTATTTGGGTGATAGCCATAAGGGTGTAAATTACAATAAAATGTTGAATAAATACAATGAATTACTACCTGTCGGAAAAATAAAAATAGTTAAAGCTTTTAAATATGATAAGCCTTTGGGGAGAACTATTTTTAATTATAATTTATTTGCTAAAGATCTAAAGAGTAGTATAGCAGGGAGTATCTGCCACTGCAATGATTCTGAATTTGTTAATTATAAAGACAAGTATTATGAACATGTTATTACTGGAGATCTAAAGATAGTAAAGGATGAGGAGTTGAGGAGGTTAATGGAGTACGGAACTAAATATCGTGTGAAACGTACTCTAACTAAAAGTGTTGCAATTAAACGTTTTACTATTAATATAGATATATTTATAAATAAACTAATGTATAGATACAATTTGCCATCCAGTGTTTTTGACGAGTGGAAGTACTATATATTAAGAGATTTTAAACGAGAATTTTCCAGAGATTTTGACGGAGTTAATAGAGAGAAATACAACAAACTGACACATTCAATTAAAGAAATTCAGGAAAATTTTATAATCACCTATGTGGATAAAGCAAATACAAGTTATGCACTGATACGTAAGGTACTATACGGTAAACTCTTGAATGAGTGCTACAATAGTAAAAATAACTGTTTACCATTAAATTCGAAAGCTTCAGTAATAGAAAATAGGATTAAAGCCTTCTATAAAAAAGCTTAGCTGAAACAAATGAGTCAAAGTTTCCCTTATCTCATATTAGTGCCTAAATTCCATAAAACCCCTATCAAATTCAGGAGTGTGACTTGTGGATTTGGATCATATATCGGTGCTGCTAGCAAGGCTTTGATGGGGGTATTGGAGGGAGTGTTTGACGGAGTGATGGGTGGAGATACGACTTTTATTATCAAAAATAGCTATACACTATTAGATAATCAAAAAAATTAAAAAATATTACTGGTTTATTCACTTACGATTTTGAAGATCTCTATAACACAATTGATTTGACAGATTTAAAAGAAAAAATAGTAGATTTTTATAATAAAAATAGTACTTTGGATATTCATAATGATTTTTTCATGAATTTATTTCAGTTAGTAGTACAAGAAAACTACCTTTACGAAGGAAATACAATATTTAAACAGATTCGGGGTATTCCAATGGGGTGGGGGGAGTTGCAGTTCCATTTTTGGCAAGCATTTACTTACATATATATGAAAGAAATAATAATTTAAACAGTAACACATTATCCTACAGATATATAGATGTGTTTTAATAGTCAAATTAAACAATGATATTGAAAATATTGATTTTACATATTATCCTACGTCTCTGAGTCTGGAACCCTCCTCCCAGAATTGTAAAAATATTAATTTTCTAGATGTGAACCTAAGCATAGAAAGTGAAATTTTGATATCTAAGTTATATGACAAGCGAAATGATTTCAACTTTAATACCTTAAAGCTGCTATATTTTGATTCCAACGTGCATGTTTCGATTAAAAGAAATTTACTTAGAAATGGATTAATACGAATCGAAAGACTGAGTACTAGAGTTAAAGATATGTTTAATGATATTTTAGAGTGGTGCTGCTTGGGATTCAAGCATGGTTATCCTCGCGATTTCATCAGGAGAATAACTAGTGATTTTATTAAGAGTAGCAGGTACGGAACTGAACTGAACTCACTGATGGATGAGAATGGAGGTTTTGATGAGTTGATTGATCTAATGCGTTAGAGAGATATTTTGGTGGATGTTGTAGTTCTGTTTAGTTTTTCATAGTTTTTTCATTTTTTCATATTTTCAATTTTGGTCTTGGCGAGTGAAGGGGGACGAAGCATGCGTAAAGTCTGACTTAACCCTGCAGAGTATGTCGTTAGCCATACCTCTCGCCTTCTGTTCTGTTCTGTTATGTTTTGCAATTATATATATTTTCTTTAGTTTGGTTATTCAGTTTGATTTTAAGAGTTAAAGTTTATGTTGGTTAATTTAATATTTTCGATGTGAGTTTCATTTTAGATATGGTGAGTGATGGATTTTGATATTTTGTTTGTGGTTTTAAATATGTATATATATATAGGCTTTTATCTGAAAATTATTTAAAGATTCACTTGGCTTATAACTATAAATAAATGCATCTATTAGTTCATCAATTTTATACGATATTTATTATTCACTCGAACAAATATTGTGCTTGGAAGATCACAACAGTTCATCCACATCAATAATATAATACATTTGTAAACATAAATACTGGAATTCACCTAGAATTCTTACTCAGATCTTTTATTTGACATTCAACGAATCTTCAACCTTTATGTTGAGATAAAAACTATCGAACTTCTAAACATAAAAAATCGCTTGAATTTTCTTATTTTTCTAATCAAACCGTTGCCACCCACTTTTTAGCTTTTTTCCACGCTCCTGGTGTTGTACTTTTTATTTCATATAAGATTGCATATTCATTAAATAAACCCTTGAGTTAGTCCAGATGCACTGTTGAGAATATTTACAATCCCACATTTATACAAGTGTTATAAATATAATTTTTCTTGTTCTAAATAGAACTGAAGTTATATCTACATTTTACTTTCTTTTTCTTTTTGTGTACTGTATTTTTCATGAAATTGCATCGAAACTAAAGGTATTTTTAAAGTTGCGGTACTTTGTAATAAAAATATCTATTCCTATTGCAATGGAAATAGATAAAACCTTTAAAGTAACAGAAAACCGCATCTTCATGAGTATAGGCAACACACGAATCGAAGTAATGTAAATAAAATTAATTCAGGACATTCTTCACTAAAGCTTCTGAAAGTCAAAATCTCTTTTTTAATATTCGTAGCAAAATGCATTTCTACAAAATTATTTCAATTTAATATGATAATATCTTTCTTAGAAACGCGAAACAATGTTTGTAAGAAATAAAGGTCTCTTACAGTATAGGAAATATTTTATTCTTTCAACCATAATTTTGAAATTCATATCTTCGTAATATATTTCAGATGTTAATGAAATTCATCACGAAGATTGTTGATTACGGATTCTGATGCGAAAAATAAAATCAGTTGCAGCCAGAAATACATCTTAATAAATTTTAAATCACTTCAATAAGTTTTAAATCAATAGCAGCTAGAATTTTATTTTAAAAAAAGAAGTAGTTCTTTCGTAAATTTTTGAATCAACAAATTTAACCCCTAGAGGGTCGGTGGTATATATTATACACCACCTACGATTAAAGAAGTTTTACACCAGAAAAATGTTATTAAATTTTACTTTTCTAACTTTGGTGGAAAAAAGCCGTAAAATTTTTCCAGTGACAATTCAGCATTTCACAAATGTAATTGCTTGGCCCTCAAGAGGTTAAAAACTTCGAAGAACTTTTATTTTTATGGCGTTTACCAATTAATTCAAATCAGAAACTTATTTGAATTAAGATGAAAATAAGAAACTTATTTTCGGTAGAAAATTTCTGGTGGAAATTCAATAATAATAAAAAAAAACAAAGGTTGGTAGCTATGCTTTTGCGCATGCTGAAATGGTTCATTCCAATAGTAAAATCATGGGTGCCAACCTCTAACTAATCTTCCGTAATACGTGCGTTAATTTGACCCTGGTCTAATAAGTTTCGAACCAGAATTTTTTTAAAGAAATTAAATTAAATAAGTTAAACGTAGAAACATTGATTTAAATAAACAAAGATTCATGAAATAAACTTTCTAGTTCGAAAGAGGTTAACCTGGTTTAAATTAATGCAGATTACGGAATATTAGTGGAAGGTTGGTAGCTATGGTAAAATCATTCTTTCTACCCATCACTTGGCACAACAGCAATTCCGAATATGGAAGTATAATGCATGTCTTTAAATTTATATGATAATAGTTTGTAATTGTTATTATAAATTCAATTATAAAATATTGTGCATTTCGAAACTATAGAAATTCGTATATAGCTATGTTTTTCTCCTTAAAATGTAAAGCAAAATAGAGATCCTTTCTTGAGGTTATCAAAGCCAGAAATGATCAAACAAACTATATTCGTGTTATCATCCCCGAAGAGCGTAAATCGATCAAGGAACGAAAGTCGTACATTATTCCGTATGGAATACTTCGTTCTTACCAATATATAAGAAATCAAAAGAGCAAAATAACTAATAAAAGATTTAACTTTTAACCAAAAGAAAAAAATGGAAAATTTTCAAAAATCGAGGTCAGACTTTTTAAATATACTAGTATTTAAATAAAAGGAACCATATAAACATTATAAAAGAATTATTACTTCAAAATTTTGCTTGCTACCTTTTCCGCTTTCAATAACATTACATCCAACACAGCAGTTTAGCTGATGGTTTAACTTTAGTGTTACCAGGCTTCCTCACATAAATCAGGGCTCAAACACTCTGTATACCACTAATTTCTTACAGTTTATTTCGCCATCTTCCATCGCAAATAATTCTGCCATTTGATAAGGTGAAGAAAACTACTTTAAAATACTGGTGTCCAGAGTATTTGCAGTCCCGATTAACGCGGAACACCTGGCAATACTATTTAACATTATTTGAAGAAAAACTTTAAACAATTTTTTTCCACACAACTATCACCTGTCTCTATTATAATGGACAAATGTGCTCGTCCGTAACGCTGATGTGATTTTGATGATGCCAACAGCAGAAGATTAAATTTCACTTTTCCTGTAGTTTTTTAAACTTCTAAACAGTTTCAATTTTTACACCGTCGAATAGAGAAAATAATAACATACAGACGCATTTGTTGCAAAACTGCATTGCAGTTGGTTTGAAAACTGTATATCATTTTACTGATTTCGTTTATGGTTTTAAAAATAATTTTCAAGCAGGACATTCTTTAAATTTTCTCTATCGAGTGCAAACGATTATGAAAGATTCATTCTTTTGGACTTATGTTAGTATAACAATTCCGCTTTTGTCCCCGGATGATATTCCATAATAAAGATAACTTCATCGATAAACTAAAATAGTATAAATGAAACATAAATTTAACAAACATATAGTTGAACTACGCTCTTAACACTAGAACGCCCGGAAGGAGTCGATCCGACTCTGACCATATGATTAAATGTCAACTGGAGCCAGGAATTCTTTCATAAAATAAGTTAAATTTAACACTAGAAAGACGGCGAGCGGTCATTTTGACCGCTACCTAATTAATATATTTCAGTTCGAACCAGAAATTTCTTTATAAAACTAGTTTAAATGATGCAAAGAAAAAAAAAACTAGTTAAATTAATAATTAAAAAAAAAAATGGTGTGAAATATTTTTATGAAATTTGAGTAAAATTCCCTGTCTTGCTAGTGTTAAAACACGCATATTTACGTTAAATAAATTAGTCAAATAATTTTAAATAAAAATTCTGGTGTCAAATATTTTTATGAATCTTGAGTAAAATTTCCGAGCGTTCTAGTGTGAAACCACCGAAATAATCAGAATTAAAGGAGACGGTAGTAAGAAACAAAATCTTTGGCGATTTCTTTGACGATTAACACATACAGAATTATAGCTTTTAATAAATTTCAGAACCTTATTAATGCATATTTGATACTTCTTATATATACCACTTAATTTTAATTCCCAAATGTCATACTGGCACCAGAATTTTAAAACTAAATTTTGCTTTACAGTATATACTTGAAGAAACGCTTTTACTTTCATATAAATATTCTTGTAAATCCTGATGTCAATCATCATTTTCACATCTTAGCAACATAAGTACTTTGCCCCTGAAAGGGTCAATCAACATGTTAAAATACTTTGTAAGAAATATTGTTTGCATTTTCTTTTAAACGTCATAGAAATATGTTTCAAAAATTTTTAATTCTTTGTTGAACATATCTTTTATTTTTTGCTTTAAGATGGGTTAATTTGATATGAAATAAAATTTCACTTTTCATTTTATTTCCTTTTCTGTCATATTTTATAATTAAATATTTTCTCCGGTATTGTTTTAATGAAAAAATTTCGACATCAATTTGCAACCCTTCGAGAAGGATAGCTGCCAGCTTTTACTCTATTTTCCAATCTCTATTTATTTTTTTAACCCCTAAAAGTGCGGTGATGCAGCTACGGCATCACCCAATTTTAATCCTTTATTGACACATCGGCACCCAAAATTTTTTAATGAACACTTTCCTTTCTTAAGTGCTCGAAAATATGATTCAACTTGTTTACAAAAAAAATTTCTTGTAAATGCCATCAATGTCAATCAATTATTTCAAAATTTAACGAATACAGCTAAATTGTCCCCGAAAGGTTAAAAAGGAATTTTTGTTTTGTTTAGCCTCCGAAATCATAAGATTAAATAAAGCACATTTATTTATTCTTAAAAACTAGGTTGTCCCAAAGTGTCTTTCGTTATTTACAAAAAAATGAATCGTGCGAAATTTGAAAAATTGCGATATTTTATTCAAATATATATCCATAGCTTCCAAACTTTACGCTTTTACGCCACCACTAAAATTTTATAGAGATTTTCGCCTTCTTTAATCATGAGATTTCGACGACTAAAGAGTCTACTGGTGCCTCTTGGAGGGAACAGACGTGTTTACTGCTTGCTGGTCGCTTTATTCTCAAGAGATCGTATTCGCAGTTCGATGTTTTTAGAACTTGCGTGATCTTTTGCAAGTATCTTCGCATGAGTTGTGGTGCTGATAGTGACACGTAATAGAAACTAGTTCGTACGAATAGGTGACTGTTTACTGGACTTGATGCATCATAGTAGTATAATATAGAGAGCTCACCGACGATAATAATGGGTACTGAGGACCCGCTTAAATTTTCTGACAATGCACTCCGCATCCTGAATGGAGAGGAGAAATCTGATTTAGCTGCTGCGTGGATGGAATTTCCCGGAGTAGCGGATGAAGTCCAAAGAATGATTGTACAGCAATTCCTGCAAGATTGTGATAACTACATAATGAGACTTTTAAGTGAAGAAGACTACCTGACGAATCCTCAACACAAGACTAGCGTGAGTAATCTTCTCAATAATCTTATGTTTTTGTTCAATGAGCCATTTGACCCCCTAAAATTAAGTCAACTAAGAGAGTTTAAAACTTTTATCTATGATCATGACTATGATCTAATTGACATATTAACAAAACTCAAGGCAATTGCGGTGAACTCAGATGACGGATTCACCCCTGCTAATTCACTAAAACGTAGGAGAAATGATCTAAAATCTAATATCCCCTTAAAGAATAAGTATGCTAGTATATCTGAAAAATACCTAGACGAAAATAACATGGACTCTTCTGAGCCCTCTCAAGGTGTGTCAGCCGGTAGCTCCACTACTGAAGTAGTCCCTAAAAAACCAAAAATCCACCCCTTCTATATTGAGTTTCAAGGCAAGTGGACGGAACTTGCAAGTGAGATTAAAAAACTCAACGACAGCAATCCTCTGATTAAATTAGACGGTGAATTGCTCAAAATCCACTGTAAAACTGATGCAGATTTCCGAAAAACACAGGACTATCTTGATTCTAAAACAATTCCATATACAACCCTGAGCCCCGCGGAACAGCGCCCCAGAAAAGTCGTCATTAGGGGAATCCCCCCATATACCGACCCCCAGGTCATAATTGAAGCTCTTAAAGAACATAATTTCGTGGCCAATAGAGCCTCAATGATGAAAAGTAGGAAGACCGGTCGTCCTATGCCCCTCTACGTCGTCAATGTCCTCCCACGTGAAAAATTCGAAGAAATCTACCAAATTCACGAAATTTGCTACATTAAAGTAGATATTGAGCGATTTAAAGGCACCAACATCGTAAAGCAATGCTATCGTTGCCAGAAATTTGGACATTCCAGCGAGATTTGCCGCCTGCCGCCAAAATGCGCCAAATGCTCGGAAGAGCATTTAACTCCACAGTGCAATAAAATTGGAAAGGTCATCCCCAAATGTTCAAATTGTTATGGCGAGCACGTGGCTACTTACCGTGGTTGCCCCAAAACCCCCCAGTTTCATAAAAAACAGCAGGACCCCAAAACCGTCCGAAAAGAAAACCCTAAAATCATTCCAAACGCAATGGCGGAACTCTTATCAACATATAACTATGTCCGTAAGCCAGAGACCAAAAAAACAGAAGAAAAACCTACTGAAGCCCCGGCTCCGCTCCCTTCTCCCTCCCAAGATCCTAACCCCGAAAACACCACACCAAATAAGCCAAATGACACTCAAAATGCAACACCAGAACAACCCAGTAGTTCTAATTATGCTAATGACTTAAAAGAAATATTTAAGACCTTCAAGGAGATGAAAGAACTCCTAAAATTTAACAAATTCATCCAATGTTTCAAAAATATTGCTAACCAAACTAAAAATATACAAGATCCAATAGAAAAAATACTCATCCTTATGAGTGCAATAGAAACTTTAGCCACGGAATTTAACACATTTAATGATGAGTAACTCCTCTTCTACCTTTTCCTCTCTTATTTTTCTTTCCTGGAACTGTAACTCCTTGCAGAATAAATTTAACGAACTTAAACTCTTTATGCACGAACATCCCCAAGTTGATGTTATTTTCCTTCAAGAGACTTTCAACCCCACCTTCAACATTAACATCCCTGGGTACAGGCTATTCCATACACCTCGTGCGGATGGTACGCACAGAGGAGGTACCGCTATTTACATCAAGAACCATCTTCCACACTACCAATCGCACAACCACACCTATAATGATCTTGAGTATACCAGTATCAATCTTAAACTTCCTCATATCAATATTAAATTAGCTTCTATTTATGCTCCACCCACTGGTAACTTACCTGTTAATAGTCTTACACAGCTTTTTTCACAACATCACCACTGCTTTTCGTAGGCGATTACAATGCCAAAAGCAGACGCTGGAATTGCCATGGCAATTCTCGGCGGGGTACCTCTCTTCACAACTTAGTCCAAAACTTAAAATTATATCTTCATGCACCACCCAGACCAACGCACATTTCCAAATTGCCTGGTGCCCGGGACTCTATCATTGATCTTGCTCTTTCCAAAAATCTTCCTTACCCTATCTACTCTACAGTTATTAACGATCTCTCCTCTGATCACCTGCCTGTCTGCTTTAAAATAGATATTATTAATCCTCTTTCTCCCCCCCCCCCTTCCGTGGCTATTGACTGGAATAAATTTACTAACTACCTTAACTCTCAGGACATCACCTTCCCTGATATTAATAATACCGATGACATTGATGCGGCTGTTGAACATCTAAACTCCCATATCACTAATGCTCAAAATTTTTCTACGTTTAACACCTTCAAAAATAATTTTGCCTTTGTCCCACCCCGTTATATTTACAACCTTATCAAACAGCGTAATCGGCTCCGGCGACAATTTCAAAGTTCAAGAGACCCCTCCATTAAACCTCTTCTCAATAGGTTAAACAATAAAATCAAAAACAGTCTTTATAAAGAAAAACAGAAAAGTTGGAACAACTTTCTCAAAACTTTATCATACGAGGACAACTCTCTTTGGATTCTTAAACGCAAACTGAATAAACACTACACTTCCATCCCCCCCCTCACATCTAATAATGTTACCGCTTATACTGACCAAGAAAAAGCTAACATGCTTGCTAATTCTTATGCCACCCAATTTTCTCCTAATCCTACCCTTGCAAACCAAGCTCACCTTGATCATGTTAACGAGACAGTTCGGAATTTTTTGGCTAACCCCCCTCAAGATCCTCCCCCTAAAATTCAACCTATTGTTATCCACAATATTATCAAAAAACTCAAAAAGCGTAAATCCCCAGGATACGATAAAATTACTAACTCTGCTCTTAGAAACCTTCCTCCTAATTGCATAATCTATATCACTGACCTCACTAATGCTATCTTAAAACATAACTACTTCCCTAAACCCTGGAAACTTTCTATAATCTCTCCTATTCCAAAACCTGGAACTAACCTGTCTGACCCCACTAATTACAGACCTATCTCCTTGCTACCTTCTATCAGTAAAGTGGTGGAACGTGTCATTCGTGCCCAGTTGCAGGAGTTCCTTCAGCAGCACAACATTCTCATGCCCGAGCAATTCGGCTTTCGCCCAAAACACTCAACACAACACCAGCTTCTTAGGGTTGTTGAGTTTCTCAGCGAGAAACTCAATGCAAAAATTCCCGCAGCTGCCATCTTTCTTGATGTCGCAAAGGCATTTGACAAGGTCTGGCATATGGGCCTCATTTACAAATTAATTCAACTCGGTTTTCATCCCAGACTTATACATTTAATTTATTCGTACCTTTGCGACCGCTCTTTTCAAGTCCGCATAAACAACATTCTATCTATTATTCTCCTTATCCTAGCGGGCATCCTTCAGGGGAGCGTGTTGGGCCCATTTTTATTTAACATTTTCTTTAACGATATCCCACGCTCCTTGCACACTCACCTCGCTCTTTATGCGGATGACACCTGTATTTACGCTTCGGCACACCACCCGTATACTCTTTACAGGTACCTACAGACTCATGTTGATGACTTCATGGACTGGTGCATGCTTTGGCACGTTGTCATAAATGAAACTAAAACTACTGCAGTATATTTCTCTCGCAAAATAATTTTCCCTAACAGAGTCATTTTAACAACACTGTTATCCCTTGGTCAGACCAAGCTAAGTATCTTGGGGTCATTCTGGACCGCCGCCTAACCTGGAAAAAGCACACTTTCTCCATCAGAGGTAAAGTCGCCGGAGCCTTTAACTCTATAAAACCTCTCCTTAACAGTAAAACCTTGTCTGTTCACAATAAATTAATCCTCTATAACTCATGCATCCTTCCCATCATAACCTATGCCAGTCCGGTCTGGGGCTTCACTTGTAAGACCACTATGGACAACCTTAGTCGCTTGCACAATTCCAACCTGCGTACTGTCCGTAACGCATCTCGTTACCTTCGCAACTCCACGGTCCGTAGAGACCTTAAAACTACTACATTACGAAAACGCATAAACGACTTAGCCAAAAAATTCTATGATAAAATTTTTGACCTCCCTAATGAAATTGTAGCGGAGCTACCGGATTATGACGCTTTTGAACCCCACCATCGGAAACGGCCCAGGTTTTCCATAATTATGGATACTCAGTAACATCTGAGTTCTCCTCGCTAATTTTGCCTTCTCTATTTTTCTTTTTATATACTTTTCTTAAAAAAAAAAAAAAAAAAAAAAAAAAAAAAAAAATCTCTATATACATAGAGACCATAAAAAAAGAAAAACTTAAAAAATAAAATAAAATGTATGGCCCTGAATTGTCCCTTTTTTGGTTGAGATGTTGTGGTCTTGCCACCCTAGCTTTTCTTGCCCTTGCTTGGTGAGTGTTTCACTGAACAGTACTAACTTTAACTTTAAAAATCCTTATAGTAGTTCTACAACTACAGTTAGACTTTAATTACTTTAAGACTCATGTAAATTTTCTTAAGATTTATTGTTAACTTTCTTTCTTCTTAAGTTTTTACTTAAAATTATTTTTATTCCTTTTTTCCTTAATTTTCTTATTTTTCTCTTGTTAACTTCTATATTCTTTAGTAGCTTTGCTACAGTTTAACTTTATCCCAATGGCTCATTAAAACATAAGACATTCTAATTTCCTAGTCTGGGTGTTAAGCTGATAACAGCTAGGAAACCTCTCAATGCTGATTACCTGTTCAGTACCTGTTCAGACGACTAAATAAGACAATATTTGCCATAAAACTTTAGTGGTAGGATACAGCGTAAAATTTGGCAGCTATGTTTATCTGTGCCATTCTTTTCAACAGCGTCCTTTCATATCCCCATAAGTCTCATAAAGCCATCTTTACAAAAAAAAAATTGGGTTTTGTCGACAAAATACTTATACAGGTGACTTTTTATGTCATTCGAAGAGTCAAATTTTTCCCTTTGCGATTGGATTTTTTGTGAGATAGAAAGAAATAGCAGTCTGTGGGAAAAGTGTTCGGAGAGTAGGTAAAGTGGGGGCGAACATCCCAATCGAGCAACAAGCGTCTGCTTCTAATAGCCAAAGTTGCTTGTGGGCCTGGCTTTGTTACGATGGGAGGCAAACCCTCGTCTGTTTGCTAATTCTTTGCGCTTCCTGGCTTTTTCTGTCTTCACTTCATTGACTTGCGAAATGAATTTTTCGGAGATGATACTCTGGTTTGGTGGAAGTAGCTCGTAGTATATAACAGCCTTCCAATCCCACCAAATAAACAGAAAAAGTTTCTTCGAGTGCAGTCCGGCTTTAGCTACAGGAATCGCACCTTTTCCCCGTTTATACCATGATTGCTTGCGTCAGACGTTGTTATAAAATATCCAACTTTCATTCCCAGTGCCCATTTTTTTCAAAAAAGGTCTTTACCGTGGCGTTAGAGCAGCAAGTCCCAGATGGAATTAAAATCAGTCTGGAATTGCGCGCTAGGTCACTACATGGGCAAGCATTTCACTAGCAACAATTTTTATATTCTGTTTCTACCACTTAAAAAAAAAGTATATGCATTTGTTGTAAATATCTTTTCAGAGGTTGACAATGAGTGTGCGAAAGATTTTTCTTTTGAGAGAATGTGGTACAAGATAATTAAAATGAATTGCGAAAGAACCGAATATATGTTGGCAAAATGCCTAAAAATGGGCAGATATTTACATTATTTATAGTAAATAATTATGTGTGCGTAATGTTAAAATCTCACCAGAACATTCAGAGAATTTCAGCTGGAAAAGAAAAGAAAAGCCACTTTATCAATTTTTTATTAACATACAGAATAAAAGGGGGAAAATGATTAATTTTAAACTAAAATCATTTAGAATATATACAACCTTCAAGAGCTTAGATAAACTATATCAATCTAAGAAAAAAGTAAACATATAATTATTTATTATTGTTACTATAAGTGAATTTAGATTATTTTAATATACAAAAAGCAGTTTTATTATTAAGTACGTAAATAATTTCTGTAACATTCGCTGAATCGTGCTTTTGTTGAACCGCCTGATTTCTTAATTATATATTAAAAAAAGATCTTATATTAAAAAATATTGAAATTTAAAATTATTAAATTATTTGATGCCGTTTGTTTTATTAGTAAAACAAGCGTTAAAAAAATATAATTTATTGACATACAAACAAAGGCCTATTTTTAAGCGTACCACGCAACATTAATCCGTTATCACCAGAGCCTAATTACTGCTGGGATAGATGAAAATGCTGCTCTGGGCATTGAATACAAAATGTTCTGTATAGTAATCAAAACCTTATTTAAATACGGGATTTCTTTCACAAATATGGCGAAAATGATTATTCGGAAATAAAAGTGGCTAACCTGGGGTTCCCGGTTACATGGGCGCTGGTCACAGGGTTGAAAATTTAATTCCATTTTTACTCCTATCATTCCAGTAGAATTTCTGTGTGGAAATTTTTGTTTTATTTTATAACAGACACTCCATGATTAAAAAAAAAAATAAATACAAAATGTCTGGTAGGTACCTTATACAAATAAAAGAATAAATCGCTCTGTGTGTGTGTCTCTCTGTCTGTGTGCGATGGCTAGCGAAAACTACCACACGTAGAAATCTGAAAATTCAGATGTGATTAGTCCAAGACGGGTCCTAATACACATGAGGCTCGGATTTTTAATATTTTAAGGGCCGGGGCCCCTCGTCCCCTTTCAATTTTTATGCACTAAAACGTTAATAACATGCCTCTTTTGATCCGATCTCCTTCGTTTTTGGGGTGAATTATCCTTTCAGTTTCTGCCCCATTTCTACATTTCACTTAAGACCCTGGTACTCTTGCAAGGGGCACAGTACAGGGCCCCTTGAAGTTTCAGTGCACTAAATTGTTAATAGCATGCCTCTTTTCTCTCCGATCTTCTTCGTTTTTGGTGTGAATTCTTCTTTCAGTTTCTGCCCCATTGCTACATTTCAGATTAGACCCCGGAACCTTTGAAAGGGGCCCAATACAGGGCCCCTTGAAGTTTTAGTGCACTAAATTGTTAATAACATGCCTCTTTTCTGTCCGATCTTCGTCGTTTTTGGGGAGAATTCTCCTTTTAGTTTGTGTCCCATTTCTACATTTCAGTTAAGACCCTGGCACCCTGTCAAGGGGCCCAGTACAGGGCCCCTTGAAGTTTTAGTGCACTAAATTGTTAATAGCATGCCTCTTTTCTATCCGGTCTTCTTCGTTTTTGGAGTGAAATCTTCTTTCAGTCTCTGCGCCATTTCTACATTTCAGTTAAGACTCTGGCACTTTTGCAAGGGGCCCAGTACATAGCCCATTGAAGTTTTAGTACACTAAATTGTTAAAAACATGCCTCTTTTCTATCCGATCTTCTTCGTTTTTGAAGTGAATTCTCCTTTCAGTTTCTACCCCATTTCAACATTTCAGTTAAGACCCTGGCACCCATGCAAGGGGCCCGGTACAGGACCCCTTGATGTTTTAGTGCACAAAATTGTTAATAACATGCTTCTTTTCTATCCGATCTTCGTCGTTTTAAGGGTGAATTATCCTTTCAGTTTGTGGCCCATTTCTACATTTCAGTTAACACCCTGGCACCCTCTCAAGGGGCCCAGTACAGAGCCCCTTGAAGTTCTAGTGCACTATATTGTTAATAAGGCGGCTCCTTTCTATCCGATTTTCTTCGTTTTTGGGGTCAATTCTACTTTCAGTTTCTGTCCCATTTCTACGTTCCAGTTAAGACGCTGGCACCCTTACAATGGTCCGGTACAGGTCCTTTGAAGTTTTAGTGCACTAAATTGTTAATAATATGCCTCTTTTGTATTCGATCGTCTTTGTTTTGGGGGTGAATTCTACTTTCAGTTTCTACCCCATTTCTACATTTCAGTTAAGACCCTGGCACCCTTGCAAGGTACCCGGTACAGAGCCCCTTGAACTTTTAGTGCACTAAATTGTTAATAAATTGCTTCATTTTTATCCGATCCTCATTTTTGGGATACTTTCTCCATTTAGTTATACTCCCGTATCTACATACCAGTTAAGGCCATGGGCCCGTCTAGGGTCCTGTAGCGCCCGGTCCAGGGCCCCTTAAATGTTTTGTGTGCCATGCGTTTTTCACACCTAATTTTCTGACCTTCGCAATACGTAATTTTAAAGTTGAGTCTTAAACTCTTCTCCTTAGACCAACACTCATATATTTTTATTGGGGCCCCAGGGCCCTTTTTAAGCAATTCTCCATTTTTTTGCACATTTCTTTAAAATTATATTCTAATGATTAATTCGTACCCTATGCTTAATCTTAACTAATCAAAGATCTAAAACGCTAATTGCTAAAACGTTGTAACATGTTTTCATGTTAGGGCCTTTTCTCAACTATCAGTTGACCCCTTTTGGGCCCCCTATTATAACTCCATTAAAAATAGTCCGATTCACTAGCATTTTTTTTCGAACAACATCTTAGGTTTTCCAGCTATTACATGAACGACAAAAAAAAAATTATTTCAGGCTTCAACTGCCACCAACTGTGAATATAAATCGTCTTCTTAGGGCCCTTGAAGCATCTTCTTTAAAAATTATCCGAATTCCTTGCAATTTTCTTTACCATAGTTCTAGCTTCTTCAGATTACATTAAACACTACTAAAAAGTGTATTTATACCAAACTACATGACACTTAAGTCCCTTCCCCCTTGGGGACCGGTACAAGGCCCCTTTAAGCTTTTGCACCATAAATTATTAATAAATTGCCTCTCTTAATCCGATCTTCATTTTCGGAACCATTTTTCCATTTATTTATTCTCCAGTTTCTATATTCCAGTTAAAATCCTGGGGCACCTTAGGGTCCTATAGGGCCCGATCCGGGGCCCCTTGAATTTATTGTGTGCTATGCATTTTTTACACCCTAATTTTCTCACCTTCTTATTGCATAATTTTAAAATTGAGTATTGGACTCTTCCCTCCTAGACCAACACCCTTATAGTTTTATTGGAGCTCAATGGCCCCTTTTTATGCATTTACCCTATTTTTGCGCATTTCTTTGAAATATTATTCCAATGATTATTTCATACCCTATGATTAATTTGGCTAATTGAAGATCTAAAACTCTAAGTACTAAAACATTTAAACATGTTTTCATGTTAGGGCCAACTATCAGTTGGACCCTTTTGGGACCACTGTTATAGCTCCCTTAAAAATGGTCCGATTCACGAACATTTTTTTACCTAACAACTTCTTAGGTTCTCCAGCTACTACATGAACGACAAAAAAAATTCCAGACTTCAGCTACCAACAATTTTGAATATTAATTGTCTTCATGGGGCCTTTGTTGCAGCTTCTTTAAAAACTATCCTATCCTATTGCAATTTTAAATGCCTAAAATATTTTCTTATACCCAACTACTTTCCAGTTAAGACCCTGGCCCCCAGTGCCCGATCTTTCTTTTTACCTCAGCCACCACCTTTTTCGAACATTAATCTCCTTTTTCAGCATTAACTTACGTCTATTCACTACAGCCGTAAATTAAAAATCGCGTTACTTTAAAGGTAACTTTAGCGAAGGGATTTCATCCGTTTATTAAATATTGTGTTAATGCTAACAGTGATTCCATGAAATTTACAAGGTGAGGTGGCTTCTTCCACCGCTTGGTGGCGCGTTATTTCCCCGGGTTTAAGGGCCCAATTTCAACGGGATTTGCTTCCTTCAACTTAGATTATAATTCAGCTACTTTCTGTATTATGGAATTTTATCTTAGATTTTAGTTACCAACATTTTCTAACATTAATGACGCATTCTCTTTTTTTTCCGTGAGCTTGATTCCTACGAGGTTTGGCTAACTCAACTTGGTTTTCGATTGTCTCCGGCACGTGAGGCCACTTCCGGTAAATGCTGCCATATGTAGTGGGGATCTAGGTTACAGGTTCGTTCGGAAAGAAGTTTGATGAGAAGACATTAGACGCTGCGGAAGGCAATGGAGCCTCCGAAATTAGATTCATTTAAAAAAATTTCCAAAGATATAAAATCATACAAACTTAAGTTTTGTTTAAGGTTAATATTTACAAACCCCGGGCAACGCCCGGACGGGTCAGCTAGTTTTGAATTTAAAAGGAGCTACTTAAGGAGAACTGGGTATTTCTCCTTGCTGTTCGCGATACTTGATCCCGATTCAGAGTTAAACAGACGAGATTTTTTGACAGTTGTCGAGCTGAACGACAACTGACTTACTTGAACTCTTCAACTTTAAGGATCTCAAATGCATGATACACTGTTGAGAATTTAGGACATACATATTTTATAGGGAATTCTTTCTGGTATGAAAGGAATTCATTTTAAATTTCCCTTTATGTAATATTTTGCAGGTCATTGAGGTGAAATTTTCTTTTAAGAAATACTAATTGTTACGGCTTGCCTTGGTACTGTACGTAGAGTTCGCCTCCTTGACGCATATTTTTTTTGGTTAGTCGTTAGGTAAATTATCCCTCTGAAATAAAAAAGGGAAACAGTGTGAATTACCGGAATCTCAGAGTAATCGAATAAAACTTAGTGTATCCATAAAAGTGGAATACTACAGACCTCTCCTGAAAATGGGGTAAGTCTAAATTTACTTACCTTATAATGAAGAATATATTTATATAATATGTATCGCATAAATAAAGAAACGAATTCATGTCTACATTAGACGACTCAAAACAATGTTGCCGGATTGGGGACTTTTTTGTCCCCAGATTGTTGATTGTCACCGCTTTTTTGAAATAGAAATTTTCCACCTATTTAAAAATATCTTAAAAATTCTGAAAAATTAGCGAATTATTCTATTTTTAAACAGTGGTGAAAGCCAAATTATCTGAATTAAAAAAGTCCCCAATCTGGCAACGCTGACTCAATATCCTATCAAATCTGGCAGTCTGTTGGTTGCAATGCATTACATAAAAATGCCTTTGGACAGTGAGACAAAAGACACGATGAAAAGTTGCTTGTTGACTTGCGTAATTAAATCCGAAGTGTCACAAGAAATTGCCGACAGCTCTAAAGGTAAAGAAGAGTTCGTCAAGGATTTCCTTCAATATGATGAAAGTGGCGAAAATCTCCCAAACTCAGTGAAATATCTGACCCACAAATAGTGGAGCAGTTATTGTCTTCGCAAGATTCAAGCAGACCAGCTAGTGAAGATGAAGATTTCGACGTAGACGAAAGGCCAGATCCTCCACCCACTGCTGCTGATGCGCGCAAAGCCGTTGCCATCGAAATACTCAAGGGCAGAGGACACGAGTTGTGACGTCATCACTAATCGACCGACTTCTCACTAGTGTCGAAATTCATACCGGAAAATTTTGAATAGCAAATTTCTTGCATTTTATTTGTGGAACATCTATCATCTTATAAAACAATAATAACTATTCAAACTTACTGGTGAGTATTTGGAATCCCCCCCCCCCCATAAACAAACAGCCAGATGCGCCAACAATGTGGCATTCCGGATCTGGCTGAATTTTCATTTAGCTATTTCGAATTCTCACCAGTAAGTTTAAATAGTTATGATTGTTTTATAACGTGATAGATATTCCACAAATATAAAAAAAGAAAATTGCTTTTCAAAATTTTCCGGTGTGAAGTCAAACAGTACACTGTTTAAAATCTGTGCAGAGCAGGAACTGGATAGCCGGTATAACTCTCTTGCTAAAAACACTGAACGTTCTATTGTTCCGTCCAAACAAAGCACCATAGATCAGTTTTTCATAAGCCCAACAATGTAAGTAATAATGCGTAATTAAATTTTATATGTAGTAAGTATTTATTAATTTAATATGTACGGTAGTTATTAATTTTGAATAACCAGTTAACGAATTTTAAACAAAAAATAATTAATCCTGTTTTTTAATGTCATTAGATGTCACATTTTGCATTTTCTTTCCTAGTTTGCGGGGTACCACATTCGTTTTTGTGTTCTTGAATGTTTGCCGGATATAAAAATCAGCCCCTTATTGAAAACAATTTGGTTCAGTACGAATATGATTTTATTAAGTGGCGGTTACTGTATATCCATACTGTAATATGTATAATTTTATCATATGAAGTGTATATTTCAATTAGTATTCGAAAAATAAAGAATCATTATATGGAAAGAAGCACTTCATAGTACTATTGGCTAAGAGTTATTTACAAAAGGTGTCAGTGAACATTTTGAGTAATTGTATTATCTTCCTAATACAAAAGCAAGAAAACTTTAATTTACTGTAACACTCATTAGAGTTTAAACTTATGTATAAATTAGAAGAAATCTTACTAAATAACTAAAACAATGTTGCAAAAATTTACATGTATATTGTTTTAAAGAATTGAACATAAATATTATATTCCCTTTTTTAATGAAAACTTCCCAAATAGTCAGAAAAAAACATTAAGTTTTACCATTGGCTTACATTGGGGAAATGCCTCAAAATTAAATTATTACGTAAAACAATGCAGTTATTGAAATGAGGATAGTGATATTTATGGAAAAAAGCATATTTAGAGTGGAACTGAATGACGTAGTCAACACGAGATTTACTTACACAGTTTCAGATAAACTAGTTTCGAAACACAAGAAAAATTCAGTACCATTCAAAGAGAATATAGCGATTACAAACGGCTATAACTGTCTAATCAATAAAAAATTATCGATAAAATTTACACAAAATGTAGAAGGAAGCTCAAACTTTTGTTAGTTGGGTGCAAGCGCAGTGGATACTAAGAACGAGGATGCTCGAGTTCAAATTACGCAACGGTCAGAAATCCGTTCTATTGCGGCAGTATCATAAGTGGAAATGACGGATCCTGTGCAGAAGGCACTCTGTGTATTATAATTTCATAATTGGATTTCTGTCATCACAGTGCAGTGAATATTTTGTCAGCGGTACAGTCAAGCACCTCCAAATAGCGAGTTCGCGTGAAATGGACTACCGCTTATATGTTGTCCATGTGAGCAAGGGGAGTCACATAGAACATTTATAAAGTATGTAAACAAAATATTGAACTTCTTTTTATATTCTGTGTAATTCTTATATTGGGTTGGCAACTAAGTTCCCGCAGTTTGTTTAAATACACTTTTTCTACCAGAATCTATATTCTGCTTTTTGATGGAGTTAATTTATGTTAAATTTCAGATAATTAAAATGTAATGTAAATTGTAGAATTCAGAGTGGGTTGGTACGTGTATTCCCGCCGTTTTTCTACAAACATTTTTGTTACAGGATTCTATATTATGTTTTTTTGATCGGGTGAAAGGGCATAGCCGGATAAGCATTGGAAACATGCCTTTCAATCAAATTTCCTGATTTTTTTCCCAGATGTGGCTACATATCTGACAATATATTTCCCCCATTATCCCCTTATAAATATTAACATTTAATGAGATAAAAATGTCTTTTCGATTTTTTAAAAAACAGATTTTCTCAAAAACTGCTGCGCGGAATTTCATGCCATTCACTGAGGATATATAGATACCAAAGATGCATAACTGGTAATTTTTGTATAATTTTCTGTTTATAAAAACTGTGTGAAATAGCGAAATAAAAATTTCAAAAAATAAAAATCATATCTTATGGTTATCCGAAAATTACCATTTTCTTGTAAAAAATTCCCCACATGTGCCCGTATATTCTATATAAATGCTGAAAGTTTGCGTTGGGTACTACATATAAATATTTACAAAAATGTATATTAAAATTATTGAAATTCATTTTAAGGCGTTATTTGGGGCGGAGCTACTTAACTTCAACATCCGAAGAATTTTTGGAAAAAGTCAACAAACAATATGTCAACTGATGTATTTTAGATTCCATTAAGACATGTTTTTCAACATCATGTTCATTTTGATATCGACAATGTTGATAATGTTGCTCATGTGTTCATTAAAATTTAAAATACAGCAATTTTGTAACTGTTTATTTAAAAAATTCTTCGGTTGTGGAAGTTGAGTAGCTCCGCCCAAAAAAAGCATTAAAATGAATTTCAATAATTCTAATATGCATTTTTATAAATATTTATATGTAGTACTCAACGCAAAATTTCGGCATTTATATAGAATATACGGGCACATATGGGGAATTTTTTACAAGAAAATTGTAATTTTCGGATAATAATAAGATATGATTTTTATTTTTTTAAATATTTATTTCGCTATTTCACATAGTTTTTATAAACAGAAAATTATACAAAAAATACCAGTTATGCATCTTTGGTATCTATATATCCTCAATTAATGGCATGAAATTCTGTGCAGCAGTTTTTGAGAAAATCCGTTTTTTTTTAAAAATCGAAAAAGCATTTTTATCTCATTAAATTTCAATATTTATCGGGTGATAATAGAGGGAATATATTGTCTGATATGCAGCTGCGCCTGGGAAAAAAATCAGAAAATTTGATTAAAAGGCATGTTTCCAATGCTTATCCGGCTATGCCCTTTCATATCATTAAAACGGAATGTCAACTATAGAAGGACAACTGGATTGGCAACTACGTTCCCGCCTTTTTTAAAATACATTTTTCCTGTCGTAATCTGTATTTTGTTTTTTGATCGAGTTAATTTATGCTAAATTTCAGATCATTAACTCTTTTCACTCGTATGTCCAGTCTGAGTGGACATCATATTTCTTTGCAATATTTGATATTAGCACCAGTGATAAAGGAAAATAAAATTTGCCTTATTTAATTAGAGCATTTTTGAAATTGTGTACTTCAAGGAAGCTTCTTTTCAAAAAGCGGTGTCAACTGAATAAAATTTGTATAAGAGACTTCACAGTCGAAAAGGTTAAAATGAAATGTCAACTATGCAATGCAACAGGGTTGGTAACTAAGTTCTCGCCCTTTTTTTATTTTTTTTTTAAAATTATTTTTCAATAAAATTTAACAACTAATTAATCAACAATGTATTCTTCCTTGTTGTTTGCAACTTCTTCCCAACGTTCAATAAGATTTTCAATACCTCGTTAGTAGTAATCTTTCAGTTTCGACTCGAAAAATTCATCCAACCAAGCTCTCAATTCTGCATTAGTATTGAACGAAACTCTGTTCATAGCATTTGCAAGAGATCTAAAAAGGTGGAAATCTATTCGTGCCAAATCGGGATAGTACGGCGGGTATGGCAGCTCTCCCCAGCTATACGTTTGATTGGCTTCCTTGGTCATATTGGCGACATGAGGGCAGGCATTGTCGTGGAGCAAAAGAACTCCATGTTGCGATTAGGTCTTTTCTCTTGAATAGCCGTGTTGAGTCGTTCCATCTGTTGAACACAGAGTTCTACGTTAACCGTTTGTTTCCGTTCAAGAAATTCGTAATGGATAATCCCTTCCCAGTCCCACCATGCACATAACATCGTTTTACGTGGATGAAGATCTTGTTTCACGCGCGGTGTTGGTAATTTACCGGGGCTAAGCCATTCCTTGCGCTGCTTCATATCAATATTCAGGCACCATTTTTCGTCGCCAGTAACGATTCTGTAAAGAAACCGTTGCTTGTGTCCATGAGTTGAGCGGTGAGGAGCAAGCAAACCAGCGGAGATTGTGACTCGCTGATTTTTGTTGTTGTCACTTAACCCCTTGAGGGGCGGTGATGCCGTCACGGCATCACATAATTTTAATCCCCAATTGCCACATTGGCACCAGATTATTTGAATGAAAACTTCTTTTTTATTAAATAAGCGAAAATATACCTTTTCTTCTTTGCGAATAAATTTTCTTGTAAATACTGGTGTTATTCAATTATTTCATCAGTTTACAAATACAATTACCTTGCCCTTGAAAGAGTTAGAGCATGCGGAACCCATGCTCTACACTTCTGAACATTTTCCCATTGAGTGAAGATGCTTCTCTATAGCAGTGTGGGAGAATTTCATTTTCTCTGCGAGTTCCCTTGTCGTTTGATGCGAATTTTCGTGCAAAAGTTGGTTTAATCGCTCTTCATCGAACTCAACGAGGTGCGTCGGTGATGTCAAAATTTCCATTTTTGAACTTGACATACCAATCATGAGCGGTTCTTTCAGCTATGGCCACACACCGCACAGATGCGAACAGCTTTTGCGGCCAACAACCTTTATTAAAAGCAAAGAGGCGAAGGTGTCGAAGATGCTCCTTTTTTCCAACTTGACACTACATTTTACGACCTGCATTTTAACACAAATTAACTCTATCCAAAAAACAAAATATAGATTCCGGTAGAAAACTTCTATTTAAAAAAACTGCGGGAACTTAGTTGCCAAATTAATAGATAATTGTTTTCGATTAAACAGCTATAGTCGTTTTTAATCGCTATGTTTATTTTTAATCACTCTGTATAAGACCACCAATGTAAATGGAAGCTACTATGAAATTGTATTTAATTTATGCATATTATAAACAACTGAAGGAGCAACTTCAAAAAACACATAACTTAGTAAAGATCTCTTTTCAGCAGATGCTGCCCAAATGCAATAATGTGTGCGTTGCCTTTCACGTTGATCTGTATGCGATCTTAAAAATTTTTACGCTACTTAATGCACTCAAATTTAGATTAGTTCAAAAATGTATAACACAAAGAAAACCCACTTCAAGCAATTTTTGAACTTAGTCAGTCCATAATCCACATTCTTTTGTGAATCTTTGTAAATGAACGATATATGCTATGCACTCTATAATCTATAGCTACCATGTATATCATTAAACAGTTATATCGCCATATTCTACTGTTATATACTTCCTATAATAACATTTAAAAGCTTTGATAATTCATTTATCAAGTGGCTGTATAACACTGGTGGTGTTAGGTGCAAGAAACACTATTTTTATGTGCTTCAATGTTAAATATGGAGGATGTGCAGTGCAATTATCCATAACAAAGGCAACATTTTCTGTAAGTTTTTTGTCCCAATGCACAAGAAAACCAGTAAAAATTAGAGATGTCATCCACGATTTCTTATTGTTGCGGTAATCCACAGGAAAACTCTTCGCTCCTTTAAAACTGCGCGTTTTCTTACTTCCTCCAATCACTAAAGTTGTTTTCTTGATGGTCCCCGTCATGTTGCACGTCAGAAGAAAAGTTACATGTTGTTTAATTCTCTTCCTTCCTTCGCTCAACTCTGTTTATAATATATGAGTGTGCTCTGGTAAAGCCCGACAAAACAGCCCTGTTTCATCAGTGTAAACTCCTTGAGGGGCAAGCAAAAATGTCTCTAAATATTGAAGTGTCACCGGAATAATCGAAAAAAATTATTTTTAATTTAAATTAGGTGGGACATATTTTATCCCAACGCCCCTCAAGGGGTTAAGGATTAAAGAAGAATTATAGTTTTTCAAAAAATCGGGCGAATTGTTCTCCTTCTAGTAATCTGCAGCGTCCAAATCCGCGTCCTGCTTTGCGCCGTACAGTTTGCGATAAAAACAATATTGTTTCATTCTTTCCATCGTGACAACCAGCCATCAGTGGGACTACAGTTTTCAGCACTCATCATTTGCGCGAACTGTTAGGCTTTCTTGCACAAAATTCCTCGAGAAATGGGAACTTTTTTAACCTGATATTTTTAAACCATTCTAAAAGTACTGCCTCGACGTCTACTTTTCCTTCTCGCTTCCGTTTGCTGCTGAAATTTCCGCTTGCTACAATTTTAGACTTAAAATTGTCTCTGTTCTTAAGCAAACTGCATAAAGCAGATTGGGAAATAATAAGCTTTTATGTCACTTCCCTTTGTCTACATTTCGGAAAATTATCATAATTGTTTAATATATTTCTCTATTCTTTCAAGCTTAAATCCTTTCTTTAAACATCTTACCCGTTAAGGGTTTCAAATGAAACAATCCGAATCAAACTGAACTGAATTCGGTTTGAAAAAATTACAAAAAGAAAGAAAAAATAAGCCACGTGGTCACTGTAGCAACAATTTTAGAAACTTACCACTGCACTAATAATATTTAAAAGAATGCCTTCCTTTACCCCTCCCCCCCATACATCTACACTTTACCCCATTCCTCTTTAATCAACCTTTTCTTTCTACGCTAATCTTCTTCAAAATCCGAGGGAAAAAATTGTTTGTTAGGACACAAGAAGGGCATGGCTCCAGGATATCGCCTGTAATTTTTCTGTTTTATTTTGTTTACGTTTAATCTAACAAAGAAAGTAAAAATAAAATTCTTCGATGAAGATTATTGGTTTGCTTGAGCATATGTACTACATTTTCTTGCTGAACAATTTTTTTGTGTTTATTAACATGCTATGGTGATTTTATTAGGCGGCAGTTTTAACAGAAGTTTGTATTGATTTGATTCCGGTCCTCAAAATCTGATCAGAAGAAGCTGATTTTATTAACCTG
Source organism: Maratus speciosus (assembly GCA_963932465.1). Taxonomy (NCBI): domain Eukaryota; kingdom Metazoa; phylum Arthropoda; class Arachnida; order Araneae; family Salticidae; genus Maratus; species Maratus speciosus. The sequence goes on from OZ010794.1 coordinate 192,182,076, forward strand.
TGATTTTACTAAGCGGTGGGTACTGTATTTATATTTCAGTTTCTATTCAGGTAACAATTTGACTCTCCCTACGTTCAAAGTCTGTCATGAGAGCAGCCATTCATGAATTTATCATTTACAAGCAAATTGATTTGAAAATAAATTAAAACCTTTCATAAAGTACTAAAATTTTTATATAACAATTATGGATTCAACTTGGCAGTTTGGGTTTAAAATAAAGTTGCATAAACAATATTCCACAGCAGAATTAAAAAAACGCGCAACAGTTTTTTTTTTCTACCGTTTTACGATATTTTTTTTAAATGGTCTTATAAAGGAAAATGATAAAAAAAAATACATTTCTCGTAATAAAGCTCGAAAATTTTAATTTTTTAATGAAAAAATTAAACACATGCTTTTTCTACAATTTTATCTTTCAGAAACGGATTTTTTGCATACTCATTTTGCACATTTGTACTATAAAGCCAGGGATGGATAATGATTTCTGAAAAAGTTAATTAGTTTCAAAAATATAATAAAATATCATGACACATGTTATAATGCCGTAAAATTAACTATATACGGGGCTATTACAAAAGATGGACTCGATTTTTAAAAAAAATCATATTTTCGAAACTACAGCACATATTACAATAAGTGATACATGAATTTAAAGAGAAATATACCACGTTTTCGTCAGTTACAAATGTTCGATGTATGACCCTTTTGTTACACGGCATACGTCCAATCTGTAATCGAGTTCGTTCCTAACATTTTGTAGCGTCACTCTGTCAATGGTTCTTAAAGCTTCACAAATTCGTTCTGTAAGTTCTGAACACTTTGTTTTCGGTATTGGTGGCAAATAAACACTGCCTTTGACACAGTCAGAACTTAAAGAATGCATTTGTGCAGAATTCAGAACCATTGACAGAGTAATGCTACAAAATGTTTGGGACGAACTGGATTACAGGTTGGACGTATGCCATCTAACAACAGGGAAACACATCGAACATTTGTAACTGAAAAAAAAACAAGTTTATATATTTCGCTTTAAATTCATGTATCACTTTTTGTAATATGTGCAGTAGTTTCGAAAATATGATTTTTTTAAAAATCGGATCCATCATTTGTAATAGCCCTGCATTTAACATTTTTGTTTTTTAAATGGCTATTCCTTATAGTGTAAGTCACATGCTACGATGTTTGGCTACCAGTATTTTAGAACAGAAAAATGTGAATTATTTTATGGGATATATCTCATTAATTGTATACGGCCAAGCAAACTTTTCGAAAATAACGGTGGCCAACTAGCATATCAGTTATCACCTATGTGACTTACACTACAAAAACCCATGGAACTAGCCAAATATAAACTTTTATATTACAAAATTTCAGATTCCTAATTTTAACCCTTTCCGGCACGGAGTAAGTCTGTTTGTAGAATGATAAAATGAGCAACTGACACCAGATTTTACCAACGAATTTATTAGAAAATTAAAGCCTGCTGAATTTCCCGTACATTATAAAAGGAAAATTCTAATTAAATATTCGTTGTGCCGTTTGACAGTTTTGGAATTGAAATTAGGTATCCTTTTTTGTGGACAGTGTTCACAAAAGGGTTAAAAAATATTTAAGATCCTTGAGTAGTATTGAGAATATTGGTGGTATCTTTTCTATCCCACTTAATTTTAAGCAGTACTGATATCAGAATTAACAAACAAATATTTATTTTTATACCACTGGCAACAAAAACTGTAAAATTGCAATTTCCTATTTTCAAATAAAATATTACTAAAATTTTGGTGTGAATTAATCCTTACAGAAATACAATTACGCATATCTAAAGACTTGAGAAGGAAAGATCAAGTAAATTGCCTGATTCACATATTTTTAATCATCGAATCATTCCGTGATATCACCAGAATATGTTATGAACGCAGTGTTGCCAGAGGGCTACATTCTTTATTCAGATTTTTTCTTGCACCACATTTTTGAAATTGTACAATTCTCCTTATTCAATCTGTCATTAAATAAAATGAATGTTACTTACTATTTCAAAAACTGGTGACAAGCAGGAAATTTAAATTAAAAAAAAAATAGCCATCTGGCAACACTATACAAACACATAAATATATATTTTATAGAAAAAAAGAATTAACAGATATTTTCATTACTTTTCCCGATATAGAGAGACATAATTTTGAACAACTTTGAAATTTAGTAGGAAATTTCTGGTGTGACATAATCATTACAGAAATTCAATTACACATAATTAAACAGTTGAGGGGAAAGGATATATATAATATTAGTATTATAATTTTGCTGTAGTATTAATGGGTTGCATTTACATTATCTTCATACCTGCGCATTCAAATAAATTAGCCTAATATAAAATAAATAAATTTGTTAGTTTTTAATTTTTCCTTAATCGTTGACGTCATTGGGAGTGAAAACACCGCATCCTGAGTACTAAGCCTACGCGCTGACACGAATACTCTGCTATTGTAAGGAATTTTTTTTTTTCGTGTTTGTACTGTTCCTTGAATTTCAATACCAATAATAAAAAAATGTGTTTTCCCCTTATATTTCAGATTTGAAATGTACAAAAAGAACCTTTTAGGAAATACTGTTGTTTAAATGCAGTGGAACGTACAAACGTTGAAAAAAGTCCCTTACGACAGCAACACGTCAACGACTAGACCTACTATTCAAAGTTCAGTGACGGATATGAAAAGTACTAAACAGATTTGAGAGCATTCTTATTACTAAGCATCCATCATGAAAACAGTTCTATTTCTTAATCATACTGAAATCGTAGTTTTTGACAGGGTAAATAATAGTTCCGTTTATAAATATTTAAGTTTAATTTATATTAGAGCTACTTTCCGCCTTATTTTTCAGAGATTACAAATGTGAAAGAAAACGCATTGGTGATTAAATTCAGGGAAGCGTAAAAACACTGAAAAAACCCCTGTCTGCGACCATGAAACTATAAATAAGAAGGAACTGACACTTCCTTAAAATAGTTAAGCTTCAACTGTAACCGCTTTTGCAGGATTTGATTACCACTAGGGTAAATTTCCAAAAGTAATCTTTAACAGAAATTTTCTCATTAGTTTACCCATTGAGGGGCGGAGGTATTTCTGTGAAATCACTTAAATTTAATTCCTAAATACCGAAATGGCACCAGGATTTTGGTAAAAAAATTTTCGGTTTATTATATATGCGAAACATAACCTTTTCTGATTTACAAATAAATTTGTTTTCAAATTCCTGTGTCAATCATTATTTCAACACTTTAGCAATGAAATTGCTTTGCCCCTGAAAGGTTTAAACGCCTTATTAATTCAGTGAACAGTGAACAGCGGTGCAGTTCCAGGGGCTACCCATTTGAAGATCAAATCCACGCCCTGTCGATGAGTTTGTGTATAGCACATCATAGAAAAAGCAGGAAATGTTAGTCTAAGTGTAGCGAAAAGCTACTGTGAGTGTCGATAACTCCAAGCACCGCCGAGAGTCAAAGACTGAATGAGGGAAAGAGAGAGGAAAAAGTCTATTTAACCCTAGATCTACCGGGAATTTTATTCAAGTTTTAATAAAACGTTCTACACCAGAATTTTTATTTAAAACTATTTAACTTATTTATTTACCTTATTTTTGTCTGGTTTATATACTTAGTTTATTTTAAAGAAATTTCTGGTTTGAATGAATATTTTGTATGTACCTGTCGGGTCCAATGGACCCGTCTGGTAGACGGAGGGTTAAGTAAGTGGCCAGTTAGGCAGCCAATACGAAAATAGGGGCGGGGCTTCACTGTTACATGAAGTCCGCAGTAGACATGAAGTCCGCAGTAGAAAATCGATCGATAGTTTGGTTTGGTTTGGGTTTATGACGGCCAATTATCTATACGTGGGATATAGGCCCAGGAGGGGGAGTGCCCTTCGTGGGGGGTCTTTCTAAGGGAACCTAACCCGTATTTACGCATGGGAATCCACGGTTTCGAAGAAAACCACGAAAACTCCGAAACGGTTAGGACGACGGGCGCGATTGGGTTCGAAACCAGCACCTCCCGTCTAACAGCTTCGACAGCAGAACCTCTTAGCCACTGGTGGGGCATCGATCGATAGAGTAAGAAAAGAGTTGTTCAAAGTTCATGAAGACGAAATGTCTCAAGCCAAGCCAAAAAAACCATACCAAAAAAGACACGTTTTAGTGACCATACATTTAAATGATAAGAATACGAGAAATAAAAGTTAAAAAATAAGGGTAGGAGCCATAAGCGAACGTATGACTCGCTACTAGAGAAGTTAAAGTTACAGTTGATCATCTGGCCGAAGGCGAGAAGTTTAGTTATTGGATTATTTTTAGATTGTATCTCTTCTAAGACACTGTTGCGTTTAATGGGGATTTCGTTAAACGAACTTATATTTAGTTCTTCTTTGATTTTAGATACGATTTCAGCTATCGTATTGATAGAACCTGAAAATTCCTGCAACTCATAAAGCTGCTGAGTGGGAGGCGTTGCCCTGGGCAATGAAGGAATTTTATTGGCGGGTGGTAAGATGACGTCCTCAGTCTGTCTCTGGGATTTTTTTGACTGAATTTTTTTTCTTTTTTACCTTCACCAACTACTTTAGCATAAGATTTTTTAAATTGGGGTTTAAGAGGAAATTGCGAACAATTCTTATAAGATGAAGGGTGCTCTAAAGAGCAATTAGCGCATTTAGGAGGAGGTTTAATGATTTCGGTAGAATTTTCTTTAGCAATAGCGACATCTTTTTTAATTTGACAGTTTGGGGACAGGTGGGGACCACCACATCCCACTGGGATTTAAATGACAGTTCGCACTTACGTAAAAGAACTTTTGACAGCGATGACAATGAGTTGCTTTTTTAGAGGGCGAAATTTTTCAACTTCAACCCTTAAGCTATAAATAGCATTAACTTTAAAAGTCTCATAAGAGGTAGCATTTTTAGGTAGTTCCAGTAAGTAAAGAGGGAGGGGTTTCCCATCTCTACGACTTTTTAATTGAGACATTTTCAGAATAGTGAAAGCTCTGCAAGAGAGAGTTTCATTGACTCTTTCATTATCGAGATTTCTAGAGAGGCCTATAATTACCACTTGCAGTGGTATTTCCCGGTCCGGGATAATGTAGTGCTGAAGTTTAGTTGAAATGAAATGTTCATGAAGCGACATTTTGTCGTGGAATGTTGCTGGGGAAATACGAACAAATTCCCCTGCTATTTTAGCTACATAATAGTACTTGTTACAAGATGAGAGTTCATTTAGAAATTCAATGATATTAGGAATGCCTGTAACCATGATTGATGTAGGTCTTTTCTTAGTTTTTTCAGAAATTTCTTCATCATTATTTACATCACTAGACTCAGATCCCGAAATACTTTCGTTATCATCGTCCTTGAGGGTTTCATCAGTAGGGGTTTTTTTAGCAGCAGCTTTAAGTTGCACTTTACTTTTACGTTTTTTACTTTTCTTTTTAGCAGGGGTAAAGCCCTCATCAATGTCCATAATTTTTACGCTACCATCCTGCATTTTAGAATTTACAACGAGTTGGATTGCATCCAACATGTTATTGGCGTTCCGAGAAGTTAAGTTAGTTACAATTTCTAATTTATCAATTGTAGTTAATTCATAAGGCTTATCATTAAGCATGATTTCGGAAGGACCGTTAAATTCATTATGATAATGATAATTATTTATAATTGCCGAATAGTTAACTCTGTTACTTTTAGAATTGTTAGTAGAAAGAGAAGACACAGAAGATGTGCGACTCATCATACCATAATCGCCAGAAGTAGCAGAGCCACTAATTCAAAAGTTCAGTCTTAAATAATGGCAAAAACAGATATTCATTTTTACTGGTAGAATTTTACTTCTGCGGTAGCCGGGCCCAGTGTTTCCGTTATATTGTGGCAACCTAGACAACCTCCTATCATTGTCAGTAAAACAAAAAAAAATATATATATATATATGTAATATCTGGCCAAACTGCCACCAATAAAAACAAATAGAAATATTTGCCATGCATATGAGAGAACTTATCCATGAATAAGGAGCTTAAATAACACGAAATTTGCTATTCATATTTACTGGTGGAAGTTTTTCCGGTTGCAATCAGTAACTCTTAACCCTAGAACTACCGAAAATTTTACTCAAGTTTTATAAAAACATTTTACACCAGAATTTTTACTTAAAACTATTTAATTTGTTTATTTAACTTATTATTGTCTGATTTATAAATTTAGTTTGTTTTGAAGAAATTTCTGGTTTGAATAAATATTTTGAATGTACATGTCGGGTCCATTGGACCCTTCTGGTAGACAGAGGGTTAATCCGATTAGAAAAAAACAGCCGCCATCTTGTGACAACCTCCTCAGTTACTTCCCTCGCAACTGATAGAGACTACACTATATACTGTAGAGATAGACAATACACTATATGTCTCCTCTAGTTATTCATTACTCCATTTCTACGATAGCCTTTCATTTTTGCGTCTGCGTGTTGGATTATCATCCAAAGAGCGAACGTGAAAATAGAGGGCATTAACCCCTTCGAGACGTGCGTTTTTTACAGAATTTTTAATCTTTTATCACCGGTTTTTTAAAACAGAAATATTTGTCTTACTGGATAGGGAAAATGCTCGGAATAAATAAGGCAAAATTTACAGTAAAATTTACTGGTGAAAATAATCACTGATTCTGAGCACCTTACGTGGCACGAATACCGGTGGCTCGTCCCCAAGGGGTTGTGCAACAAATTTCAAACGGACCCTCTTATTAAGAAGCTGCTATCTGCACAGAAACTTCTTTTCTTGACCGTATGGAAAACCGGAAAATTGCACAGTTTTAAGATCGCAAATGTATTTCAGTTAAAATTTTCTGTAAATATTTTCGGGTTTTAGTTTAATTATAGGTGTTCAGGGCTCGCAGCGATCCTAAAATTTTCGCCCTTTGCTACCAGTATTTTAGATGAAACTTCTTCTTCGTACGTTCCTTTAACACCTATAATATAATTATACAATAAGGATTATCGTTTTAAAATAGTGTTAGCAAAGTGCGAAAATTTTAGGAACACTGTTAGCCCTGGGTGTTAGATTTTTTTTTTTTTTTTAACCCACATAACGAATTATTATCAATGAATATGAAATGCTTGTGAAACTTTAAATGTGATCTTGAATCTTATATGGATATTTGAAATATTCCTATCAGCTGCTTACAGAATAACGATTCAGAGCGGTTTTTTTTTTTTTTTTTACTTTTTTTCTTCCAAATAAAAATTTTATTTATATTTTTTTACAATTTTTGCAAATATCTACATAGAAGATAATACTTTTTAAAAATGTTGCAAAAACCAAGCATGAAAAGATTTCAGACACAAAAGATTTCAGCACAAAAGATTTCAGATGAAATTTTACTATATTGTATCCGAAATACTGTACAGTAGCGATGATTGCTGGATACATTTTTAATTATGTTACGCACTTTTATGTTTCACTATATTTATACATAGTACATGGTGTGTTTAAATGCTATAATTACAGGGCGACACAAAAGAATTCGTAATGGTTACTGGGTATGAGTGAAAATTGCTTAAAAGTGGTTTTTAAAAGAGTTATGCATTTTTACACTGAACTGCATTTAATTTACTAACAAATGTTTGTAGAATATAGATAAAAGGATATATAAGGTCAGGCAAAGAATTGGCCGTCTATAATGGATAATTTCTGGGAATGTGATTTCAGTAGTTTTAAGAGTATTTTAGTTGGAATTAAATTTTAGCTAAATAGTGGCGTGTAATAAAAGTAATAGATTAACTACAGTGTTGTACAAAAGTAAACAGGTATGTTTCCATCTATTAGTGTAAATTGCTGAAAAAGAAATTTCAACATGTTATGCATTTTCTTGCTAAACTAAATTTCCCCATTATATAGTACCAGGGTCCCTGCCCCCTGCAAGCTATGCTTGCCAACCCGCGTTCAGACACCGCAGAATCTAAAAACTCGCTAATCTGATCTGTTTTAAAAATATTATAGAAGATTGAATTATACTGAAAAAAGCTGTGCAAATCTCCCTGTAAACGGGTTTCCATTCAATTTCCTTTGATTTCAAAAATATAAGGCCGAATCAGTTGCTGTTAAGACATCCAATGGTTGTTTTCGTGTTTCATTAAAGAGGATCAGTTAAACGTTTGAAAAGAAGCTAAAATAAAATGAATTAAGTGTACAGAGTCTTTGTCTCCCGGTATTTTAAAACAATTTCTATAACAATAGCCTAAGTCATGTGACTATCATCAACAGTTCCGGGCGAACCACTTCGCTTTTTATATTCCAGGTGCCATTTTGGTACTTTAATGTTAGCCAGGTACGGGTGATAAGTCGCCAAATATTATTCTATTGCCATCATTTCATCTATATTATAATAGTCCAAGTCATGTAACTGCAATAAATAAATACGCTCTGATCCCTTCGCTTTTCATATGAAAGTTTGGCCAAGATACCATATACGGCCCCATGTTGGTGCGATTTTTTTTCCGACACTAATTTGGGGAAAGCATCAACAGCATAAAACAACAACATCCCGCTTATCAAAATAACGATACTATGGCGCCAGTTAAGTACCCGTTGCATATATGACGTTGGTGCCAGAAAAAAATCGCGCCAGTGTGGGCCCGTATATGACATCTGTGCCGAAAGTGTTTCCTTTTGATTAAAAAATCAAATTTATTTTTCGAATAAAACTACATAAAAGTTTCTATGGTCGTAAAGAATTCTTGGTACTGTTACGCTAGCCGGGTGCAAATCTCGCCAATAGCTATTTTTCAACTCTCCAGTTAGCTTTTTTTTTTTTTTTTTCGAATGGCAAATTAAAACATTGCTTTGAAGTTGAAATTAAATGTCATCGTTTGTTACATCATTTAATATTTGGCCAGATGCCATATACGCACCTTGTTTGGCGTGATTTTTTTTACGAAAATTTGGCGAAAACCTCGTTTTCGAATACCAGTTACATATGTATTTTTGGTACTACTTAGTTATCCCGTCGACCAAAAATCTATCACCAAACTATAAGATTAAATGCCAATAATGGTTGATCATAAATGTCACATTCACTTGACTTTAAGCAAGTTATACGTCTTTACGTCATCAAGTGATTTTTATTTCGAAGTTTTATTTGTATATTTATTAATGTTATTCTACTTTCTTTGTTCTTTTGTTATTTAAAATAAAAATTATGTCAATTTGTATAATTTGGCGAGTGGTTTGGCGATTTATATAATTTGGTGAAATGGGTCGATGGAGTAACTAAGTGGTACCGTATTTTTTAATTATTTTCTATTATTTTTTATTTTTAAAGGAAAATAACCAAAAAAAAATAATTAACTATAGAGCAAAACAGTTTATGTAATTTAAAAAAAGAAAATAAAGTAAATAAACATTTATTATTAAATAAACAACAATAGCCGGGTTACCATGTCAACCAAAATAATGCCATTTTGTTGCCAATTAGGTACACCGGTGCGTATATGACATCTGGGCCTAATATTTTTCTTTTCATTTCGTTTAAAAAAAAATAAAGAAGTGAAAACTATTTATTTTAATTTTTCAGTTTCTATTAAATAAAATGATAATGAAATAGAAATTGAATTATGAATAAAAGTAGCATGATACATTTCTTAGCATACATTTAAGGGAGGCCAAACTTCTCGCCAAATTAGTTTAAAATAGTAACCTTTTCTAAAATCTGAAAAAAATATCTGTTATTATTAAAATTTGAGTTGCCATCATTAGAGAAAAGTATATAAAATTAGAAAAAAAATAATATCTCAAAAACTAATTCGAATTTAAAAATTCTAATACCAGTTTTGAGATCTGCATATCAATACGGATTTTTGGTGTTAATTTCATCGCAATGTATTCCGTATTTTAGGAGAAATCGCCGTGAAACATAATCAGTTGTTTAATCAGTCGATTCATACTTCCGTCTCATACTTCCGTTTCATAAATTCGTTTCATTATGATTTTATATATATAGGGTAGATATATATGTTATATAAAAATTTTTACTTTTACTATTCATTTAAATTATTCTAAATTGCCGGCATATTCATTATTTTCCTACTTCTTAATACTCTCTATTATTTATTTCAAGTTAAATTCCTATAAACTTAAAATGCGTATCTTAGTAATAATCTTATTAAAAAACTTAATCTAAACTTTCAATCCCTTCATTAATTTTTATCAGCTACCTAATTGTAAAATTCTGAGCGCAGTTACCTTATTTTTCGAATGTTTATAAAAAAAAAAAAAAACATTTTTACATTTTTATTTTATTCCATCTCAATTTCCCGCCAGCCTTGCGAGCATGAGCCTATTCACATCGGAATCCTTCCATCAGCAGCGCCGGGATTCATTTCTATGACGTTTCTCGATCTCTCTCTATTGGTTGAGTGACGGATCGCAGTTTCTTTCTTGTCTTGCGCATGAATTTCCTTGGTTAACCTGAAGTTTGCATTTCAATCGGAATTCCTCCGCGTATTCTAAAAAAACGCTCGAGCATGAGCTCTGAAGAGGATTTTTTGTGCTATTTGATTGTTTACCTAATTAGTTACCTATGTCACGTAGAATATTAAATTCCTTATTTAACATCTTTTTCGCATGAATAATTAGTTCGTGCTCAAGCATGATGGCTCTGATAATTCTCACCCTTTGGGAATTGTTTACATTGATATGTTGTGATGGAATAAACAGTTTCGAATGACTTCAGCCTATGTTTTAATTGGGAAAATTCTAGATTTCTTCATAATCCTTTTCTCACCACTCATGCGGCCTAATCTGCCTTGACTGCTTCATGGATCAATGGTTGTTTGATTGGACTTTACCAATCTGATCACTATCAACAATTGTTACAGTTGATTGAATAAGACAACTGAAGTATTCTATCGGTCCACAGCTGCTAAATTTCCACAGTGTTGACACCTCCATTAGCGATGCTTGCACTAAGCGGTACGACTGCTATACAACCTCACAAATGGCTGATTAAAATATAATACTAATGCAGTAATATGTCGTAAAAAGCACGACGTGAATGTTCAACTTAACCCATATATTTCTTACGTAATATATATATCAACCTACAGATCAAATACAGAGCTATTCAAATGAATTGGAATACATATTTTCTATGGACGGTAACTACTGAGATCAGTTTTTGAAATGTTTCATGCATTTTCTAAAATGTTTACTTAGTTAGCTTATATACTTTATATTTCCCTAAATAACAAAGTTTTGTTAAAGCATTCAGGAAGTGTTGGAAAGAGTTTCATAATCTATGTTTAACGGATGATTTTTATTTCTTGTTTTTTTTTTTCTTTAAATACTGGTGTCTGTGTGATATTTGGGTATTTTTAAGCAATTCATCCACTAGAGCTGAAAGGATTATTGGTGAAATTTAGGTCATATTTGAAAGCCTCAAACAATAATACTCCCAAACACTTTTAAGATGAATAACATATTTACAAGTAAATATTTAAAAAAAAGTGAAAATTAAGTCATATATTAAAAAAACAAATACATTTAATACGATTTTCTTATGCAAAGTATTCATGTGACATCACGTTAGGATTTACATCGTGTAAAAGTAGTGGGCTAGAAAGTATGTTTATATGTTTTATACCTTGATGGAATATAAATACAGGTAAATTCATGCGCAAAATACTTTCCAATTATTTTGCACGAACTATTATTCGATAAATGCATACTAGAAATTCAGCAGCAAACAGCTATCGGCAGTGGTGCAGCCAGAGTAGGGCTGTAGACTAACTGGATATCAATTTTTTTTCTAAGAGTTTTCTTCCCTTTATTTAATCAGAAAATTTTTGCAATTATATTATGCGGAATTCACTATATTAAAATAGCGGTATATGGAGCTTCAAAACTCCTACCCCGGCTGCGTAACTGGCTATCGCGAGAACGGTGGGTGAGGCCATAGTAACCAAATGCAGTATTCAACCGGGAAAGCATGAAACCCGATTCCTCAAGATAGTCGTTGTTCGTGAGAACATCATTCAATTATTTATAAGCAGATAATCTTTAACCTTCCTACCCTGTTGAAATTTTATTAAACCTTAATAAAACATTTCGCACCAGAATTTTCTTTAAAAAACATTTAATGTATTTATCTACATTAGATTTCGGTGTGTTTTATTTATCTTACAACACGAAAACATTTCTGGTTCGAATCGAATGAAATGAATTATAGAAGCGGGTCGATTAGACCCATTCAGGGTAGGATGGTTAAAAACAGGGTACACGACCGTGCAAAAAAAAAAAAAAAAAAAAAAAAAAAAAGTTTAAACAAATTAAAATAACATAAAAACGAAACTTGCCAGCAGAACGTAGAATTCTAACATGACTCATATATTACGCCATTTTGTAAATAAAGTAGTTACTGTTGCCAAAATCATAAAGCTGAATGTTGATTTTTGATTCATACTCTACCAAAACCAACTGGTTTTAGATTGCTACAATGAAATTTAATGCAATAGTAGGAGAAAGCAATACATCCATTTAAATGGATGCCAGGTCTCAGGAGGATATACTACTTTTAACAATTTTATTTATTTTGATAATGTTTCAATAGCAATTTTTCGATAAACTATTTAACCTTTATTACAATACAATTAGCCCAGTGGTTAGGGAGTTGAATTCGAAAAAAATTAGGGGAAAGCTGGAAAATGTTTTAACCCCTTCTGTTTAGGTCTAGAATGAATATGCTATGTTTTCCTTCTCGTAATAGGTGAGCGTTAGGAATTATACATTGATTTATAGTCAAAAAACACGTTTTTTTCTTAAATATCATAACACTATCTCGAAATCACTAACTTTTTCAAATCATTGTCAATACAAATGTTGTAGAGCTTCAATTTCTGAGCAAAATGAGTACCTACACTCAATACTTATGTTGAATATTAAGGTCACAATTCTACTTGAAAATTTTAGACACATCATCAGGGGGGGTGACCTCATAATTAATTAGGGGAAAACTGGAAATCATTTTAATATCTTCAGATTAGGTCTAAAAGGAATATTTTATGTTTTCCCCCTCGTACCAAGTGAGTGTTAGGAAATATGTACGCATTTACATTCGAAAAACATGTTTTTCCTTAATATTTTTAACAATATATCAAAATAATTAATTCTATCAAAAACACTATCAATACAAATGTTGTATCGCTTAAAATTCTGAATAAAATGAGCACCCACATTAATATATTTGTTCAAAAATTAAGGTCGCAATTCCATTTCAAAATGTTGCTTTAATCACTAATCAAGAGCTTCAAGATAGGAGAGACCAGATTGCTTTAAAAATATCTCAAAACAGCTAACTATATCAAAACATTGCCAATGCAGATGTTGTAGAGCTTAAAATTTTGAATAAAATGAATACTCACATTAATATTTTTGTTCAAAATTAAGGTCGCAATTTCAGATATTGTTAAAAATATTAAAGAAAAACGTGTTTTTCGAATGTAAATGTGTACATATTTCCAAACGCTCACTTAGTACGAAGGGGAAAACATAGAATATTCATTTTAGACATAATCTGAAGGGATTAAAACGATTTCCATTTTTCCCCTAATTAATTCTGAGTTCATCAACCTGATGGTGGGTCTAAAACTTTGAAGTAGAATTATGATTTTAATATTCAACATAAGTATTGAGTGTAGGTACTCATTTTACTCAGAATTTTAAGTTCTACAACATTTGTATTGACAATGTTTTTGACAGTGAGAGCTGTTTTGAGATATTGTTATGGTATGCAAAAAAACGTGTTTTTTGACTATAAATCTATACATATTTCCTAGTACAAGGGGGGAAACATAGCATATTCATTCTAGACCTAAACAGAAAGGATTAAAACAATTTCCAGCTTTCCCCTAATTATTTCCGAATTGGGCCTTTTTTTGCTCCCCTACCACTGGGCTAAATAATTAAGATTCAATATAATTTTTAATAATAAACAACCTATATAATACCAGTACAGATTAATACGTATAATTAACATAAATCATTAATTTATAAACCTATATAATATTTTTTTAGTTAATAAATAAATGATTTAACATCTCTAGGGAAGAAAAAGACTGTCCCATTCACCCCCATTTAAATTGTCCCAATCATCCCTATGATACATAGATTCAATTGGCCGCTATTTTGCCTTAGAAATTATTTTGTCACATTGGTTTATATGCACTCATTTTAATTACCAATATTGAACCTTCCAATAAATAAGTACAACATATCTTATTTGTTTATATTGTATAAAATATTTGACAACTTCAAATAAAAAAAAAAAAAAAGTTACTTTAAAGAAGTGCTTCAAAAAATGCAACTTTGCAAAAAAATGAAAAGAGTTATGTGGTTTTGCTTTTGGTTCTAAAGCACACTATGATAGGCCCATATATGAGAATAGAAATCAACTAAAAAAAAAAAAAAACGTTCATTGAATGAAATATTGAGAATATCCCATCCAACCCTTGTCCCATTCATCCCCCAGCTCCCCTAGTGTATTGTCTACCAGTTGCACGTGAAGTAACTGAGGAGGTTGTCACAATATGGCGAGTGATTTTTTTTTATATATCGGATAAACAGTTTCTGATAAGAGCTAAGTAAATTTTGATAGAAAATTCCTGCTTATTTTAGTGGCATTTTCATTAAACATTTCTCTCACAAATATGGTTAAAATTTTTATTTGTGTTTGTTGGTGGGAGATTGCCTGAATATTACTATAATTTTCACTGACACTGATAGGAGTTTGTCTAGGTTTTCACAATATAGCGGAAACGTAGGGCCTGACTACAGCCAAAGTAAACTTTCACCAGTAAAAATGAATATCTGTTTTTACATTATTTATTACTGAAATTTTGCGTTAAAAATGAGTTTCAAGAAAGAGGTAATTTCTATTTAAATTTAGTGGTGGAAGTTTGACCCGGCGGTAATCAACAGCTTCGGATGCAGTTACAGTTGGAGCTTCACTGTTTTAAGGCTATATCAGTTCCTCTTTATTAATAGTTCCATGGTTTAAATATCCTCTAATTGATTTTTTAACTAAATTTATTAACTAAAATAGTTAAATATGTTTTAAATTTTGTTAAATAAACTAGAAACATTGACTTAAACTTAATGCGATTGTTCTAAGCATAGATGCCAACATCTTACTCTTTTTTGCACCACACACATTTTATGGTAAATTTTACCTTTTTGTAGTCGGCATAATCTGCCGATTAAATAAAGCAAAATTTTCTATTAAACTTTTGTAGGACGGAAAATCGTAATGGCAGCTATGTTCTAACAGTAATAATATTTTTTTAAAGCCCGTGTTCATGACATTTGACCATTCTAAAACAACAACAAAAACAATCGTCAGGATTTTTTAATGTGGTTTTTAGAGTTCATGGAGCAGTATCAACAATTTGCAAGGACTTCATTATTTTTATTTCAGTTTTTTATATGTCGGTAGTGAAAGGGTTAAAATGTGGATAGTTTAAATTGTTTTAAACTGCAAAGTAAAAAAAATAATAATAATAAAGCAAGCTGAAACAGTATTGAAGAAAGGCTATGGTATGGTATGAAATAAAGTTAAAACTATACGAATAGAAGTAATTTCACTTAATTAAGTATAAAAAAAATATTTCCTGTAAATCGTTGATGAAAGCTGAAGAAGTCGGGCCATAATCGAAACAGTGAACATAGTTGCCATAGCATTACGATTATTTTTTAATAAAAAAGTGTAGTTTGTACCAAAATATACTCAATTAAATTGTACTTTGCTTCGTTGTGGTAGGCATTTCAAATGCACTTGATTTATTTCCTGAAATAAAACTTCTGATTCAAGTATGTTTTCTTAGAACGGAAGTTTCGCGTTAAAAACAAAAGAGTTGGCTTTAGTGTGAGACTACCATATGTTTTCAGGAGCATGATATTTTGTTAAAAATTTCGCGATGAAAGGCCCGTATACATGACACTTAGCATACAGTAAATGCATGAATTACACCAGTAAATGGGAACAGAAATTTTTGCGTTATCTAATCGCAGATTTTCCAGGATACAATGAAATTGAAAATTATGTATATAAAATGGTCCTTAAAAATTAAAGAAAATAAAACGACACTGGTTCTCGAAGGGACGCGAATAGTTGTTTTCCAGCTACACGAGAATGAATCCCCAAATTACTTTAAATATTTATTAAATGAAAAATTAAATTATAGGTCAAACCTTTACTTTAAAATTTCTTTTGTTTTGAAAAAGAAAAATGTTTCTGCAATCATCTGCGAAAAGAGAAGGATTAAAAAGAAAAGAGAAAAGAATGTTCTTGAAATTTATTTCAAACATCGTAAAAAAAACAGCAAACTGATTTACTGCTTGTAATTAGATTTCATTTAAAAGAACAGAAAATTCCTGATAACAGTACGCTGCGCAATTATACATATATCAATCAAAATGTAATAAATAATATCAAGTTTGGGTTATCAATATTTTAGTAAATACAGCAGTCTGGTTTTAAATAAGGTGAACAATTAGTTTAGCAAATTTGTGTTACACACAGATGTGGTATGTTCTACAGTCTACATATGAGTGTAAAAGCTTCCAAAAATTTGATTTGTGCATGTCTCATCTCTCTCTCTCTCTCTCTCTCTCTCTCTCTTTTTTTTTTTTTTTTTTTTTTGAAGAGGGAGTTAATTTTATATTAATTGAAATTCCAGTGTTTTTTTTTTTTTCATATTTTATAAGTAAATGTTGCCTCTCATATTAGAAAAGGGAACAATATGTTTACCAATGATTTTTACATTTATTTATTTATTTATTGTAAGAGGTATAAGAAAAGGCAGTATAAATTAATAAAGACAACATATTTTAACATGTTGTTTCACCATTCAACTCTAATGTATAATCAAATCATTTAACACTAAATGCATAATTTTTTATTTTGTTTCGAAAAAATTATTATATGATTCTCTAAAAGGTTTGTAACACAGGAAGACTATGAAAAAAAAAATCAGAGATAGATTTTTCGTAATATACGTCGATCTTTTCTTGTGTTGCACATCTGCAAAACAAGTAAAAACTAAAATATTTCAAATTAGTAAATATTTTAACACGTTCACGCCGGCGCGCTGGTTCACACTCGACTGTCTCAGAGCTGCCAATTCTCCGGCTCTTTGGATACCAGTATTTTAATACAGAAAATGTTGTTTTATTTAATTAGAACATTTGGGCGATTTAAAAGAAGAACATTTTCTCTAAAATATAGTGGTGTGCAAAAAGCCGGAGACTTGAAAACTCGGAGACAATCGAGTGTGATCCACCGCGCCGGCGTGAACGTGTTAATAAGTATGAATCTAAATACCTTATTTTATATCAATTTTTATTTTGTAAAATATAACCCTTAAATGCATAAATTATTTTTTTAGAATTTTGTTTTTTACTCTTATGTTTAAGATTAGCCACCAGAAATTTTAAGGTGGATTTTTAAGTTTACATTTTTGCAATTTTTACATGATTTTTCCTCTTATATTAATACGTATTATCTTTATTTATGACAGAAATTATGCTATAAATAAAGGTAAACAACAGTAAGCACCAGTACGAACTCTACACCATACTTGTCAACATTCAACTAAACTTCCGTAAAATGCGAGTTAAGTTGGTCCAGGTTATGCGCGTCACTAACCAGAAAATTTATTTGATGTATCAATATATAGTTAAAATCATATTTCTCTATGAAATCTATTTGAATTAATTTCATTAGCAAATTTCTGGTTCGAAACGTGTTTAACCTGGTTCAATTTAACTCACATTTTACTGAAGTTTAAAGGAATGTTGGCAAGTATGCTACACATAAAATTGTTATTGTAAAACAAATTACAATATTTTCTCTTTAAGACCAGAAAAAATATATTGTAAAATATATAAGAATTCAATCTTCTGATTGTTGTTGAACATATTTCATTGGTATTTATAAAGCTCACGTAAAGCAGTTCTTGAGTTGCCCGTAGACTTTTATAAAAGTTGTCCCGAACCTCTGAGTCGTATAAAACAAGTATCAGGATGTATGAGCATACGCTCCATGTCATCTTATTTCTATTTTATTCAAAAAACTTTTCAGAATTATGTATTGAAATTTTTGTTTCATTTTATCTTGGAATGTTTATTTAATACGTCGAAAATGAATGCACGGATGATAGGATGGTAAGATTAGTGTATAAAAAAGGGATTAATTGTCAACATTGTGACCAGGAGCCGACCAAAGCGTTATAAGTAAGCGAACAAACTTAATGCTGGAATCAGGCGTAAATTAACACAGTTCCGCCACCTTGTGGACGGAGTGATAATTCACATACGCGGGCTTTTAGAGTGGCGCGTATTTTCTAAATCTTCAGCCACTCATGGAAATGAAATTTGCTTGCCACATTTTTTGCAGAATAATGGCGTAGCGAGAGGGGCATCCAGATGCACTTTACACAACGAAGTTTTCTTCGCCTTATCAAAGGCATTTCTGTTATTAATCAATATGGAAAAAACTTTACAATTTTAGTGGTGTGAGTAAGAAAACAGTTAGGTATCTACCTGTAGTTCACACTCCATCCGCTACGTGGCCCATGACCTTGATTGATGTGACCTCGCTTTTAATCTCCCGGTTATTTCTCCCATTTAAGATAGGACGCTTACTTATATCACTTTGGTTTATACACTTGATTTTTACGCAGTCGTCGAGTCAAACGACAACTGATTTTCTTGAACGCAGGTATTCAGTTATCAGGCCATTTCACATTTTGCCGTCGAAGAATTTAATACATATATATTTTACAGGGAATTTTTTCTGGTATAAAAGATTTTTTCGCTTTATGTAATATCTTGCAGTTCACTGAGATGAAATTTTCTTTTAAGAAATACTAATTGTTACCGCTTGCCTTGGCATTGGATGCAGAGTTCGCCTCCTTGATGCATTTGTTTTCTTTTTTTTCCGTTAGACAGAAAATAATTTTGTTTTTAGTTCTTTATTTGTCGGCAATTTACGCGGAAATTTGGAGCATTGCTTGATCTACATCATTTCGAACAACGTAAAATATGAATCTGTATATCATATTTTGTTCATCTATTAAGTAAAAATTCGTCTTTCCTTATAGACCGGGAGGTCGTTATAGACCTTTTTGCGCAGAAAATCTCCTCATCGTGTTTATGGCTGAAATACCAGAAATCAGATTAGCATATTAAAACGCAATTGTTCTGCCAAATCATATTTTGTTAGAAACCACATGTAGACCTGAGTTTAGTGGTCCATCGGTAGGTTTATCATTGTGTATTTCCGCACCTAAAGATATGAAAATATAGTAAAAACTACTAGAGTAAAAAGCACCTTTACATACTTCAAAGCACTACATACAGACATCACATACATTACAAATAAAGAGCACTGAAACGAATGATATTTGGATCACGATTAGGCCCATTTCTTTACTGGGATACTTTTTCTTTACATGTCATGTCGACTGAGAGTATTTTTGTGCTATTTAAACATTATCCCCTGAGTACTTTTGTCATTAGACAACCGTTACCTATTAGGGTAGAAATCAGAAACATTAACAGAGTTCAGACAGATGTACCATAATATATATCCTCAGACAAATACTGCAAATTCTGCCATTAAACGGGTAAAAATGAATTCCGAGGTAAAAATTTAAATAGGAATTTTCTGACTCCATGGAAATTCGAAGGTGTATATATACCAGCGGTGTCCAACTGTGGCACGCCACATACTACAAATTTTTTAACGAAATATCCGACTTCTTGAATAGCTGAGATTCGACGATTAGGTAAGGTAATGATTACTATAAAATTTTAATGGTGTATAGCGTGCCGCAGTTGGCCACCACTGGTTTATATGCAGCTTTCATTAAGAAAATGGTTTGATTTGATTCAAAGTGTTCCAATTTGTGACAACTTACTTGCCTATTCAGATATGGTTTTAATGGAATTTCGTCCTGCTTCTATACATGTAGATACTTTAGAATGCTCTGAAATGAATGAGTTTTAAATCAAGATTTATCAAGTAGTTTAATTAGGATTCATTTTTTGGTACTTTTCACGAGGTTTGCTTAGTTGTTTTTTTTTTTTTGGTTACATCTAAAATTTAATAGAAAATTTCCCTTATTTAATAGTTAAATCTCAATTTAATCATTGGAATTCATTGTGTGTGTTTGCCACACATTTCGCTACAGCCAAATGACCTGACTTTAGTTTTTTTTATTATTAAAGGATAGTTCCATGGGTTTTTGTAGTCTATGTCACATAGCTGATAACTGCTATGCTTGTTGGCCACCGTTATTTTCAAAAAGTTTGCTTTGCTTTATTCAATTAATGCGATATCTCCAATAATATAAGTCACATTTTTCCATTATAAAATACTCGTAGCCAAAAATTGTAGAATGTGATTTATACTACAAGTACCATAGCTGCCAACCTTCCACTAATCTTCCGTAATGTCGAGATTAATTTAACACAGGTTAACCACATTTTGAACCAGAAAATTTATTTCATGAATGCTTATTTATTTAATTCCAGGTTTCTACGTGTAAAATATTAATTTTCATTTCTTAAAAAAAAAATGGTTTGAAACGTATTAAACGAGGGTCAAACTATCGCAAGTATTACGGAAGATTAGATTGAGGTTGGCAGCTATGCATGTACACATAGAATTATCCTAGACAAACTTTACATATAAGGGTAGAAAGCACAAAAAATTATGAAATATTTATATTTTTAAATATTTACACCATTTTTTACACCTGTTCACCAAGCGAATTGGTAGGCAGACTAGCATTTCCTTGTACAATGAGAACGATTGAAGTGTAATATGTTTTTTATGTATTAGAAGTTTTATCAAATGTCTATATCTTTGTCGTTATTTCTTCAGTCTATATTTTGTCGCTTTGCTCTTACAATATTAAAATTCCTCTGTAGTCTGTACCTATAAAAAAAATACATATGCCATCACTTTTATTAGTTTTATGAGCCGAACAACAAATAAAAGGATTCGTAACATCGATAACTATATTCGATTGGATGTATAGGCAGGAACTTCCCATAGGGCGAAATAGGAAATTGGGTATAATCGTATCATCAGTAATTATAAAAAAAAGTTTTCTTATCTATTTAATCATTGTGATTAATTTAGTCAAAATAACATTTTTAATTTTGTGGTGGTAATTTTGCCCCCGGTGCTCCCGTTTAAAATAAAGCAAACAATGAAATTATTTCATGAATAAAATCTTGACTTTTGCCTTAATTTGATTTTTTTTTCAATTTTCATTCTATATCATGGTTGCCAGTTTGGCCTCTATTTTTATTTAGAAATTTAGACTTGATCCCCAAAATTTTTAATAGATTATTTTTGCTTTATTTAATGATAATAATCTCACAGTTGCCTAAAGTAAATATTTTTCTCATAAAATTTCCGGTTCGAATTAGAAATTTAAGAATAGAAATGGATGTCAAACTGGGAACCTTGTTCCATACGTATCTCCAACTGATAATAAAATTAAGCGCGTTTCAATCTATTTGAGATACCCTGTATTGATGAATAGACGCCCTTATACATTTTAGTTTATAAAGCATTGTTAAATAAAAAAAATATATTTAAAAAGCTATTTTCTTACAATAATTGCGACTAATATCAAGCATAACTCCCATAAAGACAGAGCAAATTTTTGAATTTGAACACCATTCTAGTTTAATAGTTGCTTTTGAGTTTTTCAGTTACCGAATTTCAGCGACTGAATAATGTAAATTTATTGTACGGAAAAATTAGTCCTGGACAATTAAAATAATTACTCAGGACTCTCGTCGTGAAGAGATTAAATTTTTACAAACCAGATCGACTGGTATAAATAGATAAATTATATTTCATGAAAACATGTATTTAATATATATTATTAGTAAATGATTAACCAATGAAGTTTGACCAATTTCTTTGCAAAAGGAAGATAAATTATTATTCAACTGAGATTTATTTCCCTTGGAATGATTTTGTTCAATCATTAAATTTTAACAATTAAAGATTTCTTTCCCACCAACTAGATAACTGAAATATTAGTATCTATAAAAATAAGCAAAAACACGTAATGAAAATACGATTCAACGCATTTTCACGTACAGCACTCACCAAAATATCTGAATGATTGGTATAGCGTAGCAGTAATTGATGGAAAAATAAACAAGAAGTACAGTTTTAACCCATTAACGGCCGAAACTATAACATAGGGTTCTTTAACTTTATTGCAGAATAACGTTTACCACCACAAAGTTTTAGAGAAAATCTTCGCTTTATTTAATGTTCAAAGTTTCTCTTATTAAATAAAGAAATTTTTTTAATTAAAAAATTCTGGTAGCAAGATAGTAAATTTATGCAGGGTCATTTAATTTTACTGTTACGTGAACTCAACACCTGCGGGTAATGGGTTAATTCACATGATGATCCTTGTAATGGTATGTGGTTTAAATTATCAAAAGAAAAAGATCTATGGATTAAAATGTGCAGCAATATTGATTTTTCACCTTGTACAACACCCTTTTGACACCATATTTCAGTTTCTTTGATTCAGGCAACATTATGTTTGCATAAATCACCATATATAATTAGATGAAAGTTGGATGATGCTAATGGTTATGTTTGAACACGTTAGTGACTTCTTTTAGTATATGAATGCAATTTTTTAAACAGAAGAAATCTATGCATAAAAAATTGTCCCAAAATCAATTTTCAATTTATAATAATGAAAATTTATTAATAAAACCATTTTAAAATAAATAATATCTAGAACCGAATAACTACAAAATATGAATACATGATGGTATTGGTGCAGTATTGTTTTCAGTTATGTATATAATAAATAATAACTGCGTATTTTTTTTTTTTTTTGCAAGTATTGATAGGTTATTCAAAGCATATTACCTATATCCAAAAAAATATAAACATTCAAACTTTTATTAAGCTTAATCCTACGAAGCAGAAACTGGTAAAAAACCATTATCAAATGCTTACATAAAGACGACACTATTAAATTTTAATTTATCATACCTAAATGTTTTAAGCTATTAATCTTTGTTTATCATGAGATTACAATATTTTCTTTTTGAAGGTGTAATGCTGACAAACAACGGAAAAATCAGTACTGCTATAAACACAAGTTAATTTGAAATATTTCACAAAGCTGTTGCAAAGATACAATATGTAACTAGAAATTTTCCGTTGTTTTAGAAAAAAAATTATTAATCCATTACGAAAAGACAGAAATATAGCAGACAGTTTCTTTCGTTCTGGATTAAGATAACGTTACTACATTTTGCTGTTTAAGAGTGTCTAATGCAAATGTATTAATTTCTGTCTACGAATTATTTGCAGGAATATTCTATTAATCTAGGGTTTACAACCAGTATTCGAGCTTATGTTAAGAATTAACTTTATCAAAAACAGACGCATAATGTTAATTAAATATGGGGATATTTTCTTAATTGTTTTGTCAGTTTATAAATATTGTATTTTTCAAAGAATGCAAGGGAGTTCTTGAGATTTGTTTTTTAAATTATTTATTCCACCCGTATTTCAATACAGTAATCTATATGATGAATGCGTAATAAATTTTGAAGTGCATTATTTTTGTTTTGAAATTGTGATAGTCAAAGTAATACGAGTATACTAGTCGCTAATGGCGACATTTATAATGTTTAACTCTTGTGCTATGTGAAGTCGCACGTAAGTCGTGATATTTTTGTCATTTTCGACAATAACGAATGTCATGCTATCTGACTGATTTTTTAATTTGGCATTCTGAATTCTCACTAGAATGTTTTAATTTTTAATTTTGCTCTACAAGATGATTCATTTTTCATAAATAAAGTAAAAGAAAATTACTAATTAAATTTCTCTGGTGTGAATTCAAAATTTCTTAAAAAAAAAAAAAATGTCTACCAGTTGTGGCAACTCTGGTGGCTAGTGACATACCACCGCTAACAGCGCCAGGGCGAAAAAGGTTAATGTTGGTAAAATGCAAAACTGCAACCTTTGGTGTTTTTTTTTTTTTTTTTTTTTTTTTTTTTTCAATTCAAAAAAATATTTTTTTTTCGCCAGAAATTTTATTCAATGATTTTTTTTTCTTTTTATCTGCAGCATATGTTTGCCATGTTTTGTTAACCCTTTCAGGGGCAAGGAATTGTGCTTTTGTAAGGTCGCATTCACACCGGAATTTAAGAAAGAATATAGTTTAAAATAAGTACAAGCAATTTCAAACTTTTTCCATGAAAGTTAAAAAAGTAAAATTTAATTAAAAGTTCCTGGTGCAAATCATGATTATCATTAGGTGAGATATAATATATTCCACCGCCCCTCAAGGGGTTGGGCCTTTTCTCAAAACCAAACTTGTTTCCTTTGACTAGTTCTTGAATATACTCTTATTCATAACGATAAATGAATTAAACAGTCGGACATTAATATTCGAAGAGAATAGACCAGAAGAGTTTTTTTTTTTAATTTTACGATAGCAAACTTTCAGAAAATGTTGACAAAAGTAGGCGTTTTGAAAAGTTTTCTTACACCGATAGCCGGGGAAATCTAGTTATTAGACAGGAATCGCTTATAGATATAATTATTTTACGGACGAATGTTTAGCGATGTTCCAAGCCATTGCCAGTTGAGCGATTTTTATATTCTGATTGCCTTATTTTACCAGATTATTCAAAGAGTAGATATAAGATTACATGAATAGTCGCTTTATTTTATTTTTCTAGAAAAAAAAGGTAAACATTACTTTTTACAAAAAATCGTAACAATAAAGCAGTTTTAATAATAATAATAATGTATTTTTACTATTATCATTCAAAGTAGTTAATTGTTAGTCTGCCCAACTAGTAACACACATCATTTATCACAATTTCAATTTTAAGCCTTTTTAATTAAAAATGGGCTTATAACATGGTGACAAGAAGGCATCTTTTTCTGTTTAAAAATTTCAAATGCATACCAAAAATTCAGAAGTATTTTTACTTTAAGCAATCACGAAACATCTGCCATAAAATTAAATGAAAAATTACTATTCGTAATGACTCGTATGAATTGAAATTTTTAAAAATAAAATAGAGCGCCAAACTTTTAACCCCAGGTCTGTAAATATGTGTGATCGGTAAAATATCTTTTAGGAACAATCTTCAGTAAAATTTCTACTTCTAAATAAGTTTATTTGACTTGAAAAAACTCGGACGATTGGAACTATGGAAAAGTATTTCTATGTAAATATTAAACAAAATAATTAAGAATCGTATTAACCCTTTATGTATCGAATTATCAATTCATGAAAAGTTTATCATCTAAAGCATATTGAGTGAATTGTTTAAACTACATTAGAAGATTTACATAATCATTTAATAAATTTTAGATGGATTTTAGAAGGATTGAAGGATTTAGAAGGATTAATTAAATTTGAATTTATAGAGATTTTGTGCAATTTTTATAAAACCGCACAAGTTTTTACTTTAAATATTTTTCTTAGTATTTTCTAGAATTAGGAAATGTACAAATATGTCAATCCTCTTACAATTCTTGCAATAGAAATATAGAAAAATTTCCGAATTGATTCCCCCTCCCCCCCTCGCCAATGCCAAGAAAGCTAAAAAGATGCTAAGGTAAAAGAAATCATCCTTTTAAAAATATTTTTGTTTTGTGTAACCAATAATGCTTTTGAAACAAGATAAAGTAATGTATCTATATCTCATTTTGAACTGTATTACAACTAATCGATGTATTAAGTTAATTTTATAACAAGTTATTTTAATGGTACTTATAAGTACCGTGAGTAGATAAAGGGTTAAGATAAAAAGCCGGGCTGCCACCACCGACTTTTTTTTATATTCCGTTCGCCCCACTGTTGTGAAAAATAAATTTTTAGTTTGTTTCTTCTGCAATTTTTTCCAAAGCGTTTATAAAAGTTTTTTGTTTTGAAAAAGTGATGGCAACATAATAAAAATAGTCACTTGTGACAGTTTTGAAAATGTCATCGAAATTGTCTGTCAAAGGAAACAATAAAAAACAGGTAAAGATTTCCTAGATATATAAACATTTAAAATATGTTCACACGTAAAGGCAATCCCGTAACTCCAATAGCAAAAGTGAAATATAAAAAAGATTAATTGACAGTGTATTCAGACAAAAAAAAAATGTAATAAATCCATTACCGTAACACATACAAGGATCCGTTGGTCCTTTTTTACATTACAAAATTTTTCAAACGATAATAATCTTTTTAGATCTTTCTTGGAAGTTTTTCGGTAACTTACCTAGAAGTTTATAGCAGATGTTGTAAAAACCTACCACGAAAATCTTTCATTGGGAATTTAGATATTCTTAAAAATTATATATGCTTTAATAAATTCATTTGCTTGCGTTTGCTACCAACACGAAGCCTAATTAAATCTAAAAAATCAAAAAACCCGACTGCGTAAAAAGCGAACCAATTAATTATTTCTCATCAATGTAAAACTATTTTTTATATTACTTCCCTATTTTTTTATTTACTTATATTGATAACTTTTAAGTTGTGTTTAATTGTTAGTTCCTATCTATAAACACTGTTTTGATGAGGCCTATACATATGTATGATGATTAGAGTTGCAGTAAAGTTAGAGATCCTACCTATACAACTTCCAGGTTGTGTAATATTTAAATGGAGCTTCTGACTGTAAAACAGCCAATGAAACATCGTCTTCATTTTGAAACACCTATCCAATAATATGCCACTCAATAAGGTGAAAAATTTTTTCGTGTCTACCGCCATTTTGTATTTTACGGCCGCCATTTTAAATTTATAAAAACAAAACCTAGCCTATAACCATCGGGCGGTTAAAACGAATCGACAGAAACCCCATTCATTAAAATCCAATCAGCCGTTGGGATGTTTCGAGTGTATAAAGAAATACACATACCCAGATACGCGTGAAACACATAACCCTTCTTGGCAGTGGGTTAAAAAGGACGAGTGAGAACTTTGTATATACACTATATACCCAAAACTTATTTGGCAATTGTGATTTTAGACGTATTATTAAATATCTAGAAACATACTTTGAGATTTTTTTAGAACTTCGTGAATATATAAAGAACATGTTCGACGTCAGATTTTTCAATGAAGGTTTTATCATGAAGGAATTTAGGGAACCGACATCAAATTGAAGAAAATAATTAATATTTGGGATTAGCTTGTGAAATATAATGCTTGAAAAGCTCTGTCATTGCAGCAGATAACTGCGCGGTTAAAGATTAATATTTGTGTTATTTTGCGTAAGAATAGCACCGAACTCCAACGATATATAACGATTTCTATGAAAAGTTCAAGAAATGTCCGCACGTTTTTTGCTCGTAACATACAGAGTTTAAACCAAATTAAAAGCCAGTTGAATGCAACTTGGTAAAATATAGTAAAAACAACATAGTACAATTGGAATATAAATATATGAAATGTCTAAAGAAATATGAGCAATTGTATGAAATTTTTTAAATTGCGTATGCGCTAACTATACGAAAGTTTTTGTTTTTTTTGCTTGGCTTGGAAGTCAAGAGTGTAGAGCAGCTAACATAAACAGATTATTCGAATATCTTGAAAATTCATAAAGATATCGGCGATATAGAAAGTTGAATTTTCCCTGGCTCCGGAAAGTAGCTAATTGAAAAGGGATTTTCCACAAATTGTCATTTTTTTAATAACTGACTTCCAACAAAAGAAGTTATCGTTTAATGAATGTGAACGAGTTGCTTTGGAACGGATGCTTCGAGTTTCTGTTAACGAGTTCTTCGAGTAAATATTTTTCTGGTACGCTCGTTCAGATGATATTCCAAATAGACTAAAGCGTCAATAGAAAATGAAAATGAAAAAACTTATTAACAACTAAAATTGTAATAGTACCGCCCGAATAGCTACCTAGATATTTGACTTCTGGACAAAGGTTTATTTAAATTGAGAGGGGATAACAGAGAACTTTTACTTCAGAAAAATATAGCAGTTAACTTTAATGTACAATTTAGAAAACCCCTTCAAGTATGTATATATTTGACTGAAGGTGTGAAAGTAGACGTATATCATGTCATTGTTGCGTGATATGATTGTAGTTTCGTCCGTATAAAATTCAAAAAAAATAAAAGTGGTATATCATGTATACAGATCTTGTATAGTGTGGTACCCGATTTGGAACCCTGTAGTACTCCGGAATTAACAGGGCAAGATACGAAGAATTTATTGGCATGACGAACAATAAATGTTCTGCCTCGAACGTACGAGAAAATAAGCAATGGAAATTTTAAGTTTTAGCGGCTTTTAAATGAGGCAAATTTTACTTTTGAAAGTTAGAGGTAGGAAATATCCGTAGTAGTTGGAAGCTATGTTACAAGTCTTTGTACAGTGTAACTTGAGCGCACTTAAAATGTTTCATAGGCGTATACAGAAATATATCTGAATTGATGTAAATGCAATTTTTCGCTGGATGTAATATACCTTTCTTTTCTCCGAACATTAATTAAATAATATAAATTTCATATTATAAAATATAATTATTACAGGATGAAGAAATTTCTATTTAACTTCTTAGATAGTCTGTTTATACAAAATAGCAGTAAGGTGGGTTTTTTATTTTAACCCATTAAGGACCAACATGTTTTACAGGAATTTTATTCAGTTCGCACCACTTTTTGATAAACACTTGCTTTTACTTTAGGAATCACTGAAATGTGTTAATTAAATAAGGCAAAATTTACTGTTCTCTTTTATCGGTATATAAAAGATTAAAAAAAAAAAAACCACAAATAAAATTTTGCGAAAACGCAACGTCAGTCTTTAATGGGTTAAGAAACAAATTAAAAAAAATACTAAAAAAATTAGGGATTTTTTTTCAATTTCAGTGTTTTATAATATAATTTCGAAATCATGAAACTATAAATAATGAGGAATTTCCATATCCTCAAAAAGTTGAAGCTTCAGCTGCAACCGGTCAGCTCACCGCATACCTCGTTCTCAACTAAGAATTGGTTCCGCCAACGCAAAATTAAGGTACTTCATTGGCCACCAAACTTATCAGATCTTAACCCCACCGAACACTTAAGGTGTATAATGATGAAAAGACTCCAAGAAAATCTTTCTTCACATAAAACTGAGTTAGTGGTGCGTATAAAGTCTATTTGGGCTAATATTGATAGAAACGTTTGCAAACACCTTGTATATAGTATGAAAGATCGACTGTACGCTGTTATGAAAGCTAAAGGGGATGCTACAAAATATTAACTATCATTTACTTCATATTCATAAGGTAATATTGTTGCGTAAAATAAAATATTCTAATATTTTGATGTGTTTCAGTAAGCTGTATACCTAATTTATTGTACTGTATTTTATAATTTGTAAATATTAAAATCTTATCTAAACATTACAGATTTAATTTATAAAAAAAATAATTGCATTTACTTAATATCAAAAATAAATAAATGAAAAATACTTATTTCTTATTACTTTATTCTAATTACTTTATAGAACTTATATTATTATACTTATATTATTATTATACTTATATTATTATTATACTTATATTATTGTTATACTTATATTATTATTATACTTATATTATATTATTATACTATATTACTTTATTCTCTTATTTATTCTAATATTTTGAATATGAGCTGTAGTGTATTGTCAACCAGCTGCTAGTGAAGTAACAGGACGTTGTTGTAAGATGGCGACTGATTTTTTTTTTTTTTTTACATCATATAAACAGTTCTGGTAATCACCGAAACAAACTACCACCAGAAAAGTTTGAATAGAAAGCTTATTTTAACAGCTTTTACCCCTTTGAAATTTCCCCTTAAAATAAGGCTAAAATGTCTATTTGTTTCTTCTGGCGGCAGTTTATCAATGTATTAAAAAAGTTTTCACTGGTAGGTAGTTGTCTAGTTTGTCACCGGATGGCTGAAAAATAGAGTTTGTCTACCGCCAAATTAAATTTATACTATTAAAAAGTAATATTTCTTTTTGCCAATATTCATGGCTAAAATTTTGTGTTAAACCGTTTAAGACTGGTGTTGCATTTCCGCAACATTATATTTGTGATATTTTATTTTTTTTCATACCAGTAAAAGAGAACAATAAAATTTGACTTATTTAATTAACACATTTCACTGATTCATAAAGTATAAGTAATTGTTTAACAAAAATACTGTGTGAACAGAATAAAATTCCTGTAAAACTTGCTGGTCCTTAATGGATTAAAAAGGCGTTTAAATCCGAAAAAAAATTCTTTTTAAATTTGAGGTTCAATTTTGAATTGGTGCCATCATTATTAGACGTCGTGAAGGACCAAATCAGTAGAAATATTATCTCTCTTAGCAAAAGAAGATCACCTCCAACCCTTTGATTGTGGGACAGAGTAAATATACGATTTTTGTCCAGTTCTTTGAAATGCTTTTTAACAGAGTTCAACTGTACTTTTAAGCAATTTTAGCTCATAATTCTGGGAACAGAAAATTCCAAAATTCCATACATTTAAAGAGATAAAGTAGAAATTTGTTACAACGAATGTCAATCAAACGAAGTTTTCAGATTAACGAATACTGTTTGGATTAGAAAACAACTTATGATTTTTACTATTATAAATATATTCCTTTAACGAACTTCAAATTAACAATTTTTTCATATTACAGATTTACTGATTACACATGCCTCGACATTATGGCATTGTTGAAATTTTAATAAAAGAAAGTTAATCACAAAGGTAAAGGTACATTGAAAGTGAAGATTGTGATTGTTTATTCAGTAGAAAATATTAGGGTCTGCGATCAGTAGAAACTCTGAATAATTATTTATATCTGAAATACAATGTGACAGAGAGAGATTTGATACAGTGTTGAGTAATTTTCAACATTTTGCTTTGAAAAATTTCTTATCAGCTTCAGAAAAGAGGAAATTTCATTACATTTTTGTAAATAAAACTAATAAAAGTTACATTAACCCCTTGAGGGGCGAGCAATTACGTTTGTGTAATGCTGAATTCCCACCGGAAATTTAGAGAAAAAAAATCCAAAATAATGAAACGCATTTTCCGACTTTTTTCCACCAAAGTTAAAAAAGAAAAATTTCATAACATTTTTCCGTTGCAAATCTTCATTAATTGTAGGTGGGATAAATTATATCCCACCGCCCCTCAAGGGGTTAATGGTATATGTCAGTATGAATATTTTACCTATCAGATATGTAGGATAAATTTTATTTGCCTTATAGCTTCAAATAAAATCTTGAAATTTAAAAAATTATATTGTTACATTAAAAAAAATAGGTTGAAAATAATATAATCCACATTTAATCCTTATTGACATGTTTAATAAAGTTCATTTAACTTATGTAATAATATATAACTTTATTCAATGTATACCCAAATTGAAATTTTTACATCTGTCGCATTGGAATTTCACATTTACGAAAATTTTAAAATAACGAATTAACCGTTGATTTCTAGATGTTCGTCATAACGAGATTTTACTGTGTTTATATTTGCGTCAAATGTTACGTCTATTCGTCAAGTTAACGTGTAGACACTCTAGTATTTCCTTGTGTAACCACTGAAATATGCAGTGAATCTCTTAGTCTATTATTAAATTCTCTACGGATTTAGGGTACTTATTCTTAGACAACATTAATTCTTTTAAAAGAAATCACCTTTTTCAATTACAAGATATTGCGATGACAAAAGGCAGAGTTTTCTTTTAGGAAATAAATCATGGATGAAAGTGCTGTGCCAAAAATGGCTGCCATCACCACTAAATATTAATAGTATTCTTTAAATTAATAAATTAAAGAAATTATGTCATTAAATAATGTGAGGAACGCTGTTAGAATTTAGTGGTAGCAATCGGTCCTTTGTGTCGTAGTGCTTTCGTCCCTTAATAATGGAATCTAAAAGTAAGTATCAGTACGAATCATGCTCTACATAAAATTCCAATTATATATATATATATATATTTACATTTGGTTTAGTTTATTTATCATTGGTTCAGTTCCGTGGTTTGAAAGCAATACCAGAAAAAATTCATCGTAAAATTTTTAAGTATTACATTTACAGAATTGTTGGTGAATTTGAAGTTGTAACTATCTGCGTTCCAGAAAGACATTTGTTATGTGGCTCAACGAATGGTAACACCTGTGCATAAATCGCCTTGGACTCCAAATGAGAATTTCGTACCCCAGCAATGCTCCCTAAATATTTGAGAAAGCTTTGACACGAAAACGTCACACAAAGCAGGTAAAACAAAGAAAAAATTCGAACAACTTGCATATTTCGGTTTCGTTATATCGTGGAATCAGTAATTCTTATTTTCTAATAATAATTAATAATTCCATCAGCCAAAGAAAGCGAAACTTAAAAGATGTTCTAATTTTTTCTTTGTTTTGACTGCTTTGTATGACATTTTCGTGATGTGTGTTAAGGCTTTCTCCCTTATCTAAGTGGCGTTGACAGTAGATGCAAGGGGACAACACAGTCTTGTCAACTTAATCCTTTTTGTATTCAAAATACCGACCAGAGTTCATGTTTTCTAATTTTTTTTTTCATTTTTATCACGGAATATCTGTCAGAATATCGTTCCGTAAGCAGGATGGTGACCACGCCGTGTTACCAGCGTAGCCCTTTTTTTATTCCAAATATTGATCAGAGTTTGTGTATTGTAGTTCTTTTTAAAATGTATATCTAGGAATGTCTGTCATTAAAAACATAAAAAAAATTCTTCGCAGAAATTCTGATATGCTGATAGTAGTACTAGATAAAGAAAATGATAAACTGTCAAGAGTGTGACTAGGCCCAACTTTTTCTTTTCAAATCATTGGTGTTATTTCTATTTCCTAATACTAACATTCGCCTTATTTATGACAGAAATTACTCTTTAACTCAGGGTCACTGGTATGTTTATGAAGGCACTTAATTTTTATTCCCAAATGCGAGAACAATAACAGAATTTTGGATATAAGATTTTTCGTTTATAAAGTATATAGCCTTTTATCTTATTTGAAAATAAATTTGTTCACAAATTTCGGTGTCAATCATTCGTCTAAATGTTTTAGAAATGGAAGTGCTTTGCCGCTGAAAGGGTTAAATAATAGTATCCAATAGATAGTATCCACCAATAAGATCCCTACTGTACCTAAAATTATTATTGTAAAAAAATGAGTTTCTCTCTGTAACCAGAAAAAATTAATTGTAAAGTACATAAGAATTAAATTTCCTTACAAACTAATATTTTTGTTTTTCAGTTCAGTTAACGTTCAAGTAAAACAATTGTTGAGTAGCTCGACAAATGTTTGCAAATCTGGTATAAAGGTCTACCTGATCCATGGCTCAGAGTCTTATACAGTGAATAGCAAGTGAGAGCAGTGTTAACAGTGGGCTACTTTTTTAAAATTCATATTTCTTAATTTGCACCACTTTTTTGAAATAGTAAAATTCGCCTTATTTAATGACAAATTAATTAAGGCGAAAGCAAGGAGAATTTTACCATTTCAGAAAATTGGTGCCTCTCAAGAAATCTAAATTATAAAAATGTAGCCCACTGGCAACACTGAGTGAGACATTTCCGACTGAATATTAGGCCTGCCAGCTGACTCAAAATTAGCTGCTGCTGTACTAGGATTTTTTAACCTTCCTACCCTTAATGGGTCTAATTGGCCCATTTCTAGAACTCGTTTCATTCAATTATAACCAGATTTTTTTTTATATAAAGGTAAAGAAAAAAAAATGCAATTTAACAAATTACTACGGTCATTTGGAAAATGATTTTTACAAAGACTAACATTTAAGACATAAAAAATAGCACGGAGTTGATCTTACATTACGTACGCCATGAATTAAACATTAATAGTGTTATTACACGTAAAAATTGCAAGCGACGGAAATCGCCTGCGACTCGTATCCACCTGAAACTTATGTATTATCCAAGCATTTCATTGGTTGTTCGGGAAAAGGCTTTTCCATCGTCAGATTTCCAAGAAATCTAACAACCCATTTTAAATGAAATTTCAATCTTAAACTTCTAAACATTCCACAATATTACTTTTACAACATCGTATAGAGAAAAAAATATACTTTTAAATGCAATTTGTTTGAAAGCAGTATCTCAACTTGTTTCTGAGTTATTAATTTTTTTTTGTAGTTTTTATTACTTTTCTGTCATAGTGGCAACACTCTGTTGAAAGTAAAGGGAAATGCATATTACTGTATAGACCAATCAGAAAACGAATAAAACGCGGATTAAACAAATAAAAACCTTCAGATATGCTTTTGATTTCCCATCCTGACGAGAACAATAACCATTTTTCCAAATGATTAATAAATATCGCAACAATTAAGTTAACCCTAGATCTACCGGGAATTTTATTCTACACCAGAATTTTTATTTAAAACTATTTAACTTATTTATTTACCTTATTTTTGTCTGGTTTATATACTTAGTTTATTTTAAAGAAATTTCTGGTTTGAATGAATATTTTGTATGTACCTGTCGGGTCCAATGGACCCGTCTGGTAGACGGAGGGTTAAAAGCATGATCGCTGTAATTTTTTTACAGTTTGTTGATGAGGCTAAACCTCCCTTTTTCGAAAAACCTATTAAGTATTCGATAATACTTATTGTAAATATGTATAGAATCATGTATCTGCAAATCTTCATTAAATATTTCAAGAAAAGAATTCAGATGGCAGGCACCTCCTTCATTGATTTTGTGTTCGACTGTCTTTGAAATTTCCTTCATGGTGCATCACGCCGGGAAAGAAAGAAAAAAAAGTTTCAATAGTTTTAAATAAAAATTCTGGTGTGAAATGTTTTTATGAAAGTTGAGTAAAATTTCAACAGTGTAGGAAGGTTAACCCTTTCGGGCACAGTGTGCCCGGGTCGGGATACCTAATTTTAATTCCAAACTTACAAACGGCAACAAGAATATTTTTATAAAATGTTGCATTAACAATGAAAGTGTAAAGTAACAAGTTTTTAATTTCTAAAAAAGTCGTATATAAATTACGGTGTCAGTCGATGATTTCATCATTTTACAACAATATTTGCCTGTGCCGGAAAGGGTTAAAGAGATTGTACGGCCCCCTGAATATGAAACACGAGTAATTTCTAAAAAATTTCTTCGACTCATAGAAATATAAAAGTTAAAAAAATATTGGTAATTCAAGGTACCGTGTCCACACTAATATTATTAGCCCTATAGCAACCGCCATTTTTGTGTCTAAGTATTCAGTGGGCGGTGGTTGCGCAAGAAGTGTTGCCATCTTATTTCTTTTTTATTCAAAATATCTATCAGAATTTATGTATTGTAACTTTTTTTCCCTTTTATCACGAAATGTTTATCTTTGAATAAGAAAAATAATGCTGATATATTCTGACAGGATAGTAAGATAACTGATTAAAAAAACGTGATAAATTACCAACACTGTGACAGTCGACTAACTATTCTTGAGAAACCATTTTAGTTAAAGAGTGATTTCTATTTCCGAATAGTAATATTTGCCTTATTTATCACAGAAATTTCGCGTTAATTATGGTGAGGATTTCCTGACTAAGGTTTACAATTTAGCGTTCTTTTTTATTCTGAGTTTCCAAATGAATATCAAAAATTTAAAACGAAGAATTATTATTAAACTTGAAAGGTTAACACGTTGATGGACACTAGCGTCTATAGCGCCAAAGCAAAGTTCACTATTTGGCATAATTATTGATTGACACCCGGATTTACATGAAAAAATATATGAAAATATGTAAAAGCTTAACTTCACGTACACAGGGCCTAGTTACCAACGGGGCAAACATACACCAATAAATTTTTAAAGAAATGTTCTCCTTATCTAAACACCGTATTCATGAAAAATTTCTGCGATGATTGAGGGAAAATTTTCTTTTTCTTTTTACTGTTTGGAATGTGCCCAGTTGGTAATCAGGCTCTGCACGTACATTAAATAATGCAAAATTTTGTTTTAAAATACTGGTGGAAAATTCAGGAATTAAAATTAACTGGTATATATTATATACCAGTGCCCTTCAAGGGGTTAACAATTTGCTGTCGAAATAGTGCTATTTGCTTAAGTCTTTAAAGAGCAAATAATTGTTTTTCTGTAATGATGAATTTACACCGCAATTTTCGAAAAATAATATTTCAAAGTAAGGAAAAGCAATTTTATTACTTTTTTTTCCATCAAAGCTATAAATGTAAAATTTAATTAACAGTTTCTCGTGCAAATCTTCAATAAAATTAGGTGGGATATAAGACATCCTATCGCCCCACGTAAGTTTAAAATATCATCATGCTCAATATTTATTTTTTAAAGATGACAAAAAATAAAAATAAAACGAACACAGAAATTTGAATTGCTTTCAAATCAACACGCATCTTGACGTATAAAAAAGGGGGAAAGGCAACAGTTCGAAATTTAAAATTTGTAAAAGTATCTCTAAAATGTCTAAAAGAAAATGTAGTATAAAATAATGTTAACAACATAGTTTAACATGTTGCTCAAAATGACTTTCTTATGGTGAAACATTTATTATTATTTTTTTTGTATTTGAAAGCATTTCGAGCCGAGCCTAAAATTATCTTTAACTATTTAAATTTAAGATATGCACTTAACGTAACATTATTTCTACGTGTTTAATCTTCCAGCGAAAACCCTTTAAATTTTTGCATGCGCCGGTACCACAGAGACTAACATATCTTTATAATTCTGGTTTTTGATCAAAGACAAACATGTTTTTAAATGAAAATTTTATTTTATAATAAAATTTATTATGATATCTAATAATTACCTTATGGAAATAATGGGTTAAGAGTAGGTTGTACTTGCACACAAAGCTTTTTGCACAACAAAGAACTCGTATAAAGTTTAAAATTGGTATTGTGCCAAACACTCTTCGAAATGAGGTCGTAAAGATGCAACATCGTCTTGGTCCGTGTCGCTGTTTTCTAGATCATGCTTCGTACGTGTCTTTGAATTTCGAGACGAAGAAATTCTTTGGTACCAGTTTTCTCTTATGGAAAATCTCTCCTTAAATAAGGCGAAATTTCGTCTGTTTAAACTAGATTCATTTTCTACAAAAAAATTCTGATATTTGGCCTTGAAAATAACGGTACCCGTAGGAAGCCTGTAGATTATTTTTTAAATCATGCTTCGTACGTGTCTTTGAATTTCCAGACGAAGAAATTCTTTGGTACCAGTTTTCTCTTATGGAAAATCTCTCCTTAAATAAGGCGAAATTTCGTCTGTTTAAACTAGATTCATTTTTTCAAAAAAATTCTGATATTTGGCCTTGAAAATAACGTTACCCGTAGGAAACCTGTAGATAGTTTTTTTTTTAAATTAATATATCGGTTAATTACCTGAAACGTTTTTCAAAAAATCTTACCAACAATTCTTTGATGATTCCCCGTTGATAGGTACACCGAACGCACCGCAACTCGTCCGCTCAGATCCCACAAAATAAAGTATGTGCGCAACAGAAACAATGGAGATTTCTAAAAAACTAACTGACCTCCGATAATCGCTATAGTTTTCCTTCAAGGCTTATTTTTGAGTACCATAGTATTAAGAAAAACTTCTGCTTCACGTAGGCAGACTGGCACACAAGTGGCTCTAAAAAGGTTCCGATTTCATTTTTTAACCCTTAAGCGTTCTATAAAAAATTTCATGTATGTATTTCTAAAATAACAGCAATGAAAATTGTTTCAGGATTTTTGTTTGATAACCTTATACATTTATTTACCTTATGCAATTACAAAAATTTACATTAAAATCAATTTTGACTTAAATCAACCTTTTAATTCAACAATTAGCTGGCGAGACAACATGGCTTTATAAACAGCTAATACGCTTAATTTTTCATAATTTTAGTTTCAGTAGATTCGGAAATAGGCAGGGGCATACTTTTTCAGTACATTTTCGTCGATATCTCAGAAAATACAACACCAAAAATTAAAAAAAAAAGTATTTTTTTTAAGTTCAGTGCTACAACATCTTTCGAACGGTACCCAACGTAATAATTTATATATATATATATATATATATATATATATGCAACTTAATTAGCCGCCTAAATGTTTTCTAAAAATATTTGTGAATGGTTAACCTCTTGAGGGGCACGCAATTAAGTTGTGTAATGCTGAATTCCCACCGTAAAATTAGAAAAAAATTATTTCAGAATTAGGAAAAGCTATTTTACGACCTTTTTTTCCCCCCAACAAAACTAAAAAAGAAAAATTTCATAATATGTTTCTGGTGCAAATTTTCCAAAGCGATATAAGTAAGCGTCCTATCTTAAATGGGAGAAGTAACCGCAAGATTAAAAGCGAGGTCACATCAATCAAGGTCATGCGCCACATAGCGGATGGAGTGTGAACTACAGGTAGATACCTAACTGTTTTCTCACTCATACCACTAAAATTTTAAAGATTTTTTTCACCTTGATTAATAACTGAAGCATCCCTGATAAGGCGAAGAAAACTTCGTGGTGTCAAGTGCAACTGGATTACGCCATTTTTTTTCAATAAATGTGGCAAACAAAACTTAATTCCATGAGTGACTAAAGATTTAGAAAATACGCCCCGCACTAAAAGCCCGCGTATGTGAATTATCACTCCGTCCACAAGATGGCGCAACTGTATTAATTTACGCCCGATTCCAGCATTAAGTTTGCACGCTTACTTATATCGCTTTGAATTTTCATTAATCGTAGGCGGGATATATTTTATCCCACCGACCCTCAAGGGGTTAATAACCTATATAAATATGTTGCTCAATAGCCTTTATAACTCCGGCAAGTTTGAACTTTCCTCGTTTCGTAGTTACGAGAAAAACAGCTGTCACAAATGGACAGACAGGTACATAAGTGATCTTACAATGGTTAGAACCCTAAAAGACCCATTTCCTTCTGTTTCTTGATTTAAATATGTTCATCTTGTATCAAACTCCGGAATAACTAATAGATGTTAGAATCTAGGCAATACGCGTTTTTTGTATTTTCTGAGCAGTTTCGCATTAGCAAATACACAATCGACTTAGAAC
Organism: Maratus speciosus; assembly: GCA_963932465.1. Lineage (NCBI taxonomy): Eukaryota > Metazoa > Arthropoda > Arachnida > Araneae > Salticidae > Maratus > Maratus speciosus. Next base: position 192,221,256 of record OZ010794.1, read on the forward strand.
AGCAAAAGGACATTATAATGGTGAATGAAGTTAAAACTTTATTTAACATGATCTGCTGACCAAAATTTTGTGTTACACAAGCCTGCGATGATTGTATTTTTTAAATTTTGATAATCATTATCATCATCATCATCAACAACAACAGCTTCCAATTCCCTGTTGGACGTAACTCTCCCCAGATTCTTCCACTGCTTCCTGTCTAGTGCTTTAAACATCCTATTAACACTGGCCACTTTTCTGATTTCCTAATGATTGATATATGATTTCTTTTAATTTTTTTAAAGCTGAATCCGTAAATGGCCTTCATTTTTAACCAAAATGTTAGGATGTTTCGCAAATCGTAAATTTCAAAGTAAAACGTAAAAAAAAAAAAAAAAAAAAAAAAAAAAAAAAAAAAAAAAACACGAAAATCTGCCAAAGCCTTACCAAAAGAAGGCAAATAATTAAATACATCTGCGACAATTTTCCAGCCTTATCAATCGCCAAAATAAAAGAGGACACCAAGATGAACCCCATAGAGAATATAAAAGGAAAAGTACTAGGCAGAGTATTAGCTTTTCAAAACAACTTCCACACATGAAATAAAAGTGTAAGGATTTTAAATACACTATATTTTACACATTTAACTGTAAAAATGCTTAGTATAAGACTAAAGATGAATAAATTATTATGGAAAAAAAGTTTTACGTCTGTTTTATACTATGAGATTTTCGCAATATTTCGACATTTTAAAAATTCGCAATTTGTGAAAAATCTTGACGTGATGGTAATTTATGACGGGCGCTTTCTGATTTAGCGCGATAAAATATATAAGAATCAGTTATCGAAAGCTAAAATACGTAACCATCATATTTTTTATACAGTAACAGATTGTTGCTATTTTTTTTTTACTTTTTAACTTGAAAAAAAACTGAAGTGATGTTTAAATATGAAAGTAATTTTCTTACTAAAAAAATTATGTACTACAAAACACATAAGGATCAATTGTCAAAAGCTGGAAAACAGGACAAAATCCAAATTTTGCAGGCTAATGTTATTAGGGGGGGGGGGGATATTAATTCTTATGCGACAGCATAAACAACTTTGCAAAAAGCATTTCTTACTGATATTTTTCATTTTTCAGTATCGACATATACACTTATTTTTATCCAGCTCCATGTTCTAGAATCATTATATGAAAGACTCATTTTAGATTTAATTTTTCAGTGAGCGCATATTGTGAGTTTCTACGAGAAATTTGACATTTCTTAAACTTTGTTCTTACAGATGACACAGAAAGGAAAATTCAATTTTTAATACTATTATTTTATCAAGTCTCTTATAAATGTTATGATCTAACTTGGATTTTCTATTAAAAAACTAATATGAAAAAAAAACGGTTGCGCCAACTCCATCAATGCCGAAATCTATTATTTATTCGGAGTCTGATACAAGGCAACTATGTTTAACCCCTTTAAGGCTGGTGGTTCATTTTTGGACCACCTAATTTTAATCCTTAAATGGGACATTGGCACTAGAATTTTAGTTTGAAATTTTTCGTTTATTATGTACGGAATGAAAAGCTTTTACTTATTTTCAGATAAATTTGTTTGTAAATTCCGTTGTTATTAATTCATTTCAATATTTTACTAATCGAAGTGCCTTGCCCCTGAAAGGGTTAAAACTGGAAAGTATACATAAGGCATAGCTGCCAACTCTTCCCCTTTTTTTGTACAACAAACATATAATATAAATTTTTGCCTTATTTAAACAGTAGATTGCAGCGATTTAAAAAGATAAAATTTACTATAAAATTTTTGTGGTACAAAAAGTGTGAGACGTTGGCAGCTATGCATTAGGCAATGTGTCTTTTTTACGACGTACTTATTAGGCTTTATTCTAGATATGCTAAAGTAAAATTTTCTTTTGAAAACATTTTTGGCCTTTATCAGTTTCCAGAATAATTAAAAGATGTCAGTATCTATGGTACACCTGTAAAAACTTAAAGGTCACCGCTGAGAGATTAACTATATAGAAAAAAATGTTCTATAATCGAATCACTTAAATTTACTACATAGAATTATTTAAGTATATAGGAAATAATCTACAACTGAATGTCTTAAATTTAAAGCGTTTTATTCAAAATAATTAATGCTCCGATCAAAGTGTTCAAATATACAAAAAAATTTAAATGTTTCAATAAATTAAGACTTTTTAAACAACATTTTGAAATATGTTCGCATATTTTACACGCCATTTTCGCTTGGAAATCACAGCAATATTTTTACGAATTGTTATATTTCTAATTGTTGCCCTTCTTTCTTTTTTTATCATTACTTTAAGAAGGTTTAATTTAAAAGCCATTTAAATTTATGTATACATTTTATATCATATTTAAAAACTGAAAATTGACTATAATGTTGTCAGTGATGAAACAGTCACCGACCCCTGAATACTAGGCTTGAGCGGTGACACAAAAATGGCGGCTGCCGAAGGCGGATTATTTTCAGAATGAGTACGATTCCTTCTACTTTGGTACCAATAATTTTTAAAAGATTTTTCCGCTTTAATTTTCTGAGATTAAACATGACAAAGAAATCTTTTATAAAATACTGGTGTCTGAATTTTCCCGACCGTACAAACGTTAAAAAAATCCTTTTCTGTCAGCGCTAAGGCCTAATATTCAGGGGGCGGTGGAACAGAGGCGCAGCAGTTGGGGATTGTCACCACTAACTTTTTATAACATTTTTCGCTTTTAAAAGTCTCAGAAATTCTATCTTGAAATAAGTTGAAAAATAGTACTAAAATTTAGCGGTGTCAATTGATTATTTGGTGCTACACTGTCCCATCACTGTTTTGTTCAGTGTATCCAGATAGGCTACTTTTTTTTTAAATTCAGATTCTTGATTGACACATTTGTAAAATGCGCCTTATTTAATCCCTTCTAGACGAGCGTCTTTTACAGAATTTTTAATCTTTAATCACCGGTTTTTTAAAACAGAAATTTTTGCCTAATTGAATCGGGAAAATGCTCGGATTAAATAGGGCAAAGTTTACAATAAACAGTGTTACATGGCAGAAGACAAGCAAAAACACCTTTGTTATCTACTAAGAATAGGAAGGCTAGAGTTGCGTTTGTAAAACGGCATAATCCTTTCAGGATCAAAGCAATTCCATTGTTTAGTGTTGAAATTAATGATTGACACCGGAATTTTGGTTAAGAAAATTCGGTTTATTATGTGTGTGAAATGTAGCTTTTTCATATTTAAAAATAAATTTGTTTTCAAATTCCGGTGTCAGTCATTAAATTCAACATTTTAGCAATGGAATTGTTTTGCCCCTTAAAGGGTTATGCCGTTTTACAAATGCAACTCTAGCCTTCCTATTCTTAGTAGATAATAAACGTGTTTTTGCTGGTCTTCTGCTATGTAAATCATAGAGGTTTAGGCGTCGTTTGACTGACGAAACATGTATTTCTATGCCGTAATTTTCTTTCAATTCATTTTTTTATTATTACAGCGGACTTACGACAATCACTTGTAGATATCATTTTTATAATACAATCAACATTGCAAGTTTTTTTTTTTTTCGGATGGCCACTTTGAGGCTTATTTTCGATGTATTTCAGTTTATTAAAAACTTTATTCCATGTAATAACAAGTTGCCTAGACACGTTAAAAGAACGAGCTAATTCTGCTTGCAGTCAACCTTTTTTAAGTGCATTTACAGCGGCTTTTTTTGAATCACTTCAATATTTTTTACATTTCGGCATTGAAAAATAATCACAATAAGTCGACATAGACACAAATCGAAGCTATAGCGCCACTGACACCTTCAACAATTAAATGCAAACTAATTGTCAAAATACTTTTGAGCTAAGGAGGAATCATATTTCTTCGATGTCGCTGAATGTAGTATGTCAAGTTGGAACGTGATACATTTGAATAACTGCAGTCATTCAATTATAGGGAATATATTTTCTTTCACATTTTTATATTAAATAAAATAAGAGAGAACATAATGTTGCCAAAATATTTTTGAGCGCTACTGTATTTAAAATGATTTGTAATTGTTTAAATCTAAAAATTACAAATTTAAAACCGTAACTCGAAATCCTTTAAAAGGTGTCATTTGACACTGGTAGAAATAGTGTTAAATTGACTTCGGTAATATTTTATATTAAATTAGCTGACACTCCCAGTATTATGCGGGTGCGTTTAAAAATCGCACAAAACTCGAAAAATATGTAAAAATCTAGAATTTTTTTTAAACGCACAATACAAAAACTCAAATAATAAACAAAGAATAGCAATAATATAATTAATCAAACATTTCGTAGGCAGTAGTCACAGAAGCAACCATATACTTTTAAATTTACTGACACCCAGAATATTCAATTAAAATTTTTCTTTAATATCGTACGTGAAAATAAGCAAGTATTTATTTTCTGGTAGATTCGTTTCTAAATTCTGGTTAAGACCGTTAATCTGTTCACCATTTTACAAACAAATTACTTCGCTCCTAAAAAAAAAAAAAATGTTTCATAAATTACAAACTGATTAAGTAGGACAGATATGCACTTTATATTTATTTTTAAAATATTTTAATTATTTTTAATCGTCGAATTAAAAAAAAAGCAATTTATCAAATTACAATGACCATTTGGAAAATGATTTTTTCGAAGACTAAAATTTAAGACATAAAAAATCGCACGGAGTTGATCATACATTACGTACGCCATGAATTAATCATTAATAGTGTTATTACACGTAAAAATTCCAAGCTACAAAAATCGCCTGCGATTCGTACCACCTGAAACTTATGTATTATCCAAACATTTCATTGGCTGTTCGGGAAAAGGATTTTCCATCGTCAGATTTCCAAGAAATCTGACGACTCATTTTGAAGAAATTTCATTCTTAAACTTCTAAACATCCCACAATATTACTTTTTACACCGTCGTATAGAGAAAAAAATTTACTCTTGAATGCAATTTGTTTGAAAGCTGTATCTCAATTTGTTTCTGAGTTATCAATTTTTTTTGGTAATTTTTATTACTTTTTTGTCATAGTGGCAACAGGAGGTATACATCTCTGGTTGAAAGTAAAGGGAAACACAAATTGCTTTATAGACCAATCAGAACACGAATAAAATGATGATTAACCCCTTAATTCTCTCTCCCGTCATATTCACGGGCTGTGTCTTTTACTCAAATTGTTTGACTCCCACCAGTTTTATAAAATAGTGAAATTGGCTATGTTTTAGAATCGTTTTTCCTGTCATTAAATAAGGTGAATATTTCTTTTTCATAAAAGTGGTGCCAATAAGTAATTTGAATTTTTCAACCGTAATTTAATTCGAGTGTTACGGGGTTAAACCAATAAAAAACTTCAGATATGCTTTTTATTTCCCATCCTGACGAGAACAATAACCATTTTTTCATTTCTGGAACATGAATGAGTTTCTTGGAAAAGGCGTTGTATGATTTGAAGAAATAATTATTTTACTTTTTACAATATAATTGTTCCGGTGATTAAAAAAGATATATTGCTTTAACTAAAGCATGTAAGTAAGGAAAAACGCAACCGCTGTATTTAAGTGCGTTAATTAAACAATCTTAAATTACAGTCACCAGGATCGATATAACTTGTTAAAATTCAAAGAAATGTAATCTTACAGTATTAAACAAGCAATTTTTGTATATTTATATATACGTTTTAATTTCGGAAATCGACTATTGCGATCTTCTTGAAAACCAAGAGGTTTTGGGGTCTAGAAAGCGATGTGTTAGTGCGTAATCCCAAGTAAAACTCGATTTTATCCAAACGCTTCTCTTTGCAATAATGGAGATCATTGCAAAAAGTATAAATACTGTACAAGAAATGCAAAAATATAAACGAAATATAAACATATTACAAATATGATAGTAAACGAAATGGAGCAATTTATTATGTTATACCAGCTGTTTCCATGAGTAAAATGTCCAATTTTCAGCAATCGGATACATCGTCAAGAATGGCTTCAAACTAAAGAACTTGAAGTTTTAACTGGGTAAAAGTTACGTCAATCAAATATGACATTAAGTTTTTGCCCAACTTATGCCGATTGGCTTTGAACCCGATTATGGACATTCTCTTAGCAAATCATTGCAGAAAATATAAGGTACACATATATTGCAAAAAATTGATATCTTATACTCGTGATTTCCACGTACAACGTAAAAGTAGCAAAATTTGCGCAGCTAGCGATTTCCGCGGAGATAGATTTTTTCCGTCAATTTAAAAGAATTACCCACTGTTTTCACGTTCAACGGTTCAGATTTCTTGATTGACAACACTTTTTTTAAATTGTTGGATTCCCCTTCTTTTCCATCCTTAATTTACACGTCATAAAACAAGGCGAATTTTACCATTTCATAAAATTGGTACCAATGAAGAAATCAGAATTAAAAAAAAGTTGACCACTGGCAAGACTGCTTTTCTGCGATGTTTAATTGCTAATTCTGGTCTGTTTAACAAATGGCGTTAAATGTGAATATTTCTGTGAAGTTCACAAGCTTGTTTTGCAAGCATTTTTGAGCGTTCTTTTGAAAGCTCAAAGATGTGTCTACCCCATGAGACTAACCGCTCAATAATTTGTTAGCCGTATATCCCCAATTTCATGAAGAAAGAGCCTCGTAGACAGTGTGTTGTTTGTCGTTCAAAAAAAAACTGAAACTAGAAAAACATTTGCAAAGGAACACGAATTTGGTCGTTGCCATCGAAATACTCAAGGCCTGAGGACACGAGTTGTGACGTCATCACTAATCGACCGACTTCTCACTAGTGTTTTAATTTGCACCGGAAAATTTTGAATAGCAATTTTCTTTTATTTTATTTTAGGACTATCTATCATCTTATGAAACTATAATAACTATTTAAACTTACTGGTGAGAGTTTGGAATCCCCAATAAAAAATCAGCCAGCTGCGGCAACATTCCGAATTTGGCATTCCGCATCTGGCGGAATTTTTATTTAGGGATTCCGAATTCTCACCAGTAATTTTAAATAGTTATTATTGTTTTATATGATGACAGATATTCCACAAATAAAATAAAATTGCTATTAAAAATTTTCCGGTGTTAATTCCAACACAAGTGAGAAGTCGGTCGATTAGTGATGACGTCACAACTCGTGTCCTCTGGCCTTGAGTATTTCGTTGGCAACGATTTGGTGCAAAGTTTGCGAAGAATGACTTTGCCTAAAACCTTGGTTCGAAATTTATCGTACTAAACTTCATTTCTAGTGCAATTTTTTTAAGTATTTTGCATATTTTCAGTAGTATAGATGTTTTGCTTGTGTATGTCATAAAATAAATTACAATTTAAGTAAGATTCATTTTCAGAATTTCGCTTTTATATGATAATTCTACAAATTCACTTTACTGACAACCGTTTTTTATGACCTAATTCTATACTTTAAAAAATATTCCAAAACATACACATTTACATATTTTAAGTATAAATTTATAAAGATTTGAAATATCTAATAAAAAAAAACTGCGCAATTTTGAAAGATAATTTGATAAAATAATTACGCAACAAGATGGTTAACACGTTCAGGCCGGCGCGGTGGGTCACACTCGACTGTCTAGGAGTTGTCAAGTCTCCGGCTTTTTGCACACCACTGTTATTTTAGAGAAAATGTTGTTCCTTTAAATCGTCCAATTGCTCTAATTAAATTTAAAAAAAATTCTGTATTAAAATACTGGCATCCAAAAGGGCGGAGACTTGCCAGCTCTGAGACAGTCGAGTGTGACGCACCGAGCCGGCGTGAACGTGTTAAACAAAAAATTTCTTCTACAGATAATTATATATTTTTTATTCAGTTTCATCAGAACGGATCTTCCCTTTTTGATGAAAACAAGGGAGTGGGAGTTTTTTGTATCTATAAAATGAATCTCTGATTGTCATCTGCGGGGAAATTCATTTCATTCATTCATTTTTAATTCATTTCTGCTCTTTTCACAATTGTAAATCCTTGTAGGTAGCATAAAAATATTACAAATAATTTGTAGTATGTGAAGTGAAAAAATTTATCATATTATACTTGTTCAGAGAAAATAGCTTATATTCAGTAATGGGGTCCACGGACAAGGTTAGTGTCAAATACAAATTATGCTAGCAAATGTATTTCTTTTTACTTTATAAGAGTTATAACAAGGATATTAAATGGGATTATTGGCCTTTGATCCGTTCCCCAGTAAAACAACTGCGAAAAGAGTTTATGTCATTTTTTCCAAGTGAAGTTGAGTCAACTAAGCGTTAATATCCAACTGCGAACTGTGTCTATGAGTTTGTAAATATATCATTGATGAAATACCTATTTAAACCAATGTTAAAATTTATATTTGATTACAATTTTTGAAATTTTTGTTAGAAGAATTCTCGATCGGCATTTAATAAATTTTCGAATCCCTACATTGATTCATTGTCATACTAGTGTGCCGGCTGGGCGTCTCTAGGTCCCATGATAATAACCATAAATATACCGAACATTATATGAAAATCTTTCCAAACAAGCCTGCTGTTGGAAGCACAATGAATTCGGTAGCTTATATGCTCTAAGTTTGTAAAATTTAATATTTTTAAATGATTCGGCCAAACCTAAAGTTGCAACCAACGGACCGCTCTGTTCCGTTTTTCCGAACCAATCTCATATCTGTATAATTTTAATTTTTGACAGGTAAAACGATCCAAACGAACCTAGAGACGCAGACTAAAAGAATGAAGCTGGAATCCTTTTACGTATCAAAAAATCGCTTGAAATGCATAAAAATATCATCTAAAAATCGCATTAAAAATTTAAAAATTTCAAAAATCACACAGAACACTTTTTATTATATTGGGCTAAAAGACTAAAATCGTATTCCTTTTACGAATGCAGTGTTGCCGTTCCGCTGCTTTTTTAGCTGAAAGCCTATCAAAGTCTGAGAGCTAATGTGCCCGTAGATTCTGCATCTACGTATGAAAGTACGTAACGCGATAACCCTTGATAGAAATATCCGATTTGTTTCAATTTCTTTCTAGGTTCATTCGACTAAGACGCTTCCCTGATTAGTTTTGGGGGTTCATTGATTAAGTATAAAGGGGGGTTACGGGGAAATAATCCCCTCCTTAACTTAGATAAATGTGTTTTACATGCAGAATTATCAGGTTTGCTTCAAATTTGCTATATCTGCTAATTTTGATTAAGCACTTCTCTGATTACATTTGGAGGTACATTGTTTAAGTATAAAGGGGGAACGGGGGGCTAATACCCTCTTAATTTAGGTAAATGTGTTTTTCTGTCCGATTTGGTCAGATTTGCTTTAAATTTGGTTAACCGGGTAATTCTGATAAGGTACTTCCCTGATTAGATTTGGAAGTTCATTGCTTAATTATAAAGGGAGGAAGTGGAGGCGCTAATAGCCCCTTAATTTAGGTAAATTTGTTTTACCACCCGATTTGCTTCAAATATGGTATACCGGTTTATTCTGATAAGAAAAAAATTGTCACGTAGTGGGCAATGACGCTGAAAATTGCAAAAACAAACAATTTTTTTTTTAATCCAAAATTTTTCTTCTGACTTACAGGCAGTGTTGCCAGGTGTTCCGCGAAAATCGGTGCTCCAAATGCTCTGCATACCAGTATTTTAAAGTAATTTTCTTCATCTAATGGTAGAATTAACTGCGATTAAACATAGCGAAATAAACTGTTAGAAATTATTGGTGTCAGGAGAATTTAGAGCCCTTATTACGCGGGACACTTGGCAACACTACTTGCAGGTACCTTCCTGCCAAATCTTGTAGATGAGCATCTAGTGGTCATTTCAAAGCACGATACATACGCAGAGAGAGAGAAAAATAAATAGATTTCTGTCTTTAAGGGAGTTTTTGAAAAAATCTTCAAATTCTCAAAAAAAAAATGAATTTAATTTTTTTTTGCTGTTTTCTGCTTAAAATGACGTTTAAATCATGTTTTCATCTTAATTAGAACAGGAAATATTATTTTTTTCGTTTTGGTTTTTTTTTTTTTTTCAGAATCTAACTTTTAAGCTATGGTTGTCATGGAAGCCACTTCTTGTGAAGTTGCTTTTTTCTTCACGATGGGTTTTTTCACCATTACTCTTATTTAAATTGTTATAAATCAAGAGCCGTTACTAGAGATGGGAAATATAGTTACTTTTGGTTAACAGGTTACATCGTTCCACACTTGTACAGGTAACAGGTTCCAACAACCTGTTATTTTTATAACATATAACTAATCGTGCGTATTCGGTCAACGGATGTTTTAATAAGAAGGCTTTTAAGGGTCCCTGCCGGCGAAGACACTCACGATCTAATGCTAATCCTATGGTGAGGGATATTTCTAATATCTCGTTTGCATTTCGACATTTTTAAATATATTTTTTGCATTGGATAGCCGAGGTCCGTCTCTACAGCGCACCTTGGTTACTTTTTCGATTTTGGTTGCAGATACTTTTTAGAATGACACTTTCATTTTCAGAACCGGCCATGAAAATGAAAGTAACTTTATTAGAAATTCCCGACTTCATAGCAGCCATATCTATCAACACATATTCAAAGCTAATTTCACAAGAACACAAAAATATTATTTATATACTTTTAATCAAATGCAATTCATTCAAACAAATTTCGTTTGTACAAGTATGTTTTTCAAATTAATTACAATTGTACTAAAATTAAATTTTCTCACAAATTATAGGAGGCAATTTTCTTCCTTTTTTTCCAGAAAATTAAACAAATGACAAAACAAAAATATAAAAAAAAACTTTGCCAAAAAACAAAATTTATAGTGCCGGAATCACCCTCGCCCCCACCCTATACCCTAAAAAAAAAAAAAAAAAAAAACTCCATGAGTACATAGTAAAAACCCTTTAAATATTCAAATAAACCGCCAACACAAAACGCTCCCATAGCTGCCAACTTGTACGGATTTTTGCTACCACTAAAATTTAATAGAAAATTTTGCCTAATTCAATCGCCGAATTGCCGTGAATTTTGATAATTAGATAAGGCAGACATTTCTGTTAAATTTTAGTGGTAGCAAAAATCCGTACAAGTTGGCAGCTATGCGCTCCATTCTTTACAAATACATGAAGAGTAAATAAAAACTCTTAGTCAAATGTCATTTCACTCCGAAAAAATTACATTTTTAGATAAATTTATCCTGCAGCGTATTTTTTAATTTAAAAGACTGTTGTACCAAATGTTTCGAAATAAGCAAATGATATATTGACCGCAGAAAATTTTAACAGATAAATAACTGCAAAGATGTTCTATATCTTTCTTTATTGAAAAGCTTATTAAGCGATAAAAGAACTCTTTATATGTCAAGAACTACATTTACTGATGGCGTGATTCAGAATGAATTAAGGAATCTGCGGTTAGTTTCAGCTGCTCTCAGTTGAAATCAATTGAACTTTTAGTAGCTAAACAATGTTTTGTTATTTTTGGAAATAGATTTCCTATTCAAAATCGGGAATTAAAATTTTTAAGACATAAAATTATAAATAAATGTATTTTATTTAAATATTGCAAAAAGGTACTTTTTACAAATTTAATGAATCTGGACTCCTGTTTCGCCGCATTTTTTAAAGGGGGGGGGGAGGAATCAATGCTTTTTCATTTACACAATATAAATGAAATATATTGCAAAATTCAACAAAAATCACTCGTTGAAAATTAGAAGCACCCCCCCCCAAAAAAAAAAAAAAAAAAAAAGCACGAAAATATATTTTTAGTTGAAAAGAAATTGCTCAGATCAAAGATTAGAGTGTTGGGTTGATTGTTGACGGCCAATTATCAATCAAAGATTAGACAAAACTTTCATGGGTTTTATAAGCCAAGTTTGACTTTTTGTTATGGAAATGCTAAATGAAGACAACACCTACGATTCATGGATACAAAACATGTCAGGCATGAGCTTTTTTCTTAGAAATTTTCAGATGTTTTCCTGATTTACTATTTGTGCCAGTGTTTTGTTTATGCTCTAATTTGTGCCATCAGAATCGGTGAGAGTATGTGATGATGCTGACGACCCAGCACCAGGCACCAAGTCGAAAAAGCGTTTAATTAGTGCTGAATTAGTGATTTTTTAAATGCTGAATTTAAATTAAAACATATATTTCTGCTTATTTAAATAAAAAAAAAATTAAGGTCTATAAATAATATTTCGCGTTATAACGGGTTTAAACTACCTCACTTTAAAAAAAATGAAATTTAATTTTTATTAATTATAAGAAATTTTATCATGTGATTTTGTTTACAAATGATATGGTTAACCATCAGAAAGAAATTCAATATTTTATCTCAATAAATGAAAAAAAAAATTAAATGCGTCTGGGACCCCCATAATGCTATAGATTATAAGAAAATCCAAACTGTTTTAAAAACTGTAACTTGACTATTAAGTAAAAAGCTAGGGGTGTTTAATGTTGTTAGCGAAGTGGTAAGAGTATGCAAGGAACGTGGTCTGGATTTTCCACTGCTTTTACTCTTTCGAAACTGAACTTTCACTTTTTCCCGCACTTTTCCGTAAAATATTACATTTACAAAAAAGAACCATGGATTTTAATACGGACCTCTGAATACTAGGCCTTCGCGCTCACACGAAAATGGCGGTTGACGTAAGCAAATTTTCTTTGGGTTTTGCATAACCGGATAAATCAGTTCACCTAATTATCCAACTTTTCACCCTAATTCTACAACTAAGCAAAGTATAACTATATGTAGCATAATAAACCCATCCCAGACAAAATTATTAAATTAACAGTGCAAGTCCCAATGAATTCACCACAACAGTTTCACCCTTTTTGGTCCACTGTCGCGTCTGACTCGACATCATCCTTCTTTAAAAAATTTGTTTTTTGGCACCACTAATAAAGAAAAGTAATATTTACATTATATAATTATAGCATTTTCGAAATAATGTAATTAAAGGTAACTTTTTAAAAAAAAGTTGTGTCATTCAAATAAAATTTGTATAAGAGACGCCGGTCCTGAAATTATTAAAAAGGCTAATATTTCATAATAGAGTTCATCTCATTTTAGAATTTTCTCCCGTAATTCTATAAATAAGAAACGCTGGACAATATGTTATATGCTAAAACCTTTCCTGAAAGTTCTGCCATTAGTTAAGGCAAAGATTTCTTGTGCAAAATTGTGGGTAAAATAAGAGTTATTTTTGAAGTCATGTGTGTAGTGCCTGATGGAGCTATGAATAAACACGAATTGAGATAGCTTCAAAATGGTAAAGCCTCAACTGTAATCGGTTTCGAGACGGCGAATTTCCGCCGAGAAAAACTTTCACCAGGAGATTTGGCTAGTCATTTTCTCCTTATTTAAACGATTTAGTATCACAGAATTTCTGCCATAATTATGGCCCAAAACAGATATTAATTTTTACTGGTGGGAGCTTACTTCGGCGGTAGTCAGTCTCTGCGTTTCCGCCATATTGTGATAACTTAAACAACCTCCTGTCAGTGTCAGCGAAAGAGATTATAATACCCAGGCGAACTTCCACCACTAAAAACGAATAGACACTTTTACCATATTTGTGAGATAAATTTTGCATAAATAAGCAGCTAAAATAAAGCGAAATTTTGTATTCAAAATTTACTGGTTGAAGTTTGCTCCGTCGGCATTCAGAAACTGTTGATTAGACGAAAAAAACCGCCGACATCTTGTGACAACGTCCTCAGTTATTTTACTCGCAACTGGTAGACTCTAGACTATATGTTGCTGCTCTTTATTCATAACTCCATATAGTGCGCTAGTATTACCAGAAGTACCGCGTAAATCAGGGCTCCAAATTCTCTGGACACCACTAATTTCTGACAGTTTATTTCGCTATTTTTAATCGGAGTTAATTCAGCCATTAAATAAGGCGAAGAAAATTTCTTTACAATACTGGTGTACACAGCATTTGGAACCTCGATTTACGCGGAACACGTGTCAAAGTGCGCCCCAAAACACCAATCACGATCCGTCACTGTTAACCCTTTCAGGCAAACAAATTTTGTTGTAAAATGATGAAATCATCGACTGACAGCGGAATTTACATACGACATTTTAGAAATTAAAAACTTGCTACTTTATACTTTCATTGTTAATGTAAAATTTTATTAAAATATTTTTGGTGCTGTTTGTAGGTTTGGAATTAAATTAGGTATCCCGACCCGGGCACACTGCGTCGGAAAGGGTTAAAAGGTAACGAAAGAGTCTGAACGTCCCATTTCGACACTTCTTTTGAAATGATTACGTTCACGTTCAATGTTTTAACTCTTCCAGGATGGGAGTTATTTATCAACATTTTAAATATTAATACTAGTGATTTCATAAAGTATTTTTCAACATATTTAACCCTTAAATACCCATCGTATCATTTATGATACAATCAGTGTTCCCGATAAAATTGATTTATTTATTCACATATTCCGTGTTCACACCAGAAAATTAAAATGGAAAATTTTGATTTATTTCATAACAGACATTTGCTTATTAAAATAACCGAATTTTACCGAATTTTTCCGATTTTTTTTTTTAGATTTTCCTGGTATGAATTCCAATTTTCTGAATTACGCAATTTCTGAAACTCATTCTACCCTGAGCATTAAAGGGTTATGGTAAGAATTCTACGATTCAATAATACAGAAATTGCGATTAGAATTTTCTGGTCAAAAAAGTAAAATATTACACGCATCTTATATGGAATGCATAGGAAAACAAGGCTACGAACTTTCAACTTACGTAACGTGTAGGTTAACGTAAGTGTAGGTTAACGTATTGTAAGTTAACATCTTTTTTAAAAAATAATAATAAAACCAGATATGTTTCACGTAAACACATGAAATTAAAAAAAAAAAAAATCAAAAACATATAAAACAAACTTTCTGTTTCAAAACGTGTTTATTCCGGATCAAAATTAACTAAATTTTACGAAGAATAGTTATAGTTTGGTAGGTATTTATACCTGATACCCTTCCTGAAGGGATTAAGCTTCATCATACTTCAACCCATTTCTATTTCTCGGTCTTCAAGCATGTTCACTCAAAATATGATATGATAAGCATGCTCACCTCAAAATAAGTAACTTTGGTAAAAGTCTTTGGGAATTTTCAGATGATGGTGTGAATCAGGTTTACCAAATTTCGCCTTTTTTTTAAATTCAGGAATTTTTAATTTAAAACTAGAACCGGCGGAAATTTTATTGAAGTGTTATAAAAATATTTTACACCAGAAATTTTAATTGAAACTACTTAACTTATTTATTTAACTTATTTCTCTGTGGTACATTTTAAACTTATTTTAGAAAGAAATTTCTGGTGATAATCGAAATATTTTTATTTGGTAGCGGTCAAAATTACCGTTATGGCGGTTCTAGTGTTAAACGATAACGAGACGGCTGTCATTGAATTAATCAGAAATCACTATTCAGAATTTCAGGTGTGACTTCTGAATTTCTGAATTGAAAAAAGCCTAATGTGGTAACCCTGCGGAGTGAGTAAAGCAAAGATACTATAAAACACTAACTTTATAAATGTCATAATATCCAGCCCGGTCTTCTCGTGTTACAGAATATGAAACCTTTTATTTTTTTTCACTAAAAACTGTAATGGATTTTATACATATAATTTTATTTTTTTTTACATTGCCCCCCTACAACACCCAAAAGCATTTTTCTATGAAAAGTATTAATTGTAGATTTTAATAAGGATTATGAATTTTTTTTAAATTCAATATTCCTTTATTAGGTATGTGCCAGCGATTTGAAAATCGTCAAGGAATTCGCTACTTACGGCAGCCTTTTTTATTCTGATTATTTCAGTATTTAAGCACGTAGTTCAATTACATATCTGTTTAAAATTTTTCTGTTTGCCTGTATCAATAGAGATCTGATACATTTTTATAATGCAATTAGCAGAGAAAAGAAAAAATGTGCCTTGGAAGAAACCAGATCTAAACATTCTATCTCGATTACATAAGACAGTGAAAAGCCATTCATTGGTGACAACAGTTCTTCATTAAACTCCGCATAAGCCAAAATAAACTTCACTTAAAAACTTTTAAAACAGCTTTCAATGGATATTTATTTATTTATATAAAACTTAGATTGAAAAAATAATAAATGATTAAAATTATCTTTGATTGAAACACAATTTAACTCCATCACACTCAGGGTTAAACTAAATTCATAGATATACCTTTAGGTTAATGCGAATCCAAAGAAAACAGTTCTCCCGAAATGTTAAAAATCAGTTCTTCAAAACAACTTTCCTTTCAAATCATAACTAAAACAGTTCACTTAAAATTTAAACATCCTAAAATTTAAAACATATCCTATTGTAATTTCAGAAACTCGTCTAAACAACACTTAAAAACATAACGATACAAAATCATGAAATCATAACGATAGTAGATTTTATAGAAACAAAAAGAAGCCGTTTCCTTTCACCGTCGGAAGTATTTATACTTTCAAAGAAATTAAACAGGACGATTCAACTGTAGAAGAGGGTGGCATAGCTGCCAACTTGTACGGATTTTTGCTACCACTAAAATTCAATAGAAAATTTTGCCTAACTCAATCGCCGAATTACAGTTAATTTTGATAATTAAATAAGGCAGAAATTTCTGTTAAATTTTAGTGGTATCAAAAATCCGTACAAGTTGGTAGCTATGGGGTGGGGTCCAAACTGTGCGATTAGGACAAACCAACACCATTTATAAAATGTAAATGTTTTGTCCCCAACTCTTTTAAATTAATTTATAGGTTCAGAAACAATTACCATTGTTTCCCAGGTAAAGAAAATATGTATTTCTTTTAAAATAAAGAAGTCCTTTAACCCCATAACGGCCGCATTTAATTACGGTTTAAAGTTCAAATTGCTTATTGGCACCACTTTTTTAGAAAAGAGATATTCACCTTATTTAATGATAAGTAAAATGACACCATAATATAGACAGTTAAACTGTTATATAAAACTGGTGGGAACCAAACAATCTGAATAAATGTCCGTGAATATCACGGGAGCGAGAATTAAGGGTTAACCCTCTCGCTGCGCAACCCGAGAGTTCCTGAGGGCAACCTAAAAGTAGCAAAATTTGCGCAACCCGCGATTTCATCGGGATGCATTTTTACAGTCTAATTAACCCTCCTTGATCATTCCCACCAGTAACTTTTTATTGTAAATTTTGCCTCATCTAATCGAAGCAGTTTCCCGATTAAACCAGGCGAAAATTTTTGTTTTGAAAAACCGATGACAAAAGAATGAAAATTCTTTAAAAAGGCTCGTCGCGAAGGAATTATATACGCAATTTTTGAAGCTATTTTGATAAAACAATTACGCAGCGAGGTGGGTTAAACATTAAAATATAGATATAAAAGCTATTAGTCCAATTTAATTTTATGTAAGGCTTTAAAGACATATTAAACATAAGTGACAAGTAAAGCCGGCTGATTAGATAACATTTTCGAATAGTAATGTTCATCTTATTTAACCCTAGATCTACCGGGAATTTTATTCAAGTTTTAATAAAACGTTCTACACCAGAATTTTTATTTAAAACTATTTAACTTATTTATTTACCTTATTTTTGTCTGGTTTATATACTTAGTTTATTTTAAAGAAATTTCTGGTTTGAATGAATATTTTGTATGTACCTGTCGGGTCCAATGGACCCGTCTGGTAGACGGAGGGTTAAGCCTTTACCGAAGGCTAACGGGAATTTGGATATTCGGTTTTTGGATTTGTGTAACTCCACTTACTGGCGGTACTTGTTAATTTTACATGTTTAATAATTTCTCAATATTTCTGAAAATAAACGCGAACTCGAAAAATCTTTTAGCAACATATATGAATAACGCCCATTGCTGTTTAAAAGGCGAAAACAATCCTTCAGCACTCTGTTAATCGCAATTTTTGTCCGATTAGATAAGGCTAAAATCAGATTGCGTACATTTTTACCACAATTATTTAACAGCATTTAACCTCTGAATGTCGTTACAAATCTCGCCATTAACCATGGTTATTACGAATTCTGTTATTTAAATATTTTATAGAAAATTTCTGATTACTACGAGTACAAAACTCCTTGGAAATTTCAAGGAGTTTACGCATATAGGGAGGTTATTATTATAAAATAATACAAAATCAGCCAGATGCAGTAACATCGTGGTATTCTGCATCTGGCTGTATTTTCATTTAGGGATTCAGAATTATCACCAGCAAGTTTAAATAATTATTATAGTTTTATAAGAAGATAGATATTCCACAAATAAAATAAAAGAAAATTGCTTTTCAAAATTTTCCGGTCAGAATTACAACAGTGGTGAGAAGTCGGTCGATTAGTGATTACGTCACGCTCGTGTCCTCTGGCCTTGTGTATTTCAATGGTCGCAGTACATGGCATTCCGCAGTATTGGCTGTTAACTACTTTTTTAAAATTCAGGTTGCTTCATTGCTACCAAAGCCATTAACCCCTTGAGGGGCAAGCAAAAATGTCTCTAAATATTGAATTCTCACTGGAATAATCGAAGAATTTTATTTTTAAATAAGGAAAAGCAATTTTTCAATGATTTCCCTCCAAAGTTAAAATTATAATATTTAGTTAAAATTTTCTGGTGAGAATCTTGTTTAAATTAGGTGGGATATATTGTATCCCACCGCCCCTCAAGGGGTTAAATAGATTATGAGTGGATCAGATGAAAGATGATCCTGAGAGATCCTGATTAATGAGAGTTGCCAAGCCTCCGGCTTTTTGCACACAACTATTATCTTACATAAAATGCTGTTCTTTCAGATCGCCGAAATGTTCCAATTAAATAATTTTTCTGTATTAAAATACTGGTATCCAAAAAGCCGGAGACTTGGCAGCTCAGCTTAATACATTTTTAAAGATATTTGGTTTTATAAAAGGCATTTCTGAGTAACCGGGGCTACTTCCGGAACAAAAAAGGACTGGCACAAAGTAGCCCCGAAAAACTAGTTTTCATGTTAGCTTTATGAAGACGCAAACATTTTTTGTCAAAATAAACTGTTAAAGGAAAAACTATGATCACACGTGGGTTATAGGTTACTAAATGTAATATTCTGACACTTACCTTATTTGTATCTCTTATCCAGATTGCCTCACTGTAGTGAGTTTGGGGAGTTAAAACCTACACACAAAAACAGTTGTTTACAAATACATCCAGTATCGCCACTAAAAATGTTTAATTACACCCCAAACTATTCAAATACCCTATAGTAGGGTCTAAAATATTTTTCAAAGCAAAAACTGCGAATTATCTTGTATTGTTTGTTTAATACAAAGAATAAAACCTTTTTTATGGGGTGGACCAAAGTAGGGACCAAATAACGCCTTGACCAAAGTAGGTTGACGGTAACTTTCATCATACAAGCGGCGACAGCGGAGGGGAAGAAATTAAATTATTGGGTTGGCAACTAAGTTCCCGCAGTTTGTTTCAAGACATTTTTTCTACCGAAATGCATATTCTGTTTTTTTGATCGAGTTATTTTATGTTAAATCTCAGATCATTAAAATGTAATGACAGCTATTAAATACCAAGTGGGTTGGCAACTAAGTACCGGCCGTGTTTTTAAATACATTTTTTTTTCTGCCGAATCTACATTTTTTTTTTTTTTTTTTGATCGAGGTAAATTTCATATCATTAACTCTTTGCATTCGTATGTCCAGTCTGACTGTACATCATCTTTCACTGCAAAATTTGTTTTTGGCACCAGTATTAAAGGAAAATAAAATTTGCCTTACTTAATTACAGCATTTTTGAAATTGTATACTTGAAGGAAACTTCTTTTTTAAAGTGGTGTAAACCGAATAGAATTTGTGTAGAGACGCCCGAGTGGAAAGGGTTTAAATGGAATGTCAACTATGGAATTCCAACTGGGCTGGCAACTAAGTTTACGCCGTTTTTTTAATTATTTAAAAGTTTATTTTTCAATAATAAATAACAAATAATTAACAATGTATTCTTCCTTGTTGCTTATAACTTCTTTCCAAACTTTCAACAAGATTTTCAATACCTCGTTGGTAGAAATTCCCCGGTTTCGACTCGAAAAAATCATCCAACCAAGCTCTTAATTCTGCATTAGTATTAAACGAAACTCCGCGCATAGCATTTGATAGAGATCGAAAGAGGTGGAAATCCGTTGGTGCCAAATCGGGTGCCAATGCGGCAGCACTACCCAGCCCTGCGTTTGAATGGCTTCCTTGGTCATATTGGCGATATGAGGGCGGGCGTTATCGTGAAGCGAAAGGACTCCATGCTGCCGATTAGGTCTTTTCTCTTGAATAGTCGTGTTGAGTCGTTCTATTTGTCGAACATGGAATTCCGCGTTGACTGTTTCGTTCCGTTCAAGCAATTCGCAAATGCATAATCCCTTCCCAGGCCCACCTTACGCACAACATTGTTTTACGTGGATGAAGATCTTGTTACACACGCGGTGTTCACACGCTTGTTTCACACAGGGGCTACGCCATACCCTGCGTTGCTTCATATGAATGTACATGCACAATTTTTCGTCGCCAGTAACGATTCGGTAAAGAAATCGTTGTTTGTTTCCATGAGTTGAGCGGTGACGAGCAAGCAAACCAGCGGAGATTGTGGCTCGTTGATTTTTGTTGTTGTCACTTAAAGTATGCGGAACCCATGCTCCAAACTTCCGAATCTTTCCCATCGAGTGAAGATACTTCTCTATAGCAGTGTGGGAGAATTTCATTTTCTCTGCGAGTTCTCTTGTGGTTTGACGCGAATTTTCGTGCAAAAGTTGGTTTAATCGCTCCTCATTGAATTCAAATGGACGGCCAGAACGAGGTGCGTCCTTGACGCCAAAGTTTCCATTTTTGAACTTGCTATACCAATCACGTGTTGTTCTTTCAGCTATGGCATCCTCACCATACACAGCACAAATGTCGCGAGCAGCTTTTGCGGCCTTACAACCTTGATTAAAAGCAGAGAGGAGGAGGTGTCGAAAATGCTCCTTTTTCTCATCTTGACACTCCATATTAAAAAAAAAAACTTCTATTTAAAAAAAAAACTGCGGGAACTTAGTTGCCAACCTAATAAAAGAGAAATTATGTAATACTAACCGAAAAATTATCTCTAAAAAAGTGGATCAAGCGCGGAACCTAGATCGGACTATGGAATCTAAGGGCAATTTGTAACTGGTCAGATTCCCTCTGAGGCCATTACATGGATAACTGATGGTAGGAGAGGACAGTGGCGCTTATGCGTCGGAACAAAATTTACATAATGTACGTTTGCAACAGTGTTAGCAAACGAATACTAAAATTTTATTTTTATTACCACTATTTCCGTATTGTATTATTCGCTTTCTTTAATCGCAATTTTTTTTTTAAATAGTTAAGGCGACTAACTCTCTATGAAAATAGTAATATTGAAAATAACATTTTAGTATTCATCTGGCAACAGTGGTTTGTAGGTCATTTTTCATTTGCACACCGACCGCAAGGTGGCGCTAACAAATTTAAAATGTACTGATCAGATCAAAGTATAATCGCTCTGATAGATACCATTTTTTTGGAAATAGCAGATGGTAGATTCAAAAGCAGATGAAATAATGCGAAATCGGGCGAATTATACAAATTTAAAAGTCTGGTGTGAATAAATCTAAATTGGAAAAAGGTAGGGTACTAGAACAGTCACGTACCGCACGCGTTTCCTAATCATAGTTGATGACAGGCTATGAATTAGATTTCCATGCAGCCGTCGGACAATCCAACAACTACTCACCTGAACTGATAATTTCAACAAGAACCTTCCCAACGTTCATCAGTTAGAAGAGTTAGCACATTGAATTTTTGCATGGTATTATTTCTGGTAAGAAAGGATAAATTTTTGGTATTTAGTTAGTTTATAAACAACTGGTGCTTTCACATTTTAGTACAGCCATATTCAACCTGTGTCCCGTGAGCCGCATGTGGCCCGATGAACTTTTATGCGCTATCTAACATACATAATCATTAATCAATTATTAAAAAGGGTTTTAGCTGTTGTTTTATATATTTTATAGGAAAACAAACATTTCCAGTTATTTGTTATTTATATTTAAAAATCCTAAATGTCCTTTGCGAAATCAAATGTTCTTTTTACATATAACCCCTAG
Source organism: Maratus speciosus (assembly GCA_963932465.1). NCBI lineage: Eukaryota > Metazoa > Arthropoda > Arachnida > Araneae > Salticidae > Maratus > Maratus speciosus. The sequence continues at coordinate 192,243,422 of OZ010794.1, forward strand.
TGCATTACAGGGCTGTGTGTAATTTTTAATATTCATTAACTAATCAAACATATCTTAAAATTAATTAAATTTACTCTATAAAATTTTAAATTCAAAAATAATAAATAATGAGTTCTGATTTCTTGAACAAAATGTCAGTCTCATTTTAGGTAGATTTCGTATGAAATACTGCATATTACATTCTCCCCTATGTTGGAATTTCTGAAACATTTTTGCTACAATGATCATGACCCCTAGAACCCAAAATCGCCCTCAGTAAAAAACTTTATCTATCTATCTATCTATCTATCTATCTGTCTATCTATCTATCTATTTGTCTATCTATCTATCTATGTATGTATGTATCTATCTATCTATATATATATCACTTTCTTCTGGACACGATAAGTTCCACAACTCTGCACAAATCTCTTCCAAACTGATACATAAAATCAAGGGACATAAAATCTCGGTGAAGTTGGTTAACCCGTTGGGGACGAGCGACACGTATACGTGCTGCATGAAGCGCTCAGAATCTTCGTTTTTCTTCACCAGTAAAATTTTCCTGTAAAATTTGCCTTATTTAATCAGCACATTTTCTCGATTCAGAAAGTTACAAATTTCTGTTTTTAAAAAACGGTGACAAAAGATTAAAATTTTGTAAAAGGCTCCCGTCCCGAAGGGGTTAATGAGCAAAATCGAACCAAGGGGATGGAAATAGGGAGGGGTTTTGTGAAAACCGAAAAAACCCCATAACTTCTTAATGTTTGTACATATCAAATCAGTTTAAAGTTTTTATTACTTCTAAAAATAGGACCAAAAATTTATGTATCACAGATTTTTGATCAACTTAAAAATGGGCTCAAGGGGCGCAAAAATAGGGTTTTGGGGAGAAAAAAAATCATAACTTCGTCAATTCTCAAGATATCAAATCCAATTAATTTTGTTATAAATTTCCTTAATATTATCTACAACTTTTATATTCACAAGTTTTCGATAGGATCAATTCGTAACGCAAAAAAAAAATTAAAACAAAAACCAAAAAAAAGGGAGGGGGGTTGAAGAAGAAAAAATTCCATAACTCCGTCAATTCACAAGATATAAAATCCCCATGAATTTATCATACATCTTTTTAATATTGTCTACAACATTTATACAGACAAGTTTTTGATAGGACTAATTCTTACAGCAAAAACAAATTAAAAAGACATAGCGGTTGAAGAAAAAAATCATCTTATTAAGGGTGTATTCAAATCCAAACTGCTTATTTTCTTACTCAATTTTAAATAAATTTTTGCTCTTAAACGCATCCAATTGGTAGATTCTCTTATTCAGAAACTATATAATGTACCGTAATGATCGATTTTTTGATAGAGGCAGAATATATTTCAAAACTTGATGTCAAAGTGGGCATTTTGAACAGAATTTCCCGAAGCGATTGTGTTAGAAACGAAAAATATTGCCCTACTGAGAAAATAATTGTTCATAAATCAAGTTTTAATTAATTGAACGAAAAATAAAAACACAGGTCGCATAATAAATCTCTTCAAAAAGCACGTCAGCAAGTTTCATATTTTTTCTATTAAAAATTAATCTGAAAATGTGCCGGAAAATTTCGAGTTGTTGAGCATGGAAAAGTACTTTTTTGAATACCTCCTTAAAATGATTCTGATAAAACTAGCTATTATATAAAAATGAAATAAAAACTCGTCAAAAGCGGCCAGATAAATTTGTTAAAGTGGATAAATCTCTAATCATGATTTAGTTTTTGTTGGTGAAATTAGTATACTTAACTTCGAAGTCTACCTCCGCCTGTAGGACGGGCCGGAATGGATTTTTATTTTATATTTTGGAAAATCTGGATTACGATTGTGTTGCATATTTATGCAGCTAATAATGTACTAAATAAACTCTTTTGGTATACATTCTTTGCAACTTTTGAAATATTACTGTTATAATTATCCCTTTTTAACACTTTCCAACATAGTTGACAAATGTTTCTGAATTCAGTTTGTCAGTTTGTTTCCAGTCTGTCTGTGCTCGGACTGACGTAAATATAGTAAAATTCCCATGAAAATTATCTATGTTATTTGAGTTTATTAAGGTATATTCGGTATTGAAAATTAAGAGTGCAGCAATTACAGTTCGTTTACAAGGACGTCCAAAAGAACTTTGTTACATTACAGCCTACAAAGGAAAAAAAAAAAAAAAAAAAAAAACGTTTACAAATAATTAATTATCGTTTGTGGTGTATTTTAATATTACACTATTTTAGACATACTGAAATTTATATATATATCCCTGAGGTGTACAAAAAGGCGCTTACTGTAAAATAGGGTATGCGTAGAATTTACCATTTATTTATAGAGGCACACAAAAGAATTAGCCTATAGTACTGCGTATGAACAATAATTGCTGGTACCGCATTTTAATCTGTGGTATGCATTTTTAAATTAAATTATCTTTTTTGCATATTACTTGATGTGTTTAAATTCTAAATATAATATACAGGGCTTCCAAAACGATCTCAAGTAATTCCGTTTATTGACGAAAATTGCTGAATGCTAATTTTCAACTGTGCTAAGCGTTTAACTGAAGTAACTTTTACCTACTAGGTACTATTATAGATACAAATGTATAGATCATATACAGGGTTGCAGAAAATACTATTGGAGTAATCGGAGTAATTGGGTTTTCAATTGGGTTATGCGTTTTCTAAATTATTTAGCTAGACATCATCTTTCACCATAATTAAATGTGAAGTGTTTTTTCAGTGTTCTGGCAGTATTAGAAAGTGTTTCATAATCTGTGCTGGACGAATGATTTTTCATTTTTTTTTACATTATTATGTAAGTATAAGCATAGTATAAGCATAGTATTTTGCGGTCCATCTAAAGTAGCAAACATATGTTTGCGGTCCGCAGTAAAAAAATGTTGCGTTCTAGTACCTATTAAATACATTTACTCTGCGCAGAACATCAGCTATAAAAAGAACACAAAACATGTACTGTCAATATAAAAAAATATACATAAAGCCCACGAAATTGAAATTTAGCAGCAAATTTATCTCAGAGAAAAACGAAAATAACCCTTATACTAGTAAAACTGTCTATTAAGCCTCTCGCTGCGTAAGTAATTCTTCGCGATGAGCGTTTTTTACAGAAATTTAATTCTTTTATCACCGGTTCTTTAAAGCAAAATTTTTGACATTCGTAACCGGGGAAAAATGTCCTGATTAAATCAGACAAAGTTTTCGCTAAAAAATAACTGGTGGGAATAACCAAATAGTATTAATTAGAATTAAAAATGCATGCCCGAGTATATCTTGGGTTGCGCAGTGGGAGGGATAATTAGTTCACTACTTAAATGTGGTGAACTTACCTATGAACGTATCTATGGGGTTTTAACGTCTAGAAATTGTAACAAACATGAAACTTTGGAATACTAACACTTAATCTTCACATTATAATTGAACTCTTCGATAAATTTTACCTTCGTATACGAAACGGGAAATCATTCGGTTAAATAGATTAGGAATTATGAAGATTTAAAGTTTGAAAACTCCGTATGTTAAATTACTTTTTTATCCTTACAAAATAGGTGGCAATGCAAGAGTTTTCAAAGCATAATTCAAAAATTTCCTGTAAGAATAATCTACGATTTCAGATTCGCATAGTGAAAGCTTTTAGATATATTTCGGTTATAAAATACATTACTTACATTTCATTCATATATTATTTTTTTTTTCGAAAATCACTTTTATATGCACTTGCATAATTCGAAATTAATTTTCGAACTATTTATGAACTGTAACTATGATTTTTTTTTTAACAGTAATAAAAATTCAAGCATTTCAAGAAACTTCATTAATGAGAAAGTGAAATTGATGCTCGTTCGTAAAACTTACACATCAGCAATTATTACTCAAAGACAGTAGTGTAATCGATTTCTTTTGTGTGTTATTGTACATGAATAAAAAATACTATGAATGCTCTGTTGTAACATGATCGTAGTGAAATTCAGTGATTTATATCACTTTCAATAGATTTGAAATAGCATAATGTCATTAAAATGCTCTGCAAACGATTTTTCCTTATATACCATAACGCAATAAAATTATTTTGAGTGCCCCTGTAAATGAACTATGAATCGTACGTACTTCATATACAATACCAAACATGCTTTCGTGACGCTAAATAACTTTTATCAATTGCAAAAAAACCCAAGTCGATTTACGGGTGTTAGAGCGTGCACAGACGGACTGACGGACAGACAAACCGAATGCATAAACACTATTCAACTTTGTTGGAAAGTGTTAAAAAGACATCATTCTTAATCAAAAGGTTATTTTCATTTTTATCTACGACAATTTGATGGTTGAACTTTATGGGGTTATTAACATTTCTGAATAATGACAGTAATAATATGGGTACACTCCTTAAGGGGTCTCAAGACTCTCAGAATTAGAAAAAATGAAAAAAAAAAGACCATATGCAACATTTAATATCTTAAAATGTAAATGATTTTAAAACACAATTTTTATTCATGTTCTTCCGTTTCATGCATTCAAAAATTTGCAAGATGCAGAATTAGCATTTACAGGAGGCTCCAAACTGTCTGACATTTGATGAGCAGAAAATTGGCAGAACAGCTTACTCGCAGGATTACAAAATAAATATTGCAACTAGAATGGACATTTTGGTTACCTACTTATATTTCAGAATGTAATAATTTCCCTGTACATAAATAAATATGTATTTAAAGTATTTTTATATTTCTAATACGAAGTTGTAGTTAACTAATTTAAAATTTTGAAAATTTCAACAGTATAATCATCTAAAAAATATATTTTTAACAAAAAAAATGAAATTTTAGGTTTAGTGTTTACAGACGAACATGAAACATATATTTTAAAAATTTCATGAAAAATGATCAGACTTTTTTCAGATATCCTGCGCGTTATGCGCAAAAACGACATTTAGAGTAAAATGACTTCAAAATTTTGGAAACGCCGCTTCAGCTATTGAGATGTATAATTCTAAAAGGCTTAACTTCTGTTCTAATGGGAATTTCAAGGGGAAAATTATATCAAAATGTTCTGAAAAGATAGGAGTTTAACAACTAAAAAAATTAAAACTTCGAAAATGTCCAACCTTTAAGTTCCTTGAGACACCTTAAGAATTGCCAGAAGTTTTATACCACTATTTCATTTCGAACTGTTTCTATTTAATATTCAAATTTCAAAATTCGTAATCACCTTATGTTACTGCACATTTTATAATATTTTTTTTTTACTTATTCAGGAAAACAATTAAAGTAAAAAATTCTATTTTAATCTTGTGGTAGAATTATACGAAACCTGCATGCAATTAAATTTATTTTTTTTAGTCAAATTAACATACTCTTTGAACCAGAAATGTTAAATTTTAAAAGATTTCGAATACATGCTACATAAAAATAAGGTATATTATTACAGTCGAACCTCGATTTCGCGAATTTTTCGACATGTCGAAGAAAAAAAATTATCTTCAAATTTCTTATGCACGCAGTGTTAAAAAAACTTTGGTTTGACGAATTTTTTTGGCTCGTCCCTCGATAACTTGATTTTTTTTTTCATAATTAGTGAGAAATGTTTTTGCTAAAACAAAAAATATTCCAAAAAATAGAAATTTTTAAAGACTAGAAAAACTATATTTATAATTTACAGTGGTGAACTTTGCATAAATTTTTAAAATGAAGGGATATAAAGGCACCAGTAACAGATTGAAATCGCTTGACCCCCCAAGATAGGAGTTGAAATTCTTGTTTTATTGTTTCCTTATCTTTTTTCAGTCAGTTATCATTGCATTTGCAGTGACCATCTATCTTTCTTGGTCCTTTTATTCTACTATCTTATATAATATCCGCTGTTCGAGATACAACTTCCGGCGAATGTTTTAAATTATATTTGTTGTGTGTTTATTAGGAAAGAAAAGAGAAAGAATGTTTTCCACGTGTTTTGTTGAGAAGAATTTCTGCCTCTCCCACCTCCCTTCCACAGTTCGAAGGCAAGTGCAAGATGTAACAAAAAGCTGTTATTAAATACTTTTAATTAGTAGCTATTCCTTTTATGTGTTATTTGATATAAAGTTGTTTCATATTTAAAAGTGATAGTTTTTTTACTTTTCTTCATTTGAATCAATAAAGTATGCGAATAATAAATGTATAACCATATCTGTATATCAACGCAATAACAAAAAAATGCGAAAATCAAAATAATTTTTAAACAATGATAACGATAGCATTACGGAGGGGGGGGGGGGTGTAACATATGATATCATAAGGGGGAGAAATGATAAAGTTATATACGTACAGCCTCTTACAGCTTCTCAGAAGGGGCCTCTTAGTCAACGTCGCGTCGAGGATAGGACTTGAAACAGGTTTCTAAGCAGGGGTCGGAGAACCCAACAACTCATCTCTTGAACACAGAGGTGACAAATTTTTCTGTATGATGATACGTTACAAAAAATTAATGGATTCAATGTTTGCATGATACTTTTTCTGGTAAGGAAAGATAAATATTTGGTATCTAGTTACTTTACAAATAGTAAGCGCTTTAACATTCTAGTACAGCGCTGAAAAAAGTTTAAGACCACATGCTAATTTCGTTGTTTAGAATAAAATTCCGAACAGAATTATACATCTTGAATTTAGACTCAAATATCTGATATTTAAGTCAGTTGTAAAAGTAAAAAGCATTTTTTCTACGAGTGTTAAAATCTTGTAATATTAACATATGGGAATAAATTTAGGACAGTATCTTCTTTAAAATCTAGTATAATGAGATGACGTAATGACTGTAGCATTTTCTGCGGGACTCATCTGTGATGATGTTTATAGATTAGTAGTAGCTAGATTTTAAGTGTTGGGACATGCAACTAATGGAGTTATGAATAAAGAGGAGACGAATTATAGCGTAACTGTCTATCAGTAGCGAGTGAAATAACTGAGGAGGTAGTCTCAAGATGGCGGCTGTTGTTTTTTTTTTTTTTTTTTTAATCTGATCATCAGTTTCTGATTTGCCGGGATAAACTTCCCACCAGTAAATTAGAATAGAAATTTTTGTTTTATTTAAGAGCCTTATTTATGGCATTATTTTCTTACAAATCTGGTCAGAAATTCCATTGCTTTTTATCGGTGTCAGTTTAACGAAATATTGTATTATTTTTCATTGACACTAACGGGAATTTGTCTAGGTTGTTACAATATGGCGGAAACTATGGTCCTGACTACCGCCAAAGTAAACTTCCACCAGTAAAAATAAATAGCTCTTTCTGCTATTACTTATGACTGAAAATTTGCATGAATAAGCTGTTTAAATAAGGAGAAAATTTCTATTTAAATTTTCTGGCGGAAGTTTCTTCCGGCTTTAATCAACCTCTGCGAAAATGGTTACAGTTGAAGCTTCACTGTTTCAAGGCTATGTTAGTTTCTTTTTATTAATAGTTCCATGATGCAACTGCTGCTTTGAGTGTTGCTCGCGGGAAATCATTGACTGAAGTAGAAAAGTTTTAAATAATGTCTTTTTCGGATTGCGGGCTCACTGAAAGGCAAATTACACAATGCATAAATAAATTTAAAACGTTTGTGCTCAATTTTCTTTATGATCCAATGAATTATGTTAGATATAATAGAAGCGGATGGCTATCAAAACTCTCAGCTTGGTGTAAACGGAACGTTTTTAGAATGGCGGTTCAACATTGTGCTTATTCTTCTACCATAGAATCTGCTCTGGAACTCCCAGTAACGTACAGAACTGTTAGAAATATGCTGAAAACCCGAATGCTTGAATTATGCTAAATTAAAAATCTAGCCAAAAGTCTAAAAGCATCAATCACATTGATGCAAGACTAAAATCCGGAATACTAATGAAATAATATTCATCCTTAATGGTACAGATGATTTAGGATATTACTGGCACGATTTATCAAATGACCATATCTGCTTTCAAAACATGTACAAAGTAGTGGCTCAGTCTTTTTTCAAATTTTTTTTCATTTAGACATTACCTTGCATCATAATAAACTGCGAAGTTTTGTTACAGTATTCTGGCAGTTTTGGAAAGTGTTTGATAATACATTATCGACGCATGATTTTTCGTTCCTGTTTACATTATTATATAAGCATAGTATGTTTCGGCTAGTGTTGTCAGGTGTCCCGCGCACACAAGTATTTACCCGACTGCCAAGAAGGGTTAAGTGTCTCACGCGTAACTGGGCATGTGTATTTCTTTATACCCTCGGAACATCATAACGGCTGGATGGAGTTTAATGAATGAGGTATCTATCGATTCGTCTTAATCGTCCGAGGGTTATAGGCTAGGTTTTGTTTTTATAAATTCAAAATGGCGGCCGTAAAATACAAAATGGTGGTAGAGAAGAAAAGCATTTTTTACGCACCATATTGAGTGACATATCGTTGGATAGGTCTTTTAAAATGAAGACGATATTTCTTTCACTATTTTACAGTCAGAATCTCCGTTTAAATATTATACAACTTGAAAGTTGTGTAGGTAGGATCTCTAGTTTTACTGCAACACTAACCTTCATAGGCCTCATCAAAACTGTGTTTATAGGTAGGAACTAACAATTAAACACAATTTAAAAGTCATTAATACAAGTAAATGAAAAAAATAGGTAATATAAAAAAAAGTTTCACATTGATTGAGAAATAATTAATTAATTCACTTTTTACGCAGTTGGGTTTTTTGATTTCTTAAATTTAATTCTTTTTTACAGAACTTTTCTTCGTCTTATTGAAAGGCAGAATTATTCTGCGATTAACCCTAGAACTACCGGAAATTTTACTCAAGTTTTATAAAAACATTCTACACCAGAATTTTTACTTAAAACTATTTAATTTGTTTATTTAACTTATTATTGTCTGATTTATACATTTAGTTTGTTTTGAAGAAATTTCTGGTTTGAATAAATATTTTGAATGTACATGTCGGGTCCAATGGACCCGTCTGGTAGACGGAAGGTTAAAGGTGGCGAGATAAACTGTAAGAAATTAGTGCTGTCCTGTGCATTTGGATCATGATTTACGCGGCCCACCTGGAAACACTAGTTGTCGAAAATCTAACGTAGCAAACGTGTGTTTGCGTCCATCGGAAAAAAAAAAGATTGTTCTGGTACATTATAATTAAATTTCATCTGCGCAGAGCAGCTATAAAATATGCACTGTCAAGATGTATTGTACTAATAAATGTAAAGCCAATATAAATATATATATATATATATATACAGGTCCATAAAATTTAGCTGGTAAATTGTCTCAAAAAAAAGAAAATTGCCATTCTATTAGTAACACTGTTTATTAATTACTACACTACGTAAATTTTACCTACGGTAATCTTTATATAATACTTTATCATAATTATGAGTTTCAACAGATAAATATTTAAAATAATAAATATTTTTATATGAAGACTGCGTCAACATTTATTTTTTCCATAACATTATTTACTACACAATTCCAATCATTCTAGTATCATTTTTATACTATTATTTATAGCAGAATTTTTGGATTTTGTTTACTTTTACTTGCTAGCCTGCACTTTAAATTCATTTTCAAAATTTAAAGAAATATAATTTCGCACAATAAGGGCTGCCACTAGCAACTATTTTTATATTAGTATCACTATTTCAAAAACCTAAATTTTGTGTTATATTTCTCGTGTTAATGTTATCAAAGTATATATATGAAAGATTTCTGTTCTGAGAAAGTGGTGTTTTCAGAAATAAATAATGGTGACCTGTGGCAGTCCTGCACTAAAAATACACACTTCGGAGATGCGTGGCGTAACAAAATTCATTAGATAATATACAAACCTTCTTACAGAGAAGCTGTTTTTTTTGTTTGTTTGTTTGTTTTAAGAACAGCTTCATTTCTCAATTGACAACATTTTGGATGAATAAAGCAGAGACAGGTTGATAAATCATATTTTATACCTATGTTTCTGTAAATAATTCCCGGTGCGTAATTTATTAAAGTTATGAAAAATTAATGGACAATTCAAATCGCTCATAAAGTGTTATTATTATTTCAAAAGTTTTTCAATTATAAGTATATATAATACATACATCCATACCTAAATGAATACAAAAGATTGTATTCCTTTAGCCTATTGCCCTTTCAGTTGCAGCAACATTCTGTTCCTAAAATGATGAATTAATTGTCTGACAACCGATTTTTTCAGAAAATTAAAACCTATTTTTCATCACTTTACATTATATTAAGGTGTTCTTAGTGCTGTTTGTCATGTATGGAATTAAAATTGGGTGGTCACGCCGTGTGATTGGGTGGTTACGCCGTGTAAAAGCAATATTTCACGTCCACTATGTATAATACAGAGTCTACAAAGAGTTTTCAAATAATCTGTAACTTGTATGAGAAAAACTTTTTTAAACACATTTTTCAAAAAGCTTATGACTTTCAGTATTTTATTGCTATCTAAATTTGCCCCCGACATGTTTTTTTTAAATACTGTATTTACTGAAATTAAAATTTTACCCGACAGCTGATTCATTGCATTTTTAGATAGATTGTGAGCATTAATTTGTACTGTGTTTTCTTCCAGGTATATAATGAAATATTAAAAAAAAATGTTAACTTCTTAATTGTTGTCTTTCTTTTGTTTACCTGTTCCATTTTTAAGCTTTTAACCCAGTACCCGCTGGTGTTGCGTTCAAGCAAAAATCAAAATAAATGCACATATTTGAGTTATTTTGATACCCACCACTATTTTTCAATTTAAAAATAAGCCTTACTTAAAAACATAAAATTTTAAAATTTTATAAAGCGAAAATTATCTTTCAGAGTTTGTGGTGGCAAACGACGTTCATCTGAAAAATTTAAAATTTCCATCTTACAGTTTTGGTGGTTAATGGGTTAATATCCTTCATCTTTCTGCTTTCATTTTATTTTTGAGGGGGCGTTAAAAAAGTAATAAAAATATTGAATTAATTCATATGTTTTTAAGGAAATAGCATGATTATGACACATAATTTTAAACAAACTAAGAAAAAATGTATAATAAAAATATTTGTTATTGTTAGTGTGTATCTGTGTTCCATTTTATTATCGACAAGTTTTATTATTAATTTTATTTGGTATATAAATATTTTTTTAACTGTTCTTCAAAATGTAGATTTGTTAGAACAAACCAGTCTTGAGTAGTATTTAAAACATTTGACAATTAAAAAAAAAAAATCATTACCACTGATTGTATTATCCATTCTACAGATCCGCCTGATAGTTAAGAATTATCTTTAAATATGCCCGTAGGACCAGGCAAAAGATAGGTGTTTATTTTTAAAATCAAATCTGGTCAGTTCGCAGTAACCCATCCTCGTGCAGTTCGCCGATTTCCGCGCCTTAGTTCAAGGATGTGCGCGAAGATTTACACAACAGTTATATACATTTCTGTGCTTATCAACAATTATATTTCACTTGATCTCACTCACTAAATACGACAGTTACATAATTAAAGTTTTAAATAATTTAACCCGTTCCGGCACAGGCAAATTTTGTTATAAAATGATGAAATCATCGACTGACACCGGAATTTACATACGACTTTTTTAGAAATTAAAAACATGTTCCTTAACACTTTCATTGTTAATGCAAAATTTTATTAAGATATTCTTGGTGCCTCTTGGAATTAAAATGAGGTATCCCGACCTGGGCATATTGTGCCGGAAAGGGTTAAACTTTTAACACTTAAACCTTTAACCCTTCAGGGACACCGTTTGCAATCTGCAGAAGCTTAATTTTAACCCCTTGAGGGACGGTGGGATAAAATATATCCCACATAATTTTAACAAGATTCTCACCAGAAAATTTTAATTAAATTTTATATTTTAAACTTTGGAGGTAAACCGATGGAAAATTGCTTTTCTATATTTAAAAATAAAATTTTTCTATTATTCCGGTGAGAATTCAACATTTAGAGGCATTTTTGCTTGCCCTTCAAGGGGTTAATGCCAAAACTGAAAAATGGCACCAATAATTTTCCAATACAATTCTAATCTTCTAATGTACGTGAAGAAAAGCTTTTGAGTATATTCAAATAAATTTGTTTGTAAATTGTGGTGTGAATTAATTTTTGGAGCTGAAATGCCTAGCCCCTGAAAGGGTTAATACTTGAAAACGGATGGGATGTAACATATCTTACTTAATGTTACTTCCCAAGTGCCACAACAGCATCAGAATTTTGGATAAAATCTCCGCTTTTTTAAGCACTTACTTATTTTCAAGTTTGTTCGTAAATCCTGGTGTCATTCAACCATTTCAACATTTTAGTAGCAGAAGTAGTTTGTCCCTGAAAGGGTTAAATTTTACTTGGTGTTTTTTCTTGTCCTAAACGAGAAATTTTGGGATTTGGAGTTTTAATTAGCTAATTTACAATAGCTTCCAAGATTCGCGGTTTTTAGTACCACGGAAATTAAATAAACTTTTTATCTAATTTAATCGCCGAAATATAACAAAAGTTAGCTATGAAATAAAGCAAAATTTGTAATTGTACAGGTAAAAAATACCGATGGAACCTATGTGTTAGATAACAATTCTAAAGCTGTTCTGAAATTACGCCTTTTTAATCAAATAGACATGTGCTGAACTAGTTTTGCCAGAGAGCTACTTTTTTTAAATTCAGATTTCTCGATTGGCAACACTTTTCTGAAATGAAAAAATTTCCCTTGTTATGCCGTAATTAATATGTCATTAAATATGGCGAATTGAACTATTTAAAAAAAACTAGGGCCAATCAAGAAATCTGAATTTTTAAAACACTGTGTTGAACCAGAAAGTTTTACTAATAAAATGTAAGCTGGATTTATTTATTGGAATGTAATACTACTTATTTATTTCATTTAAATTAGTTATGTGAAATTTTGGTTTCAAATATATTTGACTTTAAAATAATCTAGAAATTGCCTGCCATGAAAAACATGAAACGTTTCTGTGCACATTACAGGTATTAAAAAAAAGTTTTTCAACAACCTGAAACGACTATCAACAACAAATATTATAAAAACATATATGAATATCGTAAATAGTTTATTAAAGAAACGATATGGCGGCCTAAAAATTATTTTTATGATAATTATTGGGTCGTTCTGAAAGTCGTGACCGTTTGGGAAAATCAATTCGTACCGCAGAATTCTATCATATAATTTTTAGACATTGATTCCGATATCTAAACTCTAATAAACACCGGGCAGAATTTTCCGACTCGAATTAATTTTCCCAAACGGACACGACTTTCCGAACGACCCAATAGCTTATTTTTAAGATAATTAGATTACTTTTTAATTACCGTAATTTCGGGTGTATAGCCCGCGGATCAAACAATCGTGTTTCCATCCAGAATTGTTTTAAAATAACATGTAACTTTTTAGATCTCGGTAAATATTGGTCTTCAAATACATAATAAAATATCTGGGTCCAAACTGAATTGTTTGATCTGCGGGCTATACACCAGAAATTACGGTAATTCCATGGTTTTGGATCATAATGAAAAGATCCCAACTTGCGTTTTATCCTTTGATTACAGAAATAGATAAATTAAGCGAAGACTTAAAGGGACATACTTAAAAATAGTCTAATGCAGGGGTGTCAAACTGTGGCCCGCCGGAAACCACTAAAATTTTACAGTTATCTTTGCCTTATCTAATCATCGAATTGCTGCGATTCAACTCGTCGACTATTTCTTTAATATTTTGTGGTATCCGGCGGGCCACAGTTTGACACCCCTGGTCTAATGGGACATACATCTCAGAGGACCAAATTTAATGCTCTATTTGTACCACTTTTTGAAAAATAATTTCTAATATACATTTATAATTGAGTGGTGCGACATACAACCAACTTACACAGCTAAATTTATTTCTTTGTATTATTTAATGACAGAATTTCTGAGATTTTTTAAGGCGAAGAATACTATTAAAATGTATTGTTGGCAACAGCCCAACTGCTGCGCCACTGTTCCATCACTGCATAAAATAATAATTTTAAGAGAAATCTATCAAAAAGGAAACTCTTTGTAACTTGTGATCGCCAATCCAGTAATCAAAACGTTAATCTTTCACGATCGTGGTGTGACATAAATTTTACCAAAAAATTATTTTTCCTAAACTTTGTCCTTTCCAAAAGTAAGTAAAATTTAATTTTTCTATTAATATGTATAATGGCTCTTTTATCATGTCTCTTATTACTTTTATTAACCACTTTTAGGGAGGTGGTGCATTTGTGAACCACTTAATTTCAGTGCCTAAATATCACTTTGGCAAACAAAAATTGTTATGAATATTTTCTGTTTTATAACTACGTGACGAAAATTTTTTACTTATTCCCAATTAAACTTGTTATAAAATCTGGTGCCATTCATATATTTCAGTATTTTACGAAGGGAAGTAGTCTGCCCCGGAAAGGGTTAAACATCTTGCATTTGTAACAGCATAAATAGTGTGCATAAAAAGCTTTTCGCAAGGGCAGCAGTTTTAAATTTTCTGTGTTACATTATTTGTCAAAAATAGACAAATTTGTATTTAGACATTTTGCTTACTCTGCGTATACAAGTAAATACTACAAATAGAGACAGTACAATAATCTTATACATCCATTTGAATATAAACGCAACACAGAAAATATTTTAGTTAAATAACACAATATATAAGAACGACGTCCGTTGACAAGCAGTCTTGTTTAACATTTTCAAGAGCAATGGTATGTTTTTGAAACCACTTATTTTTAATTTTCAAGTGCCACAAGGGCACTATAATTTTTGGTATAAAATTTTTCGTTTATTATGTATGTGAAATATTGCATTTTCTTATACATGTCATTTATTCATTTCAATATTTAAGCAGTGGAAATGCTTTGCCCTTGAAAGGGTTCGGCACAGAACAATTTAGTCCGTAAAACGATGCACCGGAATTTACAAACGTCATTTTTAGAAATTAAAAACTCTTTATTTTAAGCCGTTAAAGACTGAAGTTGCGTTTTCGTAACATTATATTTGTGATTTAATATACGGGGTGTCCGAAAAGTCTGGAAACGGTCGAATAACTCGAGAAATACAAAGCAGATTGAAAAACGAAAATATGCGTGTTATTTTTTTTTTTTTTTTTAAAGCTACTCAGTGATACCAAATTTGATCCCCGCAACCGAACCCCCGGGGATCAGAAGAGGTCCAACTTTGAAATCTTGAATAATAACCCGCAATTTTATTACAGATTTGAATTCTACGGTCAAAAATACGTAACATTTGTATTTAACATTTTTTTTTTCTAATCCTCGTTGATCACTGTGTAATTGAGTAAATAAAACAGATACATATTTTGATTTTCCCAACCAGGTTTTGACATCTCGAAATCTGATTGGCCAGAATTTTTAACCCCTTCGGGACGGGAGCCTTTTAATAAACTTTTAATCTTTTGTCACCGTTTTTTAAAAACATAAATTTGTGTCTTCTTGAATCGGGAAAATGCGCTGATTAACCCCTTCACGGTCGCTTAATATTTGAAAAAAAACATCAAAAGTGTAGCTATTTTTTTTATTACAGAAATTGAATAATTATAAGGTTTCTAAATAAAATATGCAATTAGTTTATTTTTAAGCCGAAAAAACAATATTTTATAGCCATATTCATATTTGTATAAAAGCCATCATGCGAGAATTATGTGTCTTAACCTCTTAAGCTCCGCCTCCGATAAATGTATGTTACTTTTTTTTATTATTCAGATTGTTTGATTCCCACCACCGTAGTTTACGGCAGATACAATGATGCGAAAATAAAGCCATTTACACTATTTAAAAAAAAAAAAAAAAAAAAAAAAAACTGGTGGGAGTCAAACAATCTGAATTAAAAGATAGTAGCCTACATTTATCGGGGGCGGAGCTTAAGATGTTAAGACACATAATTCTCGCATGATGGCTTTTATACAAATATGAATATGGCTATAAAATATTGTTATATCGCCTTAAAAATAAACTATTTGCATATTTTATTTAGAAACCTTATAATTATTCAATTTCTGTAATAAAAAAATAGGTACACTTTTGATGGTTTTTTCAAATATTAAGTGACCGTGAAGGGGCTAATATTCCAGTTATCATCTGAAAGGCTTGATTCATCAGAATCCATATCAAAATGACAAAAATATTACAAATCTATGACAAATCTATGGCAAATTATAGATCGTACAAATCAAACCAGAGTGCTAATATTCAAAGACTTCAAATGGAAATTCCAGTTCAATTTTTCTGGTTTCAGAAGTTTTTTCCAGCAATTAAATCTCCAGCCCGAGAATATGACGGGCACGAGAAATAACGAACGACACCTCAGCCCGAGATATTGACGGGAGCGAGAATTAAGGGGTTAAATAAGGCAAATTTTACAGTAAAATTTTACTGGTGAGAAAAAACAATGATTCTGAGCGCTTCATGCGGCACGTATACGTGTCGCTCGTCCCCAAGGGGTTATCGTCAAAGTTGCCGTCTTTTGCGGAAATAGTGTTTCCAAAACCATCAGTGGCGATTGTTTTCATGGAGCTTTATTTGCTTTTTCCATAAAAATTAATAGAAATATATTAAATTAGTTTTCTATATGTGTGTCTTCTTTATCAAGTCGATCATTTTTAAATAATAAACTGCGTACTTTGATATTTTAACGAGTAAATAAGCACCTCCCCTCCCGAACAAAAAAATGATAACATTCATTATTTGGGGGCAGAGTGTGTTGATATTCTGGGTTTCGATGTCTTCTGCTGTCAAAAATAATCACTTAATTCGGGGCCGGATGGGAGTGTATAAGTTTTTTTTTATTATTATTATTACTATAGAATAACATAAAGGAGCATAAAAACAAACAAACATATAAAATCTTTTTGGGCTGGCTGATCAAAGGATGTGGAGTAGCGTAAATTCAGGTGGAGGAGGGTGGGAGGATAGGTTTTGATGATTGATTAGTTACTGCAACTACTGACTAGCAAGCAGGGCAGAAAACATTCAAAAATTCTAATAAATGTAATACTATTTTGTAAATTAATATATTTTTCTATTTTAACATTTTTTTCCTAATTTTAAATTTATTATTGTGTTGTTCGGAAGTCGTGTGAGTTTAGGAAAATCAATTCGCACCGGAAAATCCTGCCCGGTGATTATTAGACTTAGGAATCAATGTCTAATTATTAAATGATAGAATTTACCGGTACGAATTGATTTTTCCAAACGGACATGACTTTTCGAACGACCCAATAATTTTAAACAATTGAAAATTTTTGATCTGTTAAACTTTTGAATTTTAAATATAATTTAACTCTTTAAGCACCGTTGATTATTTCCTGGGGGAGAAGACGTTTTAATTTTCATGGGGGAAAGATAATGTAGAAAAAAAAGTGTTTAATTATTTATGAATTATTACAATAATATAATATAACAAATGTGAAAAAATATATAAACAAAAACGATATTTGCAGAACAAATTAAAAACAAATCAGTTCTTTCCTACATTTTTTAAGCCCGAGAAAAGACATTTATTCATATATTTCATTCAGTTACTTCGATGTTTAATGTTAAAATTTCGTAACAAATAAGTTAGAGCTTTTGCGGACAGTGTCCTTATAAAATGACTCATAATTTTTATTTTACTGGCGCACAGAATATTTAATTAATATTTTCCATTTATAACGTACTTGAAAATAAGAAACTTTATATTTTCCAATAAACGCGTTTATAAATTCTGATGTAAGTCTATCATTTCACCAGTTTATAAACAGAATTACTCCGCGCCGGTAAGGGTTAAACCAAATGAACATTAAAAAATAAATGCAAAATTTAAACAATATGATAATTTAAATACCCTAGAAATCCCTAAAATTTCCCTTCAAATTAAAACGAAATAAATCTTAGACTTTTAAAAATGTCTTTTTTTTTAAATTTTACATGTGCCTTATCATTTTGTACACACTCATCATAAGGATAATACAAAATCTGCAATACAAATATTTGCATCTTAACCCTCCGTCTACCAGACGGGTCCATTGGACCCGACAGGTACATACAAAATATTCATTCAAACCAGAAATTTCTTTAAAATAAACTAAGTATATAAACCAGACAAAAATAAGGTAAATAAATAAGTTAAATAGTTTTAAATAAAAATTCTGGTGTAGAACGTTTTATTAAAACTTGAATAAAATTCCCGGTAGATCTAGGGTTAAAAGGGAAAAAAAAGTTAAAATTTATTTAGATTTCTTTTTAACGGACCTAAGTTTTTAATGGATTTTATGTATCATATTGTTTGATTTTTTTAAAATTGTTGAATTGGTTTAACTTATTCGTTATAAAAATTTAAGAACGTAGAACTAACTGAATGAAATATATTAATAAATGCCCCTTCTAGGGCTTAAAAATGAAGAAAATAAACTGAACATTTTTTAATTTGTTCTGCCAATTATATTTTAGATTATATTTTTTGTCACATAAGTTATTTTATTGTAATAATAAACAAACAAATCTCTACATTATCCTTCTGTTATGAAAATTAACACGTCGTCCACCCCAGCAAATAATCATTACACTTTAAGCCTTTCAAGACCGCATCGCGTACACAAATTTTATTTGGAATACCCCGTGTTTTTTCAACTGTCCCCTTTACTTGTAAAATACCAAAAAATCCTTTAATTAAAAAATTAAATAGTATTATTCATTTATTAATGGTGCCCAAAACAAATTCCACATGCAACTTTTGACGATGAATATATGTGCCTCACAAATCCCGACAGAGTTAAAGAGTTAATTTTTGTTTTTTATTAAAAAATTTCAAATATCAAAATTTGTCTATTGTTTAAATTTATGAAAAAATGTTAATTTGAAAAAAATATGTTAATTTGAAAAAAATATATTAATTTACAAAACATTATTGCATTTATTAGAATTATGGAAAATATTTTTGCCCTACTAGTTATTTTCTGGTTGCAGTAACTAATTACTTATCTAAATCTCCAATCCGACCTCCACCTGAATTTTATACTACTTCCCCATTCTTTGCTCCGCCCGCACACACACAAAAAAATTATATGCACTTCTTTTTATTTGTCCTATATGTTACTCTATAGTAATAGTAAAAAAAATTCCATATACCCACCTCCTGACCACGATTTAGAGTATTAAAATAAAAAAACAGCAGAAGCCATCGAAATGTCGAATATCCACGCCTACCTCTACCAAATAACGAAGATTATCTTTTTTTTTCTGTTCGTAAGAGGAGGGGTATGTTTACACATCAAAATATTAAAAGAAAAAAAAAAACGCAGGTTAATTAATTACAATGGACTAAATGAATAAAATAAAAACACAAATAGAAATCTAATCCAATATATTTCTGTTAATTTGCATGGCAAAAGCATATAAAGCACTTTTGCCATCGAAATAACCTCCACTGATAGTTTTCGACAAACACAATTCCAGCTAAGGCGACCCACTTTGGCAACGAAAGCTTTGGCCCATCACATTTCGTGATTGCAAAACATGGTTGAGAAAAAAAATGTGTATCTGACACATTTTGCTGGATTACACCGTCATCCACAAAGGTTCTAAAAAATATGTTAAAAGCAAAAGTTGCGCATTTTTTCCCGTAAAATCCGAATCGGAAATAAAAAAGTGGGATTATCATTTACAATTTCAAAGTTGGAATGCCTCTGACCCCCAGGTGGTCGCGGTGGGGTGTCAACTTTGGTACCACGCAATAGCTTTTAAAACAATATTTAACACGTATTTTTTTGTTTTTCAATCTTATATGAATTTCTTGAGTAATTCGACCGTTTCCAAACTTTTCGGATACCCTGTATGTTGTCACATTTGATATTTTATTGTAATATTTTATAAATAATTAATTTTCTACATCATCTTTTCTCTATGAAAATTAAAGCGTCGTCTTCCCCAGAAATAATCAGGAGAGCTTAAAGTGTTTAATTATTTTTTAAATGAAAAACTTTAAAATATGAAAAAGTTTCTATTGTTTAAAATTGTTAATTTTAAAATTATGAAAAAAATGTTAAATTGAAAAATATTTTAAATTGCAATAAATTATTACGTGTATAAGAATTATTGAAGAAGTGTCTGCCCGACTTGATATTTTGGTGTTACAGTAACTAATCAATCATGAAAATATATAACTCCAACCCCACTGAAATGTACGCTACTACCACATCCTTTGCTCAGACAGCATAAAATATTTTTATGTCTTTTCTTTCAAATATTTTGTCCTATATTTTGCTCTATAGTAATAATTTTAAAAAACTGTACACCAGCATAAGTCTCCTGAATTAGATGGTATTTTAAAAAAATAGCAGAAGCCACCAAAGCGCAGAATATCTGCACACTCCGCCCCCAAATAATGAATCTTTTTAATAATAATGAAATAATAATCCTTTTTCTGTCCGTGACGGAAGGTGTATAAACACACACGAAACACGTTAAAAAAAATCAAAATACACATGTTATTATTCTGAAATGGCTGACTGGACAAAAAAATATGCAAACACAGTACTAATTTAATATATTTCTATTGATTTTTATGGAAAAAGCATATAAAGCGTCATCGAAACAACCACCACTTACGGTTTTCGAGAAACACTATTCCTGCAAAAGACGGCTACTTTAACGATGAAGGTTTTGTCCAATCAGATTTCGAGATGTCAAAACCTGGTTGGGAAAACCAAAATATGTATCTGTTTTATTTGCTCGATTAGACCGTGATCAACGAATATTAGAAAAAAATGTTAAATACAAAAAATACGTATTTTTGTTCGTAGAATCCGAATCTGCAATAAAAAATGGGGGGTTATCATTCAATATTTCGAAGTTGGACCCCCTCTGACCCCCGGGGGGTCGGTTGCGAGGGTCAAATTTGGTATCACTGTGTAGCTTTTTTTTTTTAATATTTAACACGTATATTTTCTTTTTTCAATCTGCTTTGTATTTCTCGAGTTATTCGACCGTTTCCAGACTTTTCGGACACCCTGTATATATATGTATAAGTTAAATTTGCCGTAATTTAATTGACAGATTTCAGTGATTCATAAGTGTTCAAAAAAAGCGCTGTGAACTGAACAAAATTCCTGTAAAAAATGCCCTTTCTTAACACTAGAACGCCGGGAAATTTTACTCAAGTTTCATAACAATATTTTCCACCAAAAATTTCATTTAAAATTATTTGACGTAAATATGCGTTTTTTAAATTAAACTTATTTTGAGAAAGAATTTCTGGTGTAAATTGACATTTAATCATACAGTCGGAGTCGAATAGAGTCCTTCCGGGCGTTCTAGTGTTAATGGGTTAAACGTTCATTTAAAAAGCAAAATTTTATTAAAATATACTTTGTGTTGTTTGTAAGTTCAGAATTAAAATTAGGTGCTCCCGACGAGGAAACACTGCGTCGGAAAAGGTTAACAGTTTCATTTTGTTTTGACTCCATAAGGTAAAAATAGGGTCTGAACAATACTTTTTCAATACTAAAATATTTACCTTATATAATCACAAAATGCCTGAAAATTTATAAAAAGAAATTTACACTGACAAATTGGTGGTATCAAAAAGCTTTTAGTATCGAAGCAAGCAAAGCTTTCTTTGAATAAAAGACAAAAACTAGATGAAAACTAAATGATCGCAGATCGCTGCTATTAATTAAGGCGAAGATTAGTGTGTGTACATTTTAACCATAATTATTTAATAGGGTAATTCCTTGATTTATGTCGCACATTTTTTTAAATTGTTGGTGGTGGACCCATGGTGGACATAAAATTAAAAAAAAAACATGCTGTGCTATTTAATATTAAATGTACAACGCGTGTACTGCGACAAAAAAATTCAAAACAAATTACTAACATTTTTTTAACAATTTTTTCTAAAACATTACACTGCGACGCGTCACCCGTACATTCAGGCTAAGACGGCGCTTGTGCGGTAGTTATGCCGAATAAGTAATAAAAACAAAATGAAATTATAAATAAAAATAATTAAAAAAAATATTCATATCTGGACTATAATTAACGATGTAATAACAAAATGAAACAAAATGAGTACAATGAAACGTATTAGTAGATTCAAATTAATAATTGTTGCCTACTTTCACTATTAAAGTTATCGATTTATTATTATTTTTTTTACATTAAATTTTAATTGTTATTTCAGCAACAACGTAACAGCAATGTATTATAAAGGAAAAGAAAAGAAGTAAAATTGAGTTTAAATAATTTATTTGTTAACCCTTTCGGGACCGGTGGCTTTTATACATATTTATTCGGTTGGTACCACTTCTATAAAAAAATATTACCTTTACTTAAATAATCATGAATATGCTCTAATTAAACAAAGCAAATATTGCTTTTCTTTTTTACTGGTGCCGGGAACAAATTTTGTAAGCTCTTTATGAAGGTGCTTATATGCACCTATGGCAAATAATGGGTTAAAAGACCTGTTTTTTAGACTGCAATCTACAGAAAAAGTGTCGAAAAAAGTACAGGCTTTGTGTAACTACATTTAAACACATGATGCCAATTACACTTCCTCTTTTTTGGAGTAGTTTGCAAAGAACGTCTGCGTTACGTGTAATCCAGTTTTTCATTATTATCATCTTGACTTGCATATTACTTGCACATCTTACTTTTTATTTTCCTCTTTTTCTCCTTTGGTTATAGTAAACTTGATAGCATACCTAACATGGCTATTCTGTGCAAAAAGAAAAGGAAAAGTTAATAACATTTAATCATCTCCTACAAAAGAAACTGCGGCATGTATACCGGAATAGCAGTGCAGCATGTATCCCATTTTGGATGGTACAGACGTCGGCCATCACAATTACTTACCATCGCTGAGGGGAATACACACATAACCATACACACAGCACTCTATACAAATGCTACACTTAGTTTTGACTTCGAAATTATGCATGCATTTAGTAATTAGTGTATGAAAAATATTTAAACATAACGTGTGTTTAAAAGTTTGGACAGTGAAAACATGCACTTACGTCAAATTAAGGATTGTACTTCTACAAGTAAACATCGAAATGGGATTCACGCTATACACTGGTTAAAATAATCTCATTGCGCACCCTTTCCGTTTGACGACCATCTATCGATAATTACAAGAAATACAAGGGTTGCGGCATCTATCCCGTATGCGGTGACTCTCCCGGAGTTACCCTATAACTTTTCGCTTTATTTAACCTTATAAAAAATATTGTATTACCGCGATTCAACATTATGAATAAACGTTCTATTATTTAACACATTAAATGCGGGACACCCTAAAATAATTGTTGTTTATGAAATTATTATCGGTACGGGGAAAAAAAAGGATATGTTATCCAAGCATGCTTGATTCTAATTGGTTGCGAGCAAATTTTAAATTATAGTAACATATGTAAATGTAAATTTCGCCCTCATTTTCGAAAAGTGGCCGATTTCAATGTGCTAATTATTAACCGTTTGCGGTCCAACGTCGAGTCTGACACTACATCATCTTTCTTTGCAAAATTTGTTATTGGCACCAGTAATAAAAAAACAAATATTTGTGTTATATAATTAAAGTATTTTCGAAATTATGCAGTTGAAGGCAACTTTTTTTTTTTTTTTTTTTTTTTTTTTTTTTTAGTGAAAAAAAATAAGAATAAAATTTGTGTAAGAGACGCCGGACCCGAAAGTGTTAATAGAAATTTTCTTATCTTAAATCAGGGGTGGCCAACTGTGGCAAAATGCACACCACTAAAATTTTATAGTAATCACTGCCTTTCCAATCATCGAATCTCTGTGATTCAATAAGCCGGCTATTTCTTTAAAAAATTAGTGGTATCCGGCGTGCCACAGCTGGCCATCCATGTCTTAACCCTTTAACGCTTAGCCCCACCAGTGGCTGAGAGGTTCTGCTATCGAAACTGGTAGACGGGAAGTGCTGGGTTCGATCCCAATCGCGCCCGTCGGCCTAATCGTTCGGAGTTTTCGTGGTTTTCTTCGAACCATGGATTTCCATGCGTTAATACGGGTTAGGTTCCCTTAGAAAGACCCCCACGAAGGGCACTCCCCCTCGGGCCTATATCCCTAGTGTAGATAATCGGCCGTCACAAAATCAACCAACCAACCCTTTAACGCTTTAATTAAATTACGGTTAAAAAATTCAAATTGCTTATTGGCACCACTTTTATGAAAAATAAATATTCCCCTTATTTAATGACAGTAAAAACGATACTAAAATATAGCCAATTTCACTATTTTATAAAAGTGGTGGGAATTAAACAATTTGAGTAAAAGACACAGCCCGTGAATAAGACAGTAGCGAGAATTAAGGGGTTAAACAGTGCTAACACACTTCTTGGAATTTCAAAGGAGTGTGCGCACATTGACTGTTTATTACTTAAATATAGTGTAGTCAAAAAGAGTAATATGTGGCATCTATGCATATAGACGATTTCAGTTGTGGCGTCAGTCATGACGTTTTGGCTGTAAACTGACTCCAAACAAACGGTTGCTATGTTGTATTTTCTGATTTTGTTCGTATATTATAAATATATCTCACATCTATGCATCACATCTAACTATTTTAATACTTTATATTCAGTAGTACATTTTCTGCGATTTATATTTAATAACAAATGAAACATAGCAACAGTTTGTTTGGAGTCAGTTTCCAAACAAAACATCCTGACTCACAGCACACTGAAATCGTCTATGCATGAGTGATAAGTAATGTGTTGGTTGACGTAAAACTAGTAGCCCTAATACAATCTACTTACGGATGCTCACGTACTATTTATGAGATTTGTCTAAGGATGTCTCTAGAATGTGGCCTGGGGATGTGATATCATCGTATCACCTGTTTTTAATAGAATAATTGATATTTTTTTAGAAATCTCCATCCTAAATAATAGCAGAAAAGCTACATTAATTAAGGCGAAGTTTACTGTTAAAAAAAAAAAAAAAAAAAAAAAAAAAAAAAATGCACGATTGCACTTTTTCAGGGTTACTAGTCTGGCCTCCATTTTTGTTTATAAATCCATATTTATCCGAGAAATTTATAAAGAAGAATTTTTACTATATACAATTACAAAATTTCTGTCATTACATAAAGGAAAAAATACTATTTTTAACTTTTGGCACTAATTCGGAATTTCTGAACAAAAGTCGAGTCCAATCTGGCAGACCTGCACTCCCTTGACATAATCTAGAGATGTCCGATCCTACATTTTACAGTTCATCGAACCGTATGTGCTTGTGCTACCAAACTATCTAATGAATATGAGTGTAGTCAAAAGTTCGTTTGTACGAAATGAATTGAATTTTCGTACCTAAGTGTGAATTTATTTGTATATATATATATTTTTTTTGTCATAAATGTGTGCTTCTATCAACAAATTTTAAAGCAGTAGAAATTTTAATGTCAAGACGTGCTCAACATATATTTTTTCATTGACTATTTTTATTATACTACTCCAGCCAAACGGTAGTAATAATCATTTTTTATACGATCATACGCCCGAAAACACTGAAATATGTTTATTTTCTTCCAGCCTACGTATCAAACTAATTCTCATTAAATGAAAGCATAATTTTTATTTTTCCCAATAGGTAAGAGCAAAGCCTTATAAGTAAGCGAACAAACTTAATGCTGGAATCAGGCGTAAATTAACACAGTTGCGCCACCTTGTGGACGGAGTGATAATTCACATACGCGGGCTTTTAGTGTTGCGCGTATTTTCTAAATTTTCAGTCACTCATGTAAATGAATTTTGTTTGCCACATCTACTGCAAAATAATGGCGTAGCGAGAGTGGCATCCAGATGCACTTGACACCACGAAGTTTTCTTCGCCTTATCAGTAGCACTTCAGTTATTAATCAAGGTAAAAAAAACTTTACAATTTTAGTGGTGTCAGTAAGAAAACAGTTAGGTATCCACCTGTAGTTCACACTCCGTCCGCTAAGTGGCGCATGACCTTGATTGATGTGACCTCGCTTTTAATCTTGCGGTTACTTTTCCCATTTAAGATAGGACGCTTACTTATATCGCTTTGGACAAGAGGCTTCGGTGTAAATAAATTCATTTCGTAATAGAACACGACTATTGAAATTCTTACGAGCCTGCCTCAGTTTGAGCAGCTTCATTTCATGATTACAGGATGATGAGAGGTGTAGACTACATAAATACTTTAGTTCATATTTTATATTTAATTTTCAGTAAATATTTTCCGGTGTATATTTTATTAAAGATATCAAAAGTTCGTGGTTAACTAAAATCATATATAAAATATAATTATTTCTAAAATTGTTAACTGTATACATACATCCGTACGGAAATAAATGGAAAAAGTTTACATAAGATTTAAAAAAAATGCGATATTATCCCATTTTAAACTAATAGATTTTTCTAACATACACGGATTTGAATTTAAAAACATATACAATGAAATCTGGGGAAACACCTTGAAAGTAGTTCATTGTATTTGCAAAATTCAATTATAAAATTGTTCGTATAAAATAAAAGCTGTAATAAATCTTGAAATAAATAAATAGCGAAAAATGTCCAAATCAAAAGTGATTTTCAAAATTCATCGAATATGTAATATTAATTAGCATTAACTTCATATTATTCCATTACTATTAATCAATTTTATTAATATATTTATTATCCTTAAAAAATTAAATTTATAAATTCTTTAAGTAAGTTTACGTAAATTTTTTGAGATTTACAAAAAAATGTTATTCAAAATAAACTTATTTTGTCTTTCAAAACTAAGCTGAATCAAAGAATATCTTACAAAATATTCTTTACAAGCTATATACACATGGTATACAGTAGTGTAACTATCCTTCATGGATATTTAGATGTATCAATTTAAATATTGAGACTGTCGAAAAAGTGCAGTTTAACTCGGGAGAACGCGCGCATACCCAGGGTATGAATGGTTTTTTCTTTATCACCAATAAAAACATATAATAATCGTCACCTTATTTAATCGGAGACAATTTTGTGATAAAAGTAGTTGAAGATTACTTTTAAAAAGATAGTGGTGAAAACTGTAAAAACTGTACGCACTCCGAGTCTGTCAGGTCCGCCGCGAGTCCTCCTGGGTTAAGAAAATGCACTTAAACCTTGGAAAAAGCTGCACCAACTTCAAAGATTAATACTTTTAAAATTATCTTTTGATTTCAGTATCGTATTTACCTTCAGTTTGTATCATTTTATTTTAAAAAGATCAAGCGCACTGAGGCAGCAGGGCCTTGTGAGTTGCAGAGTTAAAAAATTTCCTAACACTTTCACGGGCGGTGTCCTTAGAGAAGGACACCTAATTTTTATTTTACTGGTACTCATAATATTTACTTAAAATTTTCGTTTAAAATAAGCAAGTTCCTATTTTCTAATAAATTCGTTTATAAATTCTGGTGTCAGTCCATCATTTCATCAGTTTATAAACAGAATTACTCTGCTCCGGAAAGAGTTAAAAAGAAAGTTTTACATATTATAATCATATTTTCTAAAAATATATGATTAACGCATACCTAAATATTCAATCAGTTTGCATTTTTCTGTATTTGTAGGATTAAGTTCAGTGGTTTTATATCTTAAAGTGTTAAATATGTATCATTTAATTTGTTTTCAAGAAAACGCCGAATACATTTTTCACTCGAAATAAAATATCAATTCATAATGAATTAGAGGTTACTTTGTTTAACTAACAAGAGAATAGGGCAAAATATCTGATGTTAAGGATTTATAACTGATTGAATTTGCGTGATTTAGAATGTTTATTCTATGCTTTATGAAGAACTTTAACCAATTCGTGTGCGGTGGGATGTATATGTCACATTTAATTTAAATTACCAAATGCTACAATGACACCAAAAATTTTAAACAGAATTTTACATTTATAAGTTTTGATTCGATTTTCATAAAATTTGAAATGACTCGACAAAATTCTACAACGACTATATTTATTAAATTTTAAACAATTCGGTTGTGTAGTTTTCGCGCTATATGTGGACAGACAGTCCGACGGACTAGACGACGACTATAGGTGCTAGGTATTTATATAATTATGAACGCGCATACAAAGTAATTAAATAGTTATTAACATAAAAGTATTGAAAACTAATGTCTTTCTAATATCGATATGATGATTTAATAAAAAGGCAATTTTAATACTTAAACGATTTTAATTATCTTTTATTATTGCTAGTATTAAAACTCATTTTCAAGTATTTAACCACTTCACCGTTTGCCCCGAATAAGTCGAGGGTAAAAGCACTGTTTCCCCATACCTGTCGCCGGTGAAGTGGTTAAATATAATGTTTTGTTTTACTTAAATATTTGTTAAATAAATGTTGAATTAAAAGAAATAATAATAAACTAACAGCTCCCCTATTTGTAAAAATTAAATTTACAAATTTAAAAGAAAACTTTTATTCTTAAATTTATGCTAAGTAAAGTTAAAAAAAAAAAAAAAATCTTGCTAATGTCTAATGGCAAAAAGCATGTAATATATAAAGAGAAAAAAACATTAGCAAATAAATAAATAGAATGCTAAATTTATCTTTAAAATATTAAACATAAAATTACACTATGTGCAAATTACTTAAAAGATGAAAATATTCGGTAATTTAATTAGTCATATAAATTTGAAAATAAGACGCTAGTATTTTTGTATTCTCTGACGAAGGCTATGTATTTAGTTGAAAGTACTGAGAAATATTAAAATAATTTAACACCTTTTAAAAAATTTTCACCTTTTAAGAGTAATTTGCACATAGTGTAATTTTACGTTTAGAGAATAACATTCTCACTTTTTTTAAGTTTCAACTTATTCGAAACAAAAGGATGTTTTAACTAGATAATTAACAGTTTATGCTAAATATATGTCAGAAGAAAAATATGTTGAAATATTTTATTAGAATATATTTAATTATAAATGAATATACCTGAATAACATTTTGTTTATTTAAAGATTGAAATGCCCTTCCCTTATCAAATGCATTGGATATTTGACATATAATTAAGTTTCCTAGTAGCATCTGATATGTTTTAAAATGAAATTAACAAACAATTCAGAAAGAATCAAAGATAAATTTGTTTAATTAACAAAATACTATTGCTATTTTTCTTTATTATAATGGATTTACAGTAAATTAAATTTAGTAGATATAATTTTTTTCCTATGAAAAGGGAAGTGCAAGAAGTTTTACGCGTCGATTTTGTCGAGATCATTTGTTATCAGGAGTAAAAAACTCAAAGGAACAACCCGTCGCAAAACAACCGTTTTCGAGATATCTGACAATTTTAATCACGGAATTTATTTATTTATTACAATGTATTTATGCTTTAAAATTTGTTATGTCGTTAAATATATATTTTTTGCTGTTAAATGCCTTCCATCACACAATAGAAGATCATAACCACCAACGAGTACTACAAATGTGCACCATTAACAAACATGCACAGAACACGAAACTACATTTGCAAGGCTACCAATCGGGACTATTTTTTATTTCATCTCGCACTACTTTTTCAGATAAAACTGATCCATTTTGACAATGTGTGCTAGAGAAAGGTACTAAAAAATTTATTTTTCCAAAAATTTTGGGGCGAATAGAATATAAAGTTAGTCGCCCGTAGCAGCCCTGCATTTCCAGACATGAACTCTTCTTTATTTTTTTCCTAGTTTCTTTTCTTTTTTTTTTAATTTCCAAACACAATTAAACAGGAAGCCATTTAACAGCAAAAATGATAAATTTAACGATATGACAAATGTAACAGCATAATAGCTGCCAACTTTTACGCTTTTTTGCTACCACTAAAATTTAATAGAGATCACCTTGCTTATTCATGAGATTTCGATGAATAAATAAGACAATATTTATTATAAAAATTTAGTTGTAAGAAGAAAGCGTAAATGTTGGCAGTTATGCAGCATGAATACAATGTTATAATTGAACTAATTATGTGACATAAATTGTCGGACATTTTTAAAACAGCTGATTTGAGATGGGTAGTTCCATTCAGTTTTTTTTTACTTTCCACGACGAGATCTTTCCAACGATACCACTCTCGTCAAAATCAGCGCATAACACTTCGTGGACTTCCCTGGTCAGTACCGTACAGGGGAGCAGTGTTGGCAGTTCGTTATTATATATTTTAATTTTGGATTGCTACATCGCCACCACTTTTTTGAATTGGAAATATTCGCCTTATTTAATGTAAGATTAAATAATACAAAAATGAGGCGAATTATACTAATTTAAATATTTCATGGAACTATTTACAAAGAGGAATTGGCATATCCTTAATTTATTAAAGCTTCAACTGTAACCGCTTTCGCAGGTGTTGATAACCACGAGTAGAAACTTCCACCAGCAAATTTAAATAAATATTTTCTCCTTATTTAAACGCCTTGTTAGTAAAAAAAAAGTTCAGTTATAAATTATAGTAGAAACAAATATTCATTTTTAATGATGGTACATTTTTTCACTAGTCAGACCGTAAGTTTCCGCCATATTGTGACAATGGAGTTATGAATAAAGAGGAGGAGACATATAGCTTACTGTATACCAGTTGCGAGTGAAGTAACTGAGGAGGTTGTCACAAGATGGCGGCTGCTTTTTTTTTAAATCTTATCTTCAGTTTCTGATTACAGACGGGTCAAACGTCCCACCAGAAAAATTAAACAGAAAATTTCATCTTACTTAAGCGTCTTATTCATGTAACTTTTTACTCACAAATGTCACAAAAATTTCTATTTGCTCTTACTGGTGTCAGTTTGATTTGTAAAACTGCCAGTTTGTTACCCTGGTTGTCACAATATGGCGGAAACTCAAGGCGTGACTACGCCAAAGTAAACACCAGTAAAAATGAGAATCTGTTTCTACCATTAATTTTTACTGAAAATTTCTCAATAATAAGGCGCTTAAATAAGCAGAAATTTTCTATAAAAAATTACTGGTGGAAATTTCCACCGGTGGTAAAACCCCTGCGATAGCGGTTACAGTTGAAGCTTCACTATTTTAAGGATATGTCAGTTCCTCTTTATTAATAGTTCCATGATTGTGACAACCTAGAAAAACTCCTGTCAGTGTCAGTGAAAAAGATTATAATACTATATAACACTAACACCGGTAAAAACAAATACATTTTTTTTACCTCGTTTGTGAGAAAATATTTGCATGAATAAGGCGCTAAATAAGGTGAAATTTTCTATTCAATTATTTTTTTTGTGAGAAGTTTGTCCCGGCGTCGGTAATAAGGCGGTAATCCCGGCATTTTATATTAACTGACTTTCAGAAAACAGTTAGTATTTAGTGACTATCAACGAGTAGATTTGGAAAAATGCTTCGATTTTGATACTTCTTTTGATCATGGCATAGGCTAGTTCTGGTTGTTATCAGACATGAACTAAAGCATCAATAAAAAATGAAAAATTAAAAAAAATTAAATTAAAAATGACAATTTGTGGGAAATCCCTTATCATTCAGCTGCTTTTAGAGAACAACTAAAAATTTGTTCACTCTAACGCTGATACCTTTCTGAATTTTTACGATATTTGACTAGATTTTTTTTAATAAGTTGCTCCTTAGTGTAGACTATTAAATTATGTAAAATGATTCTTGTTACCGTTCGCGCATGCGCAGATAAAAATTATTTCATACAACTGCTCATATTTCCTAAAATGTTTAATATATTTATATCCCAATTGCACTATGTTATTTCTACTCTCTTTTGTCAATTTTTCTGAAATCGGCGTTAAATGTGGTTGAAAACCCTGTATGCTATAACGAAAAAACATGCAAATTTTTTTTAAAACTTTTTTTTAAATAAATCGCTATATCTCTATTAATATACGGGCTATTCTTACACAAAAGAGTACACATATTGCACAATGTCTGTTTATTTATATTCGGTAGCGATAGATCATTTCGTGCATTTTATTATACAGGGTGATCCCAAGCATTATTTTTTTTCTTTGATTTTTTGTTGCCCCCCTAACTGTCCCCCTTATCAAATCGACATTGCTAAATATGAGGTCATACCTGTTCTTCTTAATGCTGAAATTCCGGGAGAATCTGACAAGTATATCTCTAAATATTCGACAAAATGTCTAAAATTGAAAATTGCCGGTCATTAATGGCAATATAGTGTATTTCTAAATAGGCCGAATATTTCTATTTCAAAAGAGTGGTGACAATCAACAATCTGGGGACAAAAAATTCCCCAAACTGACAACACTGTCTTGTGGGAACCTCCTCAAATACAAACTCGGAACTGGTAGACTGTACTCTATATGTCTCCTGCGCTTTATTCATAATTACATTAACCCTTTATCTATTGCATCATGATCTACTGCAATTTTTTCATGTAATATTTTTTTTTCCAGCTAATACAATAAAAATTAAAGGATAAACATAATAAACTCTCACCCGTCAGAAATTTAATTCCTTAGAGGTAATTAATTAAAGTGGTACTTAACCCTTTGCGCTCGGCGTCTCTTACACAAATTTCATTCGATCGGCACCACTTTTTTAAAAGAAGTTTCGTTCAAGTACACAATTTCAAAAATGCTCTGATTAAATAAGGTATATTTTACTTTCCTTTATTACTGGTGCCAAAAACAAAGTTTGCAAAGAAAGATTATATCTCCGCTCCGGAGCCCTTGAGTGCAAAGGATTAACCCTTTCAGGGGCAAGGTACTTATATTCAGAAAATGTTGAAATAATTTATTGACACCAGTATTTACAAGGGAATTTATTTGTAAACAAGTAAACGCATATTTTCGCGTACTTAATAAAGGTGAAATTTTCGTTATAACATTCCGGTTCCAATGTGGCAATTAGGGATTAAAATTATGTGATGCCGTGACGGCATCACCGCCCTTCAAGGGGTTAAAGTACCGTCAGTACACTATGACTGAAATATCGTAACAGAAAACCCACAAAGTATTTCAAGTGGCACCGGCATTGTGATAAAATATTTTCGATTTAAAATGTATGTGAAATATAGCCTTTTTCTTACTTAAAATCAAATGTTTGGTGAATTCCGGTGCTAGTCATTTATTTCAACACTTTAGCAATGAAAAACCTTTGTCCCTGAAAGTGTTAAAAAACTTTTTTTTCATTTAATTTTTGATCTTGATAGCAGTCCTTTAGTTATGCGACGTCTATATTCCAGGGACAACATGTTCTCTCGCATCTCCACATATGCAAGATATGAATTTACCAATGCCATTTCTAGCATAGCCAGTGCCACAACTTTTTCGATTTCCTATAAAAAATAATAATGAAACATTAAAGATATAGCAGAAAATTCTTACTACACTACATTTTAGTATTTGCATTATAAAGCAGATTAAAACGATGGATAACTACACAGGCGAAAAGTAAACAAGATGTTTTTCTCCAACACCCAGTGTCCTGACGGTACTTATAAGTACCACCGAGTAATTGAGCTGTTAAATCAAATGCATACACCGTTCACCTAAAATAGCTAATGCAATTGTATTCTGAGATCATATTTCGCACATAAAAAAATCCAACACTTATCTTTTATCCTTTACTGTGATTGCAGCAATAAAAAGACGAGCGTGACAATCTGTACGAAATGTTCGCAAAAAATACATCGGCTGCTTCAAAGATAGCCTCCTTTCTCGCTAAAATAACAAACATAGAAGTATTGCTACCATGTAGCAGGGCTCCCAAATGGTCCGCCAACTGAATACCAATATTATTTTAGAAACATTTTCCTTTTAGATTTTTCTTACAAACCGCCCCGGAGCCACCTTTGAAAGTTAATTCTAGCGCAAACCTACCATAAAATTTTCTGTTACAATTTATTGGTATTCAGTTGACGAACCATTTGGGAGCCCTGTGTCCAGATAAAGGGAGTCGAAAGAGTGTTTTTGCAAAGTAACATATACTTTGAGCGTTTTAAGTACATGTTAAATTTGTTAGCCCCCACTAGCGCCATCTTGCGGCCGGTGTGCACTACAGAAATGACCTGCAAACGAACATTATGTAAATTTTATTTACACATGAGCTCCACTCTCCTCTCGTACCGCGAGTTATCAATAAAAAAGCCGCGGTGGGACACAGAATAGCTACAAGTTGCATAGGCAATAACACTGACTTTAGCTCAGTGTGAGTTTACGATTTAGATTCCCCGATCGATCCACTGTTTTAAAGATATTTTTGGATTAATGTTTCATAAGTTCTCTTTTTAATTTTTCTAGTGTCACCATTTCATTTTACAGTGTGCAAAAAATACACCAGACGTTAAAGGGCGCTATTGTCAACTTGCGAAATACTCCCATTCATTTGATCAGGCTTATTATTTAATGGCTTTGGTACCATTAGAATATTAGTAATATTCACTATGGTATGAATGTTTAAAGCGAGCGGTACTTATAAGCACTTTCAGTAGGTAAATGGTTAAATATGTGGTAGTAATCAAGAAAACTTAACCCATTGAGGGGCAAGTGATTGTGTTCCTGTAATGTTGAAATCACACCGGAATCTTTGAAAAATTCTATTTCAAAATAAGTAAAAGCAATTTTACGGCTTTTTTCCACCAAAGTTAGAAAAGTAAAATTTAATAAAATTTTCCTGGTTTAAAACCTCATTAATAGTAGGTGGTATATAATATATACTGGTGCCCCTCAAGGTGTTAATAGGAAAAGGCAGCGAACTGGCAACACTAACGTACCGTACGGTTTTATTAATCAAAGTTGACGGAATGTTTTAAACCAGTTTTCCATGTAATTGTAGGGGCGCCCTACAACTAATGCCTTGAACACGTAGAAAAAAATATCATATTCCCCAACGCAACGTATTTATATTCTGTACAGTTAATACATTTAATTTTTGCATGGTATTTTATCTGGTAAGAAAAGATAAATTTTTGCATTTAGTTAGTAAACAAATAGCAAGTGCTTTGACGTTCTAGCACAGCCATACTCAACCTGCATCCAGCGGGCTATGTGTAGTTATGTGTAGTTATACGCAGCCAGACATACACAATCATTAATCTAACTTTAAAAACGGCTTTCGCTGTTGTTTTATATATTTTATGGGATAATTACTTCGCTTTATCGAATGGCAGAATTATCTGCGATTCACACTTTCACGTCGACGCCGATATTCATGTTTTTCGCTGTGAGGCGGCGCTCGAATTCATATTTCGCTTTATCTGGCGTCGCGGTACTGTCGCTTATTCAGACACTGTATGTAATTGCCCTCTCCTCTCATATTTTTTTTTAATTGAAGTCGAATATAACAAGCAGAATTGATTGTGAATGTCTGAAAGTTAGTAAGGTGTATGCAAATTACTTATAGGCATGATTTTATCGACTACATATGTACGAATTTAATATAAAATGTCTTACAATCTAAAGAAATATGGGCTAAATATGGGCAACATGATATAAACGCTTTTCTTATAAAGTAGAAGCCACGCCCTTAGTCAATGATATTTTACGAATGAAAACGAGAACATGTCTACATGTAGAAATTGTAACAAAGATGAAACTTTTGAATACTAACAATTAATTTTCACATTATGTTTGACTTATTCGAAATACAGGGTCAGTCTAAAATCAAGGGACAAACTTTGAGAGGTGGTAGAGTTCATTATAACAAACAATTATTGTATAGAAATATATGACCGGAAGTGACGCGTTTAGGTACAAACACCAGGGGGGCAATTTGGTGATTTTTTTTTCAAAATTTCTCATTCATACCAGAAAATTTCTATACTATTCTTTTCTTTATTTAAGACAGACATTCGATGATTATATATATATGATTATGATATATTCCTAGTCTGGGTGTTAAGCTGATAACAGCTAGGAAACCCCTCAATGCTGATTACCTGTTCAGTACCTGTTCAGTATGATTATACAAAGAAAAAATTCTTTACAAATTATCTGTATGAAATCGAAATTTTTGAATTAAGAAAAAAAAAAAAAAAAACTCCATTTCTATTTCTTTTCATGTATTTCCTGTGTTTGACAGATTTGCCAGTTTTGTGTATTTTATTCAAAAATTTCGACTTCATACCAGAAATTTTTAAAGGAGAATATTTTCTGTATGTAATCATGAAATGTCTGTCTCAAATAAAGAAAATTATAGTATAGGAATTTTGTGGTATGAATGATAAATTTTGAGATAAAAAAATGTGCCCTCTAGTGTTTGTACCTTAACGCGTCACTTCCTGTTACATATTCCTATACAATAATTGTTTGTTATAGTCAGCTCTACCATCTCTTAATGTTTGTTCCATGATTTTAGACTCACCCTGTATATGAAACAGTCTTCGTATATGAAACAGAAAATAATTCGGTTAAATAGTTTAAGAATTATGAAGATTTACAGTTTTGAAACTCATAATGTTAAATTCCATTTTTATCGTTACAAAACATGTGCAATGCAAGTGGTTTTGAAAGCATAATTCAAAAATTACTTCTCGAAGTGCGCTGCAATTTCAGGTTCACATAGTGAAAGCTTTTAGAAATCTATTTCGGTTAAAGAGTTCATTGCTTACATTGCATACATACATTTTTTCTTTCGAAATTTACTTTTATATACACATATACTGTATAACCTCGAAAATCCGGCATCATCGGCACCGAGA
Organism: Maratus speciosus; assembly: GCA_963932465.1. Taxonomy (NCBI): domain Eukaryota; kingdom Metazoa; phylum Arthropoda; class Arachnida; order Araneae; family Salticidae; genus Maratus; species Maratus speciosus. Next base: position 192,280,111 of record OZ010794.1, read on the forward strand.
CCAAGGCGGAGTTTTGACAATTCCGGATTTCTGAAAGATATCAAAAGTACTTCCTCTATATGCCTAATGGTGCATTTATTCATAGCTAAGTGATATTTATGTGAGGAAAAGAGAAAATTAAATATAAAAAACCACTTACTTTAATTGACCTTTTTTTTGTTACAAAAAACATTATATTATATATATGAAGTCATTTCTGCTCGTCTACTTTCCGGAAATTCGGTGTCAATTTCATTTGATTGAATTTTTTGGCCGTTCTTTTGCCTGCTTTTCTTGAATTTTATACAAAAGAAGGTATGGATTTCAGATATTCAGTCCTGTTTGCATAAAGCCGATATTAAATTATTCCACGATTAAATCATTTTTCCAGTTTTTTCTTTTGCCGGCCCCTTGCCGGCCTTCGATCATCGTTGTCAGCTGTTCTATTTAACACAGCATAAGCGATTTTGCCGTCCGCTAATCAATCGCTTTCGGTCTAAAAGCTTTTAATTCTTTAAAAAAATAATATGTTTTCTTCCTCCAGCTGGAATTATAAGAAAAAAGGGTGAGGTGACTTTGAAGCCGGTTTTTTGAAGCTGTCGAATTTCTGAATTCCGGATTCTCGAGGTCATACTCTCTCTATATATTGAAAATTATTTTTTGAACAAATTATAAAATATAACTTATGTTTTTTTTTTTTTTTTTCTTTAACAGCAAATAGTTTCAAGGAACTTCATATATGAGAAAAATAAATTGCAGCACTTTCTGACAAGTATTTTTTGAATTATGCTTTAAAAAGCGGTCATATGGTAGCTCTCCTTTTGACCTCTACCATATGAATATACTACGGATCGAAACAGTAATTTCTTTTCAAAATAAGTTTGGAACATGCAAAGAAAAAAATGTTAAATAAATAAGTTAAGCAGTTTCAAATAAAAATTCTGGTATGAAATATCTTTTTGAAAATTTAGAAAAATGTCAAGCATTTCTTATGTTAAGTATGAAACCACAACTCTCTGGCTGCTAGACCTCAACGCTGACACAAAAAGGACGGCTGTCGTAGACAATTTTTTTTAAGCATTTGCACAATTTTATTTTCTAAAAGTTTTCTTTGTCTTATCGAATATGAAAAAAAAAAGGTTGAGAAAACATTTAGAAATTATTGGTATTCAATTTCAAGAGAACACACAAACGCTGATAAAAATCCGACTACTACAGCAGCCTTTTATGTGTCGGCGCTCGTGCCTAGAATTCAAGGGGCATTGGTGAGCCATCTGATCACAAAAGAGCCAGATTAACTACAGGCATACGTTCACAAGAAAATTATAATCGAAATTTTCTCTTGCATAAATGTCATATTCATGAAAAGTTACTTTCACGAATAAGATAAAAATTTCTATCCTTTTTTCTGGTGAAAGTTTGCCCCATTGGTAATTTAATACTTTGCACAGCTGCCAATTTGTACGGATTTCTTACACCACTAAAATTTAATAGTAGATTTTACCTAAAACAATCGCCGAAATCTAAAGCTTTTTAATAATGAAACAAGACAAACATTTCTATTACATTTTAGTGGTGCAAAAAACGTACAAAGTTGACAGCTATGTATTTGTAATCGGACGTTTCATACTAAATGAGCACAGCAATCCGTAATGCAACGGTAAAAAGGAATTTCACCCACATCGATCCTATGCCAATTCCAACGTAACATCACATCTCTTAGACAGATTCTATTTGGTTTATATGTTTTTTTAAAAAAGACATCTATTTGTTCTTTGAATATTCGTGCAAGGGAAATGTACTACAAAACGTATTTTTAAAATATAGTGGTGCAAACAGAATATATATATATATATATATAAGGATGCATAGTAAGCCAAAGTCCGATAAAGTGTTGCATTAGTAATTCCAAATTTCAGACTTTCTTAGTTATGAAAATATTTGGTCAGATGAGTTAAGTTTCGGCATCTTAAGGAGCAATGTACAGAAAAATTCAAATATGCCAAAAATGGGTATTCTTGTTCAAAATTTTAGAGTTTGGTACAATTTCAGTATGAAGACGGTCTTCTAAGATTATTTTTAGCATAAAGAAAACTTAATTACTAATAAAATATTTTCGTTTATCTCTCGGACTATTTAGTGGTTGAATTTTATGTGGTTATTGACATTTTTTGATAATGACTGTACAATGTGGGTGTAATTAAATCCATACTTGCCAGCCTTTCTGGTTTAAATAATGCTATTAATTTTTAGTATTTGAAAGTTAAATGTTAATAGGAATTCTTGAGAAAATTTAGTATCATCTGTTAACATATTAAAGATATGCTTCCTTAAAGGAAATAAATCAATAAAATTTACAACAAAGAACTACCACTTCAAATTTTTTCGAAATATAATTTTGTTACATAACGTTATCTTCCACTAAGCTCTTCATATGTTTCATCCCCTTTATTCATAACTCCTTTGTATATAGTGGTGATTGTCTGCCCCGATTTCAGACCAGAATATATAAAAAAAATTTGTCGGGCTCTGGCCAGATGTCACCAACTTAACACATTTTTCATTAAAAATATATAGATATATAATTTATACAAAAATACATATCTACCTATACTAATATTATAAAGAAGTACAAATTGTGTGTTTGTTCGAGGTAATCCTGGAACTACCGAACCGATTTCAAAAGTAATGGTATCAAAATGGCTGTGTGGACCCCCATTCGAACGTAGGCTATATCGTATGTCCATACCACTAACCCAAAGAGGGTTCAGGAGCAAAGAACGTTCTAAAAATGCGATTTTTTGTGTTACCGAAATGTCTAGAAACATGAAATTTGGAATGGTTGTTACTTATAAGATATAAATGATCTCTAAGAACATTTCTTAAAACATTCGAAATTCAAAGGGAGTGAAAAGGCACAAAAAGCGTTCTAAAAAACGTTTTAAATGGCTATTTCTACGCATTCTCAGGAAGTAACGAATTGATTTAAAAAATAATAGAGTCAACATTATGGTGACAGCCTTTGCTCCAACATAGGCTATATTTTATGTCGGTGCCACTAACCCAAAGCAAGTGCAGGAGCAAAAAACTTTCTAAAAATGCGATTATTGTGCTACTTGAGGGTCTAGAAATATGACATTTGGAATGGTAGTTATAAGACATAAATGATCTTTAAGAAAATTTCTTTAAAAAATCGAAATTTACGAAGGGTGATAAGGCGAGAAAAGCGTTCTAAAAACTTTCTGAAAAAGTATCAAACAGATTTCAAAAATGGCTGGAAATTGGTGACAGCCTTTGCTTCAACATAGGCTCTATTTCATGTTGGTGTCACTACCAACTGGGCGGTTGCAGGAGCAAAAACGTTCTAATTTGCGATTGCTGTGATACTGAAAAAGCTTGAAACTTTGAATATGAGATGCTTGTTACTTATAAAATATAAATGCCCTCTACAAACTGTCGAAAATAAATTCGAAATTTAAAATAGGTAAAACGAAGGGAAGGGGCGAAAAGCGCACTAAAAAAACTCCTAAATTACGATTTCTGTGCAATCTCAGGAAATAGTAAACCGATTACAAAAGTAATGGTTGCGAATCAATGATGACAGTTTCTGATTTCTCAGAGGTTGTATTTTATGCCGGTGCCACTACCACATCGGGTTGGTAGGAGGGACAACAAATGTTCTAAAAAAGCCTTTAAGAACTTTCTGAATTACCATTTCTATGGAATACTAGGAATTACCAAACCGATTTCAAAATTAATGGTGACAGTTTCTGTTTCAACATAGGCATTTCATGTTAGTGCCACACAATTACTTCATTAAATTTACACATAAATTTACACATAAATAATTTTCACAATTTAAAAAGTATTTCTCAGACACCTGAAAGGAAACTCTGTATAAACTAATACTTACAATCTAATTAGAAAATGCAGTGAATCTGAACGAAAGCTATCGATTAAAAATGTAAGTTGAGAAAATGCACTATTTTTAAAAACATGTCGGAGAAATATTTACATTAGGCATAAACACTAAGCAAGGAAATACTAAAAGTCACCAGCATTTAAAAAAATTCTTTAAAAATATTTTGCTCGTACATGATACAGATTATTTTGAAACTACTTTTATAGACCATAGATTCTATGTTGTGGAGAAAAATGTAGCCTTTATTTAAATCTTTTGTGTTTCTTTACGCATGGATCTATGTATATACTCATAATTCAACAATTTTAGAAATATTAACAATACTTTTTATGTGATTTTAATTAACTGTGCATTTTTGATAACTTTAAGAAAATCCGCACCGGAAAATATTAACAGAGACATAGGTATAAATATGATTTTTCAAAGTTTGCTGAAAAGTGCGTTTTTCCAGGCTTGTAATAGTCATGAAATGAAGCTGTTCTTAACATAGCAGCTCAAATCGGTATAAGTAAGCGTGCGAACTTAATGCTGGAATCGGGCGTAAATTTCACAGTTGCGCCATCTCGTGGACGGATTGATAATTCACATACAGCTTTTATTGTGGCGCGTATTTCCTAAATCTTTAGTAGTCCCTCATGCAGCATCAGTTTTGTTTGCCACATTTATTGCTAAATAATGGTGTAGCGAGGGGGCATCCAGATGCACTTGACACCACGATGTTTTCTTCGCCTTATCAGAAGCACTTCAGTTATTAATCAAGGTGAAAAAACTTTACAATTTTAGTGGTGTCAGTAAGAAAACAGTTAGGTATCTACCTGTAGTTCACACTCCGTCCGCTAAGTGGCGCATGACCTTGATTGATGTGACCTCGCTTTTAATCTTGCGGTTATTTCTCCCATTTAAGATAAGACGCTTACTTATATCGCTTTATAGCAGCTTCTTAGTAAGAATGATGATATGTTATGTTATCAGCAAGGTCTCCCATTTGCGGTGGAAAATAAAAATTGTTTAACTTTATGGGAATTATTTTAATGAGTAGGCTTGTAAACAAAGTAATACTACTAATACTAGCGATATTTGATTGGAATTGTATTGCAAATAATGTATGGGATAAGTAGGCAGTCTTTATATTAAAATTTTGACTAATTTAAAATTTGTCTATAGAAAAACACAATTTTCGCAAAATATTTTAGTATACGAATCAATTTACATTTTGATACGAAAATTAAATTAATTTCCTTTAAAAAAACTTTTGATAACACTTCATATTCATTACATAGTTTGCTAATTCAAACACATTCGGATCGATGGACTAAAAACGTGGGCAGGGGCGTCCCTAGAATATGCCCAAGGTGTGGAGTAGTGCCACTTTTTTAAAATAGTAAACTTCGCCTTAATCTATTGTGGTTTTCTGCTATAAAATAGAACGAAACTTTCTATAAAATATAAATAATTTTGTTTCTATTAAAAAAGTAATACTGTGATACTCTCCTGAATACACTCAATAGACATCCTTGGATGTAGATACTAATCTTACTAGTAATATGTAATCATACTTAAGTAGATTGTACGTAAACCAACACATCACTCATCAGTCATGAGTAGTGTTGAAAATGGTCCCGCGTAAATTAGTGTTCCAAATGTTCTGGACGCAGCTAATTTCTGACAGCTTATTTCGCCATCTTTATCCGGGGGAAGTCGCGCATAATCAGAGTGTGAATGGTGGTTACTTTGTCACCAATAAATACAAATAGTAATCGTAACTTTATAAAGTCTAAAAATTCTGAAATAAATTAAGTTGAAGAATACGTCTTTAAAAAGAGTGGTGACAGTCATAAAAATCGCACGCACCCGGGGTATGGTACACCTCATGCTCCCGGGTTAATCGCAGACAATTGTGCCATTAGATAAGGCGAATAAAATTACTTTAAAATATTGTTGTCCAATTTACGCTGGACCTCGGGCAACACTAGTCACGAGTATGCATAGATCCTAAATTTTAGTCTTTTGTAACAACTATTTTTAATTAATAAACTTTAAATCAGTGCCCACTACTTGGAAATTTCAAGGAGTATGTTTAAGATAAAAAAATTCTATTTGATACATAAATAGCATATCTCTTAACCATTTTAGAGGCAAAGCACATTTATTCCTATAATATTGAAGCGAATGAATGACACGGGAGTTTACGAACAAATGTATTAGGAAATTAGAAAAAGCAATAATTCACATACATATTATGTATGTGACTTATACGTAATAGGTATATGAAATACATAAAATAGTAGTATGTGAGTACATACAATTAATACAAGTATAAAAGTATAAAAGTATATGAAGTACATAAAATTTTATACCCAAACTTCTGGTGACATTATAGTATTTGGGAATTAATATTAGAAGTTGTTTCATAAACGTTCCACCGTTTTTGAAAGAGTTAATCATGATGTTGAATCGCGGGAATTGCAATATTTTTTATTATATTAAATGAAGCGACAATTCTACAAAATATTTGTGGTAAAAATGTACACTTCTTGATTTTAATCTTAATTAATCGCAGAAATCTGCGATCAAGTCCTTTAGTATTCGTCTGGCTTTAGCCTTTCACGGCTCCCAAATTGTCGGCTTTAACCCTTTCTGGACGAGCGTCTTTTACAAAATTTTTATTCTTTTATCACCGGTTTTTTAAAAGAGAAATTTTTGCTCAGTTAAATTCAGAAAATGCTCGGATTAAATAAGGCAAAATTTACGACAAAAATTTACTGGTGAGAATAATCTCCGATTCTGAGCACCTTACGCGGCACCAATACCGGTTGCTCCTTTTTATTTTGTAAATTTCTTGTAAATTTTACAGAAATCGCTTTTTGAGATTAATTCTAGTCCGTTTGTTGTTGTAACATACCAGGAAATTGTCTGTTAAAAATATTGGTATTCAGTTGGCGAACCATTTGGGAGCCCTATTCTTGTATACTTGGTTGCCTGTCCATGGACGTTACTCTTGTATGTTTCATTATTTCACGAAAAGATTTTCTGTGTTTGCGTTTATATTAAAATGAATGTTTATGGTGATGGTACTGTTTCTGGCAGTAGTATTTATTTGCATAGTAGATTATTTATCTATATACAATCAGCGTGCCTACTATCGAGAAATAATGCAACACATTACATTCGGCACGCGTGTAAAGCTACACATATCCAAAAGGTTTTAATTCGTGTTCGTTTACAGAAATTTGTTAAATCACGCAATGATTCCTAATAAAAATATTAGTACTAAAATGCATAATAAAAAAGCTACTTTATATTGAGTTGTTGGTTTATAAAGTTTTTAATCATATTCGCCAACATCTGAAGATTTCGTTGGTTGTTCACACTCTTCTTTATTTATAGATCTCAACTAACTAAATAACGTAAAAATTTTGTTTAACCCCTTAATTCTCGCTCCTGTGATATTCACGAAATGTGTCTTGTGCACAAATTGTTTGATTCCAACCAGTTTTATAAATTAGTGTAATTGATTTTATTATAGTATTATTTTACCTGTCATTAAATGAGATACATTTTTATTTTGCACTATAAATAAGAGACCTTGCAGTTAACGCCCTTGAAGGGCGGTTGAATATATTATATCCCACCTACGATTAATGAAGAATTGCATCAGAAAATATTTATTAAATTTTACTTCCATAACTTTGGTGTAAAAAAGTTGTGCAATTGCTTTTCTTATTTTGCAATAAACATTTTGAAAAAAAAATCCAGCGCGGACTCGGCATTACAGAAGACTTGCCCTGAAAGGGTTAACATATCAACATTCTTACTAAGAAGCTACTATGTTAAATACAGCTTCATTACACGATTATTAAAAGCCTGAAGAGATTGTCCTGCTGCATAGTCAGTTTGACAAATCATATTTATAGGTATATCTCTGTAAATATTTTCCGGGGAGGGTTTTCTTAAAGCTATAAAAAATTCATGTTTAATTAAAATACCATATAAAGTGTTGTTAGTATTTCTAGCATTGTTGAGTTATGAGTATATACATACATCCGTACGGAAAGAAACACAAAAGATTTAAATAAAGGCTACACGTTTGGTCCGAAACATAGAATCCATCGTCTATAAAAGTAGTTTCAAGATAATCTGTTTCATGTGCATGTTTTTAAAGAAATTTTTAAAATGCTGATGACTTTTAGTATTTTCTTGCTACGTGTTTATACCTAATGCAAATTTTTCTCCGACTTGTTTTAAAAAATAATGCATTTTCTCAACTTAATTTTTTTATTTGATAGCTTTGTTTAGATTCACTGCATTTTCTAATTAGATTGTAAGTATTAGTTTATATATAGTTTTCTTTCAGGTGCCTGAGAAATATTTTTTTTAAATTGTGAAAGTCTTAATTGCTGCCTTTAATTTCTATATTTCTCCTTAAATTTAAGGTTTTGGTATACTTCATATTTCTACATCAATTTTGTTTTTATGGATCATGAAATAACTAATAATAAATATCGATTTTCTGATATGTTTTTAAGGAATTAACCCAATTTTGACAACTACAGTTAAGCAAAATATGAAAAAAATAAATAAAAAGTATTTTTTATTGTTAAGGCAGGGAAATCTGTGGTGCATTTTTCAGCAAAAAGTGTTTGTCGTTATTAATTAATTTACCTTTAACACTAGAACGGCGGGAGGGGTCATTTTGACACCTGAGTACTTTCGCCCGTTGATTACTTTTGTTTGCTTGGTCGAAATCATTTGAAATTTTTTGACTTTTCCTAAATAGATAACATATATTTCTGAAAAAAAATTCAGCTTTCTAGATTTGTTAGTTTTTGAAATATTGACTTGTATTCCTAGAACGGCGGACGGGGGTCATTTAGACCCTTTTAGTAAAATACATTTTGTACTCAAAGCTGCTTTTGTTGCTATACTATATGTTCGAGGAGCAATAAAAAAAAGGGTTTAGACTTTTATTCATTGTCGTTCAAGGCATGAGGAATACTATTTTGCAAAGAAACTATCTCAAGAGATAGATTGAAAGAAAGAAAAAGATTTTTTAAGTTTGATGAAAAGACAACGAGATCTAGCAAACTACAGACTGATAAATTTGCTCTTGCATCTGAAATGTGGAATAAATTTATTGAAAATTGCAAAACATGCTACCGACCAGGACAAAATATTACAGTTGATGAACAATTGTTCCCATCTCAAGATAGATATAAATTTACGCAATATATGCCAAATAAATCGGATAAATTTGGAATAAAATTTTGGTGATCTGTTGACGTTGATACTAAATACCTCTTGAATGAATTTATTTATCTAGAAAAAGATAAAACAGCCAATCCTTAATTACGTTTATGGGAAAATGTTGTCATGAAATTAACAGATCCTCATTTAAACGAAGGGAGGAATATTACGACAGATAGCTATTTTACTAGCATCAAATTAGCAGAAATGTTAAAAGCTAAAAATACAAGTTTGGTTGCACAATGAAAAAGAACAGAAGAGAATTTCCTATATCATTGAAAAATATGCGCAGTACTCTTTATTCATCGAAGATAGTGGAATGTGATAATATGACACTTACCATCTACCAAGCCAAAAGAAGAAAAAAAGTACTACTATAAAAACTGAAGACAATCTCATGAAGTTGCCCGATTCAATAAAATATTACAACGCAACGAAGTATGGTGTGGATATCCATGATCAGATGTGCCGAAAATACTCCGTGAAATCGGTTTCTAGACGAAGGCCTGTATATATCTTTTTCAATATTTTGGATCATGCAGATTTAAACACCTGGATAATTTATAAAAGTGTAACAGGAAAGCCTATCAGTAGAAGAGATTTTCTATTAAATTTAGGGGATGTGTTCAGAATGGATCTTATGGTTTCAAAACTCCCAAAGATCTTTTCTGAGTCTTCAGAAGAAAAAAAAACACGAAAATAAAATAGATATGAAGATAAAAAATGTCAAGTACAGACATGCAATGGAAACAAATCTCAAGAATTTTGCGCACCATGTTTCAAAGTTGTGTGCAGAAAATGTACTGGAAAAATTGCTTTTTTTTGGTTGCAACTGAATTAATTCCTAATACGTGTGCACAATTTGGAGTATTATAAGCATTAAATAAAATTGAAACAGAATGCTTAACATATTAACCATTCAGCTACACTTATAATGAAATAACGGAAACAACAGAACAAATTTCTCATTTATGGATTTAGAGAGTGAATCATTCGGCGAATAATTTAGATGAAAATATATATATATATATATATATTATTTTATAAATTGTGTTTTATTTTAGTTAACATTAGTTTTAATTTGTGAAAACATTAATTTTAAATCTATTTTTATATCAAATTAATGAGTTATTTGAGTAGTTATAGTATGGTCCAATTAATCGCCATGTAGGCGTTACATATACAGTACTTCTAAAATTCAATAAATTATCAAGTAATATTAAATGTAAATTATGAAATACACGGAAATTACATATTTTTGCCAATGTATGGCATTTAAAATAGTTTAAGCGTTGTTATTTCAGTATTTTCATCGAGGTGTCAAAATGACCCCTTCCCGCCGTTCTAGTAGGTAAAATTTTCCCGCCGTTCTAGTGTTAATGTATACATGTAAAGCAGGGTATAGGAGACATAAGTAAGAAGATTTCGTATTGGAATGAGGATGCGGTATGTAGTGTGGAGGCAGTAGACGGCACCGTTTGAGTTCAGTGGATAAAAGCATTTCGCTGGCTTGGATCGTCATTCTCCGCTCGGATTTTGAGCAACAAGCGAAGTTACACAAATGCGGAGCTTGTCGACATGTATTTCATGTAAGGGGGAGGCTGCACAAGGATCCTTTTATGCTTCGAGACGTGATACCAGTGAAAGATATCGTAGAATTTATGCAGTGGAGATAGTCCTTCGACAAGATCAAGAGCTATTGGACGTGAGTTGGCTTTGAGTCAATTCCTTGCGCAGCCACATACATGAAATGCATGTTGGGTAGTTCCGCATTGGCGTAGCGATGCATGTTGTTCGAAATCCGTGCGGATAAAGATAATTCAAGTCGGCGAAGCGCTTTCATCTACCTAACACAGCAGCGCCCTGTACTGTCTCACTGCTGCATTTCTGCAGCCACACTTCTAAAAGATATCTGCTTATTTAGGTCCCCTCTACCTACCTTTATATTTCTGACGTATAATTTTGAAACACCCTGTATATATTATTATTCTTCAATATGCAGATTTTTATTAAAATACGTTTATAATTTTATATCGTCTTTAAATATATGAATAAAATATACATCGGATAGCAACCTCTATTTTGTTTAGCACTCCATTTTACAACGCAAAGTTCTTAATTATTATGCAGATTTGGTACAAAAAGTATTTGAGTAACATTCAAAACTTATTAAACTTAAAAACTCGATAATGGTCATTGTTTTCTATATTCTGTATATCCGACTGGTGCAGGGGCCGAAATAGTCTTGAAATTTTAATAGCAGGAAATTATTCGATACTAGTATTTTCTCATGAAAAATCTCTACTTAAATAAAATGAAATTTCACGCTTTTAGCCCTCTAATGCCCATGGTAGAATATATGCTGCCAATAGTGTCTCGAATTCATTAGAATTTTTATTTGGGTTATTTTAAATTCATACCAGAAATTTAAAACAGCAATATTTATTTTATTTAATAACAGACATTTCGAAATAAAACAAAATGAAATTTATGATTGAAATTTTCTTGTGTGAATTCAGATTCTCTCAACTACGGAATTTCTAGAACACTCTACCATGGGAATTAGAGGGTTAATCTGGATTTATTTTTCTATTTAAAAAAATTATATTTGTCCTGAAAAAATTCCTGAAGCGTACGAACCCTGCTGATAGTTAAAAGAGAAAATATTTTTATCCAAATATGACCGTGGTACCAGTTAAATGACAGGTTTTTATTTAGTAAATAAAGACTAGCTAGATTGCATTAACCTACCCTCGTGCTGTCCGCGTGGTAGGTTTCCATTTTCATGCATGTACGAGAGGGATATTCGAAATCATGGATATACAAGACGATTTACATAATATTTGTATACATTTCTGCGCATAACTTCAATTGTTTTACTTGGTCTCACTTAACAAAATATACAATTACATAATTAAAAATTCAAAGAAGTAACATGTTTAACCACTGGAAAGAAGGTGGGATATAACATATGATATGACTTAATGTTAATCCTCGAATACCACATAGCCCAGTATTTTTTAATAAAAATTTGATTTTATATTGTTCGTGACGAGAAACATTTACTTTAGAAAAATTTATTCGTAAATCCTGGTGCAATTAAACCGTTTCTATATTTTTACAACAAAAGTGTTTCGCCCCTGGGATGGTTAAATTTTTCTTGATGTTTTTCTCGTCCTAAAAAAGAAATTATTGTTATAAGTTTTTTTTTTATAATAATAGTTTTAATTAGCTAATTTACAATAGTTCTTAACTTGCAATTTTTTCCATTACCACTAAAATGAAATACAAACTTTATTTTATTTAATCGCCAAAATATAAAATCTTGGACATTGGCAGATAATTTTCAAAATGCTTAACTCCTTAACGGTCGCATTAAATTACGGTTTGAAAATTCAAATTGCTTATTGGCACCACTTTTTTGAAAAAAGAAACGCCCACCTTGTTTAATGACAGGTAAAATGATACCATAATAAAGCCAATTGTACTATTTTATAAAACTGGTATTAATCAAACAAATCTGAATAATCTGAAAAAAAGACACAGCTGGTGAAAATGACGGAAGCGAGAATTAAGGGGTTAAATTGACTTTCAAGCTACCACTATTTTCAAATTAAAAAATTCACCTTATTTAACCCATTAACCGTCAAAACTGTAAGGTTGAAATTGTCAACTTTTTAGCTGAATGTTGTTTGCCACCACAAACTCTGAAAGATAATTTTCCCTTTATATGATCTTAGAATTTTATGTCTTTAATTAAGGCCGATTTTTTAATTCCAAAATAGTGGTGAGTATGTAAATAACTTTAAAACGTGCATTTATTTCGACCGTTGCGTGAACGCAATACCAGCGGGTAATGGGTTAATAACAGAAACTTTGACCATTAGATAAAGCGAAGATTATCTTTTAAAATTTGTGGTGGCAACGTTTTTCAGCAAAAAAGTTGAAAATCCTAGAGGCATTTAATGGTTTGAATAAGGCAAAATTTCTAATTTTAGTGGTAAAAAAATTCCACTGGCAGGTATTTGTCAGCAAACAATTCAAAACCTGATCTGGCAAAAACTGTTTTAAATCAAATATACATGAGTTGAATCAGAAAAAAAATATTAATGAAATGTAAGCGGAATTTATTTAGTCGAATGCTTATACTTATTAACTTCATTTAAATTAGTTAAGTGAAATTTCGGAATCAAATATATTTATTTGACTTCAAAAAAGTGGAGAAATTGGCAGCCATGTAAGAGATAAGACGTTTCTGTGCACATCACGGCTTAAAAAAAAAAAAAAAAAAAAGGTTTTTTTATAATCAGGGGGTTCCATTGTACTAGGAAAATTTTATTGCTCCTACGACTATTTTGAAAATAAAATGTTCATCCCACATGTTAAATAAAATTATCATGGAGATTACTAATTAAGGATTTTGATAAGAACAGTAAAATTTTCCCTATATAATGGGATCCCTCATAATCTGGAACGACTATCAACAACAAATGCGATATTAACACGTTGACTGCCACGCTACGAGTATGCTCGTAGCTTTAATGTCCGTGTATTTAATTTATTACTTTCTCACCATTATTTCAAAATAAAAAAAAATGCCTTATTTATTGGCAGAAATTCCGCTGTATTAGTAAAGCGAAATTTACCTTTCAGAATTTGTGGTGGCAAACGACTTTCAAGAAGAAATTTGAAAATTCTTACTTTTTGCGGCAGTGAACGTGTTAAAATATCTGAATGTCGTAAACAGATATTTAATGAAATGATATGACGACCAAAAATTCCACAAATGTTTATGGTAAAATTAAAAAAAATACCTATTCGAAATTTCATTGGAAACAGCATTCTGTGCTGATTTGTTTTATTTTTAAATCTGGATACATATAGATATAATTATTCAGGTCTATACTTTTGGATAATTTAATCAAAGCTTCTCACATTTACCATTAAAAATTTCAAGATGGCATCGCCTACACAAATTTTAATTGGTTAGCACCGCTTTTTTTAAACAGCTCCCTTAACTTGTGAAATACCAAAAAATGTTCTAATTTAAAAAGATAAATATTACATTTATTTATTAATGGTGCAAAAATAAATTCCAGAAACTCATTTTGACGATGCATACATGCATCACTAGTCCCGAAAGGGTTAACCCATTGAGGGTATATCTCACCTAATGTTAATTAGGGTTTGCACCAGAAAATTTTAATTAAGTTTTACTTTGGTGAAAAATTGCTTCCTTTGAAGTGACTTTTTCCAAATTTCCGGTGGAAATTCACCATTACAGAAACATGATTGCCTGTCCCTCAAAGGGTTAAATAAGACAGAGAATGAGAAATTCTACTATAATACACAGCACTATCTGTAGAACGGAGCTTATTTAATCCGATCTCTTGATATCTACTACTTTTTTTTTAAAGTATTATACAAACGATATGATTTTTTTTTAAACCGCCAAACTGCCCACAATGATAAGAACTCTTAAATTTAAATTATTTAAATAAAGACTGATTATCGCAGTGGAAGCGATTACACCTATTTCGAAATTTTAATTGTTATATATCCGGGGGACGTCGCGCATACCCAGAGTGTGAATGGTTTTTACTTTGTCACCACTAAATGCAAATAGTAATCGTAACTTTACAAAGTCTAAAAATTCTGAAATAAATTAAGTTGAAGAATACTTTTTTAAAAATAGTGGTGACAGTCATAAAAATCGCACGCACCCGAGGTATGTTACACCCCGTGCGATTGCTCCCGGGTTAAACGCAGAATATCGGTCACAAATAAAGCGAAATTTCTGCACCGATTACAAAAAGCGCTCTGACGGAACCAGCGCATCATGCTAGTGACTGTACAGAGGGGTCGTACGCTTCACGGAATTTTCCAGGACAAATATCAGTATTTTTTTATAGGACTAATATCAGTATTTTTTTTTATAGAAAAATAAATCTAAAGTTAGAAGCGCAAATTTTCGCTATATTTACGAAGAAATTTTTTAACCCCTTAATTCTCGCTCCCGTCAAATTCACGGGCTGTGTCTGTTACTCAAATTGTTTGATTTCCACCAGTTTTATAAAATAGTGAAATTGGCTATATTTTAGTATCGTTTTTCCTGTCATTAAATAAGGCGAATATTTCTTTTTCATAAAAATGGTGCCAATAAGCAATTTGAATTTTTCAACCGTAATTTAATTCGAGCGTTAAGGTGTTAAAGAAAATACTGGTGCCGATTAATTTCCTGGTCCTGAAATTTCAGGACAAGTACGACACAAGTTAACGGAAACACTCCGAGGTTGCATTAGATTTACATGATGTCGTTGCACAACTCAACGACAGCCGCCTTGAACCGATGTTTTAACGTTTTCTTAATAGTTCATTCAATGAAAGAGTTAATAGTTTTAGTTTTTGGATGTTATTTTTTCTGGTGAGAAAATTAATATTTTTGGCATCCAGTTTGTTCACGAATAGTAGATACTTTAAAACAAGAACCCCCATAACGGTCATTTTGATCGGTACCGAATAAAAATATGTCGATTCAGAAATTTCTTTCTGAAATAAGTTAAATATGTACCACAGAGAAATAAGTTAAATAAGTAAGTTAAATTGTTTTAAATAAAAATTCTTGTGTGAATTATTTTTATAACACTTGAGTAAAATTTACGGTGGTTCTAGTGTTAATAGTCCTAGTACCTTATAAAAAGGTTACTTTGTTCACAACTGCAATAAAAAGGGCACAATTCATGTACTGTTAGAATATTTAAAAAATGTTAAACATGAAATTTAGTCGCCAAATTGTCGCAGAGAAAATCCAAAATGGCATTTCTATTGGTAATAATGTGTACTAATTAGTAAAAATGTCTATTAACTCTACTTAAATTTTGCTTACGCGGTATCTACACATAGAAATTATAACAAACATGATAATTTCTATACGACATTTAATTTTGACATCATATTTGGATCCTTCGATATATTTTGCCTTCGGATGAGAAACAGGAAGTCATATAGTTGAATCGTTTAGGAATTATGAATGCTAAAAATTTGGAACTCATAATGTTCTGTTATAAACGTTGCAAAGCAGATGTATATGCAGGTGGTTTTCAAAGCATGGTTCAAAAGCAATAAAAATTCGAAATCGCATACTTAAAGCCTTTAGAAATCTATTTATTTTTGTTTATTATTATAGGTCACAATTCATGTCTTAATCCATTATCCGCTGGTGTTGCGTTGACGCAACTGTCAAAATAAATGCATATTTTCAAATTATTTACATATCCACCACTACTTTTTAATTAAAAAATTGGCCTTACTTAAAGACACAAAATATTAAGATCAAATAAAGCGAAAATTATCTTTCAGAGTTTGTGGTAGCAAACAACGTTCGGCTAAAAAGTTGAAAAACTCATACTTATAGTTTTGGCGGTTAATGAGTTAGTGAGGTTTTTAAAATCACATTAACCCTCCGTCTACCAGACGGGTCCATTGGACCCGACAGGTACATACAAAATATTCATTCAAACCAGAAATTTCTTTAAAATAAACTAAGTATATAAACCAGACAAAAATAAGGTAAATAAATATGTTAAATAGTTTTAAATAAAAATTCTGGTGTAGAACGTTTTATTAAAACTTGAATAAAATTCCCGGTAGATCTAGGGTTAAAAATATATGTATTTTTAATGTTGTTGCAGTTGTTGAACTACTAAACAGTTGTCAATTGTAACTTATATTGTTTTAATAACAAGAATAGATTTCTAGTAACTTCAAATATGAGAATCCGAAATTTCAGATCATTCCAACTTGTAATTTTTGAATTATGTATTTTATTATTTAAAAAAAAAGAATTTTTAAAGTGTTAAATGAATCTCTAATTAAGAATTTTAAACACAACTGTTTTGCCGATGCACATTCTTATTCTGTATAAATTGAAATAGGTTATAATTTTCGATTTATTTAATACAGAATTTCTGCTTTGAAGTAAAATGAAACTTTCTGTATTGAAATTATGTTTGAAGAGTCATTCGATAGAGATTTTTTTTTAATTCTTTCACGGTTTTGGATCATTCTCAAAGATGTTTAAGTTACATGTGACTCTGACTGAGAATAGGGTTAGGGACATATACGTCTCAGTGGTGTATTTTTAATATTCTATACGTGCTTCTTTTAGAAAAATAACTTTTGCAATTCACTTATTCCAGTATATTTTGAAGAGAAATCTATGAGAAAGGAAACTTTTTTAAATCGCGGTACTATTGGATAAAAAAAGTACTCGTCAGTCCTAACCCGTAATCAATGACAAAGGGAACTTTTTTGAAAACTGTGGTACTATTGGATAAAAAAAGTTCTCGCCCGTCATGGCCCGTAATCGAAACGTTAATTGTTAGCAAGCGTACATACTTATAGTTTGCGGAAAAATTAACATTTATTTTTTACATTTTGTCCTAATAATTACTAGATAATATCGCTAATTAAACGTTTTTTAATATAATTTATTTATTTTGAATTAAAATGCAATCTTTTCTGTGGGGATAGTTTACACAAAGTTTTCTCTTTCTTTAGTCAGTGAAAATGTATAGCTGTATAAGTGAGGTATTAAAATCGTCTAATTTTACTGAATTAGATTCAAACTTTGTTGCCCTGTAATTAAATATAAAATCGTATTTTATACAAAATTTTTTCTTTCTCCAGTTAGCTATTCTAGTAAGGGAATATGGTTTAACACTTTGTTGCCTAAAATTCTGTATAAAGTCGCTGTTCTATTACATCTATTGACACCGATATCTTCTTATTTAAGTATTGCGCGGCAGCGCAATACTTAATTGTTTCCAGTCCGACTCGTCAGTGTTATTTTAACACAGTAGCATGAATATAACTGCTATTTTTTTTTTACTTTTTCCCACCGTTTTGTCCCTGTTGCCCCAAAATTTTTATTGTGTACTAATTTTAATAACATTATAAATTTGAGTGTTAAAATGTTTGGATGAAGTCAGGGTCAAATGGAATGATCAAATGTCTTTGTATATAGGTACACCATATCCAGAAAGTACGATAGGTTGTGTTTCATTTTCTCTATTAAAATATTTTTATTACAAACTCAAAATATTTTTATTATTAATTCAAAATTTCGTTATTTTCATAGACTATCAATGGGTATATTGCGTATAAAATTTAACATTTTCAACCCCTTAACGGTCGCATTAAATTACGTTTTAAAAATTCAAATTGCTTTTTTGCACCACTTTTCTGAAAAAGAAATATTCACCTTATTTAATGACAGGGAAAAATGATAACATAATAATGCCAATTACAATATTTTATAATACTGGTGGAACAATCTGAATAAAAGACACAGCCCGTGAATATCACGGGAACGAGAATTTAACCCTCGAAAAGCGGTGATGCCGTCACGGCATCACATAATTTTAATCCCAGATTGCCACATTGGCACCGGTATTTTATGTTGCAAATGTCACCTTTATCAAGTACGCAAAATTTACTTTTACTTGTTTACAAATAAAATCTCTTTGTTAATACCGGTATTGTTGGACATTTCAGGAATACAAGTACCTTGCCCCTGCAAGGGGTTAAAAGGATTTCCACGTGAAAATGAGATTGATTATTTCTTTTAATAATTAAGAAAAGCATATTTATGTCATCTTACTGGAAATAAAACTGAGATTATCAACTGTTTTATACCAACAAAAAGAACATATGAATATATACAGAAAGCAGGTGAATATGACGACAGATTTAAAATAAATACATTTTTAAACATTTGGTACTGAAACAAGAGGCATCAATATGAATATATACAGAAAGCAGGCGAATATGACGTCATACTTAAAACACAAAAGCTTATAATATATTTTACCTATACTTTTTTCTAAACATGTATATCACTTACATTCCGAAAAGAATTTCCTGTCAAATATGATGTCATGATTCATTGGAAAAGAAAATGAACATATTATTAGAAAGAGATTTCTCCGGCGAGAAAAGTGGTGCTTTATAATATTAATAGCCTAGATTGTTATTCTGAAATATGTTGTACTGATTTAACAACATTTACTTTTGCGTTTTTAGTGCCCACTGGGAGGAAATAGGGTAAAAGTAAAATTAACATTTCACTATATTATAACTTTATTGAAGTTAAAAGTAGTGGACACAGATTCAATGCAAACTTGTTTTTGCTTATAACGTCATCTACTGAGCAACTGCTTAATTTACTTTAAATAAAATTTATTTTTATGTTTTTTAAGTAAATTTTCAGAGTAAGCTTCTGCTTTGGAAAAAATTATGTTTTTATAAAATATTTCATATAGGTTTTCTTTTTACTCTGGAAGCGTCCCTCTGGAAGAGAATTGCATATCTAAAATTTTGAAATGTTTTTTTTTTTTTTTTTTTTTGCATGCTTGTCCATATGAGAACCATACTTCAAATTAAAATTAATCAAAAAGTATTCAACCTTTAATTTTTTGCATTTATACTGCCTCCTGACCGGAAATGGGATAACTAAATTTAAATAAAATTCTTTTTTTTTTTTTTTTGACAAATTATCCTAATAAGCTTTTGGCTCGTCAGTTTTATGTTTTGATAAAAATATTTACATCATGCGTTACACCATTATAAAATTTTGAAATATTTTGTTCTGTTTTCTCACATTTCCAACAATACTCCAAATTAAAATTAGGTAGGTAAAGTTAAACTCAACCGTTGCGTACGTAATATATAATACCTGGTAGATCGAGTGGCATTCAGTAGTGTTTTATACTCACTTTCATTTAACTCAACTTGGTTTATGTAAATAAAGGTGGAATTTTGCAATCTATTTTTAATTTAATTCTTGATATTCGAGATTTATAAAAATTACGCTCACAGGTGTGTTTTCGACAACAATACAACAGTTTAGTTCAGTTAGAAGTTAATTATAAATTAATACATTAATTTTAAGGCATTTTGTATGCGATACAGCATAAATGAATCCCTGATAATGGAACATTCCTTTAATTTTGAATTGAGGTCGTCTGAATGCAGTAGTCATTAACCCCTTAACCCTTTGAGGGGCACCGGTATATATTATATACCACCTACGATTAATGAAGTTTTGCACCAGAAAAAATTTATTAAATTTTACTTTTCTATCTTTGGTGGAAAAAAGCCGTAAAATTGCTTTTACTTATTTTGAAATAGAATTTTCAAAAATTCCGGTGGGAATTCAGCATTTCACAAACATAATTGCTTGCCCCTCAAGGGGTTAACACTCGAATTAAATTACGGTTGAAAATTTCAAATTGCTTATTGGCACCACTTTTATGAAAAAGAAATATTCACCTTATTTAATGGCAGGAAAAACGACACGAATATATAGCTAGTTTCACTATTTTATAAAACTGGTGGGAATCAAAGAATTTGAGTAAAAGTCACAGCCCGAGATTATGACGGGAGCGAGAAGTAAGGGGTTAACAAATTCGACATAATAAACAAACACATAATTTGCAAAACAAATTTAAAAAAAATGCTTCCTACATTGTTTAAGCCCGAGATGGTACAAATATTAAGAATTTCATTCAGTCAGTTCTACATTTAATGTTAAGTTTTTGTAACAAATATGTTAAATCAGTTGAACATTAAAATATAAAAATGAAATGTAAACAATATTACATTTAAAACAACCTAAATTTTGATTACGTTCAAATGAAAACGAAATAAATAATAGACTTATTTAAAAGGTTTTTTGCATGTACCGTACCATTTTGTTTTCACCTATTATAAACATAATACAAAGTCTGCAGTACAAATGTTTCCAAATGAAAAATGAAAAAGTTTAAGATTTATTTCTATTTCATCTGGAAGGGCTCTAAATTTCTGGATGTTTTAGAATTCCATTTGTGCCAGAATTTAAAAATAAATTTTGCTTTATATAATGACATACATTCTAGTTACGAATGCTAACTTGCCATTTATGATATTACGTTTTGTATCCAAGAGCGAGGCCAGAAGTGTGCTATCATATCGCATTTTGTTTAACAGAAAGAATATATATATATATATAGACCTCAGCAAAAGTTTAGACACTGGTGATTTTTAACCTTTAAATAAAAAATACGAGCACTTGGGTTATACAAATGGCTGTACTTATTTTTAAATATATTTCAAACGTTTTAGGACAGAAATAACGGTTTTAATGTAATATATTATTTAATTTAACTGATTAAAGTAAAATTTGCTAATTGCAAAAGTTTTGACACTTTTGTGATTTTTTCGCAACTGCTCACGGAAAAACGCAAATTTTAAACTTATGACGTCACATGCAAGAAGTATTTAACTGCTCCTCGCAATAGCATCTGTTAGTGAAGATGCCTCGAGCTAAAAATTTTCAGTGAGATGAAGTAATTAAAGCATGGAAGCTGAAATCGAAAGGGAAGGCTGTTGCAGAAATTTCAGCTACTTTGAATAGTCCAAAGAAGTCTGCCTATTAAGTACTGACTAAGGGTGACTCTTTTAAAGCAAAACATATATCTGGAAGGCCTCATGTGGGCAGAAAACGAGATTATAGAAGGATCCATAAACTGACATCTAGACAAATGATGACTGCTAATCGCATTAAAAGTGAGTCAGAGCTTTCTGTGTCAACGGATACTATCGTAGATGAATTAACCCCTTAACGGTCGCATTAAATTACGGTTTAAAAATCCAATTTGCTTATTGGCACCACTTTTTTCAAAAAGAAATATTCACCTTATTTAATGACAGGTAAAATGATACCAAAATAAAGCTGATTACACTAGTTTATAAAACTGGTGGGAATCAAGCAAATCTGAATAAATCTAAAAAAGGACACAGCCCATGAATATGACGGGAGCGAGAATTAAGGGGTTAAAGAAAAATGTACATTAGCTTAAATGAAAATGATAAAGCAACCAGCCTTGAAATCTCACAACAAATTGACTCCTATTCGTCGCGGAGTAATTCTGTTTATAAAACTGATGTAAAAATGGGCTGAAACCAGAATTTATAAACGAATTTATTAGGAACTAACGAACTTGCTTATTTTCACGTACTTTATAAAAGGAAATTTTAATTAACAATTCTTGGTGCCGTTTATCAGTTTTGGAATTAAAATTAAGTGTCCTTTTTAAGGACACCGCCCTCGAAAGAGTTAATGATTTGGCCTCACTTTGTTTTAATTCTCAAGTATCCCTGGAGTTTCTCAATGGTCTCCAAGCAGCGCAAGATTACATACATACATTGGAAGAAATTTACAGCCATTTGGGGGAACTTTTAGCTCTTCCAAAGTGAGTATTTGAGCAAGATAATGCGTCTATTCATGCTGTATAGAAATCAAAAAATTGGTTTAACTATCAAAATATTACTGTTTTGACTGGCCCGCGTGTAGCCCTGATCTAAACCCAATCGAAAACTTTTGTGACATCATATCTCATACGGTTCATGCAATTTTCTGACAATACTCCTCTGTAAATGAATTTCGATCTGCTGTTGAACGTGTTTGGTACGAAATAGACCCCTAAGTGATGCAGGATTTAGTTTCTTCGATGGAAAGTCACATTTTTGCATTAATAGCAGACAATGTAGGTGCAGTTCGATTTTAATTTATGGATATTTTTCTGTTAACAGACAGATTGTCTATACCTTTGCCATAATGTTAAATATGTTTTTTTGACATTATATATTATGTAAAGTGTATAAATTTAAATTTATTGTTTGTGTATGAAAAGTAAACACCCAGTGATATATGACAGTTGAGTTACAACGCTTTCGTCACATACTTCTCAGTACAGAAACTTAAACGATCATTGTCTGAACTTTTGCTGAGCACTGTATATATATATAGATATATATATATATAGAGAGAGAGAGTGTGTTGAAAAGCGGAAAAATGCAATTAGTTAATATTTTATCATTTAAAAAAAATAGCGCTATTGCATCTCCTGGACATAATCTAGCGACTTTCCTGCTTACATTGTTTAGTCCATCCAGCTGTATGTGTTTGAACTAGCATACTATGTAATGAATATGAAGTGAACTCAAAAGTTCGTTTGAAGGAAATGTATTTAATTTTCCTGTCTAAGTGTAAACTTAGTCGTATACAAAAAATACTTTTCAATAATTGTGTATTTCAATAAATAAATTTTAAAATGGTAGATATTTTTATATGAAGACTTCCTCAACATTTATTTTTTCCATAACATTATTTACTATACTATCCAAATTAAATTGTAGTATCATTTTTAGATGCGTTCGTAATCACATAAATACGTAGCACATATAGTAACCGTTCGGTCCGTCTGTCTTTCCGTCCGTCCGCAAATAACAGAGCATAAACTACCCAGCCAAATGGTCTGAAATTTTAACTATATAACTGAGGCAAAATTTTGTCATTTTAAATTTTATGGAAATCGGATATAGTTTAATTACAGGGACGGTCAAAAGTTTTTCGTTACATTTCGTTACAAGGGAAAAATTAATAAATAAATTTTAAAATGGAAGATATTTTTTATATGAAGACTGCCTCAACAATTATATTTTCCACAACATTATTTACTATACTATTCCAATCAATTTATAGTATCATTTTTGTACTATTATTTGCCGCAGAATTAGTGGATTTTGTTTACTTGTTCTAGCAAGCCTACACTGTAATTTAATTTCCTTAAAATTAAAGAAATTTAATATCGCAATATCACAGGTTACGTACGCTTCAAAGACTTTAAAGCGCGTTTTACCAGAATTTTTGTAAGGTAATATTTGCCTTATTTAATAAAAATAAGTTATTTCTTCAAATATAGTGACCAGTATTTCACGGAATTTCTGGTACTAAAATACTTAGAATCTCTTCATGCGTACGAAACAGGTGATATTAAGGCTGCCTGCCACTGGCGACTATTTTTAATTAAATTAGCACCACTATTTAAAAAACATAAATTTCGCATTATATTTCTCTTGCTAGAGCTGTCAAAGTATATATATGAAAGATTTCCGTTCTGAGAAAATGGTGGAAGACGGAAATAAAAATAATCACCAGTGACAGCCCTTCACTATAAATAAGTGTCTTCGGAGATGCGCGGTGCAACGGAAATAACTAGCTAATATATCAGCATTCTTAACCCCTTAACAGTGTGGCCCGATCTGGATTCGGGCAAGAACACTTTGCTTGCTTCGTTATTAAAAGCATTTTGATACCACTAATTTGTAAATGTAAATCTATCTTTATCGATTGACAGATATTTTTCGATTAAGTAAGGTAAATATTTTAGTATGAAAAAAGTGGTGTCCAGCCCCATTTTTAATTTTTTTTTGCAAGAAAACAAGTGTCACCAAAGCGTTATAAGTAAGTGAACAAACTTAATGCTGGAATCAGGCATAAATTAACACAGTTGCGCCACCTTGTGGACGGAGTGATAATTCACATACGCGGGCTTTTAGCGCGGCGCGTATTTTCTAAATCTTTAGTCACTCATGGTAATGAATTTTGTTTGCCACATTTATTGCAAAATAATGGCGTAGCGAGAGGGCCATCCAGATGCACTTTACATCACGAACTTTTCTTCGCCTTTTCAAATGCACTTCAGTTATTAATCAAGGTGACAAAAACTTTACAATTTTAGTGGTGTGAGTAAGAAAACAGTTAGGTAACTACCTGTAGTTCACACTCCATCCGCTACGAGGCGCATGACCTTGATTGATGTGACCTCGCTTTTAATCTTGCAGTTATTTCTCCCATTTAAGATAGGACGCTTACTTACAGCGCTTTGAGTGTCACTGTTAAGTGATTAATGCAGAGCTGTTACATTAAGAACAGCTTCATTTCTTGTATGCCGATTTTTTAAAGGTAGCTCGCACATTCTGTTTGATAAATAATATTTTATACCTATGTTTCTGTAAATATTTCCCGGTGCGTATTTTATGTAAGCTCTGGAAAATTCATGGTTAAGTAAAATCGCACATAAAGTACTATTATTATTTCATAAGTTGTTCAGTTATAAGTACAGTCGGACCTCTATTTAACGAACCTCTATTTTGCGAATTTCTCTGTTTTGCGAAATTTTACTTGGAACCAAGAACATTTTGCAAATTTCTTCGTAAAATAACCTCCAAATAGCGAAGCGCATTCTCTATTTAACGAACTTTTCCTTGGGATCTAATTTTTCCTTCTCTCTATTTCTTAAAATATTTCTGGATATTTCAAACTTATTCTTTCTCTTAACACATTTTATGATGATAAATGACCATGAACAGGTCTTACCAGGCACCTAACTCACCGAGAGCAGTAAAATTGCTGTGATTCTTTGCTTTGCATCCAAGAAGTGCAAACTTTCAATATTCCCTTTTAACCCTCAATGGATTTCCCCCATGTCTTTAAACTATAGTTTCCCGTTTTCTAGATTATTGATCATGATCAATCGTGTTGATAATTTCGGTTCTTGTAGCTCAAAAATGTCAAATCTAAAGTGCTGGAGCATCAAAGAAAAAAATAATTATTTTCTATGATGTGGATAAAGGCGTGAAAAAAAAATACCGCTGTAAAATTTGGTATTCCCCCAAACAGCTTATCAACCATAATAAAAAATCGTGATTTTAATGTAAAATTATTTTTTTAACTGAAAATACAATGTATTTCCAGACAATATTTTGTTTCATTCTTATTTTCCTTGCAGTTTTCTTTTTGATGGGTAAAACAAATAAAACAAACAGATATAATTTATAAAAAAAAATCGTGACTAATTACTTTTTTTTATTATATTTAGTGTTTATGGACTTGAATTACGTTTTATGTAGTTTAAAGTATTTTTAAAAGTGACTCTCTATTTAACGAGTTTTCCATATAACGAACTTTTTTTCGGGATTTAGCTACTTCGTTAAATAGAGGTCCGACTATATATACATACATCCATAAGGACAGGGCCCGACTATCAAGTTTCTGTGACCAGGGCAATTTAATTTTTTCGTGCTCCATTAAATAGGTTGATTACTGATACTAGTTTGTTTAACCATTTGGAAAAAAAGGTTATTGTCCTCGGTCAGGGTAGGAAATGAAAAACATATCTGAAGCATTTTATTAGTTGAATCCCGCACTTTATTCGTTTTCTGGTTGGTCTATACAGTAATCTGTATTTTCCCTTTACTTTGAACAGAGATGGATACTTCTGTTGCCACTATGATAAAAAAGTAATAAAAACTACAAAAAAATCAATAACTCAGAAACAAATTGAGATACAACTTTCAAACAAATTGCATTTAAATGTACATTTTTTTCTCTATACGACTCTGTGAAAAGTAATACTGTGAGATGTTTAGAGGTTTAAGAATGAAATTTCCTTTAAAATTGGTCCAGGAATATTCATGTTTAATCCATGGCGTATGTAATGTATGACCAGCTCCGTAGAAGTTTAAAAATCTACAGTACCGAAAAATGTAATCCATGGCGTACGTAATGTATGATCAACACCGTGCGATTTTTTATGTCTTAAATTTTAGTCTTTGAAAAAATCATTTTCCAAATGATCGTTGTAATTTGTTAAATTGTATTATATATATATATATATATATTTACACATTACTCACTTATTAGAAAACTGTCAACTCTAAAAGTTACGCTTCCCGGAAAATTTAAAACGGTTCCAGGAATATAAAAATAAAATATTTTTTATTAATTTATTGAAATGTGTGTTTAATACACTGGGATATAAATTTTGTTATTTCATTGTACAAATACATTGAACACATTGTTCATTTCAAATATAACATTTTTTTTAAAAAAATATGATTTTTTTAATTTAAATATAGATGAAATTATGAACACTTCTGTGCCCCTTAGAAATTTGGTCGTGCGATAGTAAAGGCCTTCATAAGGAGAGGAATACAACAGATTTAACCGTTTCAGGAGCAGAAAAGTTCTGTCCGTAAAATGATAAAAAAGTTGATTAACACAAGAATTTATAAAATATTTTTTCAGAAAAAATACTTCCATTGTAAAAGCAAGATTTTATTGAGATATTATTGGTGCTGTTTGACAGTTTTGGAATTAAAATTAGGTAGTCAGGCCGTGTGGCCATAAACCTTGAAATGGCTAAATAAAGGCTATCATATTTCAGGCCCACGACGTATAATCCATGGTCTATAAAACAGTTTTCAAATAATCTCTAACCAGTGTCAGAAAAAAGTTTTTAAACACATGTTTTAAAAGCTTATGACTTTCAGTATTTTTAGCTATTTTTTCTGTGATGTAAATTAGTCTACTACATGTTTTTGTTTTTGTTAATAATATATTTACTCAAATTAAATTTTTACTCGACAGCTTTTCTTTATATTCATTGCATTTTTTTACACAGCTAGTAAGTATTAATTTATAATGTGTTTTCTTCCAGGCATATCATAAAATATATATTTTTTTTCAATTGTAAACTTCTTACTTGTGTTTCTATTGTTTACTTCTTTCTTTTTTTGATGCTTTAATATACTTCATCTTTCTATTTTCATTTTAATTCTTTGGTGTCATTGAAAAAAATTAATGAAAAAAATATTGACTTCATTGATAGGTATTTAAGAAAATAGCAATATTTTGACACCTAATGTTAAATAATATATATATATATATATATATATATATATGTCGTAGGCTAATTGGAAAATCCGGCTCTTTGCAAACAGCCTAGGCTCTTTGCAAAGAGCCGGGCTAATTGGAGAATCCATCTCCCTTTTTCCAATTAGCCTGATGTTTTTCACGCTTATTGCAAAGAGCCTACAAAGCGTTAGGCTAATTGAAAAATGACCACTTATTATCCGATCAGGGTGATATTTTTAGCTCACAGGCTATCAAAGGCTGAGAGCTTAAATACCCGCCGATTCTGTATGTACGTACGTACGTACGTACGTATGTACGTAACACGATAACTCTTGATAGAAATATCCGATTTGCTTCAAAATTTTTTTTCTAGGTTCATTCTGATAAGGTGCTTCCCTGATTAGTTTTTGGGGTTCATTGGTTAAGGATAAAGGGGGAAAAGGGGGGCTAGTCCACCCCCCCCCCCTTAATTTATATAAATGGGTTTTTCATGCAGAAATATTCGATTTGCTCCAAATTTGGTATACCGGTTTATTGTGTTAAGGAGCTTCCCTGATTAGATTTGGAAGTTCATTATTTAAGTATAAAGGGGGAAAGGGGGGCTACCCCCTTAATTTAGATAAATCAGTTTTTCATGATGAATTATTTGATTTGCTCTAAATTTGGTATACCGGTTTATTAAGTTAAGGATCTGCCTTGATTAGATTTGGAGGTTCATTAGTTACATATAAAGGGAGGAAAAGGGGCCTACCCCCCCCCCAGTAATTTAGATAAATGGGTTTTTCATGCAGAAATATGCGATTGGCAATAAATTTGGTATACCGGTTAATTATGTTAAGCAGCTTCCCTGATTACATTTGGAAGATCATTATTATGTTTAAAGGGGGAAAGGGGGGCGATTGCCCCTCCCCTTAATTTAGATAAATGCGTTTTTCATGTAGAATTATTCGATTAGCTCAAATTTGGTATACTGGTTTATTATGTTAAAGAGATGGCTTGATTAGATTTGGAGGTTCATTAGTTAAATATAAAGGGAGGAAAGGGGGGCTAGCCCCCCTCCCCCTTAATTTAGGTAAATGGGTTTTTAATGCAAAATTATTCGATTTGCTCCAAATTTGGTATACCGGTTTATTATGTTAAGGAGCTTCCCTGATTAGATTTGGAAGTTCATTAGTTAAGTATAAAGGGGGGCTACACCCCCCTTAATTTAGGTGAATGAATTTTTAATGCAAAATTATTTGATTTGCTCCAAATTTGGTATACCGGTTTATTATGTTAAGGAGCTTCCCTGATTAGATTTGGAAGTTCATTAGTTAAGTATAAAGGGAGGAAAGGGGGGATAGACCCCCCCCCCTTAATTTAGATAAACGGGTATTTTCATGCAGAATTATTCGATTTCCCCCAAATTTGGTATACCGGTTTATTATGTTAAGCAGCTTCCCTGATTCGTTTTGGGGATTCATTGGTTAAGGATAAAGGGGGGGGGGATGAATAAGAAAGGGAAGAAAGGATGATTAAGGGGCTAGTGTCCCCTTAATTTAGATAAATGGGTTTTTCATGCAGAATTATTCGATTTGCTTCAAATCTGATATACCAGTTTATTACGATATGGTTTCTTTCATTTGATTTGGAGGTTCAGTATTGGTTCAGTATTGGTTAAGTATTGGTTCGGTATTGGTTAAGTATAAAAGGATGGAAAGGGGGACAATTGCCCCCCCCCCCCTTTAATTTAGATAAATGGATTTTCATGAAGAATTATCTGATTTAGTTTAATTTTTTTTCAACCGGATACGAACTTGAAGGTTCCATTTGAAGTCAACCCAAAAACTGACCCCAACCAGGTTTCGGATTGAGTTCAATTAGAACTTTCAGGTTCGGATCGGGCTGCCGGTGGACGGAAATTATTTTGTCTGGCTTGCATCGGGTTATAGATCTTTGGAATATTTGTGTCGGTTAAGATTTGGTTCGATACGGGTTTCAGGTTGACTTCGAATGGAATTTTTAGGTTCTGGCGTGTTCACGGAAACTAAATTGTCTTGTTCGGATCCGGTTATGGATATTTGGAATATTTTTGTCGGTTATTAGATTTGGTTCGGGATTTCGGGTTTTTTCAAATGGAACTCTCAGGTTCGGGTCGGGTTGCATGTAGACTGAAATTATTTTGTCTTGCTCGGATCGGAGTACTGCCTGTTGTAATTTATTTTTCGTGTTTGTGTAGGGTTATGCTTTAATAAACCTAATAAGAAGAAAATTGCCCAGTTAAACTAAAGGCATTGAGCTCACAGGCTATTCACACTAATTGTATATTATACTCTTATTTCAAAAAATAATGCCCCTCGGAAAATAAATGAAGGTATTAGTCCCCTTGCCCCCCTTTCTACTTAACCAAAGAACCTCCAAATCTAATCAGGGAAGCTACTTAACATAATAAACATACCAAATTTGAAGCAAATCAGATAATTCTGCATGGAAAAACCATTTCACTAAATTAAGGGGGGGGGGTTATTAGCTCCCCCATTTCTCCCTTTATGCTGAACCAATGAACTTCCAAATCTAATCAGAAAAGCTCCTTATTAGAATGAACCTAGAAAAAAAATTAAACTAAATTAGATACTTCTGCATGAAAACACATTTATCTAAATTAAGGGAAGGGGCAATTGCCCCCCTTTCCCCCATTTTATACTTAACCAATGAACCTCCAAATCAAATGAAGGAAGCCATATCGTAATAAACTGGTATATCAAATTTTAAGCAAATCGAATAATTCTGTATGAAAAACCCATTTATCTAAATTAAGGGGACACTAGCCCCTGTCCCTCCTTTATAGTTAACCAATAAATCTCCAAATCTAAT
This sequence comes from Maratus speciosus, assembly GCA_963932465.1. Classification (NCBI taxonomy): domain Eukaryota; kingdom Metazoa; phylum Arthropoda; class Arachnida; order Araneae; family Salticidae; genus Maratus; species Maratus speciosus. The sequence goes on from OZ010794.1 coordinate 192,310,692, forward strand.
CAAGGCAGCTCCTTAACATAATAAACCGGTATACGAAATTTGGAGCAAATCGAATAACTCTGCATGAAAAACCCATTTACCTAAATTAACGGGGGGGGGGGGTAGCCCCAACCCCCTTTCCTCCCTTTATACTTAACTAATGAACCTCCAAATCTAATCAGCGAAGCTCCTGAACATAATAAACCGGTATACGAAATTTGGAGCAAATCGAATAACTCTGCATGAAAAACCCATTTACCTAAATTAAGGGGGGTGTAGCCCCCCCTTTATACTTAACTAATGAACTTCCAAATCTAATCAGGGAAGCTCCTTAACATAATAAACCGGTATACCAAATTTGGAGCAAATCGAATAATTTTGCATTAAAAACCCATTTACCTAAATTAAGGGGGGGGGGGTAGCTCCCCTTTCCTCCCTTTATACTTAACTAATAAGCCTCCAAATCTAATCAAGCCATCTCCTTAACATAATAAACCAGTATACCAAATTTGAGCTAATCGAATAATTCTACATGAAAAACGCATTTATCTAAATTAAGGGGAGAGGCAATTGCCCCCTTTCCCCCTTTATACATAATAATGATCTTCGAAATGTAATCAGGAAAGCTGCTTAACATAATTAACCGGTATACCAAATTTATAGCAAATCGCATATTTCTGCATGAAAAACCCATTTATCTAAATTACGGGGGGGGGGGTAGCCCCCCTTTTCCTCCCTTTATGTATAACTAATGAACCTCCAAATCTAATCACGGCAGCTCCTTAACTTAATAAACCGGTATACCAAATTTAGAGCAAATCAAATAATTCATCATGAAAAACTGATTTATCTAAATTAAGGGGGGTAGCCCCCCTTTCCCCCTTTATACTTAAATAATGAGCTTCCAAATCTAATCAGGGAAGCTCCTTAACACAATAAACCGGTATACCAAATTTGGAGCAAATCGAATATTTCTGCATGAAAAACCCATTTATATAAATTAAGGGGGGGGGGACTAGCCCCCTTTTTCCCCTTTATCCTTAACCAATGAACCCCGAAAAATAATCAGGGAAGCACCTTATCAGAATGAACGTAGGAATTTTTTTTTGAAGCAAATCGGATATTTCTATCAAGAGTTATCGCGTTACGTACATACGTACGTACGTACACTCGTACATACAGAATCGGCGGGCACATAAGCTCGCAGGCTTTGATAGCCTGTGAGCTAAAAATATCACCCTGATCGGATAATTAGTGGTCATTTTTCAATTAGCCTAACGCTTTCTAGGCTCTTTGCAATAAGCCTGAAAAATATCAGTCTAATTGGAAAAAGGGAGATGGATTCTCCAATTAACCCGGCTCTTTGCAAAGAGGCTAGGCTGTTTGCAAAGAGCCGGATTTCTCAATTAGCCTACAACATATATATATATAAGCTCGAAAAAAGATAAAAGTAAGACTAAAAAATAATACAAATAAAATCCATGCGATAAACGCTACAGCTGCAAATAACCACACAAATTTTATATAGCACATTATGTATTAAATGCATTTGTGAGGACCAGAATCCTGCACCATAAATAAGCTAAGAATAACCATAAAACATCCAAGAAATTTAAACAGTATAACCTGAACAAGAAAAAAAACAACAAAAAGCTGTGGCCTCTTCAGCGGTGGGCATTTTAAAAAGAACAGCAATGTTTCAGACTAATTACAATTTACAACAAACTATTATTCAGTAGTGGCAGTGGGCTTCGGCTAGAGTGTCGCAAAGCATAAATCAAATGCATAAAAACAATTGAAAACATACCGCGAACACTCCCGACGCCACAATAAAACAGTGCATCTCAAAGATACAACTGATTCAGAACGTATCTGTAATGTATACTGAAACAATAAAATTGTATTACCCAAATCCGAGCCACACAGCCACAAAAAACAATAAACAATTTCCAGTGATCCATAATCTGTCCATGGACGTTCCATGTCTGTTGCCACACAATTGCAGACATCCTTGTAAAACCGTCCAAAAAGGCTTTAAGTTATACAAATCATTAACTGTCAATCGCATAGCAACTCCTCAAAAATGAAGACTGTCTGTAATTAATGAAAATTAATGTAATTAATGAAATTAAATAGTTAAGGAAATATGGTACTAAATTTAGGTTAAATAAGAAGATGAATTTAAAAAAATCTTTCAATCTATTCAAATCTGAATTACATATGTTCATACTCAATTTAAGTTACAAATTCAATAAACCTATCCCCCTCTTCAATGAATGGAAATTTAAAATTTTGGATGATTTTAAATCATTTCAATTCAAATATATGATTGATTCTTCTAATTATACTTACCATGGAATAAACACAAATTTACAGAAGGAAATATTGAAATTGAAAAATACCTTTGCTTTTTGTTCAGACGACAAAGCATCTAACAATTTTGCAGTTATTTGAAAAAGCTATAAAAAAATCATAAAAAAAGCATAATAGCTTTTTCAAATAACTGCAAAATTGTTAGATGCTTTATCAACTGAACAAAAAACAAAGGTATTTTTCAATTTCAATATTTCCTTCTCTAAATTTGTGTTTATGCTATGGTAAGTATAATTAGAAGAATCATTCATATATTTTAAATGAAATGATTTAAAATCATCCAAAATTTTAAATTTCCATTCATTGAAGAGGGGGATAGGTTTATCGAATTTTTAAGTTAAATTGAGTATGAACATATGTAATTCAGATTTGAATAGATTGAAAGATTTTTTTTAATTCATCTCCTTATTTAACCTAAATTTTGTACCATATTTCCTTAACTATTTAATTTCATTAATTACATTAATTTTCATTGATTACAGACAGTCTTCATTTTTGAGGAGTTGCTATGCGATTGACAGTTAATGATTTGTATAACTTAAAGCCTTTTTGGGCGGTTTTACAAGGATGTCTGCAATTGTGTGGCAACAGACATGGAACGTCCATGGACAGATTATGGATCACTGGAATTTGTTTATTGTTTTTTGTGGCTGTGCGGCTCGGATTTGGGTAATACAATTTTATTGTTTCAGTATACATTGCAGATACGTTCTGAATCAGTTGTATCTCTGAGATGCACTGTTTTATTGTGGCATCGGGTCCGTTGGGGGAGTGTCCGCGATATGCTTTTGATGCTTTTATGCATTTGATTTATGCTTTGCGACACTCTAGCCGAAACCCACTGCCACTACTGAATTTGTTGTAAATTGTAATTAGTCTGAAACATTGCTGTGCTTTTTAAAATGCCCACCGCTGAAGAGGCCACAGCTTTTTGTTGTTTTTTTCTTGGTTTTTTCTTGTTCAGGTTATACTGTTTAAATTTCTTGGATGTTTAAATTTCTTGGAGGTTTAAATTTCTTGGTTCTTTTATGGTTATTCTTAGTTTATTTATGGTGCAGGATTCTGGTTCTGACAAATGCATTTAATACATAATATGCTATATATATATATATATATATATATATATATACGATATTTTTTTATTCTTACTTTAAGCAAAACTGTTTTCAATTTTATTACGAAAAGTTTTATTATCAGTTTTATTTAGTATATAGATATATTTTTTTACTGATATTCAAAATGCAGATTTGTTACAACAAAACTTTCTTGAGTAGTATTCAAAATGTTTTAAAATTAAAAGAATTCAATATCACTGATTGTTTTCTCCATTCTGCATATCCACTTGATAGTTAAGAGTTTTCTTTAAATATGCCTGTAGTAACAGGTAAAAGACAAATGCATATTTTTAAAATCAAAACTCGTCATTTCGCACTATCCCATCCTCGTGCTGTTCGGCGGATAGATTTCCGAGTCATAATTCATGGATATACGAGAAGATTTACAATAATTTTATACATTGCTATACTTATCAACTACACTATTTTACTTGATCTCACTTAATAAAATCGACAAGTTACATAATTAAAATGTCAAATATTTAAAATGTTAAAAACTTAAACCTTTACCCCTTTCAGGTGCGCCATTTGCAGTCTACAAACACTTAATTTTTTGCCCAAACTGACCAGTGGCACCAGTAATTTTTAGTACAATTCCTGTCTTATAATAGACGTAAAGAAAGCGTTTGATAATTTTCAAATAAATTTGTTCGTAATTTCTGGTGTGAATAATTATTTTTAAACACTTTTGGAGCAAAAATTCCTTGCCCCTGAAAAGTTTAATACTGAAAAGGGATGGGATATAATATATATATGTTAATCTCCAAGTGCCACAACGGAACCAGAATTATATATATATATATATATATATATATATAACGTACGTGACAAGAAGAACTTACTTATTTTCAGAAACGTTTGTTCGAAAATTCTGGTGTCATTCAAACATTTCAACATTTTTGTAGCAGAAGTATTTTACACCTGAAAGGATTAAATTTTTCTTGGTGTTTTCGTCCTAAACGAGAAATTATTGTGATATTTGTTTTATAATAACAGATTTAATTACTTAAACAAATTTATTTCAAAATTCTTTTCTTTACGTTCAGTATAAATCCAAAAGTTTATTTCAAAATTATGATGTCAATGTGGCATTTCGGAATTCAAATTGAATTATTTCATCTCATATATAAGGGTGTTTCATAAAAGATGGGCAAAACTTTGAGAGGTTACACATCCAAACAAACAACTTTCATCAAATAATGCACGGTCGGAAAAAAAAGCAAATGTGCTACAGGGCACCAAAGGAGATGTTGTTATATGGCAGGGTTACCAGCATGGTCTCCATTTTTATTCCGGAAATACGAATTCGTGCAAGAAATTAAAAATAGTATTTTTTGCTTTATTTAATTCCAAAAATTTTGTGATTACATATTGTACAGATTCTTTTTTTTATTATTATTATTTTCTGGTATGAATGTGTAATTTCGAGATAAGAATGGAGACCACACTGGCACCCCTATCATACGAGGCAAAAACACAGAAAGAAAGATTAAGTGGCAAAAGCAAGGTTGGAAACCGCTCTCCGTACAATCGTTAAGCCTCTGAGCCATTTTCATTTGTAGTCGGAAATAAAACGCAAATGTCCTGGCGCATTTGGAAACTTGATCGATTCAAATGTAAAAGCTCCATTCCTGTTGCAAGTTATTGGGAGAAGAACCACACTAACAGCATGCAAATGTGATATGGGGAAGAAGAAAAAGAACGCGTATGAAATATTTCACCTCGATTAATGCATAACAGCCGCTGATCCGACTCTGTAACCGTAAATTGCGGTAGGAACGTGTAGAAAGATGATGCCCTTCACTAATAGGAAAAAGGTTGATTTGCATTTTATCTACAAAGAAAAATGGCTCAGAGCCTCAACGATTGTACATAGAGCGTTTTCCCACCTTGTTTTTGTTACTTAATCGTTCTTTTTGTGTTTTTGCCTTGTATAACAGGGTTTCCAGTTTGGTCTCAATATTTATTTATAAATATCGTATTCATACCGGAAAATAAAAAAAAGAATATGTACTATACGTAATCACAAAATTTCTGTCATTAAATAAAGCAAAGAATACAAATTTAATTTCTGGTACAAATTCCAGTTTTCTGAATAAAATGGAGGTATAACAACAACATAACTTTTGGTGCCTAATAGCACATTTGCGTTTTATTTCTGACCATGCATTCTTTGAAGAAAGTTGTTTGTTTAGATGAGTACTATCACCTCTTAAAGTTTTGCCTATCTTTTATGAAACACCCTGTATATTATATCCCACCGCCCCTCAAGGGGCTAATCCAATAGACATGTAGGACCAGTGTTAACAGTGGACTACTTTTTTTTTAAATTCAGAATTCTTGATTGGCATCACTTTTCGGAAAAGTTAAATTCTTCTTGTCTTCGCCTTAATTAGTTGTCATTAAATAAGGCGAATTTTACTATTTCTAAAAAACAGGTGACAATTAAGAAATCTGAATTTTTAAAAAGTAGCCCTTATGCAACACTGCGTTCAACCAAAAAATTTTATTAATAAAATGTATGTTGAATTTATTTATTGGAATGTAATACTACATATTTATTTCATTTACATTTTAAATTTTGGATTCAAATATATTTTTCCCAAATGTTTATGGTAAAAGACAAAGAATTCATTATTCGCAGATTTCATTGCAATCCTGCGCTGACGTATTTTATTTTTTAATTATGGACAGATATAGATATCATTATCCAGCTCTAAATTTTGGTATCTTTATGTCAAAGCTTCTCATATTTACCATTCAACAAGGCAGAGAATGAGAAATTCTACTATCATACACGCCATATCGTCTGTATTATGGAGTTTATATAATCAGATTGCTTGATATATCGTACTATTGTTTTAACTACAAATATCCGCATTTTTTATCCTTTCATTCAAAAAGACGAATATCATTATTTAAAAAATATTAGTAAAATTGAATTTAAAGAAAAAAAAAACTCTCAACTGCCAACAATGATTCGAACTCCTAATTTTAAATCATATGAGCAAAGCTTGATTATCACAGTGGAAGTAGTGATGTGCTGAATGATTGATTTTAGTATTCGAATGAAACATTAGGCCGTTCGCAACAGTATATGTCCCATTTATTATTATTATTATTATTATTCAATCTGCGCCAGGAATTTTCTATCAAACAAGAAATTTGTTATTTTAATTAGAATCGATTACAAAACCTCATTAACCCCTTAATTCTCGCTCCCGTCATATTCACGGGCTGTGACTTTTATTCAGATTATTCGAATATGTTTGATTCCCACCAGTTTTATAGAATAGTGTAATTGGCTTTATTATGGTACCATTTTACCCATCATGTAATAAGGTGAACATTTCTTTTCCAAAAAAGTGGTACCAATAAGCAATTTGAATTTTTAAACTGTAATTTAATGTGACCGTTAAGGGGTTAAAACTTGAAAATTATTTTTATCTTACAAAATCTCTGAAGACGATGCGAAGAGTTTTGGACGAGGAGCCCGCGACCTATGCAAAGCGTTATAAGTAAGCGAACAAACTTAGTGCTAGAATCAGGCATAAATTAATACAGTTGCGCCACCTTGTGGACGGAGTGATAATTCACATACGCGGGCTTTTAGTGTGGCGCGTATTTTCTAAATCTTCAGTCACTCATGGAAATGAATTTTGTTCGCCACATTTATTGCAAAATAATGGCGTAGCGACAGGAGCAACCAGACGCACTCGACACCACGAAGTTTTCTTCGAGTTATCAGAAGCACTTCAGTTATTAATCAAGGTGAAAAAAACTTTTATTTTATTTTTAGAAAAATTTTAGAGGTGTCAGTAAGAAAACAGTTAGGTATCTACCTGTAGTTCACACTCCATCCGCTACGTGGCGCATGATCTTGATTGATGTGACCTCGCTTTTAATCTCGCGGTTACATCTCCCATTTAAGATAGGACGCTTACTTATATCGCTTTGGACCTATGTCCCACGTTTCCGGATACTGGACTCTTGGATTATATGACAAGGTGGTATTCCTTGGACAGCTGTGCAAAAAAATAAAAGAAGGGGGTGGGGGGATTAAGACTTAAGTTCTCGAGTTAAACACACACACAAAAAAAGAAAAAATAATAAAAATTTAGGAACAAATTAAAAGTTACCTAAAAAGATCAACAAATATCTGAATATCAACCATGCTTTTGCTTCCTTTCTTTTCACAAAGTTTTTAGTGTTAATTGATTAAAAATGTACACAGATGTTGGAAACTATGTTTTTGCGCATGCACGAATGATTCATTCGATTAATAAAACCATTCATTCTGGCCATCATTAAGTGAAAGCGAATTCTATACTATTTCAAAATTGTAGTTGTTATCTTGTTTAAACGCAGAATTTCGATCATAAGTAAAACGAAAATATTATGTTTGAAATATTGATGTTTTCGCTCGCCCAGTGTTGCCAGTGAGCTACTTTTTTTAATTCAGATTTCTTGTTTGGCACAACTTTTTTGAAACGGTAAAATTCACTTTGTTTTTGCTTAATTAATATGTCATTAAATAAGGCACATTATACCATTTCAAAAAAGTGGTGCCAATCAAGAAACTGATTTTAAAAATAGTAGCCCATCTGGCAACAATGCGCTCACCGTTTAACCCCCTGAGGGGCAAGCAAAAATGTCATTAAATACTGAATTCTCCCCGGAAAATTTTTATTTTTAAATACGGCAAAGCAATATTTCAACGATTTCCCCCAAAAGTTAAAAATATAAAATTTAGTTGGAATTTTCTGGTGAGAATCTTGTTTAAATTAGGTGGGATGTACCCTCAAGGGGTTTAATGAGCGCGCTTTATCGGAACGTTCACAGCCTATTGGGTGTGCCTGTACATGTTGACCGAAGCACCCGGCGACTTGAATGGGATTTCCACGCTGTCGTTGAATTATACTACGACAACCGGCTTGAGCGTTATACAATCATTTTAACCCACACTTTTTGTGCCCAGAACAGTTTTTACCTAAATCTTTTGCGTGGTATTTTTTCTGGTAAGAAAGAAAATAAATTTTTGGCATCCAGTTTGTATGTATTTAGCAGATGATTTAATATTTTAGTACCTGATAATAAGTTTTCTCTGCAGCTATAAAAAGTTCACAATGCATTTGCAATCAGATTAACCCCTTAACGCTCGAATTAAATTACGGTTGAAAATTCAAATTGCTTATTGGCACCACTTTTATGAAAAAGAAATATTCACCTTATTCAATGACAGGAAAAACGATACTAAAATATAACCAGTTTCACTATTTTATAAAACTGGTGGGAATCAAACAATTTGAGTAAAAGACACAGACCGAGAATATGACGGGAGCGAGAATTAAGGAGTTAAAAAAATATTCGGCCCATAAAATTTAGTTGTCAAATTGTCGCAGAGGATATACCAAAGTAAACATTTTATTAGTAAAAATGTTATTTTTGTTCCGGGGTATCAACATATAGAAATTGTTGATTTTTTAATCCAAACACTTATTTCTGACATCATATTTGGATTATACGATATATTTTACCAAAGGATGAGAAACAGGAAGGCATTTATTCAAATTGTTTAGGCATTATGAATGTTTAAAACTTGGATTTCTTAATGTTAAATTTCTTTTGAAATGTTTCAAAACAGGTGATTATGCAGGTGGTTTTCAAAGCATAATTCAAAAATTACTTGTCGATGGGAGCTTCAATTTCAAATTCGATTACTTAAATCTTTTAGAAATTTATTTCCCTTTAAAAAAATTATAAGTTACATTTCATGTCTTTTTATATCCCTTTAAAAATATACGTGTTTTCGAAATTATTTTTCAAATATATTATTATTTGTAATCAATAATTTTCATCTAACCGAATAGATTTCGAGGAATTTCATTACGAGAATCCAAAATTTCAACTCATCCCAAAAAGTAATTTTTTAATTTTTTAATTTATTATTAAAAAATAACAGTGTTTTAAAGGACTAAACTCATCTCTAATTAAGAATCTGTGTTTTGAGAATGTACATTCCCTTTATGTAAAAATTGATATAGGTCATAATTTTCGGTTTATTTAATAGCTTTTTTTAAACTCTGTGTTTAAAAAAATGAAATATTTTATAGTAAAATAGTAGTTGAAGAGCCCCTCGACACAAATACTTATTTTTTTCGCTTCCGCGGTTTCGGATTACTGTCAAAGGTGCCCAACTTACTTGCAACCTTTCGATTATTGTTAGGGACATATAAGTTACTGTGGAGTATTTTTTTTTAAATTCTATACGTGCCACTTTAAAAAAAATAATTTCTGCGATACGATGTTTCGTACGCATACCCTTATTTCTGCTGGATAGCTACCAGCATCTTTTTTATAGAAAAAGAATTATAGGTTAAACGTGCAAAATTTCGCCTTCTTTTAAGAAGAGATTTTCTATAACCCCTTGAGGGACAAGCAAAAACGTTTGTGAAATGCTGAGTTCTCACTGGAAATTTAGAGAAAAAAAATTAAAATTAAGGAAACCCAATTTTCCGACCTTTTTTTTTTTTCCACCATAGTTAGAAAAGTACAATTTCATAAATTTTTTCCGGTGCAAATCTTCATTAATCGTAGGTGGGATAAAATATATCCCACCGCCCCTCAAGGTGTTAAGATAATACTGGTGCAGAAAAATTTTCTGGTCTGTAAAATTCAAGGAGGCGTACAAACCATGGATACACTTATAATATAGAGAAAAATATATAAAGAAGATTTTTTATCAGTTGTGGTACGCCTGAATAAAAACAATAGTCGCCAGTCTTGACCTGTAATCAAAACGTTAATCTTTAGCGAATTAACGTTAATCTTTGCTCCCTTAAATTTTACGAAAAATTTTATTTTTTCTAATACTTTGTCCTAACAAATAACACAGAAAGTAAAATTTAATTTTTAGAGACCAGATATGTTTATTTCTTCTTTTCATATGACTTTTATTACTTTTATGAATATTTTGCATTTGTAATAGCGTAACTAGTGCGCGTAAAATGTACTACGCTGGACTACTCGGGCAAACGTGAAAGTGCGCCTGCTGAAAGTTTAAACAAAATAGAAGATAACATGTTATATTAATGTATTTCTTACATTTAAATCAACTTACCCGGATACGTGCTATCGCTATTTCCAAGCAGTAATTATTATCTTGATAATCTAAATTCAGAAAAATTATTTATCCTTCTCTATAATTGTGCTATTTCAAAGAATTTATGTTTTAGACAAAAAGTTTTGAGAAACCAAGAATGTTGAATATTTGCACATAATAAACCTCTATTGTAAATTATTAGATACTGATAAAGTTTTTGCGGCAAGTATAGCACTTTATTTTATAATTTTAAAGTGCATAAGCCATAATTAATATCTGACATCCTTTTATTGTGAAAGACTAATTGTTGAGCATTGAACGTAAAATTCATTATCAACAAGTTTATTTATTACCGTAATTTCCGGCGTATAATCCGCGGATCAAATAATTTGTCAGTACCCAGAAATTTTATTTAATAATTGAAAGAAAATACTTACCGCGATCTAATGAGTTGCATTTTTTTACATAAAACGTCTGTGTCCAAATATGATTGTTTAATTCGCCGATTAAACGCCAAAATTGTGGTGCTTGCAGGGCTCCCACTGGTCCGTTTTTTGAAAACCAGAACATTTAAAGAAAATAATTCGTAAAAAGTTTCTGCAATATTTGCAACAAAAACGCTTCCGCAGCTAACTTTCTGCTTAATTTATAACGAAGATTTTTCATTGAAAAATAGTGGTGTTCAAAAAACGAACGAAGTGGGAGCCCAGTACCTGTTATTGCAATGCGAAGTTTCACACGGCGACTTTTGCGATATTAACTTATTTAGATCCATAGTGCTATAAGACATATTACTTAGAGCTGAAGTAATGTAAACAATTTATTGGGTATTTTTTAAATTTAGAAATAATTATTATCTGGAAAAAAATTCATGCTTTAACAATATCTCTTTAAAAACATATGTTCAAATAAATGTGACTTTTATTAGCTGGGGGAAATCAGACACTTGTTCAACGCCGCTAGATCGCTTTTAAAACGTACTTACTGTTGAATTCCAGTAAAGGAGTTTATCAAATAAAATGATATGCTGTGCAAAATCGGAAATAAACTTTAATTTAACCTTCACAGAAAAAATGTACTAGTATTGAATTTTAGAGAGAAGGACTTTCTTCCTTTTTAAAGTTACGGCATTGTACTCCATCAGGAGCGTAAAGCTTTCTGAAGAACACATTTTTTTGTTTAAGCTTCGACTATATTTTATGGAAATACGTAATATAAATAAGAAAATAACGAATTAAAAATATTAAATATTATGTAAAATATTCGAATTTTCTTTCATAAAAAACAAACAAACGAAAATTAGTATTCAGAAATAGAGGTACAAGGAACTTACAAAGGTAAGGTTTATGGGAACAAGGAATGAGAGATTCTACAATAAGTGGGTAATTTGTCCCCGTTGGGGTTATATGCTACTTTTTATCATTTATATAATTTTCGTAAGCAAAATATGCATTCTGTAAATGCCTTTCTACAGTTTCAAAAATAAATTTTCAAGAACACAACTGTAATTTTTACCACAATAACACTTTAAATATTCAAATTGTCATTTCTGTCCCTTGTCCCCTACTCCATACGCTGATTTTCTAGAACTAATTTAAGTGTAACGACAAATTATTTTTAAAAATTTTACTATACAAAATACAAATTTACCTTCTAAAGTATAAAATAGAGAATTTTTTTTGTAGGTAATAAATAGTTTTATATTTATTCTGGCCAGAGAAACTTAGTCCCTTTTTTATGACACTACATTCCCCTTGTATAAAACTGCTCATGTGATTATCAAGTGTTCAGATAAAATTTGGATGACAATTACAATTAGTAGAAGCAGCCATCTTGAATGTCGAGAAAGTCATATGGTATAATTATCTGGATTTCCAAAACAGTTATAAACTTCGAAATAGATAAAAGGATAAGAATGTGTTTATTACATGTCACTACTGTCCCGTACATTGTCTTTATTATTATTTTGATTTATTTATGATTTTGTCATTATGTGACGTCCTTATTCTCAGTGCAAAATACCATATTGCAGTCTCACAAAGATAACGCACTATGAGCACAGAATCAATTTTCTTAATTTTGTCACTACTGTTCCTGTCACTCCAGTTCCCTTTCAATGAAATTTCATTAGCTCACTACCTTGTTAAAATTTTACACAACCTTGATTAAAAACTTATACACCATTTATTTTTATTTAAAGCTATTCAACATATTTATTCAACTTAGTTCTAAATGGATCTTATTTAAATATACTTTAACCCTTAATCTACTGACGGTACTTATAAGTACCACTCACTATAAAATTTTATACCAAACTGAATATTACTAATATTCTAATGGTACTCTGCAAAAACGCTCTTTTAACTCCATTTTATCCGAATACATGGCAGCAGTAATTCTAGGTTTGTTATTTTAGAGAGGAATGAGGCTAACTTTGAAGCAGTCGATGCGAACATTTTACACAGATTGCACGCTCGTCTGTTCATTGCTGTAAACACAGTAAAGGATATATAGCTGCCAACTTTTAAGCTTTTTCCTTACCACTAAAATTTTATAGTAAATATTATATTATTTTAATCGTCGAAATCTCACGTTTAAATAAGTCGAAATTTCTATTAAATTTTAGTGGTAGTAAAAAAGCGTAAAAGTTGGCAGGTAAGAAGTGTTGGATTTTTTTTATGTGTTCATTATGATCTTAGAATACAATTTGAATTGCAATTAAAAAAAAAAAAAAAAAACGTTAAATCTACCTAATTTTACTTATAAAAATGATAGAGTTATTAGTTTTTCTTTTAACCATCTCAGGGGTGGTGGTATGTTTATGAAAACACTTAAGTTCAATTCCCAAACGCCACATTGGCACCAGAATTTTGGTAAAATATTTTCCATTTAGTATGAAAGTGAAATATATCCCTTTGTTTATTTCCAATTAAATTTGCTGATAAATTCCAGTGCCATTCATTTATTCAACACTTTAGCATTGAAAATGCTTTGCCCCTGAAAGGGTTAAAGGAATCTTAAATGTGCTAAATTTATGTTAAATTGTTTGCAAATCAGCAATGTTCATTTCATTTTTCCTTGCAGCTAGGGGTTTTTTCATTATTTATTTTCTAAAAAGTGTGTTAATAGGATTGTTTAAATAATAGCAATAGTTTAAATATTTTTGTGAAAAACATTCCTGAAACAAAAATATGTCAATGTCATTTCGTTTAAAATTCTACTTAAATATATCAAGATTTATCATAAAATATCGCATTACGCATAAAATAAATTGTCTGCATTTTTTTTTCAATTTACATAACAATGTATCAAACCTCCCGCGCTAGTGTATCAAACCTCCTCAGTAATGGGGAGATTTGATACAGTAGTAACCATTCAAAATAATTGGAATATATATTTTGAATGACTATTTTTTAAATTCACAATATTTTTAATAAATGAATAAAAGGTCACTTTATCAGAAAACACGAAACATTTGTTTAAAAATAGCTTTCTAAGGGTTGTAAAAAATTAGTTAAAAAAAGTTTATCATACCTCCCCTACCTTCCCTACCTCCCCTATATGAATGGGTTAAAACATTTTCATATTTTTCGGGGTTAAGCATATGCATATATGTGTGTAAGTTTAGATTTAGGCGATTAACAGTACAAATGCAAAATGAGCCGCAAATAATATTTGTTAGTTTTGTTATTCGTGCTACAAATTAATGAAATCAATTATTTGTAGTTTTTATTAATTATGTAATTACTTACCGTTTCCTCTAGGCAATTTTTTTTAGTGTGCCACAATCTGTCCCCTTTGAAATTGGCAAAAGGCACCCTGCCTCTTTAAAAAATATTGAAATTCACGTATAGTTGTAGACAGAGATTTCTTGTCAAAAATTTTCAAATTCCATAGTATTTCAAAATCTATGTCCCCAAGGCCTTGCAAAAATGAGAGAACTTTGTTTCTTTAAAAAAAACGTAAAACATATTGTTATTTAATTGTATTTTTCAATTTGTAATTCAAAAATTATTAAAATTAATGACACTTTATTTATTATACTAAGAAACTACTTTTTTACCCTTATACATAGCTGCCAACATCTTACCCTTTTTCAGACCACAAAAATTTTATAGTAAATTTTACCTTTTTAAATAGCCATAATCTGCCTATTAAATAAGACAAAAATCTCTATTAAATTTTTGTGGTCTGAAAAAGCGGAAGAGTTGGCAGCTATGCTTATATAATTACCGAACTCATTACTAATATATTTCTTCATGAAATGGTTTTTGGAACAAGCATCCTGTCCCTTTTTCTTTCTAGAATGAGCACTAAACTATTAATTATCATTTTAGTAATTAAAGCATAAAAATGTATATGTTCCTAATTACAGAGTTAATTTTTTGTTTAATAATTATTAATTTTAAGTAGTGTTAAACAATTTAATATTAAATACGGTTATTTAAATAATTTTAATAAAGGTAAATATCACTAGTTAGTACTTAATATAGTTTTACATAATTATTACAAAATGTTAATCGATATAACATTATTGCATGCTAATAACTAATGAAACTACTAATTTACGGTTTTTATAATTTATGTAATTACTGACTAATAATTATAATTTTATTAATTAAAGTGCAAAATCACAGAATAGGCTAGCAATTGGACGTTTAATTGTTTTTGGAAATCTAAAATATTTTGTAGCTATTCAGTTTTTGAGCGCTGGGAAAATAATCTTAAAAATCCGATTTAAATAAAAAAATTTCTTTTTTTTTAATCATGATTTTTTACACCCTTTTTTACACACACCATAACTATAGAATTAGCATCGGCTGCCTATTTAGATGTCGAAATTTTTCAGATCTTCAAAATTTAATTTTTTTAATTAAATTTGCTTCTTACAGGACTGATGAAGGAAATGTATATACATATACATATATTGGAAATGAAACCTTATTTTATTAAATGAAGAAAAAAAATGTCATATCGTTACATTTAGAAAACGCTGTTGCGCAGAAAATAATTTAAAGAAAGCAAATTAATGTAAATTTTATTTTCATTTAACAACCGGTTCGTCGCACTCAATACAAATTAACAACCGGTTCTACCGAACCGGTGCGAACCGGCGGAATCCCACCACTGGTTACCAGTCTGGCCCCCATTTTTGTTTCAAAATTTCAGATTCATCCCGAAAAATTATAACGAAAAATTTTTACTGTATACAACTACAAAATTTCTGTCATTACATAAAGCAAATAATACTATTTTTAATTTCTGGCACGAATTCGGAATTTCTGAGCAAAAAACAGAAGCCAATCTGGAATACCTGCACCTCCTGAACATAATCTAGAGACGTTCGTGCACACATTTTATATGATCATATAAATAACATCGAGCCAGGACACCGCACAGGAATAACAACAAGGACACCGCACAATGAGGAACAAGTGTTAAGTATATTGCAGAATTCCATACAATTCCATATTCGTGCGATAAGCCAACCGGTGGGGTTTTCGCACACCACTGTCTGGAGGATACTACGGGAAAACAAAATGAACCCATACCATCTGCAAAGCGTGCAAGAATTATACCCTGAAGATTATCCACACAGGAAGACGTTTGCTAAATCGTATTTGCATCAGATTGCAGCAGACAACACATTTGCAGCGTTTGTATTGTTTACGGATGCAACAACCTTTACAAGAGAGGGAGCCTTCAATAAACATAATGCCCATATTTGGGCATTGGCAAATCCCCATGTTACGAGATCACGTGCTGCTCAAAGGCGTTTTTCTAGCAATGTTTGGGCCGGCATTCTTGGGGACTACCTTATTAAACCATATATTCTACCCTACCGTTTGGACGGATGGGCATACTTAATATTCCTACAACAAGTTCTGCCGGAAATTCTGAAAGAAGCACATGTTCCTCTTTCGTTGCGCTGTTCTACATGGTTCCATCACGATGGGGCTCTTCCACATTTTACCAATGACGTTCGCCGAAACCTCAACGTAACATTTGCACAGCGGTGGATAGGTCGTGGTGGCCCGGTTCATTGAGGCCTTCAAGCAAGACTTTATCAAAAGCCTTTGCATTATCAAGAAATATAGCAGCTGCAGGAATCTTCGCGTTGAATTTCTCACTGAGAAATTCAACAACTCTAAATAGCTGGTGTTGTGTTGAGTGTTTTGGGCGAAACCGAACTGCTCAGGTATAAGAATGTTATTTTACTGTATAAAGTCCTGCAACTGGGTACGGATGACGTGTTCCACAACTTTTCTGATAGAGGGTAAAAGTGATATGGGTCTGTCTGTAGTTGGTGAGATCAGAGAGGTTAGTGCCAGGTTTAGGGATAGGTGAGATCATAGAAGTTTTTCATAGTTTAGGAAAAAAATTAAGTTTAAAGATAGCGTTAGAGAGGTCAGTAATAAAAATAATAAAATTAGGAGGAAGGTTTTTAAGAGCTGTGCTAGTAATTTTGTCATAACCAGAGGACTTGCGTTTTTAAAGTTTTTTGATAATATTGTGAATAACAATGGGTTGTGTGGTAGAAGAGGGATCATCAAGGGGGATTGCCAGAAAATTGCGAACAGTTCCGCTGACATCACTGAGATGGGTTTGACATGCGAGGGCGAGTCTGGAGAAAATTGAGTTGCATAAGAGCCAGCATATTAGCTTTATCATGGTCTGTGTAAGTAGTGGAGTTGTTTGCAGTAAGTGAGGGAATAGGGGAAATTATTTTGTTACGTTTACGTTTTAAAAGTCAGGAGGAATTATCCTCGCAAGCAAGAGTTTTGAGGAAGTTGTTCCACTTTTTTTGTTTTTCTATGTACAAACTATTTTTAATTTTGTTGTTAAGTCTATTGATACTGATTTAAGAGAGGGATCTCTAGAATTTGGAAAAAGCCGTCGGAGCCGGTTACGCTGTTTTATGAGGTTATACGTATAACAGAGAGGGATGAAGGAATTGTTATTTCTTAAAGTATTAAAGGTGGAAAAATTGCGAGCGTTAAATATGTTCGAGTTGAGATGTTCAACAGCTGCATCAATATTTCCTATACTTATGTTTATTTCCGGAAAGTGATGTCTTGAGTATTAAGGTAATCTGTGATTTTTTTTCCCTATCTGTAGCCACGGAGACGTAGGTGAGAGAGGATTAATGATATCAAATTTAAAACAGACCGAGAGGTGGTCAGAATAAAGATTATTAATTACAGTAGAAGAAATAGGGTATGGAATATTTTGCGAAAGAGCCAGGTCCATAATATAATTATGGGTATTAGGCGAAGTGCTAATGTATGTTGGTCTGGATGGTGCATGCAAGCTTAGATTTAAGTGTTGGACTAAATTATGAAGAGAACCACCCCACTGGGAGTTGCCATGGCAATCACAGCGTCTGCTGTTGGCATTGTAATCGCTTACAAAAAAGCAGCGGTGGTGGTGTGAATAAAAATGTGTAAGACTAATAACAGGGAAGTTACCAGTAGATAGATCATAAATTGAGGCTATGTTAATGTTAATAAGAGGACGCTGTAATTATACTTGCGTATTCAATATCGTTAAAAGTGTTTCTCTGTGTTTGATAATGCGGAAAGAGTTGCATTTCCAGGAAATAAAAATAAGTGAGGAGAAGCTAGGAGAGGAATTACTCATTGTCGGGTGTGAAGAATTCCGTGGCTAAAGTGCCGAATGATCTCATAATGATGAGCATTTTTTTCTTGTAATCGGTACAATTCTTTGTAAGTCTGGTTATATTTTTGAAGCATTGAAGAAATTTATAAAATTTTAGGGGCTTTTTCATCTCCTGAAAAGCCCTAAAATTTCTTTGAAGTCAGTAGCGTAGTTTGAATTGGTGGATTTTTCTGTGGATGCAGAATCGGTGTTATTCGGCTTATTTTAGGTGTTGTTTTCAGAATTTGCGTTTTGCGAGGAGAAGAGAGCGGAGCCGGGGCTTCAGCATGTTCTTTAGCATTAACGGCTGTTTTTTTCGCATCAGGTTTGCGTACATAGTTATTGTTAAATAGTAATCCCGCCATCACGCCAAGCATCACTTTGAGTTTTTCATTACGGTTAGTTTTAGAATCTAGCTGTTTTTAGTAAAACTGCGGTGTTTTAGGGAAACCGCGATAAGTTGCCGAGTGATCTCCAAATCAATTTGACACTTCGGAGTTATCATACCAATTTTGCCGCAATTTGGAGTGAGATGTTCTTCCGAGTACTTTGCGCTTTTGGGTGGCAGGTTGCAAAATTCTGGCATCGGTAAGATTGTTTAACAATGTTAGTGCACTTAATATGTTCAATTGTCACTCTAATGCAGCATATTTCATTAATTTTTTAAATCTCTCAAATTTGTCACGAGGCAGGACATTGACAACAGAGAGGGGCACTGGTCTACCATTTTTTCTGCTTTTCATCATAGAAGCCCTATAGCCGGTGACATTGTAATCTTTAAGCGAATCAATGATTGTCTGGAGGTCGGTATAAGGAGAAATTCCTCTAAGGACAGTTTTATGCGGGCGTTGTTCCGCTGGGCTTGGGATGGTATAGGCTATAGCGTTAGTGACTAAGTAACACTGAGCAGGGCTCGCAGCGTTCCTAAAATTTTCGTACTTTGCTACCACTAAATTAAAACGATAATCTTTGTTGTATAGTTCTGTAGTAGATGTTAAAGGAATCTACCACGAAGAATTCTTATTTAAAATACTGGTAGCAAAGTGCGAAAATTTTAGGAACGTTGCGAGCCCTGCACTGAGTTTTACGAAAATCGTCGTCTGATTTGCAGTGGACTTTAAGTAGATAATAGATATATTTTCATTGTGTTCTTTAATTCTGCCAGGAAGTTTGTTCCATTTCTCTTTAATTTCGATATAGAAGGGGTGTATTTTGAATGCTGTTTTGAAGTTGTTACAATCCAATTAAATTTTTATAATACGTAACAATATACTCATTTATCAGACATATTATTAGCTGAATGTTATAAAATGTGTTAATATATTGCGATTATGTATTTACTAATAGTCAGTAAAATGTAAAATTAGAAGGCACTATCATTTTAGCTTATTTTCAGTATAACTCTGAGCCGGCTCAAAGTTTGGCATAGATTTTTTGTTTACTGATAAATGCTGTATAATTTTCTGTTCATAAAAACTATGTAAAATAATGATTAAAAAAAATACAAAAATAAAAATCATGTCTTATGATTATACAAATTACCATTTTTTGTCAAACATTCCCCATATATGCACATATATTACATATAAAAATCGAAAGTGTGCATTGAATATAACATGACATGTAAATATTTTCAAAAATATGTGTCAAATATATAAAATTCATTTAAAGATATTAGTTGGGGCTGAGGTACTGAAATTTAACATTTCATACATTCGACCAGGGATGCCAGTTTGGTTTCAAATTTTAAATCGAAATTTTAAATTCATACCATAAATTCCCAAAGAAGAATTTTTACATCACGAAATCTCTCTTATTAAATAAAGCATAAAATACTATTCTTTATTTCTGGTATGGACACCAAATTTCTGAATAAGAATGGAGGGCAATCTGGCAACTCTGCATCCGAATTTTTTTTATTCTTGTTTGATTAATACTACTACTAGTATGTACTACTGTAACTATGGATATATTATTGAGTTAAAACATTGAAAAATTTTTAACCGCATTTGTATGTTTTATATGAACAATAAACATTTATTTTTGATAAATATTCATGGTTTTCTTCTTCCACTCTTTTTATACATAATATTCGTTCTAATATCATAAATTATACAAATCTTGTCATGTTGATAAATGCAAATTAGGAGACTTAAAATACCGCAATTTCCCGCGTATACGCCGCGGCTTAGTTGAGTCTTTTTCATACCGGAAATTTTATTTAAAAAATGAAGTTAAATAAATGCTGAGCAAAAGCGAGTCACATTTTATTTAAAACAAATTCTGGTAGGAAATCGAATTATCTGAGCTGCGGCGTATAAGCGGAAAATTACGGTATATGAAAAGAAAACTTTTTTCGCTTCAAAGTTGTCCTAACTATAATTCTTTTTTTTTATAATTTCTTACTTAATATGGTATTTATAATTTGATGCAAAGTTACCCTACATGGCTGGATAACATTGAACCGGGATAAAAATACATTTTTTATTGTTTATATAATTATTATTCTTTAATTTGTGATAGTCATACAATAATTTAGGATCATCTCTTCTATTGTATGCAAATAGTTGCGACAGTATTCTTAAAATAAGAATGGGGCATCTGAAAATAGAGAAAATGCAGATCAAAGTTACCCTGAATGACTATAGTCGTCCGCTGATCGTAGTTTTCACAATTTAGATCTTTTTAATCAATACTTGTATTACGTCAGAATATCTGTCTATTCATGTTCTCTTTTATTTAATGACTGGCATTCTGTTTTAAAAGTATACAAAAGTTTCTATATAAAAGTTCTGTACGGTAATTTATACAGAAAAGGGCCAAAATGACATATCATAGTAGTCGCCTTGCTATTTACAGAAGGGGATTCAGAGTGTGTTATATCGGTTTGTAAACTGTCATCGAGCAACTGAACAATTGCCTTTCTTGAAACTAGGAAGCCATCAACATAAAAGAACTGCCTGGCGCCTGTAAGAATTAGTACTTTAATATTTTACAATGAAATTTTTCTGATCACTAAAAATTATCTGGAATTTTAATTTATATATTATTTCTTGTAACAGGCCATTTCCATGTGTACTTGTAGTGTAAGTCATATGATACGATTTTTGGCTACCAGTATTTTAGAACGGGAAAATGTGCCGTAATTTATCGGATATATCTCATAAATTGAATAATACCGAGAAGACTATTCGAAAATGACGGTGGGCACAGCAGTTATCAGCTAATTGACTTAACCTACACCAATTTTTATGAAGTAAATATCGTACTGTTGCTTATTACCGTACACCCTTATTTGCTAAAAGAATTTCACGTTATGTAATCGCAGAATCTTACAATTTTAACTATGTATGCGTGGAAAAATTCTAAAATTTTTATTTCATAATTTTGTTGTCAGAGTAAATTTTTAATTGTCGAGAACACCAGGTCGTATTAATCCGTCATCTTTAGAGACTTATTACTGCTGTTGCACATGAAGATATTACCTTGGTCACGGACATTATCAGGGCCTGATTACTCCTGTGTACAGTAAGATGTTGCTCTGGTGAAAGAGCAACATCTTATTATAATCCATAAATTTCGAATTCACACAAGGATTTCTGAAGGAGGAATTTTTACTTTTTTTTTGCAATCGTTCTTTATTTGTCATTAACCCCTTTAAGGGCGGTGATGCCGTCACGGCATCACATAGTTTTAATCCCAAATTGCCACACTGGCAACTGGCAATGGAATTTTATGATGAAAATTTCATCTTTATTAAGCACTAGCGTCTCTTTCGTAGGCTATTCCCTACGACAGCGATGGATAGCGGTCAAGTCCATTCTAAATGCAAGTGGGAAGGGTGGACAGGAATTCTGCTGTCAGCGCTAAATCTCACAACGCTTAGGTATAAACAAACTGAAGGCTCCTCCCACTCTAGAAACGAGTGCCATCTACTGGCTAATCTTCTAAAAATAACATCTAGAAGGGTTTTTAATTAATTTTGTATTTATTTTTTCTTCTTAACAACGAATAAAAAATATTCTTCATTGTATTCTTAAAATAACAATAACAATAAAAATTATAATATGTTCTTTCTGTGACAAAAAATAAAATAAAAAATAATAATAAATAAATAAAAAGAGAGGTTTGGGGGTGATATATTTTAATACCAAATATTTAATTTAAATGCTTTAACATTGAAGTTATATTAAAATATATGTGTGTATCTTGACTTAGGAGTAGCATCTGTTAATAATAGCATGTTTTATTTATTTGTTATTTATTTCTTTTATTTTTCTTTAAAGAAATTTTTGTACATACACAGACATATACTTAAATATTACTTCAATGTTAAAGCATATAAATTTAATATTTGGCATTAAAATATATCCTCCCCCCCCCCGCCCCCGCCTCCTCCCCTCTCTCTTTTTTAAACTTTACTTTTCAATTTTATATTAAAATTTCAATTTTATTTTTAAAATCTTTTATTATTCTGAACTTAAGATACTGAAAATAATAAATTCGTGAATTAAGTACTGGATTTTTAATTTTAATTCTTGATCCTTCGAATTTTAAAGTCTATTCTGTCATATAGTAGTGCTCAAATGATGAAAACATTTAGAAAAAGAGTGCAAATTTTCAGCTAAGACCTGGTTTAAATCAAGATAAAGACGGATTTCTACTTCTGCCATGTATCGACAGGAAATCATAACATGACAGCCTGAAGTGGAACCATATTTTGTTGGAAAATTAAATTTCTTATACTATACTAATTGAATTAAGTTAATGATTCAATTTATAAGGTATGAAAAAGTTTTAATTTATGTTAATTTAAATTATTGTTTTTAAAGTTCAAATGTAAGAGGATATCGCTTTTTTATGTAACACTCTCTTAGTTGATTGTTTATTAAAAATAATTTAACTAAATAGTGTCCCCTCTACACTTAAAAAAAAATTTCTGTTAAATTATTAAAACTTATGAATGGCTATGTGAATTGTATTGAATAAATTGAACTATCTTTCTTAAAATGATTTACATGTTGGAGTAAGAGTTAGCTAAAATTATTAATTTATTTTTTCTCTTGATTTCTCTTTTATTAATTTAAATTCAGAAGCTTATTATGAAAAATAAGATCCTCTGGGGTTCTTTAAATTAATTTTAGATTTCTTTTTTTCTTTTTTTTCTTTATTAGATGGAAACTAATGAATTCATTCATAAACTCTTCATAATATTAAAAATAATAATAGTAATAATACAATATGTTCTGTCTGCAACTACCCATAAAATTTTCATTTTATGATATGATATATTAAGCTAGTAAATTTGAAATAAAATTTCTCTAAAGTAAAAAAAAAGGAGAGATAGAGGTGTGTGTGTGTGTGTGTGTGTGTGTGTGGGGGGGGTGATAATATGTTTGAATACCGAATAAATGTTGAATTATATTTAAATATATGTGTGTGTGTATACTGAAAATTTTAAGGCTAGTCATTGAAAAATGGTATTTAGTTATTTTTTAAGAATTCAGGGAAGTTTTTTTTTTAATGCATTTTTCTTGCATTTTGTTAAAAAATAATAAAAGTTTAAAGATTCTCTAGAATCTAGAATCTTATTTTTCATAATAAGATTTTAAATTTATGCTTAATAAAGGAGAAAAAATAAAACAATAATATCGACAGTTACATTCTAATAATTTGTGCTAGCAATTACTTTCCAATACCTTTAGGTAAATCTTACTTAAATATGTGAATGATTTTTTTATATATATAAAAATAGTACGATTCATACACAAAACATTTCTCATAACCATTCACAAGTTTTTAATAATTTGCAAAAATAAATATTTTAATAAAAAAAGCTATCAATTATTTAAGTTAATTTTGATAACTATTTAAGAGTGTGTTAAAAATAAAAAAAACAACTACAATATGCACTTAAATACGGACTTAAAAAAACCTGTTGTTTTTTAAAATATATTTAAAAATTTTATCCAAATTTCGCATTTACAACTTTTTTAAAACCCTATAAATTAATTTATTAATTTAATTCAATAATTTCATTAACATTAGTTTTAAAATCATCACCTTAACAGAGAAATAAAATAGCTATTTGTATTATTCACAAAAAACCACGTTATACTCTATAAATTGAAATAAATATTATTGGAATATTATAATTACAAATAACTAATATTTATTTGATTTTTTCTTTAAAAGTACTTTTTAAAAACAACAGCCTTTATCACTTTAAGAAATGCTTATTATTAAGCATATATTTACATAATTAGGATTTTAATGAAATTAATTAGATCGGTATACAAGTTAACAGTAATATTTTACCAATCATACCTTTTTATCATCATCTAAATATAATTATATATACCTTGACATTTTAAAATTTATTATAGGCATGAAAGATACTAACATATACCCCTTTCTTTCCAACAAACAAGTATGTAAACAAAACAGTAAATCTTCCTTTTCATGCATTATCTTTATGATCAGAAAAATTGCAAAAATAAAATACAAAAGCATATAAATTTATAAAGATGGAAAACTGATTTTATTTGATGAGAATGAATATTTACATGTGCATTTTCTAAACTCTTATAAATTGTGTTTTTCTTGGAATAAGGAATAAACCTTCCTATATCTATGATGTTTTTAAAAATAAAATAGTCGTCAATGACGATATACAAGATTGTAAGAAGCTGCATATATCACTCTTAACGCCGAAATCAGAGTAGTAAATCTCAACATAAAAAATGATGAAGCAAAACATCACGTGGTTTACGGAGCAAATTTCTGAGCTCTCCCAACCTTACCACCTGCATTTAGAATGGACTTAACCGCTATCCATCGCTCAGGTAGGGAATAGCGCACGAAAGAGACGCTAGTTTTATTAAGCACGCAAAAATTTACTTTTACTTGTTTACATATAAAATCTCTTGTTAATACTAGTGTCATTAAATTATTTGAACATTTCACGAATACAAGTACCTTGCCCCTGAAAGGGTTAACCCTCTCGCTGCGCAACCCGAGAGTTTCTCGGACAACGTAAAAGTAGCAAAATTTGCGCAACCGAGCTTTCATCGTGGATGCATTTTTTCGTCTATTTAACCCTCCTTGATCATTCCCATCAATTATTTTTTATCGTGAATTTTGCCTTATCTAATCGGAGCATTTTCCCGATTAAATCAGACGAAAATTTTTGTTTTGAAAAACCGGTGGCAAAAGAATAAAAATTCGTGACAGACACTCGTCGCAAAGGAGTTAAATATGCAATTTTTGAAATGATTTTGCTATAACAATTACGCAGCGAGAGGGTTAAATATAGAAAAAAAGAATGTTTTAGAAAATGTTTGGTATGAATGCGAAATTTCGAAATTTAAAAAAAAAGTCCAAACTGGAAGCCCTGGCCAGGGACTAGGTTGCAATTTTGGCCTTCATTTTTTCACGAATTCCAAATTGCATTTTTTTAGTTTAATTTAATGACAGACAGTCATTACATAAAGTAAAAATTCTTCTTTCGAAATTTCAGGCATTAATTAAAAAATTCTATATAAAAAACTTTCAAACTGCCAACACTGTTCAGAGAATACAGTTATTTCTGAATAGCGATTCTCATCTTAATTAACCCTAGAACTACCGGAAATTTTACTCAAGTTTTATAAAAACATTCTACACCAGAATTTTTACTTAAAACTATTTAATTTGTTTATTTAACTTATTATTGTCTGATTTATACATTTAGTTTGTTTTGAAGAAATTTCTGGTTTGAATAAATATTTTGAATGTACATGTCGGGTCCAATGGACCCGTCTGGTAGACGGAAGGTTAAAACAGAATTTCTGCTCTAAATTTAGAGAATATTAGTATTCGGAAATAGAAGTGACCATCAGCTGAAATGTTTCCAAGTATAAATAGTCTGTAAGTGTTGATAATTTAGCTCCCTTTTTATTCCATATCTCGACCATCTTACCCCAATTTTTATGCAATATTTTTTGTCTTATTTAATAACAGACATTCAGCCACAAAATAAAACAAAAAAAAATACAACTACTAAATTATTTTCGATATTTAGAACATATGTGCGGATTAAGCTGATAACACAGCACGCGATTTTCAGCCAGGGTTTAGATTAATTTTTAAACAGCGATCGAGTTATCGTACCACTGTCTTTTCTTGAACCAAAGAACAATTTTTTATATACAGTCTCAAGCACTCGGAAGAATTATTACTTAAATATTTTACATTTAAATTTTTCTGGTGTGAGAAATGAAAATATTGGCATTATTATTACTATTATTTTCTTATCATGGTAATATTATATTGAGGATGGTTCGCATTGCTGGTTAGTTACAGTGCATGCCTTTATTTGCTAAAGTAATCTTCTACATATGTAAGCCCACAATCTTGCAAATAAGTAAGGTGAAATAAAAAATAATAATACAGGTATTCAAAAATAAATTACCGCGGCCACACTGAAGAGGTGTTACTAATAGCCTACTAGACAATTACAAAAATGTCAAATCTTGAAATCAAGTTATAATATTTTAAACTTCATTACACCTGAGTGGTTTAACAAGAAAAGAAAAGGTCTTTCTAACACTTCACTTGACAAACAGGCGTAACAATTGGCGTAAGTATATACATGTAGAAGCTAGATAAATCATTTGATTGATATTCGTATTTTGTACTCTAATGGATGACAGTGGTCTAACAGCGAAATTAATGTAGGCACTCCCACAGGTATTTTTTAAAAATATTTTTCGGTTTATTTTTAAATTTTTCGCGTAACAGTTCGAGACCAACTATTTAATATGTTATGCGAAATTTGTGGGATGATTTCACACCTCCCTTTCTCTATGTTACAGGTTATCACACTCGAGTGACATCCTAACCTCTTGTTATAACGACACATTTTCTGCAACTGTCGAATTAGAACTATTTTTAAGTAAAAAATAAATTTTACATGTGGTTTATAACTCTTACTGATATAAATTGTGCAAAACAGTTAAGATTTGAAAAGTTTTTTTTTTTTTTTTTTTTTTTTTTTTTTAAACCAGGGTTGCAACTTTGGCACTAGCGTCTAAATCCCTGTCCTCACAACTGCTCATATCACAAATGCACCCGAGAAGTTCCCTAGCACGGCGCGCTGGCTCATACTAGGCTTTATTAACTTTCAGCTTAAAAGCGGATCATTGCATATCCTCGTCATAGTTAAAAAATAAAAAATAAATAAAATAAAAAATAAAATAAAATCAGAAAACAGCTAACAAATATCATTCATGTACAAGTTAAATGACCTTTATTTAAAACCGGATTTAAATTGCTTGATCATCCTTTATTTGTATTATTATTTTTTTTTTAAATCTGAATAAAATCAGTTTATTTATTTATCTTTTGTATTGATTTTTACTGGAGACGGGATTTTTTATTTATTAATGTTCAATAAATAGAAATTAAAACAATATTACAGACAACTTAAACACAATGAAAGAGGTAACATTTTCCAAAATTTCTGTCTTTTAGAAAAAAAAAAATCGCTATTATTTTATAAAAATAAATACTAGAATACATTTAAAAAAAAAAAATCTGCCTTTTATGTATTGATGCGAGATACAATATCCTAAAAATAAAATGTATGGGTAAATATTTTTTTTAAAAAATTACTTTATTTCCTATTTAGATGATCACGTTATTTTTGTAAGAATATAACAAGACTGATGTGCCAATTCCAAAATTTTATTATATCTTATACATGTTAATAATTCAAAATTCGCTATCACAGTGCTAAAATTAAATGACAATCTATGTCCATCATGAGGAATATAAAGGTATATAGGTTCGTTGTATTGGATGCATTTAATAAGTATCGCATTGCTTCAAACAAATCATTGAATTTCGGAACTCGACCTCTTAGATGTCCGCAACCAAAATTCTAACCAAAATTGTATAAAATTAACACCTGTTGTTCAATATACACCCAATTCTAATAAGGATCTATATAAGTGAAAATGTAACAGAATACTAAGTTTGATTAAATTGCATGCCTTAGTTTTTGAGATATAGCTTTTGCGGGAATCGTGAAAAATTTAGCATAGCAGCGTCACCTGTTGTGCGATTTACAACAAAAACTAATCAGTAACAGCTTACATAAACATCTGACTGAATATGAAGTTTGATGAAAATCCGTGCATTAGTTCTTGAGATAGAGCTATTAATTACTCAAATCGTACAGAAAGCTGCACAGCAGCGCTACCTGTTGGGCGATATACCAAAAACTAATCAAGCTAATTTATATCAAGCTCTAACTGAACCAAAGTTTTATTAAATTCCGTACATCAATTCTTGATAGAGTTATTGCTGAAATCGTGAAAATATCAGCATATCAACGCTACCTATTGGGCGATATACAACAAACACTAATTAGCACCAGTTCATACCAAGGTTTAACTGAATCTATAGGTTTGTGAAATTTCGTGTATGAGTTATTGAGAAAGAGCGCACACAAAATGTTTGTCTCATACAGACAGACTCACGGACAGAGAAACAGAGAGACATTTTCTAAAAACCATTAAATCGTGTTCAGGATTTTCGAAAACTTATAAATCCACCGAAAACCGGAATTCTAAAATTCTCTCTAATCTAATTAATTTCTTCTTGTAAAGATAGAAAAACGCAGAAATGGGTAACAGAGATTTTTCTTTTACAATTTTTATTAGTAATTAAAATCAGTACAAAAACCCTCAACGGGTTAAACATTTCTGACACAGCACTTTATCTTACTGCTCTAAAAAATATAAATATAGGTCTTAAAAATAATGATATCAAACTTTGGGTAACACTATGCTATTAACTAAAAGAAAAACATATCATCATTTTCTTTTTTCTATTTATATTCACAAGTGGAAACGGTATTTTCAACGTCAATTGATATATAAACTATTTATTCACTAATACTTTTTCATTCAGGTCTCGCATAAATTCAAAATATGGGTTTTAAATGAGATGATATGAAAAATTGAGTGGCGAATTTATAAAACTTTAAAAGGTTTGTTTTAAAATTCGATAAAAAATATTTTTGGTTTGTCTTTTTAAATATATTTTCACATCCAAACGATATTTTTTATTTTCCAGTACACTGTTAAATATATCACATTTTCACTGAGACTATATCATACCATAGCTGCCAACCTTTGCGCTTTTTTTTTACCACTAAAATTTAGAAGAGATTTTTCCCTTGTTTAATCGTGAGATTTTGACTATTAAATAAGGCGATATTTACAAGAAAATTTTAGTGGTAGGAAAAAAGCGTAAAGGTTGGCAGCTATGTCATACATTGAAATGTATTATTTTAATTCATTGAGTTATCTTTTGTGTCAAGATATCCAAAAATCATAAGTAAAATTTATGTAAATGTATTCTTTGCATCATAGTAGCCAAATTAAATGAAATATATGCAAATCGATAACATGACACAAAGAAAACCTTATAGTTTCTTATTTTTTTTTATTCTTTATTTAAAGAAAATAATCTGTAACATTTGCTGTTCAGCAAAAAGAATAAATAAATAATTACTGTTAAGTTTGAAGCTTTTAATAAACACGTAGAAAGCATGTTCAAAGTTTAGTCATATATGCATTTCTTGCTTTATACTTTGCACACACATCTGGAGTCCCTGATGACTGATAATTATAAACAGTGAAGTTCTTAGCAATAAATGAAGAGTGTCACATTTAAGCCGATACAGTTCAAAGCATTGAGTAATGTAGAAAATTTCCGAAGAAACAGACGAAATTTTTGAAACACAAATAGTTTCGGCCGAATTTTCAGCAGCATTTTCCCCGAAAACGAATGTTTGGCGAAACTTCGATTTTGGGCCGAAAGCATAACGAATATTTCGGTCAATCTACACTTAAAGTTACTAAAACATTTAAATATATTATACGCAACTCGTTAGTCGCTTATCCTTGGATATCTAATGCCAGATGTTTAAGATTTGATTGCTTACCTTTACCTGAGAAAGACATTGTAAAAACTAATATATGCCATATGTTATTTATTCTTTCCTTTAACCCTTAAATGGCTGAGTTTTCAAAAATCATTTAAAAAATATTTTTTGGTTTTTTTTTTTTTTTTTTTTTTTTTTTTTTTTTTTTTTTTTTAAATAAATCATGTGAAAAATACTTTAAAAAATCATATTTTGTTTTAAGTATGGTTTACGGCTAAAAAACTGTTTGTTACTAATCGGCAATACTGGTGTTTTTTTGAAAAAATAATTTTCCTTGATAAAATTCTTTAATGCTAAACACACAAGAATTTTGAGAACTGTGATAAGAAATGAATTTTACTTGCTCTCTGCACAACAAAATAGTGTATTTCGCAAGCTTACAAACAAAACAAAAAGAACATGTATAACAATTCAAAAAATAAATCTATCTTTATTCTTAAACAGCAAAAATGTTGCCATCTAAATGTTGAAAAACGATTTACTAGTATATTTTCAGAATGTATTCCATTGGCAACACTAGACATTATAGCTTCAATATTATTCTAATAGTATTTATAATCTTAAACTGGGTATGTTGCCGAAAAGCAACAACCGGCATTTAAGGATTAAATACTGACGCAACCAGATATTTGATAAGTACAAAAAAAATAACAAAATTCACAAAAATCGTATTCATAACATCTAAAGGAAAACATTTTTATCCATAAATATTCCTCTACATTCATCTATTTATTTTATTCAGAATCAATAAATAAAAATTTACTCCAACTACTATCAAATATATTTAAAATCATTTTTCTCCCCACGCCAATAACAAAACACACACACACACAAAATGCATCTAAATTCATTTCCGCAGATAAAAAATAAAAACCATATTTTCCCTTTAACACTAGAACCGCCGTAGCGGTCATTTTGACCGCTACCAAATATAAATGTTTTGATTAATACCAGACATTTCTTTCTAAAATAAGTTTAAAATGTACCTCGGAGAAATAAGTTAAATAAATATGTTAAGTAGTTTCAATTAAAATTTCCGGTTTGAAATATTTTTATAACACTTCAGTAAAATTTCCGGCTGTTCTAGTGTTAATTAACCCCTTGAGGGGCGGTGGGATATATTTTATCCCACCTACGATTAATGAAGATTTACACCAGAAAAAAATTACAAAAATTTACTTTGACCTTTCAGGCACGCAATTTGCAGTCTCCAAAGTCTTAATTTTAATATCCGAACTGACAGGTGTCACCAAAAATATTTAGTACATTTCCAAAATTATAACAGACGTGAAGAAAGGATTTTGATTATTTTTCAAATGAATGTGTTCGTAAATTGCGGTGTGAATTAATTATTTGAACATTTTGGAGCAGAAAATCCTTGCTCCTGAACCCTAGGGCTTATATTCCTTGTGCAGATAATCGGCGTTCCTAAATAACACCAATACCTTGCCCCTGAAAGAATTAATACTTGAAAAAGGATGGAATATAATATATCTTACTTAATGCTAATCCCCAAGTGTAACAACTGCATCGGAATTTTCGATTAAAAAATGTTTTTTTAACGTACATTATATGAAGCACTTACATATTTTGAGAAAAGTTTTTTCGTAAATCCTGGTGTTCCTATTTATCAATTATAAATCCTATTTATAAATCCTATTATTTCAACATTGTTGAAGCAGAAATATTTTGCCCATTGAAGTGTTACATTTTTCTTGGTGTTTTTCTCGTCTTAAACGAGAAATTATTGAGATTTTTTTATAATGACAGTTTTAATTAGCTAATTTATAATAGCTTCTAATGTGCGCGTTTTTTTATTACCACTAAAATTAAATAAACTTTTTATGTTATTTAATCGCGGAAATATAACAAAATTTAACTATTAAATTTCTAATTGCAGTGACAAAAAGTGCGCTTGCACGATATGTGTTAGCTAACAATTCAAAAGGTGATCTGAAATTACGCCTTTTTAATCAAATAGATATGTGTTGAACCAGTGTATCCAGTGAGCTACTTTCTTTAAATTCAGATTTCTTTATTGACACCCCTTTTCTAAAAGCTAAAATTCCCCCTGTGTTCACCTTAATTAGCATGTCATTAAATAAGGCGAAGTTTACTACTTCAGAAAAAGTGTGCCAATCAAGGAATCTGAATTTAAACAATGTAGCCCACTAGCAAAACTGCGTTGAAACAGAAATATTTTATTAATAAAATATACACTGAATTTATTTATTGAAGTGTAGAACTGTATATTTATTTCATTTCAATTAGTTAAAGGAAATTTTGGTTTCAAATATATTTATTTGACTTTAAAATATTATAGAAATTGTCTGACGTGCAAAAGATTTATGTTTAATTGTATTTAGATTAAACAGTTTATGTGCACATTACAGGTATTTAAAAAAAAATTCTATAAGCTGAAACGACTATGATATTAAAATATGATATTAAAATATATAAATATCGTAAATGGTTTATTAATGAAACGATATGGCGACCTAAAATTCCCCAAATGTTTATGGTAAAATACAAAAAATTACCTATTCACAGACTTCTTTTAAAACTGCTTTCTGTGCGGATGTTTTTTATTTTTAATTATAGACACATGTATATATTATTATCCAGATCTATATTTCTGAATCATTATATCAAAGCTTCTTAGATTTATCATTAATCCTCTCGCTACGCAACCCGAGTTTTAATGGGGCAACGGAAAAGTAGCAAAATTTGCGCAACCCGAGATTTCCTCGGGGATGCATTTTTTCCGTCTAATTAACCCTCCTTGATTATTCCTACCAGTTATTTTATTATTATTATTATTTTAATTTTGCCTTATTTAATCGGAGCATTTTCCCGATTTGAGAAAAAATTTTGTTTTGCAAAACCAGTGGCAAAAGAATAAAAATTCTTAAAAGACGCTCTTCGCGAAGAATACGCAATTTTTCAAGCTATTTTTAAAAAACAATTACGCAGCGAGAGGGTTAATCAAGACAGAAAATGAGTAATTATACTTTCATTCGCAGTGTTGTTAGTAGGATGGATTTTATTTAATCCTATTGCCTGATCTCACTACATTTTTTAATCATTCATTACATCATTCAGAAAGACGAATATTACTATTTAACTAGAAGTAATCAACCAATGTGATTTTTTTAAACCCACTCAATTGACAGCAATGATCAGAACTATTAAATTTAAATCAATTGAAAAAAGCTTGATTATCGTAGACGAAGTAGTGATGGGTAGAATGAATACTTTTACTGTTTGAATAAATCTTTCGGGCATGTGCAAACGCATATCTGCCAATCTTTTTTTTTTTTTTTTTTTTTATTCTTATTCAATTTTTCGGGTAGAATGAATGCTTTTACTGCTCGAATGAATCTTTCGGGCATGCGCAAAAGCATAGCTGCCAACCGTTTTATTTAATTCTTATTCAATTTCTACAGAAATCAGTGTTGTCAGCGAGCTATTTATTTTTAAATTCATATACCTTGATTAGAACCACTTTTTTGAATTGGTAAAGTTAGTGTAGTTTCGCCTTATTTATTGACATACTAATTAAGACGAAATCAAAGGAAATTTTGCAATTCAAAAAAGACATCGTAGTTTAAAAAAAAGTAACCCACTGGCAACTCTGCCAGAAATTTTGAATCGAAAAAGAAGTATCTTTTTTTAAATTAGAATTAATTTAAAAACCGCATTAAAACATAAATAATCTTTTTACCTTCAAAATTTCTGAAATTACGGATTAAAAATTTACCAACAGGTGAATGCTTTGATGTGATGCACAATTCCAATGCAACTCTACTCCCTGTGGATCATTATTGTATATCACATCATAGATGAGTCATAGAAAATAGTCTAGCAATAGTACAATATATGTACCTTAATATAATTAAGAAATGATAAAGAAAATAAGAAAAAATACGACTTTAAAATACGAATTTTTCTAACCATTAGATTTGTCTGCATTAAATACTACTAATATAAAAAGTACATTTATCATATACTTCCATTTGAATAGAAACGCAGACAGAGGAAATATTTCACTTATTTTATATGAGACTACTGCCCATTGGATAGGCATTCCTGTTTAAAAGATAAAATATAGCTGCCATCAATCTGATAACTGCAGTTTTCGGCGATTAATTAAGGCAAAAATCAGGGTGCGTACATTTTTACAAAAATTGTGTATCATACTTTTACGTTTTATTTTATCTCAGAATGATAATGTTACAAATCTCGCGATGCAACTGGATGGTTTCGAATTCTGCTAATTAAATATTAACCCCTTGAGAGGCGCTGGTATTTTTAAGAATACACGCAATGTTAATTCCCAGACGACACATTGGCACCAGAATTTTAGTAAAAAAAAATTCAGTTTGTCATATATGTGAAATGTAGCTTTTTCTTATTCAGGAATAAATTTGTTTTCAAATTCCGTGGTCATTCATTAATTTTAACGTTTTAGCAATGGAATTGCTTTGCCCCTGAAAGGGTTAAATAAAAATTTGCTGATGTTAAATATTGGCACCAAATAGCTAGGAAATTTCAAAGAATGTACTCACATTGAATGGTTATTGATTAAAAAGGATGATGACAAAAAAATCCAAATTTGGCAGCTATACATACTTGTAACCGATCATCAATGTGCTTATTGACATGCAGGGCTCGCAGCGTTCCTAAAATTTTCGAACTTTCCTACCACAATTTTAAAACGATAATATTTATTGTAGAATTCTAATGTAGATGTTAACGACTTAACTGTTTGGTCCGAACTCTGGTCAGTCAAGAAAAGTTAGCTTGCTTCGTTACTAAAAGCTTTTCCATACCACTAATTTTTACCTGGAATCTTCGGTTCATTAAATGGCGTACTTTTTGTATTATTTAAGGCAAGTATTTTTGCACTTAAAAAGTGGTGTTGTCTCCCTGTTTCTAGTTTATGGTGTCAAAAAAATGTTACAGCTAACCCTTTCCGGCGCGTGGTAATTGTGTTTATAAACTGATGAAATAATGGACTGACACCAGAATTTATAAATTAATTTATTAGAAAATAGGAACTTGCTTATTTTCACGTACATTATAACAGGAACATTTTAATTAAATATTCTTGGTGCGGATTGTCAGTTTTGGAATTAAAATTAGGTGTTCTTTTTTAAGGAAACCGCCCACGAAAGGGTTAAGTGGTTAACGGAATCGGCCATGAAGATTTTTGATTTAAAATACTTGTAGCAAAGTCTGAAAATTTTAGGAACACTGCGAGCCCTGCATTCATTCTAGTTACGAATGCTATTGCATCATTTATGATATTACGCTCTGCCTCCAAGGGTCTTTAGACTGAAACCAGAATTGTGCCATAATATCACATTTTCTATTTTAAGGTGACCAATCGAGTAGTTCATACCCCTCCAGCAGTTGATCAAACTTTTTAAAAATTGCTCCATTTCAGGCAGAAATGAGTTTTATTTTATACGTGACACTAGACATAATATCTTTTTTTTATGCTAGGACGACGGTTGTCACATTGTTGTCATCTGCCTGCAGTAATAGAAAACATTTTATGAATTTTTTAATTAAAAATGTAAAAATTTAGTTTTGGATTAGTTGGAGACAATTACTATAAGTTAATATAATCCACTTCCATCCTGTTTATTTCAAATAATAGTTTTATATGAATTACTGTTAATCACAGCTCAAGTATGATATTTTAAAGATAAATTTTTGAATTTTAGAATTATTTCTTCGATTGATCAACTACTGGGAAAATGGAAATTAAAGAAATGACTTATTTATAATTTTGTTGCTATTTAATTTCAGCATTTTTCATTTTTGTCCACTATAGGACATTCATTAAGCGTTGTAGCAAAATGTTAGTTTACTTCTGAAACTTAAAAGGAAGTACACTGGCCTCCAAAAGTTAAGGTACAGGGACTGGATGCTTTCGATAGCACACGTTTTGTCGAATATCTAAAAAAATTACTGGCGAATTGTTCTTGAACTTCTGGGATGAAAAGAACATGTTTGATTTCATATTTCTTGGTGAAGATTTAGTCGGGAGGACAATTAGGGGGCATATAATAAATTTAATAATAAAATAATATTTGCGATCAGCTAGGTAACAGAAAATGCTGGAAATGGTTTGTCACTGCGTTAAATGACTATTTGGGTCCTGTTCAACGTTTGTGTGCATTTGTGTAAGCATAGCACTCATATTCGTGAAGATGTTATTGGGTCTGTGAAAAATTCAAAATTTTTTTGCTTATAGCATACAGAGTTTTCAATCGAATATAACACAACTTTCTGAAAACCTAACAATGAACTGTAGCAACACTATACTGCAATTAAAACAAGAATATATTGAATATTTGATGAAATATGGGCATTTGTATGAAATAATTTTTAACTGCGCATGCGTGGAAGATCCTAAAATTTTTATTTCATAATTTGGTAGTCAGTATCTTGGGTCAACTTCTATAAAAAGTGCAGTCAAATGTTGTGAAAACTTAGAAAGATATAGTGAGCTGATTGAAAAGTTGTGGAAATTCCCTCATAATAAAGCTTTTTTTAGGAAGCAACTCACTATATCGACCCTATCTTTGTGCTTTTTCGCGATATTTGACTGGATTTTTTATAAAAGTAGTCCTAAATAGCCTACCAAACTATTTAATAAAAATTTTAGGATCTTTCACGCATACGCAGTTAAAAATTATTTCATACATATGCCCATATCTCATCAACTATTCAATATATTCTTGTTTTAATTGCAGTATAGTGTTGCTACAGTCCTTTTGTCAGGTTTTCGGAAAGTTGTGTTATATTCGATTGAAAACTCAGTATGCTATAAACAAAAAACTTTTGAATTTTTCACAGACACAATAACATCTTCACGAATATGAGTGCTATGCTTACACAAATGCACTTACACATTGAACAGGACTCAAATAGTTATTTAACACAGTGACAAACCCTTCCCAGCACTTTTATTTTTAAATTTATTATTAGTCCCCTGATTGTCCTCCCGACTAAATCTTCACCGACAAATATAAAATCAAACATATTCTTTACATACCAGAAGTTCAAGAACAATTCGGCGATAATGTTGGTAGATATTCGACAAAACGTGTGCGATCGAAAGCATCCAGTCCCTGTACCTTAACTTTTGGAGGCCAGTGTAAATATAATAAAAACCCCGTAGCATCGACCTTATTTGATCAACTAGTGGCTCGGTGACCCTATAAAAAAATTCAATAATTAATGTATATATATATATATATATATATATTGTATAAAGTTTCGCCTTATTTAAATTCAGAAAACGCGTTTAATTAAGGCGAAATTTACTATTTAAGAAAAATAGCGCTATTGCATCCCCTGGACATAATTTAGACCAACATTGTTTTGTGTTTAGTCCATCGAGCTGTATGTGTTTGAACTAACATACTATGTAATGAATATAGTTAAAATTTTTGGGTTTTCGCAGGATTTTAATAACAATCAACTTCATGGAGCGAACTGAGCTTCATATTACTTGAATGATGCGTGTAGATTTTCAGTAATAACTTGGCCGGTAACACTTTATGCATTTATTATCACTGATAACACAACACAAATAACATTCGACACGATACTACATTAATTTCATTTCACAAGGTAAAAAAAATGCGACATTTTACAACATCTTTTTCTCATCCTATTTTCGTTGCCACTTTTTCTTACCTATATGTTCGGCGGCAGTCGATTAATCAAAGGGTCTAGACTAGGTGATCGAGTTTTTGTCCAGGACTCATACTAATATAAAGTGTACGTAAAAGATCATTTTGAAGGAAATGAATTTAATTTTCGTGGCTATGTGTAAATTTATTCGTATACAAAGAACACTTTGTCATAATTGTGTATTTCAAAATCTAAATTTTAAAATAGTAGCTATTTTTATATGAAGACTGCCTCGGCATTTATTTTTTGGATAGCACTATTTATTTTACTATTCCAATCAAATTGTAGTATCACTTTTATACTATTATTTGCATCGCAATTAATGGATTTGGTTTACTTTTTCTTGCGAGCCTACACTTTAAATTAATTTCTTTAAAATTAAAGAAACTTGATTTCGCATTATCGGAAATGTCTCTGGCGACTATTTTTTATATTATACTAGCGCTATACTATATTATACTCCGCGGCTTTGCTCGCGTAATAGTTGAAATATGCCAAGTGATATTTGCATGACTAATTTTTATTAGAAGAACACTTTTTGAAATAATTCAAAAATTACAAATTAAGCCACAGTTTGACTAAACTTCATTATAAAAGTGCAATAGACAGAAATGAGATTTTAATTAATAAGAAAAACTAAAACTAATTTCAATTAAATGATAATTTAGAAAGTATTTTGAGATTTGTATGCTCATTTCATACCCTCATTTCAGTATTCAGTTGAAGTTTTGATTTTTTTAGAAACCATCTTAACACATTTACACTTTAAAATTAACCATCATGTCAAATTCCAAGCTTCTTGTCTAACAGTCTGCCACCTCTCTGGTGTTAGTGGCACCAACATAAAATGTCGAAACAGAGTTGTAATGGAATGTCTCGAAAAATGTTGAAACAGAGACTGTCACCATTAATTTGCCAACATTAACCTTGAAATCGGTTGTATTTCTAATATTATATAGAAAACGGAATTGATGTTTTAAAGTCTTTCTTGTTGTTCCTGCCAACCAGATGATAGTGCCACCAGCATAAAATATAGCCCGTATAGGATCAGGGACTATCACTCTTGACTCGCAACCAATAACTTCTGCAATCAGTTTATTATTTCCTGAGATTCCATAGAAATCGTAATTTAGGACACTTTTAGAATGCTTTTCGCTCCTTCCCTTCGCTTCACACCTTTTTAATTTCGAATTTATTTTCGACTGTTCTCAGAGGACATTTATATTTTATAAGTAACTATCGTGCTATATTTAAAGTTTCTAGCATCTTCAGTACCGCAGAAATCGCAATTTAGAAAGTTTTTCGCTCCTGCAATCCTCGACATAAAATATAGCTTATGTTTGAGCAGGCTCTATCGCCATCAATTTTAAACCATTATGTTTGAAATCGGTTTCGTATTTCATACGATTGCATAAAAATCGTAATTTATAAAGTTTAAAGAATGCTTTTCGCTCACGTCATCCTTTTAAATTTGGAATTTTCTTTCGACAATTCTTAGAAAGTATTTGAATCTTTGAAGTAATTACCATTCCAAATTTAAAATGTTAGATCCGCCTCAGTAACACAAAAATACGCAATTTAGAACATTTTTTGCTCTTGTAAGCCCCAGTTGGTAGTGACAACAACGTAAAATATAGGCTACGTTGGAGTGGGGACTGTCACCATCAATTTGAAACCATAACTTCTGAAATCGGTTTATATATCCAGAGATTGCGTAGAAATCGCTATTTGGAACATTTTTAGAACGCTTTTCGTTCATTTTCACTTCTTTTAAGTTACAAATTTTTAAAGAACTCTTCTTAGAGAGTATTTACATCTCATAAGTAATTACCATGCCAAATTTCAAGTTGCTAGCCCCTTCAGTATTACGAAAAACGCAATTTGGGTCGTTTTTTGGGGTAAATCACAATTTACAACAAAATCACAATTTAGAACGTTATCTTAAAATGCAACTGCAAGGCGGTAGTGACGCCGACATGAAATAGATCCTATATTGGAGCATCATCAATTTCCAACCATTACTTTTGAAATCGGTTCGGTACTTTCGGAGATTGCGTAGAAATCGCATTTTAGAACGTTTTTCGTCCATTTTCACGCCTTTCTTAATTTCGAATTATTTAAGAAATGCTCGAAGAGATCATTTATATCTTATAAGAAACTACCATGCCTAGTTTCAAGTTGCTACAGTGTTGCCAGTGGGCTACTTTTTTTAATTCTGATTTCTTGATTGGCACCACTTTTTTGAAATAGTAAAATTCGCCTCATTTAATGGCATATTATTTAAGGCGAAAACAAATTGAATGTTACCATTTCAGAAAAGTCGTGCCAATCTAGAATACTGAATTTTAAAAAAGTAGCCTACTGGCACCTCCCCTTCACTTCACCCCTTTTTAATTCGAATTTCTTTTCGATAGTCCTTCGAGGCGTTTATATTTTATAAGTAACAACCATGCCATATTTAAAGTTTCTAGCCTTTTCAGTATCACAGTAATCGCAATTTAGAAAGTTTTTTGCTACCGCAAACCTCTGGTGGTAGTGGCACAGACATAAAATATAGCTTATGTTTGAGCAGGTTCTATCACCAAAAATTTGTTATCATTATTTTTTTAATCGGTTTGGTATTTGATAAGATTACATAAAAACTGTAATTTATATCGCTTTTCGCTCACTTCATGTTTTTAAATTTGGAATTTTCTTTCGACAGTTCATAGAAAGCAGTTGCATCTTATAAGTAATTAACATGCCATACTTCATAGTGTTAGACCCTTCAGTTATGCAAAATACCCAAATTAGAACATGTTTTGCTTTTGCAACCCTCAGATGGTAGTGACAGCAACATAAAATATAACCTATGTTATAGCAGGGACTGTCACCATTGATTTGCAACCATTACTTTTGAAATAGCTTTGGAATTTCCAGAGATTTAGTTGAAATCGCAATTTAGAACATTTTTAGAACGCTTTTCGTGCATTTTCACCCCTTTTTAAATTTCCAATTTTTTCGAAACGGTTCTTAAAGATCATTTATATTTAATAAATATGTACCTTGCCTAATTTTAAGTTGCTAGCCCCTACCGATCACAAAAATCGAAATTTGGAACGCTTTTTTGCTCCTGCAACGTCTAGGTGATAGTGATACCGACTTAAAATAGCGTCTATGTTAGAGCAGAGGCTGTCAGCATCAATTTCTTACCATTACTTTTGAAATCAGTTTTATTCTTCCTGACACATTGGTAACAAATCGGCATTTAGAACTTTTTTAGAACGCTTTTGGCTCATTTTGCTTCTGCATCTCCTCTGGGGTAGTGGAAACAGATATAAAATATAGCCTATCTTGGAGGAAGATCTGTCACCATCATTTAAACACCATTATATTTGAAATCGGTTCAGTATTTCCTGAGATTGTATAGAAATTGCAATTTAGAACGTTTTTTACAACGCTCTTTGCGCATTTTGACCCCCCTTTTAAATTTCGATTTTTTTAGGAAATGTCCTTAGAGATCATTGATATCTTATAACTAACTACCATTCTAAATTTCACGATTGAACCCTTCCGTCACGCAAAAACCGCAATTTAGAACGTTTTTATCCTGCACCCCCTTTGGAGTAGTGGCACCGACATAAAACGTAGCCTGTGTTAGTGCAAGGATTTTCACCATCATTTTGACGCCAATGTTTTTTTAATCGGTTTGGTATTTCCTGAGATTGTGTAGAAATCACCATTTAGAACGTTTTTTTATAATAGAACGCTTTTCGCACATTTTCACCCCTTTTAAATTTCGAATTGTTTAAGAACTGTTCTTAGACATAATTTATATCTTATAAGTAAATAATATTCCAAATTTCATATTTCTAGGCTCTTTAGTAACGCAAAAATCGCATTTTTAGAATGTTTTTTGCTCCTGCACCGTCTTTAGGGTAGTGGAATCGACATAAAATATAGTTATGCCGTAAGGGTTATGCCGTTTTACAAATGCAACTCTAGCTTTCTTAATCTTATTAAATTAGATACGTGCTTTTGCTGGACTTCTGCCATGTAAACCATAGAGGTTTAGGCGTCGTTTGACTGATGAAACGT
This sequence comes from Maratus speciosus, assembly GCA_963932465.1. Classification (NCBI taxonomy): domain Eukaryota; kingdom Metazoa; phylum Arthropoda; class Arachnida; order Araneae; family Salticidae; genus Maratus; species Maratus speciosus. The sequence goes on from OZ010794.1 coordinate 192,352,705, forward strand.
GTATGACTATGCTGTAATTTTCTTTCGATTCTTTTTTTATTATTACAGAGGACTTAAGACAATCACTTGTAGGTATCATTTTTATAATACAGTCAACATTGCAAGTTGTTTTTTTTGGATGGCCACTTTGAGGCTTATTTTCGATGTATTTCTGTTTATTAAAAACTTTATTCCATGTAATAACAAGTTGCCGAGACACGTTAAAAGTCTGCTTGCAGTCTACCTTTCTTAAGTGCATTTACAGCCTGAATCACCTCAATATTTTTTATATTCCGGTACTCCTGATCCTTAAAATTAATCACAATAAGTCAATATAAACACTAATCGAAGCTATAGTGCCACTGACACCTTCAACAATTAAATGCGAACTAATTGTCAAAATACTTTTGAGCTAAGGAGTCGTCGTATTTATTTGGTGGCGCCGAATGTAAACAAACAACTTGAAACTTGATACATTTGAATAACTACAGTCATAGTGTTCTCTATTATAGCGACTATATTTTCTTTTACATTATTATATTAAATGAAATATGAGAGAATATAAGGTTGTCAAAATACTTTTGAGCGCTACTGTATAAAAGTTTTGCTTGTTATACGTGTAACATTTTTAAGTAGTGAAAAATCGAGTCTTAAATACATACAACAGGACAATACCAAGCCTCATTTGGTAGTAGATGATCCCAGTATCACAGAAGAATGTTTAAAAGATGGATGGAATTTGCAACTACAATGTCAACCTCCAAATAGTTCGGATTTAAATGTACTTGATCCCCGTTTATTTATCGTAATACAGTCATTGCAACATCAGATGCTCACAAAGAATATTGACAACTTAATTGATGCTGTTGAAGGCGCTATTTAAAATATAGAAGTAGAAAAGCTTCACAATGTATTTTTAACTTTACAAACATGCATGGAAAATATTACGTTTACCATACATAAATATTAGTATGCCATAAAGATAATTTTTTCCTAATGAGTTCACGATTCATTAGCTAGAAGATAGTTTTATGCGATTACTGGTGGAAGAATCTTTACAAAATGGGGCGTGGCTTAAGAGCATGGGAACCCTGGATTTTTCAAACTAATTTGGTGCTGTTTTAAGGAGAGACGGATGGTAAGTACATGTTTCTGACTGATAGCATAGCACACTGAAATCTCTAAAAGTTGTTTAAACAGAATCGTAAAATCATCAGTATCAATAATCAGTACAAAAGTACTGAAATGTAGCAATTAATTGGATACAGAGGGATTATACTAGGGGGATCTACTAGGGGGCTCAGCCCCCTGCAAGCTACGCTCGCCAACCCCCGTTCAGACACCGCAGAATCTAAAAACACGCTAATCTGATCGCTTTAAAAAATATTATAGAAGATTGAATTATACTGAAAAAAAGCTGTGCAGATCTCCCTGTAAACGGGTTTCCATTCAATTCCCTTTGATTTCAAAAATTTAAGGCCGAATCAGCAGCTGCTAAGACATCCAATGGTTGTTTTCGTGTTTGATTAAAGAGGATCAGTTAAACGTTTGAAAAGAAGCTAAAATAAAAGGAATTAAGTGTACAGAGTCTTTCTCTCCCGGTATTTTAAAACAATTTCTATAACAATAGCCTAAGTCATGTGACTATCATCAACAGTTCCGGGCGAACCACTTCGCTTTTTATATTTCTGGTGCCATTTTGGTACTTTAATATTAGCCAGGTACCGGTGATAAGTCGCCAAATATTATTCTATCGCTATCATTTCATCTATATTATAATAGTCCAAGTCATGTAACTGCCATAAATAAATACGCTCTGATCCCTTCGCTTTTCATATGAAAGTTTGACCCAGATATCATACCTGGTCCCATATTGGCGCGATTTTTTTTTTCGACGCTAATTTGGGGAAAACATCAACAGCATAAACAACAACACCCGGCTTATCAAATCAAGCAAAATAACGATACTATGGCGCCAGTTAAGTACCCGTTGCGTATATGACATTGGCGTCAGAAAAAAATAGCGCCAATATGGGACCGTATGTGGCATCTGTGCCGAAAGTTTTCCATTTCGATTAAAAAAAATCAATTTTTTTTCGAATAATACTACATAAAACCATTGTCGCAAAGAATTTTTGGTACTGTTACGCTACCCGGGTGCAAATCTCGACAATAACTATTTTTCAACTCGCCAGTTAGCATTTTTTTATATTTTTCGAGTGGTAAATTAAAACATTGCTTTGAAGTTGAAATTAAATGTCATCGTTTGTTACATTATTTAATATTTGGCCAGATGCCATATACGCGCCCGGTTTGGCGTGACTTTTTTTACGAAAATTTGGCGAAATCCTCGTTTTCGAATACCAGTTACCTATGTATTTTTGGTACTACGTAGTTATCCCGTCGACCAAAAATCTATCACTAAACTATAAGATTAAATGTCAATAATGGTTGATCGTAAATGTCACATTCACTTGACTTTAAGCAACTTACACGTCATTACGTCATCAAGTGATTTTATTTCGACGTTTTATTTGTATATTTATTAATGTTATACTATTTTCTTTGTTCTTTCGTTATTTAAAATTAAAATTATGTCAATTTGTATAATTTGGCGAGTGGTTTGGCGATTTATATAATTTGACGAAATGGGTCGATGGAATAACTAAGTATTACCGTATTTTTTAATTATTTTTTTATTATTTTTTATTTTTAAAGGAAAATAACCAAAAAAATAATTAACTGTAGAACAAAACAATTTACGTAATTAAAAAAAAGAAAATAAAGTAAATAAACATTTATTATTAAATAAACAACAATAGCCGGGTTACCATGTCAAACAAAATAATGCGATTTTGGCGCCAATTAGGTACCCCGGTGCGTATATGACATCTGTGCCTAATATTTTTCTTTTCATTTCGTTTAAAAAAAATAAAGAAGCGAAAGCCATTTATTTTAAATGTTTTTGTTCGTATTAAATAAAATGATAATGAAATACAAATTGAATTATAAATAATAGTAACATGATACATTTCTTAGCATACATTTAAGGGAGGCCAAACTTCTCGCCAAATTAGTTTAAAATAGTAACCTTTTCTAAAATCTGAAAAAAAAAATATATCTGTTTGATTAAAATTTGAGTTGCCATCATTAGAAAAATGTATATAAAATTATAAAGAAATTAATATTTCGAAAACTAATTCGAATTTAAAAATTCTAATACCATTTTTGAAATATGATGGTCAATATTGATTTTTGGTGTTAATTTCATTGCAAAGTATTCCATATTTTAGGAGAAATCGCCGTGAAACATAATCAGTTGTTTAATCAGTCGATTCATACTTCCGTTTCATACTTCCGTTTTATAAATTCGTTTCATTAGGATTTTATATAAAATCGAAAAATCACATGCCCGACATCACTGTTGCTATTTTTTCTTAATTTGATTGGCACCATGTTTTTGGAATGGTAAAATTCGCCTTAACCCCTTCGAGACGAGCGTCTTTTACAGAATTTTTAATCTTTTATCACCGGTTTTCAAAAAAGAAATTTTTTATTATTAAATCCGGAAAATGCTGTGATTAAATTAGGCAAAATTTACAATCAAAATTACTGGAGAGAATAATCACGGATTCTAAGCACCTCATGCGGCACGTATACCGGTCGTTCATCCCCAAGGGGTTGATTATTCTGCCATGAACAATAAAACGGATTTTACCATTCCAAAAAAGTAGTGCCAATTATATTAAAGAAAAGTAGCAACATTGTTGTCGGGCATGTGACTTTTCGAGCTCTGATATATGTAATTTTACAAGTTATATGTTGGTGGAGAAAGGTGACGACGTGAAAGTTTCAGAGGAGAGAAGATTTATATAATAAGATTATTTACTGTAACTAGAAATTAGCGACTTCGTTAAAAAGAAAAGGAGGAAAAATTCCAAATAATTTTAATAAATTTGTTGCTTTTTAAATTTAACCTATTTTTAATTTTTACAATATTTTTTAATTTTTAATTTTCTATTAATTTATAATTTTATTTAATTATCAATATGATTATTGTTGTTTCAAAAACAATAAAAATTTTTAATCAATATACTTGTTTCTAAACATGCATTCAATACAGTAGTATTAAAATATAGATTTCTGCCGCAAATTGACAGCCAAATACTTTGTTGTAGAAAATTTAAATTAAAATGGAATGTTGCTTGGTGAATAAAATAGTCACATGTAAACACATGAAAAAGCATTAAGTGTCTAAATATATTGTAACTTTACAAAAAGTAATGATATCTAACAAAAACATAACTGTGAAAAAAACAGTCAATTCCGTAAAAAAAATAAAAAAAAGTGATATGTAAGTGGGTGACATGTTCAAATAAAATTCACTCAAACTAATCTACTGAAGTATTGTATCATTGCTTTAATTGTTTAAAAATAAAAATTATTGATAGCATTTTAATAATAAATCTGGAACTTGGCAAGTATTTGATAAATGTTATGCCTATCATTTTCATGTTTTAATGAAATAATGATGATAATATTAATAACAATGCCATTATAAAAAATTGCAACCATGAATTTAGAATCACACTGTATGTATAGTGTGTTTATCGCCAATATAGAACAGTAATAAAAAAAATATCGCTCAAAGTTGAAAAACCAGCTTCTCCTGAAGAGTGCGTCGAATTCCCACTGTCGGTCATTTACGTTTGAAATCGCATTTAAACTGCTTGATCTTAATGTTAATTGAGATGTAATTAACCCTAGAACTACCGGAAATTTTACTCAAGTTTTATAAAAACATTCTACACCAGAATTTTTACTTAAAACTATTTAATTTGTTTATTTAACTTATTATTGTCTGATTTATACATTTAGTTTGTTTTGAAGAAATTTCTGGTTTGAATAAATATTTTGAATGTACATGTCGGGTCCAATGGACCCGTCTGGTAGACGGAAGGTTAACGCTACACTTTCAGGGTTCGTACCGGTAGCGCCAACTTTTGAAAAATATTGCGTGGGATCAAATTTTTTTGAGTAAAATAGCAATTACAATTTTCCCTCTTAATGCGTGCGTTTGCTGACAGAGGCGGGGGAGGAGCTAATGATTACAGAGGGTAATTCGAAGTTAAATTATGTTTTATTTTAAGCAAAATATGAAATTATTTTAATTTAATAAATAATTTTATTAAATTTTATTTTTATGAGTTCTTCCTTATAAATATACATTAATATTTGTTATAAATAACATAAAATTTACTAACTATTGAAAGAGCCAAAAAAAAAAATAAAAATAAATAAATATCAAGAAAAACATTCAGTTTATTCACCTACTTGCTCTATCAATTCAAATTGTTAATACAGATGGCAAATGTACAGGAATTTTGTTTTTGAAAGAGATTTAATTATACATCCGTTGAAGGGGTTCCAGTGATCCTATTACTCTTTTAATTCATGTCCTTACTGTTTTTTAAAAATGTTATTATTTTGAGGATATCATTAAAACCAAATTTCATTTCAGCGTTAAATAAATAAGGAATTAAATTAACTGACAGTAGATAGGCGAATATATCAAATTATTGGGTGGACTCGTCCTCCTGAGTCCCATATAAGTTTGTGCCACTGGTTCGTACGCATCGAGGGATTCAGATGATTTTAGGTAATTTAGTAATTGACATTTCGTGACATTACTGGTCGCTTTATCTGAAGAAATAATTTTTTTTTCATTTAATAATGTAAACATTACTTTACGGAAATTTTGGTACAATGTGCTTTAACCCATTAACGCTCGAATTAAATTACGGTTAAAAAATTCAAATTGCTTATTGGCACCACTTTTATGAAAAAGAAATATTCACCTTATTCAATGACAGGAAAAACCATACTAAAATATAGCCAATTTCACTATTTTATAAAACTGGTGGGAATCAAACAATTTGCGTAAAAGACACAGCCCGAGAATATGACGGGAGCGAGAATTAAGGTGTTAAAGTTCTCATATAGTGCGAAATCTGATTTTAAAACAAATTATGCCTTTCTATTTCCTTAATATTTTAAAATAAAGACATATTACGTTTGGTTAATGATAAATCATTAATGATAAATACCAGGAAAGGAAAAGCTGGTCGAACATTGTTCGTTCCTGGATGCATTAGCATATAACAGCATGAAAACTAATATGACTCCATAATATAATATTGTTCAACGGAAAAGCTTGTTCTATGACAAAGTTTGTAACTGTTTAATTTCATTGCAAGGTTGCCACTAGCGTCTATTTTTTATTTCTACCTCGTACTACTTTCTCAAAACCAATATCTTTGTCGCACCGTTTGGCAACATTTGCAAGAGAAATACAGTATTTTTTTTTTAAATACTGGCGCAAACAGAATAGAAAAACAGCCTCTTGTGGCAGCCCTGTCAAAACAAACTAGTTGCCATAAAATTATTTTAATTCCTCCTCAACTTTATTTTCATTATTAAAAAAAATCTCCTGTATATTTAATCTTGAACATTTTAAAGTACTGTATTATTACAGAAAATAATTAGGTTTAAAATTATGCGTATGGAAAAATTACAGGTAATATAGTCGCGACGGGAGCGGCTGCGCCATCTATCCGCGTTCCCAGTTTCTGAAATATCATTTTTATGCCGATACTAACACTATTCACTTATTGCAGCAGTAAATACCAACTTTAACGTGAATTGCGAAAGAAACTTTTGGGACAACCTAATATATGTTCAGAAAATGCCTAAAAGTGAGCAGCTATACAAGAATAAGTAATTATGTGTATTTATGTTGAAATCTCATCAGAACATTGATACAATTTCAGTTGAGAAAAAAGGAAATGCAATTTATTAATTGTTATTCACGTACAGCATAAAGGGGGGGGGAGGATTTATTTTAACTCAAATCTATTGGTATAAATAGTATACAAAATCCAAGAGCTGAGATGAACTATATCGATCTAAAAAATAACATAATTATTTATTATCGCTAATATAAGTTGAATCTATATCATTTTAATATACAAAAAAGAGTTTTATTGCTAACCCAACGTTTATATTTAGTACTTAAATACTAACAATGCGTAAAATTTACTCACTTCATATTAAAAATATATTTAAGGCATATATAAAAAAATAATTCATATATATATATATATATATATATACTCACACCTTTAAATTTTATTCAGAAAATTATTCATTAAACATATCCTTGTAATATAATTCAGCAAAATAAGCATACTTCATGAGTAAAAACAAGGGTGTGTGAGTAAAATTTAGGCAGGTTAGTATTCTAGGTTTAAGTACATAAAAAATTTCTTTTACATTTGCTGATTACTTCTATTGTTAAACCGACTGATTTCTTAATTACATATTAAAAAAGTATTATTTTATTAAAAAAATGTTGAAATTTAAAGTTCTTAAAATATTTGATGACATTTGTTTCATAAGTAAAACAAGCTTTTTTTTTAAAAAAGTAATTTCTAATCATCTGTATTAACAGGCAAACGAAGGCATATTTTTAAGTGTACCATGGCGCATTAATCTGTTATCTTTAGAGTCTACTGCGGAGATCAAGGTTAATAGTTTGGCCTCTATTTTTATTCCGAATTCTAATAAGAATTTCGAAAGAACAACTTTCACATTTAGTAATCTCGATATGCCTGACTTTAAATAAAGCAAAGAATACCATTCCGAACTTCTGTTACGAAATCAAAATTTCTCATTTAAAATGGAGGCTAAACAGACAATCCTGGCTGTGATACATGAAAATGCTGCTCTGGTAACTGAATACAACCCTTGTATAGTAATCCTCACCTTATTTAACACTAGAACGCCCGGGTATTTTATTCAAATTTCATAAAAAAAATTTCTGCAGAATTTTTATTTAAAATTATTTGACAGATTTATTTAACGTAAATCTCCGATTTTTAAAATTTAACTAATTTTGTGAAAGAATTCCTGGTCCCAATTGACATTTAATCATATGATTGGAGTCCAATCGACTCTTTCCGGGCGTTCTAGTCTTAAATACGGCATTTCTTTCACAAATAAGGGGAAAATAATTATTCGGAAATAAATTGGCTGTAAACCTGGGAATTCCAGTTACTCGGACACTGGTCACAGTGTTGAAAGTTGAATCCCATTTTTATTATTACCATCCCAGTACGATTTCTGTGTAGTAATATTTGTTTCATTTAATAACAGACAGTTCGTGATTTAAAAAAAATGAAATACAAAATGTCTGGTAGGTATTTTGATTATAAAATGTACGACATAGTGAGCACTGGGTAGTTCTCTTGTTGTTCGCGATTCACGATTCCGATTCAGAGTTCAATATTTATATACCGAATATTTAAGACCAAAGCGTTATAAGTAAGCGAACAAACTTAATGCTGGAATCAGGCGTAAATTAACGCAGTTGCGCCATCTCGTGGACGGAGTGTTAATTCACATACGCGGGCTTTTAGTGTGGCGCGTATTTTCTAAATCTTTAGTCTCTCATGTATATGAATTTTGTTTGCCACATTTATTGCAAAATAATGGCGTAGCGGGAGGGGCATCCAGATACACTTGACACCACGAAGTTTTCTTCGCCTTATCATAAGCACTTCAATTATTAATCAAGGTGAAATTTTTTTTAATAATTTTAGTGGTTTGAGTAAGAAAACAGTTAGGTATCTACCTGTAGTTCACACTCCATCCGCTACGTGGCGCATGACCTTGATTGATGTGACCTCTCTCTTAATCTTGCGATTACATCTTCCATTTAAGATAGGACGCTTACTTATATCGCTTTGATTTAAGACCGTTGTTGAGCAGACTAACAACTGACTTTCTTGAACTAAAAAGAGAATTAAAGACAAGCGACATTTATCATCGGAGAATTTATTACATATAAATGTTACGAGGAATTTTTCTGGTGTGAAAGGAATTTTTTTTTAAGTTCAATTTATGTAATATCGTGCAGTTCATTGAGATGAAATTTTCTTTTTAGAAATACTAATTGTTACGGTTATACACTACTTTCATCGTACTAGAACATTTGCCTTATATAATCAGAATAGGCAGAGAAGGCAGACATGCCATTAAATAAAACGAATATTGCATTTTAAAATTAGTGGTGTTGAAAAGCTTTTAGAAACGAAATAAGCAAACTCTTCTCTGGTACAGTGCCTAGAATATATAGTGTGCCGTTGGACGCTTAAAAAAAATGCGCGCGAAAGTAAGCATCCAGTAGATGGCGCTGGCTATAGTACAGACTGGAAATTTCCGAAAGCAAATTATTAATCGGATGCAAATTAGCGCTTTTCAGATACTTATTTTGGCATCATATAAGAAAACATTTAACTATAGGAATTTATTTTTAAATGTAAACAAGTCTGAAATATTTAAATAATGAATATATTTTTTACAAATTGTTATTTTAGAACAGATACTTATTTTTTAAATGAATCTTTTTCACACTCACTGGCCATCATATATTAAAACTTCGTAATTAAAAATTATGAACCATTTTTTTTGTCTCTTTGTACTAAAAGAAGGAAAGGCTCATTTGTTAAATGAATCTTTCTAATACTGGAAATCACATTTTAAAATTCTTAAGAAAAAAATATAAACGTTTTATTCTTTTTCCTCTTTGTATTATAGTGTATGAAAACAAAGAGTAAGTAGATTCAAAAACAAATTCAAAGATTAAATTCGATTTAGCTTTATTTACAAAAATCTACAACTGCACATTACTTCCAAAACTGTGCAAACATGTTATGAATATTTAAAAATAAATTCCCAATAGCAATATTTACGTAGTATTATTTTCAAAACAAAGGCCCATTTGTTAAATAAATCTTTCTCACACTGGGAATTACATATTAAAATTCTTAAGAAAAAATTATAAACATTTTTATTTTATTTTCCCTTTGTATTACGTATGCAAAAGCAACAGACGTTTCAAAATTACAAATATTACCAATTCAAAACAAAGTACAAACGAATTGTACATCCAAAGTTGTGTAAAAAATACTGATATTTTAAAATAAATTTCTGTGTATTGAGCATGAAAAAGAAAACAGTATTTAAATTATATTTATTTTATTTGCCCACTATATGAAATATATACGCCCACAAAGTAATACCTTTACTGATATTTCTTGTTAGTTTTTTTTCTCTCAGTTTTTTTTTCTTTTATAGTTTTTTCCTAGATATTTTGTTTTTTAAACAATTATGGATCTTAAACTTCATGAGAAAAACTCGTGTTCATTTACGATATGCTTCCCTGTCACCGGTCTAAAAGCTTTGAAAATTCCAGTCGGTAATAACGTGCGCGCCCTCTGAAACTGTGATGCCAGCTTGTGGCATCCAATTTTCAAGACCAAAAGAAAACGCGTTGGTAACTAATGAACGACACACTATCTATTCTAGGCACTGTAGTACTGGCAAACGTCTTGAACCTTTCAGGGGCAGGGCATTTCTTTTCCAAAAAATGTTCAAATAATTAATTCACACCGTACTTTACGAACAAATTTATTTGAAAATAAACAAATGAATTTCTTTGCTTATATTATGAGAACGAAATAGTACAAAAAAATACTGGTGACATTTGTCAGTAGGGCCGTTAAAATTAACCGTTTGCAGCATACAAACGGCGCTCCTGAAAAGGTTTTAAAGGGATAAACCTCTTGATTTTTTAACTCATTAATTCTCGCGTACATTGTTTACACGGACACAGTAGGCTACTTTTTTTATTCAGATTGTTTCCCTAGTAGCAAATTGTGTCTGGCCCTTGAATGGCCTCTCATCGAAATCCGATTACACGATAAGTGGCCGATTATCGTATTCTCATCGGACAGGGATGATTTTCATCGGCAATTACTCAGAAATGTCTCATTGGCCTTAGATCAATGGATGATCGCAAACTGATGAATTTTAGAAAAAAATATGATGAATCACCGAGGAGTACGATTTCATGACGATGAATGTCCGATGACTTTTAGATGAGTTATCAAGCAAATTTTGATGAGAAAGCGATGAATTATAGATTGGTTGGTTGGGTGTATAAATGAAAGCGATTTCAGAATATTCATTTTCAGATTTTGCGAAATATACATACATTAAAATTTTAGGAGTTAGAAATTTAAATATGCTCACTTTTAATTTCTATTAGCTTTACTACAATCATTTGAAACAAAATATTTAAACAAAAATATCCAAATTTTGTTTTATTTTTTGAGGGGGAAGGGGGGCTGAATTAAAGTTCCATATTTTCTTAGTTTATTTCTGAACAAATACTACTCCTTCATTTAAATAATCCTATTAAATTCTATTATTTATCCTCTTCCTAGAGCCTTTTATTTTAAATAAAGTTTGCTTGCTGAACTCAAACTGATTTATTAAAAAAAAAAAAAAGGCTCTAAAAAAGGGATTTTACAATATTAATACTTAAAAAAGGGATTTTTTAAGTATTAATATTGGACTAACAATTACCACTGTTATTGTTTATCATTTTGTTTGATAGAAATATTTTAAAAGAATTTTGTTAATTCTAAATTATTGTTCTGCTTTGATAAGTTTTTGCCCTTTAAATTTTTCATTTTAAAATGTGAAAGGTTATTTCTTTCATTTTATTCGACTTTAAGAGATGAAAAATGCATTGGGCCTTTTTTCTACCAAGGTACATATGAATAATTCAGTAAGTTATACTATTGTATAAACACTCATAACTCACAAGAGTGCATATTTTTAAATAAGCATTTTTTGGAGGGGGGGAGGGTTAAGGTGGGATTCAGGTGTCTAATTAGGTACAATTTAGGTCTGTTCGGAGATCCTTGACAAGAAGCATACAAAAGAAAAATGCCCTCACACCCTCCTCGTTTAAATAAAGATCATTTTTTATCACACAAACTGTCCCAAACACATACCCATATTTGCCAATAAGCCGTTTTTCCCAAAAATAAATACTTTGAACCAGAAAATTTATTTAATTAAATGTGTCTTGCCTCTATGTGGTAGAGATTTGAAATATACTTTATTTCATTAAATAAAATTTCTGGTTTAAAGTTTTTTTTCTTCTTTCATTACGTGGGAAGGTGGTAATAAGTATGCTTATATTTTTTTTTCTTAAATATTTCATAATTCATATCTGTAAAGTATAAAAAATAAAACTCTAAAATAAAGCACACCGTAATAACAGATTATATTTCTAAAACAAATGTATGAATTAGGTTCAGCTTTGCAAGTCCCATTTTTAATTCAAATCCAATTCATTTAACCCCTTGAGAAAGTGATTGTGTTCCTGTAATGTTAAATTCACACCGGATCTTTGAAAATTTTTGTTTCAAAATAAGGAAAAGCAATTTTACAAGTGTTTTCCATCAAAGTTACAAAAATAAAATTTATTTAAAAGTTTCCGGTGCAAATCTTGATTAAACTTAGGTGAGATAAAATATATCCCATCGCCTCTCAAGGGGTTAATATTCACAACTTTCACGTCTACGGTTAATTTCTTTTCTATTGGTACTACCTAGATGTTTAAGGAAAAATCTTATGTCACGCTGATACTTCAAGACTGTATTGTCTGTGAAAACTTCTGTAAAGTAGGTCTTTCCCCCTCTGAAATATTTGTATCTTTAATATGATTTAAGAAAAATAGATAGAAAAACTATTTTAATTAATATTTTAATAATTATTGATCAATCTAATTGTCCAATTTATTTGAAAATAACTTTTTGAGCCTTTCTGATAATTTTTTTCCCAAAACACTGCTGCGATGATTTTTTTCATTCAAAAAATTTACATAAATTTATATTCATTATGGAATTGGGCTTCATTAGCACAGGATCAACATTCTCTGGAAGTGTAGGAAAAAAATTTTCAACACCTAAACTTACGCATCCAGATGCATAGGTCACAATAGTTGAATGCGAACAAATCCACACAACGTGGAATAAGGAAAGGCTTTAATGCTCGTGATATTATTTAAAATGTTTAACTGTTTTTGTTTATTAATCCATAAATTTCATGACTGAACCAAAATTTAAAATACTACTGTAGTAGCTATACAATCAAACCTCGTTAACATAAATTTCAAGGCAAATTAAAAGTTTTTCCCTCATGTTATCATCAATAGTTTATATTATTAGTAACAAAATCGTTGTATTAATTTTGACAGGCATTGTAGGAACAATTCATATTAAAAGTATACCAGGTTAATTCTGTACATGTTAATGAGGTTTGAATGTACTTTTTGTTGTTTAATAGCAACATCCATCTCCTGTTAGTTTCTGTTTCATAGCTGCCAACTTGTACGTATTTTTCTTACCACTAAAATTTTATAGAATTTTTTTATTTATTTAAACGTTAAAATTGCTTGAATTGCGGTGATTAAATTAACTAAAATTTTCTGTTACATTTTAGTGGTATGAAAAATCCGTACAAGTTGGCAGCTATGCTGTTTAGATATTAGGGCAGATGACTGAAAAAATACATTCTCTTAATTCATTTTTTTTTTCAGTTTTATATCTCTATGCCTACATAAAACATCACATCATAGATGCCAACATCTTACGCTTTTTCAGACCACAAAAATTTTATAGTAAATTTTACCTTTTTAAATCGCCGTAATCTGCCGATTAAATAAGGCAAAGATTTCTATTAAATTTTTGTGGTCTGAAAAAGCGGAAGAGTTGGCAGCTATGTCACATTAATGTTAGCTATTTTATCTTATTGTTTCTAAACTTGAAGTGTTGTTTTAAGAATCTACATATACTATCTGCATTTTTTAATTACTACATTAATAAAATACCCCAATTTCTAGTGCCTACTCTGCTGATCAAACAAACATGTTTAGATCCAGAAATGTTAATAAATAAGATTTATCTTATTTCTATTTTCTACATAGTATGCAACATATTTAAAGAAACTTTCTTGATGTAAAATTTATTGGATCGGCTGCAAACTATGTACATCTGAAATTAGAGTACACAAAAAGTACTTAAATTCTGTTCAATTAACTTGCTCATTTCATATAAATGTACTATTTGAAAGTTTTATTAAGGTTAAACAATGGCAGAAAAAAAAAATTGTTGCTTCTTCCCGTAACTCTTCATAGAAATCTAAACACAAATCTTCTAAGTTAAATAAGTTTCTGAAGCAATTTATTGTCACAGAATGATTCAAACGTGGCTGTGTACATCCCATAAAAAAGTAGAAGTAATAAAATATTTATTGAATATTCATGCATAAGAATTAAATGAGGACGTCAGTTTCAAAACTTGTCTTATCTAAAAGTTAAATAATCGAGTTTTCTCTGTCATTCTATTCTACTGGTACTGGTGGACATGAATTGAGAAAACAATACAATCTGCAAAACACTAGCTTTACTGTGTATTTCTGGCATTGTAAAATCTTGGTTTAGAATGAAGACCAATGGACGTGATCAGAGGTTTTTCACGATTTCTGAAAATTTGATTTTCTGGATAAGGCGAATTTTGAAACTCATGTCCTCAAATATAGCTAATAATTTCAAAAGCAAACTTTAATTAACTCTGATATAAATTTAAGATTTATTTATTTTTAAATAACACATAATATAACATACACATCAAAAGAAATTCAAGGTAAGTTTAAATATATAAGTGCATCAATTACACTGTTTATAATTAATGTTCCAACAGGAACAAACAAAAACTAATGCATTTAAAATAACTTCGGAAAAAAAATCGCAAGGGAAGGTTGATCTGTATTTTCCATTTGAAGTCAGTCATCTGGGTAATTACATGAAGTATCTTGTTTTAGAAGTGTTCTAGCCAAATTATCAGGACGGAATGCCATCTTTTCTTAAATGTAGCTAACAAAACTGCTGACAATATTTCATTTTCTGCAGTGTAGAGAGGGGATATCATGAATGTCATCAGATGTAAAATGCAGTTCACAAAGCTAGACAAAAAGAGAAAAAAATAGTAAATTTTTGTGCATAATCATGTGTTGTGTATATACATATAAAACTGTGGTTTATTTCAGTAAGCTTTATTTAGTACCCTTGTATTTTATTTCAATGAGAGATATATGGGGTCATTCAAAAAAGTCCATTTTGAAATTTTTAAGAAAGAAAAAATATCTTTTGAAAAGGATTGAATACTTATTCAAAAAAGAAACTGAAGGTGAATTTGGGATTTTGGCCCCAGCTTAGTATTTTTTTTTTTTTTTTAATCTTGGATTTTTTGGGTCTGCACAATTTGAAATAACAGCAAAATTGTAAAAATTTTAAGCCAAGATAGAATTTGTTAAGGCCAAACCTGAAAATTTTAGTCTGTGCAGACCTTTAATGTCTACTGTTATTTCAGTTAATTTTTCTATATACAAGTTAAAATTAACAAACATAAAACTTTCCAAATAGGAACCGACAAATTTGCAAAGAAAAAAAAATTAAGACTTCATATACAAAATTACACTTTGTTTCTATAAAAAGTTTCAGTGTTTAAATAACCATTTTACAAAGGGCCAATTTTGGAGATTTTCTTCAGATTGAAACCTGGTACTTATCAAGTATACCCTACAGATTTCACCCAAAATCTTATTTCAAACAACAAAAACCAGCTTTTTGCTATGAAGAAAAGGTGGTTTTATGATTTCATGGAATCCTCTATAATTTTCTTTAAAGGCAGGATACCATTCATTGAGCCGAAAAAGTAGGTCAATTTCATCCTCCCCCCCATAGAAAGAATAAAGTACCACAAAAACTGAATTTAACCAGTTATTATTCATAGTTTGTAGTATAACAGATATTTTTTATTATACAACAACCCCAGTAGCAGAAAATTCTCCATGTGCCTGTGACAGATACTTCGGGGACAAAAAATAATCTGCAGGTAAAATATTTTTACAATTGAAGCGTTAATTAATCAAACAATCACTTACATGTAACGTTTTTAGACATTTTAAAATATTTTATTAATAACAATATTAACTTTTTGTATTAACTAATAAAGAAAGAGCTAAACATAATACTATGAAGCAAAATAAAAGTCTGACAAAGAAGAATCTGCAAAACAGAAAAGAAAATCTGCGAAGCTCGTCTCCTGTTTCGAACATTCTGCTACCGGGACAACAACTATTAAAACTGATGGCAATATTGTCAGTTGCATATACAACATTTTTAGCATGACATGTAAAATACAGTTTAAATGGATCACCCAATCATGTTTTTCTTTTTGGAAATAGCAGAATATTTTGCGGGCCCATCAGCCTTTTACATATGTAATTATAATATATTCTTTGAGCTACACCGAAGTTAAGAGATAAAAGTTTTCAGAAAAAAGATGACACTTTTTTTCTGAAAACAATTTCCCCCCCCCCCCAAAAAAAATTAAATTTCAATGAACTGCTGTAAAATTTGTAAAAAGTTTACACCACCATCGTTATTTTATGTCACACAGACCTTTCGATTTGAGACAGACTGCACGCAGATTGAAGAGAAAATTTACCATTTTGGCTTTATTTTCAGTCACACAGATAATTTTACATCTGTTTTATTTCAGGTCCAAGGTGCATAAAACCAAGCAAAAAAAAAAAAAAAAAAATACAATTTTATATAATTTTTATTCTTTGAAACCTGAGGAGGAAAAAAAAAGCCAAATTTTCACAATTGGGGGGGGGGGGAGGAGTTTCCAATTTCGAAATTATTTATGTTTCCACAGACATGAGGGAGAAGAGGGGAAAAAAGGGAGGGGTGAAAAAAAATAACAACAATTTAAAAAACAACTCATAAGCATTCAACGTTTATCTTTAAAAATCACACCTTTCAAAACTGCAAGTTTATGTAGTTAAAAAAATTTTTCATTACAACACGTTAATTTGGCATGGGCCCGATTATTGAAAATTCATCCTTTTGATTGACACTTGGATAAAAAACATGAAATGGTCCTTAAAAATAGACTTCTACACGGTTTTCTTGATGTGTAATCATAATTATATTTATTAAACCATTTGAAAATTTTAAATGATAAAAAGAGTAGGCATATAAATTTTTAAATACATTATTTTTTTTATCTTTTCTACTTTTTAGTGTTTAAATATTTTGTTGTTGCAGATTCACAGTCAGTTGGCATATTTTCGAAGAAATGATTTGACACATTATCTTCATTGTTTTTGTACTCATAAACAATTATAACTACACTTCTTCTAAACTGTTTACTCAATGTGTAATCATAATTATATTAATATTAAACTATTTGAAAATTTGAAATGATAAAAAAGTAATATTTTCAAATACATTTTTTATTTATTTATATTTTCTACTTTTTAGTGCTTAAAATATTTTGTTACTGCAGATTCACAGTCAGTTGGCATATTTTGGCAGAAATCATTTGACACATTATCTTCGTTGTTTTTGTACTCATAAATAATTACAACTGCAAAAATTATTTGGCAATTTATCAACATTTTCAAAATAACTTTGTGGCAACCTTTATTTACATTTTAAAAACATTCACAGATTGAAATATCTTTATAAAATAGTTATCAATGTATCAAACGCACAAACAATTATTTGTTTTATATTGATACCATTTAATATACACATTAAAAAACTATTAGTTTAATTTATGCATAAATAAAACATAACAATTAATACAATATATATATATATATATATATAATAAGAAATAAGCCATATATAGTTAGACATTTTTTATTGGTCGCAATTTCACTTTCACGACAGTTTATAATATTTGCCAAGAAATCACACTTTCTTAATCTTAACTCAGTCATGACTGAGTTATGTCATAGCCCCTATAATAAAGAAGTATTTGTTACATTAGTGTATAACTTAACATACTCTTTGAAGTAGCAAGAGACGTCAAGTTACGTCTGGTAACTCAAAAACATTAACGTTTAACATGGATCAGTTTATACCAACCAAAACACGAATTTTCTGCTTAAAATCAATACGAATCCAACAACAAAAAAATTCTACAAACTGAAGAGAAAGGAAAGTAATACATATTTTAATACAATTATGGAAAAAAGTCTATAATTAAATGTTTCATATAAATACTGTCTTTTTTGCTTTGAACAGTTTGAACACATACAAATTTATTAATATTTAAATACAGTAGAACCTCGATCCATCGTTTTTCAAGGTGTGTGTGTGGAAAAAACGATAAATGCAGGAAAACGATGAATGTGGTTTAACGTCAAAACACGAAAAAAAAAAAAAAAGTTTAAGCATTACTTACTAATACATGCAATGTATACAGTATATTAATAAATACTAATTTGTTACAGACCAAACTGTAAAATAAATAAATCAAAGTTGTAGAAAATGGATATTTATTCTAAAAATGAGTAATTTTATATTCAGTTTTTCGTTCATTTTTTAAATTAAACAACAAATTTTCAGGATGTACAACATATTTCTGGTCATTTTCTGTAATTTCATGTACATATAAAAAAGTTCGTATAGTTTCAAATGCCGTAATTAAATCAGACAGACTTTGCGCTGGTGTA
This sequence comes from Maratus speciosus, assembly GCA_963932465.1. Lineage (NCBI taxonomy): Eukaryota > Metazoa > Arthropoda > Arachnida > Araneae > Salticidae > Maratus > Maratus speciosus. The sequence continues at coordinate 192,371,194 of OZ010794.1, forward strand.
GGCTTAGCTTCATCGGCATGAACATTATCCTCTGCTTCTTCGCCATTATTTTCATTTTTTGCATCATCACATTCACACATTTCTTCTATGCTTAGGACACCACATGTCTCAACATCTCGATCAATAGAAATATATCGTTAAATTTTGTAACAGAGACATCCTCTTTTACACGCAACCACTCTTCATTTGCATTATCGTCAGCATATTGATTATTTTCTTTCCCTTCTGTTGAGCATTCTTCATGAGTTTTTCGCAAAAAAACTGCATTTCACGAAACACTTCTGGATGGAATGAAGAAGTTACTCCATGCCAAGCTGAAAGTACAAAATGAATAGCCTGCAGAAGCTCTATTTTTGGAGTACATTCTTTTGCTTATTCCATGAAACAAAGATATTTCACTAGCTTTCTCCTGTAAAATTGCTTAAAACAATTGATTATTCTGGCATCAAGAAGATGTACGACCTCTTGATAATCTCTGCCCCCCCCCCCTCCCGAAACAGCTCAAATGAGTTACTTTAGGATAAAAGAAGTAATTCCAGTTTGTATGTCATATGGATCCGCTTGACCTCCAATTTCATTTCGGTGGGGAGAAAAATTTTACAACGATGAATGCGGGAAAAAGATTTCTTGACGAACGATGAATGCAGGTTTCGTTAACATTATTTAAGTATAATTTGTGCAGGGACCATAGAAGTAAAACGATCAATGTGGGAAAACGATGGATGCTGGAACGATAGATCGGGGGTTTCACTGTATAGTATAGATGCTGCTTAATGTGATTACTTCGGGACCACAAGTTTTTGATAACAATATACAGGGTTTTAAAACACCCAGCACACTGGTCTAAAACTTGGAGTTTTCTTTAAAAAAAAAAGGGTGGGGGGGGGGGGGACTTTATTGAGTTTTTTTGCAGAACACTTTAAACTTCTACATAATACATATACATTTATCAGTGAAACCTGGGTATAATTTTGCATTAATTAAGTATGATTTAGCAAAATATATATATAAAAAATTAAGTTAATTTAAAAAGTACATTTGTATCTCATGGGACTGGTTTGCTGCATTAAGAATATATTGAACCAACTACAACTGAATTTTTTTATATAATTCTTAATATAATTCAAAATATTTTTCACACAAAGCGATGCTTTTAGCATGATGCGTTAGGTCGAGACATGATGATTTTGAAAACACTAACAGGCTGATATTACACATAATCACATTAAGCAGCATCTACTGCAAAAAGTAGTTTCTTTAGCATAAACATAATTATAATTACCGTTAAACAGATTTCTCTAAAAAGTCATGCTGCAAGGGGAACACTATTTGCATTCTCAGAGTGGACTCTCAGGAATTCTAGGTATATCCTAAGGATTAAAAAAAAAAAAAAGTAATTGAAATGTAAAAAAAAATATTGGATTTCATTAAAGTACTGATACACAAAAACAAGTTGGAAATTGCACGTCAAATGTAGCTAATGAGGTGCGTTCGTACTATAGCTAGTTTTATAAATATTTTTTGCACCGCATATTGTACTCACTGAATGTATATTTTAGTACGGTTCAATAAGTGCATATCCATTTCATTCTGTTGGCTGTAACATCATTAAAATGCACTTTCCCCCCCCCCCCCATTGGCCGTAATGTAATGGAAAACTTTAGACTATCCCTGTCATTAAACTATAGATCTGATTTTCATAAAATTTGAAATGACTCAACAAAATATTGCAATAATTATAATATTTAAAATTTCAGAACATTCGGTTGGGTAGTTTTTCCTCAGTTATATGCAGAGTGACAGACAGACAGACGTACTGACTGAATGACAACTATAGCTACATATTTATATAATTACGAATGCACCTAAAAAGGAATTTTGGTAATGTAAAAATAGTATTGACTATGGGCTTATTTGTCAGGGCATAAAGCCCGGCGGCCCTACTACTAACTACTTTATGCACCCAGGGGTCCTTACTGTTTTTTTTATTCACCCTGTTATTTAATTTAATCGAAAAATACATCAATCAGGTGCAAAAAAAAATCTGAATTTCACTAATTGGCCGAAGGAGAAAAAAACCCAGCTAAATTCATCGAATAGGCAAGGGAAATGCAAAATTTGTTAATTGATTGTAAAGAGGGGGGAAAAAACCAAGAAATATGTCAACTCCACACAAGAAAAAAACTGCGAAATCTTTTAATTGTGATCGATTAATGGGAAAAAATATCAAATTGTCTACTCATCTCAGAAAAAAAAACATGCAATTTTTCAATTCAACAGAGGAAAAACAGAGTAAATTTTGTCAATCAATCGTAAAATGAAATGGCAGGATTTATCAATCGTCGCAAAAATTTTATAACCGCTGAAGACAGGGCTTGAAATTCAATTTTTAGGGTTTCGTTCATCTGATGAAACCCTATTCGTCTCGCTCCTCTGTCAGTCTGTCACAGAGCCCGTTCTAGTCTTTTCTGCGAACCATTCACAAAATTTGAACTTTTCCATGCCCTATGATGAAATTTGCATCCCCCCCCATGATCCTTCGATGAAATTCACGATTTTTCAGCAGCCATTCGACGAAATTTGAGTTTACGTGATCCTTCAAAGAAATTGGAGTTTTCACGATCCTTCGAAGAAATTGGAGTTTTCGCGATCCTTCGAAGAAATTGGAGTTTTCGCGATCCTTCGAAGAAATTGGAGTTTTCGCGATCCTTCGAAGAAATTGGAGTTTTCGCGATCCTTCGAAGAAATTGGAGTTTTCGCGATCCTTCGAAAAAATTGGAGTTTTCGCGAACCTTCGAAGAAATTGAGTTTTCGCAATCCTTCCAAGAAATTGGAGTTTTTGTGATCCTACGAAGAAATTGAGTTTTCGCGATCCTTCAAAGAAATTGACTTTTCGAGATCCTTCAAAGAAATTGGTGTTTTCACGATCCTTCGAAGAAATTGGACTTTTCACGATCCTTCGAAGAAATTGGAGTTTTCACGATCCTTCGAAGAAATTGGAGTTTTCACGATCCTTCGAAGAAATTGGAGTTTTCACGATCCTTCGAAGAAATGAGAGTTTTCACGATCCTTCGACGAAATGAGAGTTTTCACGATCCTTCGAAGAAATGAGTTTTCACGATCCTTCGAAGAAATTGGAGTTTTCACGATCCTTCGAAGAAATTGGAGTTTTCACGATCCTTCGAAGAAATTGGAGTTTTCACGATCCTTCGAAGAAATTGGAGTTTTCACGATCCTTCGAAGAAATTGGAGTTTTCACGATCCTTCGAAGAAATTGGAGTTTTCACGATCCTTCGAAGAAATGAGAGTTTTCACGATCCTTCGAAGAAATGAGAGTTTTCACGATCCTTCGAAGAAATGCGAGTTTTCACGATCCTTCGAAGAAATGCGAGTTTTCACGATCCTTCGAAGAAATGCGAGTTTTCACGATCCTTCGAAGAAATGCGAGTTTTCACGATCGTTCGAAGAAATGCGAGTTTTCACGATCCTTCGAAGAAATGCGAGTTTTCACGATCCTTCGAAGAAATTGGAGTTTTCACGATCCTTCGAAGAAATTGGAGTTTTCACGATCCTTCGAAGAAATTGGAGTTTTCACGATCCTTCGAAGAAATTGGAGTTTTCACGATCCTTCGAAGAAATTGGAGTTTTCACGATCCTTCGAAGAAATTGGAGTTTTCACGATCCTTCGAAGAAATGAGAGTTTTCACGATCCTTCGAAGAAATGAGAGTTTTCACGATCCTTCGAAGAAATTGGAGTTTTCACGATCCTTCGAAGAAATGAGAGTTTTCACGATCCTTCGAAGAAATGAGAGTTTTCACGATTCTTCGAAGAAATGCGAGTTTTCACGATCCTTCGAAGAAATGCGAGTTTTCACGATCCTTCGAAGAAATGCGAGTTTTCACGATCCTTCGAAGAAATGCGAGTTTTCACGATCCTTCGAAGAAATTGGAGTTTTCACGATCCTTCGAAGAAATGAGAGTTTTCACGATCCTTCGACGAAATGAGAGTTTTCACGATCCTTCGAAGAAATGAGTTTTCACGATCCTTCGAAGAAATTGGAGTTTTCACGATCCTTCGAAGAAATTGGAGTTTTCACGATCCTTCGAAGAAATTGGAGTTTTCACGATCCTTCGAAGAAATTGGAGTTTTCACGATCCTTCGAAGAAATTGGAGTTTTCACGATCCTTCGAAGAAATTGGAGTTTTCACGATCCTTCGAAGAAATGAGAGTTTTCACGATCCTTCGAAGAAATGAGAGTTTTCACGATCCTTCGAAGAAATGCGAGTTTTCACGATCCTTCGAAGAAATGCGAGTTTTCACGATCCTTCGAAGAAATGCGAGTTTTCACGATCCTTCGAAGAAATGCGAGTTTTCACGATCCTTCGAAGAAATGCGAGTTTTCACGATCGTTCGAAGAAATGCGAGTTTTCACGATCCTTCGAAGAAATGCGAGTTTTCACGATCCTTCGAAGAAATTGGAGTTTTCACGATCCTTCGAAGAAATTGGAGTTTTCACGATCCTTCGAAGAAATTGGAGTTTTCACGATCCTTCGAAGAAATTGGAGTTTTCACGATCCTTCGAAGAAATTGGAGTTTTCACGATCCTTCGAAGAAATGAGAGTTTTCACGATCCTTCGAAGAAATGAGAGTTTTCACGATCCTTCGAAGAAATTGGAGTTTTCACGATCCTTCGAAGAAATGAGAGTTTTCACGATCCTTCGAAGAAATGCGAGTTTTCACGATCCTTCGAAGAAATTGGAGTTTTCACGATCCTTCGAAGAAATTGGAGTTTTCACGATCCTTCGAAGAAATTGGAGTTTTCACGATCCTTCGAAGAAATTGGAGTTTTCACGATCCTTCGAAGAAATTGGAGTTTTCACGATCCTTCAAAGAAATGAGAGTTTTCACGATCCTTCGAAGAAATTGGAGTTTTCACGATCCTTCGAAGAAATTGGAGTTTTCACGATCCTTCGAAGAAATGAGAGTTTTCACGATCCTTCGAAGAAATGAGAGTTTTCACGATCCTTCAAAGAAATGAGAGTTTTCACGATCCTTCGAAGAAATTGGAGTTTTCACGATCCTTCGAAGAAATTGGAGTTTTCACGATCCTTCGAAGAAATTGGAGTTTTCACGATCCTTCGAAGAAATGAGAGTTTTCACGATCCTTCGAAGAAATGAGAGTTTTCACGATCCTTCGAAGAAATGAGAGTTTTCACGATCCTTCGAAGAAATTGGAGTTTTCACGATCCTTCGAAGAAATGAGAGTTTTCACGATCCTTCGAAGAAATGAGAGTTTTCACGATTCTTCGAAGAAATGCGAGTTTTCACGATCCTTCGAAGAAATGCGAGTTTTCACGATCCTTCGAAGAAATGCGAGTTTTCACGATCCTTCGAAGAAATTGGAGTTTTCACGATCCTTCGAAGAAATTGGAGTTTTCACGATCCTTCGAAGAAATTGGAGTTTTCACGATCCTTCGAAGAAATGCGAGTTTTCACGATCCTTCGAAGAAATGCGAGTTTTCACGATCCTTCGAAGAAATGCGAGTTTTCACGATCCTTCGAAGAAATGCGAGTTTTCACGATCCTTCGAAGAAATGCGAGTTTTCACGATCCTTCGAAGAAATGCGAGTTTTCACGATCCTTCGAAGAAATGCGAGTTTTCACGATCCTTCGAAGAAATGCGAGTTTTCACGATCCTTCGAAGAAATGAGAGTTTTCACGATCCTTCGAAGAAATGAGAGTTTTCATGATCCTTCGAAGAAATGCAAGTTTTAATGATCCTTCGAAGAAATGAGAGTTTTCACGATCCTTGGAAGAAATGAGAGTTTTCACGATCCTTCGAAGAAATGAGAGTTTTCACGATCCTTCGAAGAAATGAGAGTTTTCATGATCCTTCGAAGAAATGCAAGTTTTAATGATCCTTCGAAGAAATGAGAGTTTTCACGATCCTTGGAAGAAATGAGAGTTTTCACAATGCTTCGAAGAAATTGGAGTTTTCGCGAACCTTCGAAGAAATTGAGTTTTCGCAATCCTTCTAAGAAATTGGAGTTTTCGTGATCCTACGAAGAAATTGAGTTTTCACGATCCTTCAAAGAAATTGAGTTTTTGTGATCCTTCGAAGAAATTTGAGTTCTCGCGATCCTTCGACGAAATTCGAGTTTTTAGCGATCCTTTGACGAAATTTACGCTTCTTTCGCGATCTCTTGACAAAATTAGCGGCATTTTCCGTGATTTTTTGATGAAATTTTTTTTTTTTTTTTACAAAATCCTGCATTTGACCGGTTCCTTCCATATTTTTAGTTGCCAGTCTTTCAAGTTTAATCGCCGGGTGGCGAGTGCTTATTTTCATCTTTACGACAAAACCCTTTTGATTTTCATAAAATAAAAATAAAATTATATACAGTCGACTCTGAAATCTGCACACTTAGGGACAGAGGGTTTTGCGGATTACACATCTTTGCAGATTATAGATCATCCATTTGTTTACATTTTACTTTTTAGAGTCTGGCAATAAATTAGAAACAACTGCACACAAATTATAATTACAATGTAAAAGAAAAAACATAATGCATTATTATTTTACTAATTGTATTAATTTTTTTAAACGTTGACACAACATAATGGTAATTTCAGTTTTGCTTTGTTGTCAATAATTTTTTTCTATAGTCTATGAACAATCATTACTTTTTGCTCTGAGATAAAATTCTGTTGCCCTGAGAAATTTAAACATTTATGTCCAATTTATATTTAAATATTTATTCATTGGAGAACTGATAACTTATGAAAAAAAAATACCAAATTTAACTTTATCTAAGAGTTTAACTGTTAATGGAATTTTCATTGTTTACATTCCAACATGTAGTCCGGATAATAGACATTGGCGGATTATACATCAGCGGATTTCACAGAGTTGACTGTATTTAATAGTTCACTTATATATTATATTAAAAAAAAAGAAAAAAAAGTCGCCAAACAATGTGATTTAAGACCATAAAATTCATAAGTGTAATATGGTCACATTTGTTACATGTTTATCATTTTTGGACCACAGTCAAATATCTTGTCTGTGCATTCTAATTATAGAAGATTGCTAAGAAAGTATGGCAACAACCAATCAAGACTGCAGTGAAGATAACCAAACTATGGCTGTCAGAATGATTGGTACAAAATTGCATTTTTTTTTTTTTTTTTTTGCTTATTTCTACTATTATATATATATCCCCCAATCTTTATGTTTCGAGCTAAATTTGCTGTGTCAGAACTGATTAATAAAAAGTCACTGGTCTCAAGGACTCAAACATTAGAATTTACTGGTCCACAACATAAAATTCGATTAAGCACCTTTAACCCTTTGAGCCCTCTACCCTCCGCAGAATATAAACCAAACTCACTTTTCAGTTATCCAAAATTTTCAGCATTAATAAAATGTGAAATTTTAATTTGTTAAAAATAAAATAAAATTGTGATTTGCGATCGGGAGGGCAGAAAAGTTACTGGTTCTGCGGACAACTAAATTTTTCAAATTAGGGGCTGCCCACAACTAATGTCATGGTTGGAGTAGGGTTCGTGAAATTGTGACAAGGGGATGGGAGGGGGTAAGAAGAAATGTGACATCACACATTTTGGTTAAAATAAAAGCATTAAAAATCAGCAGATTAAATTTTGAAGTTATTTTGAAATTAAAATCAGGGGTCGATCCATGCAAAATTTGGGGCCTATTTAGGGCCCTTTCACAAAAATCTATTTAATAAAATAGACCCCTTCACAAAATTCCTTTTAATAAACAGGCCCCTTTCATAACATTCTTTTTCATAAAAACTGTTTTAAAATGTGTAATTTGTAAATAAAACCAGATCACGAAAAACAAAAAATTTAGCAAGGGGATTTAAAGAAGTTTTTGTTTATAAATTCTTGGTTCAAATGAGTAACTGGATTTCCACTTTCGTTACATAATGCTATTTTTCACAAAAATATTATAAAATTCACAAAAATAACTTACTTTTCACAAAATGGGCCCCAAGAATAAAAACCTGCATCGATCCTTGAAAGTATTTTATACTCATAAAGTAAGGATAGTATTGAGTTGACTCTAAGCCGCTTTTTAGCAGGGCGCAGCGCTAGGTGGCCCTTTTTTTCTTTTTTGTGCCCGGCAGCTCTTTTAAACCCTCCTGATACGCCCAGCTGCCCTTTTCAACATTTCCTATGTGCCTCGTGGCAATCCAATTGATCCCGAAAAAATATCACAAATTCTAGGCTCTCTAAACAAACCAGTTCAAAATATTTTTGTGAACAAGGTTTAAGTGTCCCTTTTTTGAAAAAAAAAATGTGCCTTTTTTTAGAACAATGTTTCCTTTTTGAATAAATGTACCCTTTTTTAGATAGTGTTCCCTTTTTTTAGAATAGTGTTCCCTTTTTGAAAAATTACTGCCCGGCGGCCCTTTTTTTCTAGAGTCAACACTAAAGGATAAGATTTAAAGCCAAATATATTAAATTCCATTTCAAATTCCAAAATACTACTGTTTTCAAATGCTCTTTCATATTAATATTTTATGACTATTGCATATTAATTTATGTTTTTTGTCGTAAAGCTTAATATTATTTCATACAAAATAAATGTACAAATCATATTTTATAGTTATGCTCACAAATGTCGTGAAAACAAATAGTTAAAGTTAATATGAAAGTTTAATTATAAAGTTAAAATTTTAAATATGATCTATAAAGCAGTGCTTTGTTTCTGAACTGCAAGTATATGTTATGTAATATAGCATGACATGCGACAAGAGGGGAGGGCAAGAGGTAAGATGAAGTGTGAAAAAGGGGGGGGGAAGGGGCCAAAAAGTGTGACATCATTTATGGACTGTCCCTTAGTGGTCAGGTTGAATTTTCAGTGGTCGCGGACCAGCAGAACACCAAGGATTCTGAATGTTGATTTGTAAATGTAGAACGAATATTTATGTGGAGCAATATTAATTTATAAACTGCCTAATTTAGAAGACAATGAGTTACTTATAGTTTCATTAGAAAGAATATTTTCTGGTTTTCATTTAATTTAGTTTAAAAAGGTTAGGCAATAAAAATACAGGCATGCTAACATTTGCATTCAAATTCTTCAGTAAAAAATATATTTTGTTCTGTGTATAAAAATTCCCTTGATAGTGAATGTTTGTTTTTTGTGAAAAGCAAATTGTTTCTGTTTTCAATTAGTTGACTGTCAATTTTGGTGTAAATAGAAAGAAAAAGATTGTGTTCTTTTTAGGTGCAATATATTTTAGTTTCCAATTTATATTAAATTTCAAAATATTTATAATCAGCAATAAGTATTTGACTATTTTGCAGCGTTCGAAATCCTTGGTGGTCCGCTGGTCCGAGACCACTAAAAATTCAATTGGACCACTAATTTAAAAAATTTAGTGGTCCGAAGGACCAGTAACTAACAGTAACTTTTTCCCCTTTCTGACAGGTAAATGTAAATTTTCCCATCCCTGAGAAAACTGCAACCAAACATTACAATAAGCATAAAATTTGCTTAAAAACTTAGTTAAAATAAATAGACGGAAATAAAAAACATAATGATTTCAGTTTTTGTTTATGTACTATTTAATTTTTAGCAAAATATAATTTTACATTTTATTATGCCGAAAATTTTGGGTAACTGAAAGGAAGTTTAATTTATATTCTCGGAGGAGGAGAGGGGGGGGGGTGTCACTCAAAGGGTTAAGGTACTTATATAATTTTATGTAGCGGGCCAGTGACGATGTCTGCGGACCAGTAAACTCTGATGTTTACTGTTCCTTGTGATCAGTGATTTTTTTTTAATCAATTCTACCGCAGAAAATAGTCAGGGTTGCAAAATCGCTAAAAAAATGTCGGTCATAACAAAAAAGATGACGGACGATCAAGGGAGAATATGCAAGGGATATACAAAAACTCATTCAATTTCATTATAAAAATTAACATAAGGTTAACAGATGATAAGATTAAAAATTCAAAACAACATTCTTGTATTTAATAACATTTGTTATAATACTTGTCCCCAAGCAGCATTAGCGATAAATACAAAATATTATTTTGTCTTCAAAAACATCGGTAAATTAGAAAAATTTTGGTTAAAAAAAAAAAAAAAGATCTATTCAATCTATCTTTTAACATGCTTTTACAAACAAAATATCAAAGTTCTCCAAATGTTATTTATGAAAAAGGAGAGAGAGAGAGAGAGGGGGGGGGTGGGGGGGAGAAATTTGTAAAAAGCAAATAGTATAAAATTTTGTAATGATAATGATTCTGAGATTCATATAAATATTAAAATTGATCTAAGCCCAATAAAAAACAATGATGTTTTCAAAACAAAATACCAAAATTTTCCAAACGTTATTTCTAAAAAAAGAGAGGGGAAAGGGAATTTGTAAAAAGCAAATAGTAATAAAATAAACAAAAAATTTTGTGCATGCATGTGCAGTAAGTAAAAAATACTGCATGTATGAGCACTGCATGCCCATAAAGCAAAAATTCAAAACAATATTCTTGTATTTAATAACATTTGTTAATGCTTGTCCCCACGCAGCATTAGCGATAAATACAAAATATTATTTTGTCTTCAAAAACATTGGTAAATTAGAAAAATTTTGGTTAAAAAAAAAAAAAAAAAAAAAAATCTATGCAATATGTCTTTTAACATTCCGATGAAGCAAGTAACTTTTTTCCCTCTCTGACAGGTAAACTTAAATTACCCCATCCCTGACAAAAACCGCAACCAAACATTACAATAAGCATAAAAACTTAGTTAGTTAAAATAAGTAAACGAAAATAAAATACATAATTAATAAGTTCAGTTTTTGATAATGTACTACTTATTTAATTTTTAGCAAATTATAATTTTACATTTTATTATGCCGAAAATTTTGGGTAACTGAAAGGAAGTTTGGTTTATATTCTCGGAGGAGGAGAGGGGGGGGGGGGGTGTCACTCAAAGGGTTAAAAGTACTTAATATAATTTTATGTAGGGGGCCAGTGACGATGTCTGCGGACCAGTAAACTCTGATGTTTACTGGTCCTTGGGACCAGTGACTTTTTTTTAATCATTTCTACCGCTGTTTTGATATTTGCGACCCTGCAAAAATTTATTTTTTATCATAAGCGATAAAAATAAGAGTATTTTATGAACTTTTTTGTATTTTAATATCACCCCCCCCCTCTCTGCCTGTTTTTTTTTCTTTTTAAATATCCCAGCAGTAGGGGTTGTTTTGTGTGTTAATAAACGAAAGCGTTAAAAGATGTTTTTTGTTTAGTATCCTTAAATCTTGACTGAATGATACTAAAGCATTTTGGATTTTGTCTGCCAGACTGCTTGGTTTCAGAAACAAAATACTACTACATACTAGGGTGTAAAAAAATCATGATTTTTTGGAACAGATATCATATTCGCCCCATATTGGCGCGATTTTTTTCTGTCGCCAATATCATATAGGCAACAGGTACTTAACTTGCGCCAAAGTGCTTGATGTGGTAACCCGGATTATGTTGTTTATGCTGTTGATGTTTTCGCCAAATTGGCAAGCGAAAAAAATCGCGCCAATATGGGGCGAATATGACATCTGTACAGATTTTTTTAATTTAAATCAGATTTTTTTTATTTTTTTCCCTGTGTTAAAATATTAAACATTTACCAAGAATTAAGCATTTCAAAAATGAACAACCCTTCAGTTACTAACATAATCTATGTTTTTTTGCTTTAATTAATAAAATTTTAATTATGCAATTATAGAATTTACAAAAAACTGCAAATTAAAAATTTCTTTAGTAACATACAACATTATGTGCATTAATATTTTGTAATAATTATGTAAACCAATATTAAATACTGCTTACATTTTAAAGTTATTGATAAATTGCATTTAATTTTAAATTGATGATACAGATTAAATTTTGTAATTATTAAACAATTAACTTTTTAAGAACACAATCTACATTTTTGAAAAAGTGATTGAAAAAAGGTGATAAATAATAGTTTGATAAATACATAAAGCAGCCAGTAATTTTACACAGGTTCTAAAGCGTATGTATATCAAATCGATCAAAAATTGTAGCAATGTATACAGCAAATTCACACATAATTTAAAAATAGATTACAAAAATTGTATTTTTGAAACTTAAATCATCGGATTTTTTTCCCCATAACATTAAAATATTTGAATAGCTACTAAATATTATAATGTTTTGAAGTTATTTAACATTTAGTTAGATTTTTTTTAAAATGTATAATACTTCTTTTTACACAGTTTAATATTTTTATAATTAACAATAACAAATATTACATTTTTTACAAGTGATTTAGTGATCGTTTTCATTACTGATTATAATGCTTTTTCACACTATTTTAAAAAATCAGAAAATATGTGATTTTATCATCTGATTCAAATCAATTGATTAAAATCATTGACACTCTATTGCTATGTTTATTGTATAGTATAAAAGAATGAATAACTTGATTATTAAAAGGAAATTATGGCATTGTAAATTATATTAGATTGAAATATCATTTTTAAATTAAATGCTTTTTATGTTTGTTAGATAAAAACCATGCTTTTTACAAACTTACTGTACTTAAAATTTCACAATACTCAGGAATTATGCTTAGAAACAATTATTTAAAGCTTTGTTTTGTGTATTCATAAGTCACAATACCTGTAGAAACTTTCCAAATTATGTTCATCTTAGATTTGAATACTTTTTACGTCATTTTAAACATTTAGAATTTTTTTGATTTTAATCAATGATTTTTTTAAAAAAATCACTTGATTAAAATCATGATTTAAATCGCTGATTTAAATCAACTGATTTAAATCGTTGACACCCTACTACATACAGACTTGCCAAGCTCCGAAATCCAAAAATCAGAAATGAAATCAATTTTTTTTTTCAGTTTTAAATTGCGCTTTGTTGTCATATAAGATTAAATATAAACAATTACACAGACTATTAAAAAAGGTGCATTACAATCAAGAGCACGGGAAAACGTGTGTAAATCAGAAGCATTGTCAAATGAAAAAGGTAATAACATCAGAAAGAATGAAATAGGTACTTACATATTTCCGGAAAAAATGTATTTATTCCACGGATAATGCGGTGTGTCAATGGCGACCGCTTCCTTCTTCCTCGCGAACAGCCATCAACAACAACATCGTCTTCATCCGGGATCTTCGTAGCTCTCGTGTTTCAACCAATCAGATTCACGTTTCCAGAAAAACTGCGTTTTCTGGTATATTTCACCGTGATTTGATATCGGGCCGTTACCTGTTGCACATGACTATGCGATTAGCACATTTTCCTCGGTAATTATGCACATAATGATACCTTTTACCCGAGGAAATAGTGCCCATCGAAAACCGGTTCTCAGGTACTGCTCGCAAGGATATACCTGTGTTATTACTCGAGCACATTTCGAGGAATTGATGAAAGGCCGAGAAAAATACGATCTGTCGATGCTACTAGGGTTGATTCCCACTAGTTTATTATGAAATAGTGAAATTGGCTTTATTTTCGTATCTTTTTATCTGCCATTAAATAAGGTAAATATTTCTTTTTCAAAAAAAGTGGTGGCAATAAGCAATTTAAATCTTTAAACGGTAATTTAATTGGAGGCAAAAAATTGATGGCAAGCAAACAATCTGAATTTTCAAAAAAGTAGCCTACAATTATTGGGAGCGACGCTTAAAAAGTTAAACAAAACTTTAGTGGTATAAACAATATTCAGCGCCTTGCAAAAGGTTCAAAGTACTGCATCGTTCTAAAAATATAAAAAAAAAATTGAAGTTTAATATTTATAGGAGTGAATATATGTTATGTCTAATACAAAAAGCATTTTATTGTTTAGTATACATCTAATTTATTTTACTTTTTGCTAATGTTTACATTTGGTAAATCAACTGTTTCTTAATGTAACAAGCAAGTTAGCGTATAATAAAATAACGTGTAATAAAGTAACATATTGGAACTTAAATTTCCTAAAATAGTTAATGAGATTTGTCTCATTATGTAGTGTGCATCTCATTGTTGTAAAAAAAATAATAATAATAATCTCTAAATATACCTGTCATGACAGGCAATTGAAGGAAAATTTTTAATAAGTAAAACGTGCCATGCCGCATTAATCTGTTGGGGTACCTACGAATAATGCTCGGTAAAGTACACGGTGTCCAATTCCGAAATGTATTGTCAGAATTTTTGAATAGTATTTGTTTTAACTATTTGTAGGCATTTCGTGATTACAAATAGTAAAAATTATTCCTCCGCAGTTCAAAGAAATGATTATGAAGTCAAACTGGCAACCATTGTCAAAGAACACAACTATTGTTGAATAGTAATCCTCACAATAAAAATCGGAATTTCTGTCACAAATAGGGAAAAAAAATAGTATTTGGAAATGAAAGTGACTAGCAGCCGAGAGATTGTCCCTTGATCACAGTTTTCACATTTTCCCACTTAATTCATTTAATATTCCAGTCACCTTCTCAGAATTTCTGTGCAGAATATCTTGACTTATTTAACGACAAAGATTTCGTGATAAAATAAACAAAAATTACTATACATAAATTGTTGTACTTGTAAAAAAAGGGTATGCTCACATCAGCTTGCAATCACTTTCCTAGCAGTAAACCTGAAAATCACTGCAAATTCAAAATAAAATCTAGCACAATGTTCGCAAATGATTACAGTCATTGAGTTACTCAACAACTGCATTTCAAGAACACGACGTTGAAGTACCATTGACGTGTTGCATCACGCCACAGATATAGTACTTATAAATTTTAAATTGAAAATTTTCTGGTCATCAAAAATATCTTATATTTTTCTTACAGTACCAATTTTCTGTAGAGCGGCGTTTTATACAAAACTGGTGCTTATTTTTGGATACCATTATTTCATAAAAGAAAACTTCGCCTTATGTAATCGCAGAATCTTGCAATTCAATAAAGTGAAACTTTCTTTTAAAAAATTCTGCTATCGAAAAATCAGTACCCATGAGAACCATGTGGAGGCTTTAACACAAGACTGAGAGACATTTACAAAAATATCAATGTGAATGTATCAGCGCGAATGTGTTTTACATTTGTGCTAGTTTCAATGGTTACACAAGAAAATATTTGTATACCAGTTCATTCGGTGAATAGGTATAAATATATAAATGGATGGAAGTTAAGCCATTTGATAATTGTTCCTGCTTTGCAATCTACTGGTTAAGAGTAATTTAAGAGCTCAAAAACTGAAGGCAGACTATTTGGTCATTACGAATACGTTGATAGACATCATCAAAAGTACTAAAAGTTTTATCCTAATAATAATCATTATTTAAACGCCATTCTTTCCAGTTCATTTTAAAATATGTCAACACGAAAAGCAAACCGAAAATCCATTACGAACACACCGTCAGCAGACATGCATAAAATAATGAAAATTGGAAAACTTTGAACAAAGCTTTTTTTAACTCTTTCTAATACAGTTGAAAAGTGTTCATAAATTCATTTTGTATGTGTGTTTGTGCCTAGCTTTCATAAATATTTTCGAATATCCATGACAGTTTAAATGTCATTCAGGTTTACTATATAATGTTTGTTATTGAAAATGAATTGTGTAGCTATTTATAATTCGTTTTCACGGGCACATAAAAAGTATTATTGCATTCAGGGTTCGCACAGTTTTACCACTAAATTTTAACAGTATTCTGAAAGTATTTCACTGCAGGAAAATATTGCAAAATCTGTGAATAAAGACGGGGATTGCGACTTCTGTGTTTTAAAAATTAAATGTAAATTTTCTTATCATTAATAGTGGTGTCAGAGTCCTTGGAAATTCCAAGGAGTGTGCGAACCTTGTGCATTACAGTCTATCGAGAGTGCATTTTAAGTATTTTACGAAATTTCAAACAAAATGAGATTATCATACATCATTAATATGGGCCACAACACACTTTCTGAGAAATATATATAAGTTAAGTTACATTTAGTTTGCAGCGATGCGAAAATAATTCTTTTACGTTATGACCAATGGGGAAAAACATTTTCGTTGCATTTTAATAATGCCATGATACGTCAAACATATCGAGATAACTGTAAGGCATCGAGATAACTGTAAGTAGCATGGTTTCTATAGACTCACAAAAAATTGGCTAAATGACTGACTAAGATCGATAATCGCTAGAAGTGCGTTTTCCTTTGCGTTATTAATTTTCAAAGAGATATAAAAGAGAGTGCATTATATGACAATTATAAATTCTATAGATGGCATATAGCTCTATAATGAATGGAGTTGTGAATGAAGAGGTAGAGACATATAGTGTAAAGTCTAGCAATTGCGTGTTAAGTAATCGAGGAGATAGTCGCAAGATGACGACTAATTTGTTACATCGGATCAGCACTTTCTAATTACGGCTAAACCAAACTTCCTAGAGTAAATTTTGAATAGAAAATTTCACTTTATTTTAGCGGCTTATTCATGCAAAATTTTTCTCACAAATATAATAAAATTTTTTATTAGTTTTTATGGGTTGAATTTGATCTTGGTATTATAATCTCTTTAACTAACACTGACAGGAGGTTTATTTGGTTGTCATAATATGGCGAAAACGCAGGACCTAACAACCGCTGAAGTAACATCACATCAGTATAAAAAAGTATGTGATCTTGTCCATAGTTAAAACCGATATTCTGCATTAAAAATGCATTTAAATAACGAAATAATTTCTGTTCAAATTTGCTGGTGGAAGTTTACACCTTAGATAATAAGCCACTGCTAAACCGGTTACATTTGAAGCTTCACAATTTTAAGGATATATCAATTCCTCTTTATTCATAGTTCCATGAGCGCCATATGAAGGATTTCACACACATTATTTGATTTTCACAGCAATTACAGAAAATGGATTTTTACTAGGTTGTGTGTGTGTTTTTTTTAGTGGCTTATTTAATTATTTCATTTCATTCTAATAAAATGTGAAATGTTTAATAATGTCATCTTAGTGTTAGAAAGAGCTTCATAAACAATCGCTGATGCAGGATTTTTCGTTCTTGCCTTTAATATTCCTGATTAATATTGTAGGTAAAAGTGGTCTAATGATGAAAATACTTTTAACAAGCCCTTTTAGATAAAACAATGCGTCGCAGAGGCCGTGAAAATCCCAAAAAAGAACACTTGTCGAATCGTTGCATAATCTTTATTTAAACTTTATCAGTTCAAGGACATTGCAAAATATGTAAAGGCAAACAGTAGGGCAAATATTCCATTACGTACGCCTCGTACGTAAAATGTCGGAATTTCAAAAAGATTGAATCAGTTTAAATCACTTTTCTCTAGAAGGTGTAGATTAGCAAAATACAGTTCCATAGTAGCTTCCGTTTATATCAGCGGTCATGGTTTCAAGTTTGGTCCCTTTTTAATTCAAAAATATCGAATTCATTCCAGAAATTTTGGACGAAGAATTTTAAATTTACGCAGTCATGAAATAGCTGTCATTAAATAAACTAGTAAATCTGCAGATCAGGAGCCTCAACGTCATCTTTGCAAGTCATTGTTTTTTAACACTCATTGCGTAATATTCTACTTCCTACAAATCGCTTTTTAAAGTTTTCAAATTACATAAATATTTATAAGCATACAAGATACTTCGTAAACTTTCAGAAATTAAAAGTGTAAAACAAGTGGTTTTACATTGATGTTCTGAAATTCTGATGAGCTACTTATTCTGGTAACTTTTTAAATCAAAAATTGCATTTCTTCCCGTAGTCTATTTAAATTTACATTTATAATTTTTTATTGATTGTGCGGATGGTTATAGTATATCTTAGATTTTTTTTTACGCTGTGATTTATAAGGATAAGCATAAGTTTTTTTCTAATAAATTAATTAAATTTAAATTTAAAATAAAATATTCATGTTAACCGTACACAGATAATAAATCTTGAAGTGACGCCAAAAATGTAACCCTAAAGTCCGCTACATTCGGCACAACACAACGACGTGCTTAAAAAAAAAAAAAAACAGAATAATATTTTTAGTAATACAGTTTTTAATTCATAATACAATGAAATGCTACCTTAGAATGCTTATTGCTTAAATATAAGCAGATAATTTTCATTTACAGAAAAAATGCACGGATTAAGTCAAAGAATTCGGTCCCTGTTCCACGTGCTTGTTTAGTTTGGGCCGAATGAGGGCATTTAAATCTGAGATTAACGCACATCGAATTGCAAACTGTTTTTACGGCATACTGCATCTCTACATATCTCTTTCCTCTGTGTATAATAGTTAATTTTATTTTACCCAAGATCTTTTTATTCCAGCATCTTTGTTTTCGATAAATGACGTCTAATTCACCTGCTATGCGTACTTACTCAAAACTTTTCATCTTGTTATATTAAGAAATACTTGAGAGTTTTCTTTTTATTTCCAATATGCCGCCATATTAATTTTTCAATTCTTAATTTTATTTTTCATTTTCCTGTTTCACGACAAAACATTTCAATTGAAAATTGTTTAAAAGAAAATATTATTCCGGGTTTTGATTTTCTTGGCAACAATTAAAGAAATATTGGTAAATGTTATGGAAAAATGTTACATTATTCTCTATGAAAATAATGAACTTTTGTATTTTTAAGCAAAATATTTGAATAAAATAAATAAAATAAATGAAATATTGCCTATTTTTACTTCAATAGAAGAAAGTATTGTAATCGAAATTTTTTTCGACTTCCGGTTTTCGACGGATTTACATGTTTTAGGGGTCAGAGATCCCAAAAACATGTTTATAGAAAATGTCTGTCTGTCCGTGTGTCTGTCGCCATTGTACCATCAAAAAGTGTATGAAGTTATGCATAGAATTGAACCAAATTTTTATGTTAAGTTTTTGGCTTTGGCAAGCAGATCCTCCTTGAATTTGGAAAAAATTCGCCGGTAGGGGGCGCTGTAATAGCGATTTTTGTGCGATTTTGAATATTGTACCATTCAAAAGTATATGAAGTTATGCATAGAATTGAACCAAATTTTTATTTTAAGCTTTTGGTTATGGCAGGTAGGACCTCCCTGAATTTGGAAAAAAATCGACAGTAGGGGGCGCTGTAACAGCGATTTTTGTGCGATTTTGAATATTGTACCATCCAAAAGTATATGAAGTTATGCATAGAATTGAACCAAATTTTTATTTTAAGTTTTTGGATATGGCAGGTAGTTCCTCCCTGAATTTGGAAAAAATTCGCCGGTAGAGGGCGCTGTAACAGTGATTTTTGTGCGATTTTGAATATTGTACCATCAAAAATTGTATGAAGTTATGCATAGAATTGAACCAAGTTTTTATTTTAAGTTTTTGGATATGGCAGGTAGGTCTTCCCTGAATTTGGAAAAAATTCGCCTGTAGAGGGCGCTGTCACAGCGATTTTTGTGCGATTTTGAATATTGTACTATCCAAAAGTGTATGAAGTTATGCATAGAATTGAACCAAATTTTTATTTTAAGTTTTTGGCTTTGGCAGGCAGATCCTCCCTCAATTTGGAAAACATTCGCCGGTAGGGGGCGCTGTAACAGCGATTTTGAATATTGTACCATCCAAAAGTGTATGAAGTTATGCATGGAATTGAACCAAATTTTTATTTTAAGTTTATGGCTATGACAAGCAGCACCTCCCTGAATTTGGAAAACATTTGCCACTAGGGGGCGCTGTAATAGCGATTTTGCATATTGTACCATCGAAAAGTGTATGAAGTTATGCATAGAATTGAACCAAATTTTTATTTTAAGTTCTTGGCTATGGCAAGCAGGTCCTTCCTTAATTTGGAAAAAAAAATTGCGGGTAGGGGGCGCTGTAATAGCGATTTTTGTGCCATTTTGAATATTATACCATCGAAAAGTGTATCAAGTTATGGAGAGAATTGAGCTAAATTTTTTGCGTTTCTTTTTGTTCATGGCATGAAGGTCCTTCCTGAATTTGGAAAAATTCCGTTGGAAGGGTGCGCTATAATTACGATGTCTGTACCATTTTCTTTATTGTACAATTGAAAATTGTATAAAATTATGCATACAAAATGAACCAAATTTTTTGTGCATGTTTTTGGCTTCGGCCAACAGGTCCTCCTTGAATTTGGAAATATCGCGCGGTAATGGGGCTCTGTGATGGCGATTTTTGTATACTTTTCTAGATTTTTCGTAGTTCTATTGTCCATCGGCGGCTCGTGCAAAGGCGGGAACTCACTTCCTGCTAAGCCGGCTGGCTATTCACAAACATCTGATAACAACAGAATAAGGAAAAACTATTAATTTTAACAAATATCATGATATAGATTAACTCGTTTTTAGTTTATTTAATTGACTGAAGCAGAAATATAAGATGAAAATGAAAGTTGGTATAGTAATGAACTAATAATATTGAAGTATTAACATGTGTAACTAGTTTTTGAAATATTAAGATGCATAAGATAGAAGAAAGTTTTGGGATTGGCACATCCAACTAGTTATTTCTGGACTAAAATCCATCTATATGCAAAGATACAAATGCATTAATTCATGCGTTTTGACGTTGGCTTTACTCAAACATTATGCACGCAATTATACTAATATTATTTGGACCAAATACGTTGCTAGGCAATAGATGAAAGAAAGGGGAAAAAATGAAATATGCATTATGTCAAATTGATAAAGCAAAATCCTTTATATTATTCGAAAACATGCATAAAATCCCCCCCCCCCCAATATTATAAACCTAATTAAAAAATCTCGCAAATATATTGACAACACTCTCAGAAATAAAACTCTCAATTTTGACGATTCAGCAGTCCTCGAGCTATATTTCGTTGTTTTTGACAATCATTTCGTATCAAAATCACGTGACTTTTAACAACACGTAAACTCTCAAATATTTGACGAAGGTATTTCTTCACTCACGGCCAGACTCAATGCATTTTAAGGAAACCGTACCTCCTCAAATCCTGCGACTTTAGCAAGCAAATATTTGCTTGTTTATGTTATTCCTGTCATAGTTTATTTAAAAAATTTATGTTATTCCTGTCATAATTTATTTAAAAAATTGCACTTTTTAGCGCTTTTCAGAAAATGCTGAAACACAGGTAGTTATTGTTTCTGCATTAGTTATTTTTTTAGCTGTTAAAGTTTTTAAGAATGTTTATTATTATTTATATTATTATTAATATTATTATTATTATTATTATTATTTTACTTTCCTCGCTATGGTTTAATTCGAAAAGAATAAATTGTGTTTTACAAAATCGTTCAAAAAGAAAATTTGGTCAATAAAGTTTCAAAATTCCAAGATCTCTTTTTCATTTAAGAAATATATTCATATAACTATCAAATTAAATATGCATAATTGATCCCTCTCCCTTCTCTTCTGTAAACAGTAAAGTGTTAAAATCTTAACCAACTACTCAAATTGATAAAATCTCCCCCATATGTACTTTAAAATTCGTTATTTCTGAGCAACAAATTAACCAGACCATATTTTAATCATTCATCGAGCAAAGAAAATTTTCCTAATAAATTATATTAATCAAGCCATATTATAATTATTCATATTATAATTATTCATATTAACCATAGGAAATAATAATAATAAATTAGTCTTACTAATTAAAACTTGCAAGAATCATAAGTATAACAACATCGATAAAATTACAACCAACCTTATAAAAATATAAATATACAGTAGAATCCTTTACATGCATGTAAAATCGTACCTGTTCGAGGATTCAATAGCGTAATAGCTAGAGTGACCGTCTCCCACACAGAAGGTCGTGAGTTCGAATTCACCCGAAGACCGAAGCTATTATTTTTTCTCCTGTCGATACAAGAGCTTCCAAACTGTTCAATAGGTGGCACCACCAGCCCTCTGATTGCACTTTTCAAATAAGCACTTTTGACGAAATTGTTATCCTCAAACAAGCGAAGAAAGTAATTTTCTCAATATGACGAAATATTCGCTCGGAGCATATCTCAGGAAATGATTTCGTCAAAAATGAAGAAAATTTCGTGAAATCTGAGTATCCATTTCTGAGAGTGAAATTTTCAAACTAATTGGAATAATTTAATAATCTTATTTAAAAATTTCAGCATCAAAAATTTACCATTTAAATCCATTTTTCATATGAGCCATTTCTTTCAACAAATGAAAATCAGAAAATCGTCTGACTTGCCATAGAAAAGCATTATAGAGCAAAACAAAATGCTCTATATTTCCCGAACGAATGAACCAAATTTAACCAAAAACTATACAGCTAAGTCCGGGTACCTCATCAACATGCCCAGTGAATTTCAAGCCGATCGGATGCTTTTTGCGGCAGTTATCGCGGAACAGACAGACAGACTAACGGAAACCAAAACTTTTCGTGTCTCCACAGTAAGCCTTCACTGACGTTTCGGCAATAAAAGAATATTCTGTGAAGTTGAAATTTCGGAAAAAGAAAAAAAAAGGCCAAATTGGAATCCTATCATCGCGGTGTTGCAACCAAATTTCTTGCTAGAAACTATAAACACTAATTAGTTACAACGTCTAGAAATATGTCTTACGAAATGCATTTAAAATATTTGGTCATTAACCCCTTCGCGACGAGCGTCCTTTACGAATTTTTAATCCTTTATCACCGGTTTTCAAAACAGAAATTTTCGCCTAATTTGAATCGCAGAAATGCTAAGATTAGATAAGTAAAAGTTTACACTTAAAAATAAGTGGTGGAAATAATCAAGTGTTCTGGGAATCTTATGTATCACGGATTCGTGACGCTCGACCCGAAGTTGATAAGTATGTCCAATTTGAAAGCGGTTTTTTATTTAGAAATTCCGAATTATCACCAGAAAGTTTTAATAGTTATTTTTAGTTTATAGGATTATAGGTATTCCACAAGTAATGCAAAAAAGAATTATCTATTTAAATTTTCACGGTGTGAGTTCCGAAATTTTTAATTACAAGCCCCATTTTCGGAGGTTCCCTAACTAATGAGCTTGTATAAGCCTGAATTTTCGTCTATTCCTAAAGTATCGTGTATTACAACATAAATATTTTTAACACTGTTTTTCGCCAAAATTATCTTTTAAAAATAAGTTTCCCATAGTTTAAACCGCATCATAAATATAAAAAATAAACATTGGATTTCTATCCATTCGTAGCAAGAGGCTCAAACTTAGCGACCCGAGGTGAAACAGTAATTTTTTGGATACTGTTTCGTTTGTTGATTTCCACACTTTATACGTCCAGACACTGTACTACTGACATTACGATGACGGTTGCAAACTAAATGCTTGTGATTAACCCCTTAACGCTCGAATTAAATTACGGTGTAAAAATTCAAATTGCTTATTGGCACCACTTTTATGAAACAGAAATATTCACCTTTTTTAATGACAGGTAAAACGATATTAAAATGTAGCCAATTTCACTATTTTATAAAATTGGTGGGAATCAAACAATTTGAGTAAAAAACACAGCCTGTGAATATGACGGGAGCGAGAATTAAGGGGTTAAATTAACTACAAAATTAACAGTGTTATAGGCTAATTCCATGGGTTTTTGTAGTGTAAGTCACATAGCTGATAACTACTATGCTTGTTGCCCACCGTTATTTTCTAAAAGTTTGCCCTCCTTATTCAATTAATGAGGTATCTCCGATAAAATAAGTCACATTTTCCGTTCTAAAATACTGGTAGCCAAAAATGTGTCTTACATTACAAGTACTCATGGAACTAGCCTTTAGCATTCAAAAAATTGCTTTATTTAATGACAGATTATAAAGAAGTTTGTCAAAATTAATAAAAATCTTTGACAGTTTGTATACAGTCGTTGACATATAAATTTCCGTGATTTGTAATGACAAATAAATCAATGAAAATGCTTTTTAACCAAAACTATCTACTCCAGTGTATTGAATTTGATAAAAACTTGAACGGAACAGCATTTCAATCAGAATAGATAAGGCATGAAACAAAACAGTGAAAATCAAATTCGATATACTCTGCACTAAAGCACTTTAACCCTCTGTCTACCAGAAGGGTCCAATGGACCCGACATGTACATTCAAAATATTTATTCAAACCAGAAATTTCTTCAAAACAAACTAAATGTATAAATCAGACAATAATAAGTTAAATAAACAAATTAAATAGTTTTAAGCAAAAATTCTGGTGTAGAATGTTTTTATAAAACTTGAGTAAAATTTCCGGTAGTTCTAGGGTTAAGGTTAAAATCTTTTGTTTAATCTCTTTAAAAAAATCTATTTGACTAAAACTATTTCAAAATCATCTGATAATACCTTTCTTAGAAAGGCCAGACGATGCTCGTGTTAAAAAACTGCATTATTTGCTCAGTCTTTTCTGGAAATGGACGTTACCAGATAAATCGGAATGATGTTTTAACCCTTAATTGCATAGTGATGTAAATTTCCATCATCTTTTTATTTAACTTTTGATACATAAATTAAGTTCTTTCAACCACTATATTTATACAGAAATATTAATGCTGTGAAATTTGCAAAAATATGCTACTAAAAAAAGTTAAAAATCTAACTTAAGATTTCTGGTATCTAATCTTTAATATGAAAATAAAAAACACAATTCTAAAAGAATAATTCATGCATTTAAGGGTTAACGCTTTGCACTCGAGAGGTGACTCTCACTCACCACTAGTGTTGCGAAGTGTTCCGCGTAAATCTGGTTTACAAATGCTCTGGACACCACTTATTTTTTACAGTTTATTTCGACATTTTTAATCGAAGATCATTGTACTATTAGATAAGGGGAACAAAATTCCTTTAAAATACTGGTGACTAGATAATTTGGAGCTACGAATTACGCGAGACACCTGGCAACACTAGTAGTGAGTAAGAGTCACCTATCATGTGCAAAGGGAGTATTCTTTTAGTAAAGTAGTAAAGTATTCTTTTACATTTTAACCATAGGTGCCAACTTTTAATCTTTTTACTACCACTATTTTTTGCAGGGAAATCTGTCTTTAATCATCGAAAACGTACCATAAAATAAGGCAATTTTTTTCTGATGAAAAGTAGTGGTAGATAAAATCCGTAAAAGTTGGCAGCTATGCTCTTTAGCAATATTTGTTTTGCAAATAATATTAACCCCTTAATTCTCGCTTCCGTCATATTTACGGGCTGTGTCTTTCACTCAAATTGTTTGATTCAATTATTTCATCATATTGCGAACAGAATTCTTCTGCCCCTGAAAGGGTTAAAACATTTTATTATAAAAAGATAAGGCGGATATTCTATTTGGAAATATCGGCATTTATTGTAAGTACATATACCCATACTTTCATTACTGTAAATAATTTTTCAAGATAATGAACAATTTTAACTTAAATAAAAAGTGCTGTTAATGTTTATATCATCCTGGCATACGGCCTTTTCTGTCTAAGCAGAATTTTGCTATATCGGATTTTCGCAATATTACAATAGCAAGGCGGCCACCAGCGACTCTTTTTATATTCTATTGACATGACTACTTTAAAAAAAATAATTTTATAATATATTTCTCTTTTAATTATTGTTGACCCCTTTGGGGACGAGCGACCGTTATTCGTGCCGCATAAGGTACTCGGAATCAGTGATTATTCTCACCAGCAGATTTTTATTGTAAATTTTGCCTTATTTAATCCGATCATTTTCCGATTCAATGAGGCAAAAAATTCTGTTTTTAAAAACCGGTGATAAAAGATTAAGAATTCTCTAAAAGACGCTCGTCCCGAAGGGGTTAATGTTATCTACAGGGTGTAGAGTGGCTACTGGTTATCCTACTGGGTGCTACTGGGTATCCTATCAAATCATCACGTGTTCACTTGGTAAAAAAATCGTCACCTGTTCACATGGTAATATGAAAGATTTTTGTTTTGATAGAGTGGTTCCAGATAGAATTGAAAAATTGTCGCCAGTGGCAGGTCTGTAATATAATTTATTATTATGTGTATAATAACTTATTCACTAAAAAATATCCACTGTTGAAAATACCTGTCGTTTGAACAAATATTCTACTATATATTTAACAGAAAATCTCCATTTCATGTAACGTACAGATTTTCTCTGTTACCCTGCGTATATATTGTTCGCACTCTCTATCAAAAACATTTAAGATCATAACAAGATTCTTCACTTTTGACGGAGAAAAATATTCTGAATACAAAAAATACCGCAAAGGGAAATGAAATGTATGTTGTTTAGGGAAAAATGCCAATAAAATTTAAAAATCTCAAAACTCTATTCAACTTAGGTAAGTTTCTTGTTACTTATCCTGTTCATTACTGATGTTAAATAATACTACAAATACTCAGTCATTGCTTTTAAACAAGAAAAAAAAGACATCATAGATGATGAAAAAAACAACTTTTCTTATGTTGATACTTTAGTGGAATAGTAATTTAGGTTGACAATTAGGGATCTAAAATTTCAAATCCTCTTAAAATATCAAATTAATTATCACTAACCTAAATTCACGCATTCAAAAAATTAAGTTCTTTAAACAAGTAAATTATACGCAACTATTCAAAAATTTTTATTTTAACCCCTTGAGGGGCACCGTTTGTAGTCTGCAAACAGAAATTTTAACGACTAAATTGCCAAATGGCACCAGTAACTTTTTAGTACACTTTCGATCTCATAATATACGCGAAAAAAAGCTTTTGGTTATCTTCAAATACAATTGTTTGTTAATTGCGGTGTGAATTAATTATTTGAACGTTTTCGGAGCAGAAATGCCTTGCCCCTGAAAGGGCTAAAGCAGTTAAGTTAAATATTTATAAAAAATTCTCAATTTCTAAGTTACACTGTCTTGAAGGCATTTTGGAAACTCATATGAATAAGCATTAATTTTATGAGGAAATCAGCAATAGATATTGTCATTTATTGGTTTGCTTTTAGATTTAAAAAAAAAATCTGTTATTAAGAAGTGAAAAAAAAAAAAAAATCTAACAGTTCAGTTTTTATGGTAAAAAGATTAGAGGTTCAGAAATGTGCACCCAGGTAGCAAAGAGGATAACACAGAATATTTTTGGTTAATATTATGATGGGCATAATGCTTTAACTTCGCAACTAGTAGACATAATGTTTTTATTTTAAATTCTTGAATCCCAAATACCAGCTGAAGAAAAGAACGAATGGACGAAATCACAAATATTTATGAGAAAATATTCATTTAAATTCAGGCAGTTTTTTCATTAGTATTGTCACATTCGCCCTATCAGACCCGAAGAACGTTCCTGCAACTCAATTCAAGCACGCAAGAAATTTGCGATTAGTTATTGTTATTTATTTTTTCACCAGGAAAAAATCTTGATTTTACTAAGTAGTACCAACAATTTCAATCTAAAAGTTGGTCGCCTTCATAATGGGTATATCATCATGTTACTTGTTTCTTCAACGAGGCAAATTTAATGACAATAATAAAAGGGTTTCACGTTAGGTCTAGTGATTGGTATGAATTATTTTCATGATCGAATGATCTGAATTTTTTTGCAAAATATAGATGACGTTTATCCTTCCACCCCCTGAATTCCAGGCGTGCGGGGTGAGACAAAAAATGGTTGCTGTTGAAAGCGTACTTTATTAATGTTTATATGATCCCCTAAATTTTGACGACAGCATTTTCTAAAAGCTTTCTTTCACTTATTTGATATCGAAAACATAACATAGAGAAAATTTTAATAATTATTGGTATTCAAAGTAAAGGGATCATATAAACGCTTAAAAATATTCCATATACTACAGCCACCATTTTGTGTAGGCCTAGTATTCAAGTGGCGGTGTTTATCCTAATGATTAATAATGCAGCTACTGTGAAAGAGGGGGAGAGATATAGAGTAGTACTTACGTGCAATGGAGCTATAAATAAGGAGAGTATATATATACATAGCTGCCAACTTGTACGGATCTTTGCTACCACTAAAATTTAATAGAAAATTTTGCCTAATTCAATCGCCGAATTGCCGTGAATATTTATAATTAAATAAGGCAGAAATCTCTTTTAAATTTTAGTGGTAGTAAAAATCCGTACAAGTTGGCATCTATGTATATAATGTAGTGTCTACCAGTTTCCAGAGAAATAACTTAGGATGTAGTCACAAGATGCCGGCTGTTGCTGGTCAAAGCCTATTAACGGCGGGGAAACTTACATCATCAAAAGTGAATAAAAATTTTTGCCTCATTTATAACAGTAATTTTGAATAAATAAGAAGTTTAAATAACATGGAAATTTCTATTCCAATTTACTGGTTGAAGTTTTGCCCTGTGGTAGTCAAAATCACGGACATTGAGAAGCAGATTGTTTATGTTGTCACAATATGGTGGAACCGCGGGTCCTGAATACCAACAGAGTCAACTTTTACAAGTAAAAACAACAGATATTTTTAAAAAGTCATTTAAAAAGGAAACAAATTTCTACTACAATTTACTGATAGAATTTTGCCCCGTAGGTAATTAGGCAATGAACCAGTTAAAGATTGAAGTTTCACCATTTTAAGAAAATGTCAATTCTTATTTATTCATAGTTTCATGTGATTGTTTCTCATTCAGTTTAAACAGTCAAGGGAGAATTACCTAAATATAGGGAGATTCAAATATCTTCCTGTAAAAAAAAAAAAAAAAAAAAAAAATCCATAATGATTTCCATCAGCCTTTTGTCATGGTTTTGTGGAACCTTTATTAAATCATTTGAAATTTTGGAAAAGTATAAATTCTCTCTACTAAACGACTTCGGTTTCACATCAGAAAACCAACCAAATAACTCAAAACAACTCAGGTGACCTTTTTTAAATTCTTTCTCTTTCTTTTTCAGTACAGGTAAAATATGACTTTTCACAGTCATTTGATGGCCAGTTACCAAGATATGCGAATAATTTTGTTTTGGAACTAGAAATGAATCTAAATGAATGAGCCCCCCAAAAATAAATTTGTTTTAACATGTTTAAGGGGCAAAATATTGCATTTAAATTCAAGGAGGGTGGAAACTCAACAACGTGTTAAAATAAAATTATCGTTTTAGGAATCGTTTATTATGTTTAATTTTTAAATTCGGAATCGAATGACGCCATCTGTAAGTCGATACGATCATTTGTTACAATAGTGCTACAGGTACTATGAATCGAAAATAAAAAATCATACTTTATTACAGAGCACAGTTTCGTTACATTTATTTCTTTGTTCAAAGAAATTCTATTTCTATATTCTTTACATCGCATTCAATAATCTAAAACTTAACACTAGAGCTATCGGAAATTTGAGTCAAGTTTTATAAAAATATTTCACACCAGAATTTTAATTTAAAACAGTTTAACTTTAATACTTAGCGTTTTTCTTCTCTGTATCTTTTAAACTAATTTTATAAGCAAATTTCTGATTTGAACCGAAACATATTTATATGGTTGCCGTCAAAATGATGGCTCAAGGGAGTTCTAGTGTCAAGTATCCTCAAAATAGCATAATGAAAATCAATAAGACTTCCACATATAATAAATTATATGTAAATTATATATAAATTATATATAATAAATTATATAACAAATAATATATAAATTATACGAAAACTGTTTTCCACTGTACGATACTTCTTACGTAACATAGAAAATTTGTGTTTAACATTATGATAAGCGTAATGAGTTATTTTACTTTAACTTAGCATAGTTTGGACCAAGTAGACATAATTTTAAAAATAAAACTTTTTGGAATCATAAATATCATTTAAACAGAACGAACGAAGTTGTAAACAGTTTTCAGAATATGGTTATTTTAAAGGAGGCAACCACTTTCAAACCCTTTCAATTTTTTTTCTTTTTTAGAATTTTTATATTCTGTCTCTCATACCCTAAGAGCATTCTGTGAACTCTATTTAACCATGCAACAAACTTGAAATTACTGTTTATTATTTATTTTCACACCAGGAAAATTATACGATTTCATTTATTAGTGGTAAAACAATTTTAGTGTTATTGTTTTCGTATCTCAACTGTCCAAAAAGGTCTGCAAACCATCACCTTGCCTAAGTTCATCTGCGATTTGGCTAAAAAATTCTATAGCGAAATGTTCGATCTTCCAAACAAAATAGTTGCGGAGCTTCCGGATTACGACGCCGTCAAGCCCCACCACCGCAAACTCCCTAGGTTCTCCATAATGGACTCCCAGTAATCTCTGGGTACACCACACTAAGATTGCTTCTTTCTATTTTCTTTAATGTCTTTTTATATTCATTCATGTAAAATGTAAAAAGAAAAGAAAAGAAAAAATATATGGCCCTGAAAAGTCCTTTTTTTGGTTAATGGGGCTTTGCTACCTCCTTTCAGCTTTTCCCGCTTGGCGAGAGTAACTCTGAACAGTGCTAACTCTTAACTTTTTCTCTCCTTTTAATCCTTGTATAGTAGTTTTACAACTATAGTTAGACCATTTTAAATATTCTTTTAAAATATTTTCCATTTATTTATCTTATGTCTTAACTTAATATTAAAATTATTTCTTTTAAATTCTTAACTTTTAAATTCCGCTTTTAATTTCTTAGTTTAATTCTCACGTAGTTCTAAACTACAATTAAGTTTTTCCTAATGGCTCACAAAACATGAGATACTTCAATTCCTAGTCTGAGTGTTAAGTTGTTTTCAGCTAGGAAACCCCTCAATGTTGCTCACCTGTTCAGCACCTGTTCTTATTGTGTACCATTGGAAGAGTTCTTCCATCATGTTAATTGCTTCTAAAACGAGGCAAATTTAATGACAATAAGAATAGGTTGTCCTATTAGATCTAGTGATGAGAATGAATTATTTCCATGATCGAAGGGTCTGACATTTTTTGCAAAATATAGATGACGTTATGAACTCTAGGCGTGTGCGCTGACACGAAAATGGTCGCGGTGGAAAGCGTACTTTTTTAATGTTTATATAATTCCTTAAATTTTGACGCCAGTATTTTCTAAAAGCTTTCTTTCATTTATTTAATCTCAAAAACGTAACACAGAGAAAATAATAATTATTGGTATTCAAATTCAAGGGATCATATAAGCGCTTAAAAAAATTCCATATACCACAGCCACAATTTTGTGTAAGCCTAGTATTCAGGGGGCGGCGTTTATCCTTATGATTGATAATGCAGCTACGATTAAAGAGGGGGAGCCATATAGTGTAGTACTTACGTGCAATGGAACTACGAATAAGTAGAGGATATATATAATGTAGTGTCTACCAGTTTCCAGAGAAATAACTTAGGATGTACTCACATCGTCGGTACCATGTCAAACTAACCAATGTCAAAACAGTGGGCTACTTTATTAAAATTCAGATTTCTTGATCGGTACCAGTTTTTTGAAATAATAAAATTCGCCTTATTTAACCTTATTTAGTAACATATAAATTCAGGCGAAAACAAAGTAAATTTTATCATTTCAGAAAAGTGGTGTCAATCCAGAAATCTTAATAAACAAAATGTAGGCCGCTGTTTTCACATTGCATAGTGTTCAGTGCTAAACTGATTAAGAATCAAATATAAGATTTTAGTTATTCTGTTTGTTGACAGATGGCAGCACTATGCATTCTGTGCTGTTGTGAAATCTTAATTATGACATCATCAGTGAGTTGATGTTTGGTTTTCCTGAGAGTGTGGTATGGAGAATGTTGCTCCTGCTGCATTATTGTCTTTCTTTATTCTATTTAATTATCTGCACCCAGTTTAGGCAGGGGGTATATTTTTATAATGTAATTTAAGGCTTTCATGTGATGAAAGCATACTAATTAGAGTGTTAATTTTAACTAGAGAAATTTGATTCTGAAACCAGAACTGTATGTTTCATTGTGTGTTAAGTTTTCGTGAATGTCAAGATTTGTTTTTGTGTTGTAAAATAAAAATAAGAAAATTTCAAGGATTTCTTTCTTCAAATTCTCTACATTAAGAAAATTGGAGGCACTTAGGCGTGATATGTGAGTACTTACTTTGTTTTGAAATTGTTCTTTGATGCTAAAGCTTAATTTTTTCTACTGAAGTTGCATTTAGCAAGATATTATTTTAGAATATGAGAACAATTTAGTATCTTCTTTATTGAATTGATAAAATAAGAAAAAATAGTATTCTACAATATTATGTTTTGATAGTTCTTGAAAAAGAAAATTGTTCTCAAGATTATTATGATTTATTTACTTGTTGTTCTCAAAAACATTATGATTTATTTGCTTGAAATATTTGAATATTTAATTATTATGGTGAATTATTATTTTACATTGAAGAATTTTGAAGAATTTTAATTTTATGCACATTTGAGAACAGAAAATTCTATTGTTTGTATGAAAGAATAATTATGAACATTTTATAGTAGTTCTGTTTTTGACTTTGATTTGTTCTGTTTTTGAATTTAATTCAGTTACTTCTGTTTTTGAACTTAATTTGATTAGTTTTGTTTTGAAGCAATTCTGATTATTTTTTATTTTGAAGTAATTTTGATTAGTTTTGTTTTCAAGTTATCTGATTAATTTTATTTTGGAAATTATTCTGCTTATAAGTTATTGTGTAAAATGGAGGATTATGAGAAAAAATCTGCTCAAATTAAAATTGAGAGAGGTAGGGTGAAAGGCTCCGTAACTAGATTAGAGAATAGTTTTGATAATGTGAATACTAAGAATGAAATTTTGATTAGATTACAAAGATTAGATGATTTACTTAAAGAGTTCTTAAGATTAGATTCTTGTTTAAATGATGATGATTCTGAATTAGCAGAATTTGAAGACAGGTATTTTCAGTTAAAAACTAAATATCAAAACAAACTAGATTCTTTGAATCCTTCAGAAGTTGTCAGTGTTGCAACACACAATTCTGTGCAAGGTTCTTCTGTTACTATTCCTAATCAATGTAATATTAGACTACCAAAATTGAATATTCCAGTATTTTCTGGAAAGTTTTCAGAATGGACAAATTTTAAGGTTATGTTTGTTTCCACTGTCCATTTACAAGTAGGTTTAAGTAAAATTCAGAAATTCCAGTATCTTAAAGGGTTACTTTCTGAAGAACCAGCTACATTAATTAAGCATATTCCCCTTTCTAATGAATCTTATCAAGAAGCTTGGGAAAAGTTGTTAAATCGATATGATAAAAAGAAACAAATTGTTAATTCTTTGATTAAATTATTTTTAGAACAAAAATCAGTTCTGCATCCTAATAGCATAAATATAAGGAATTTGTTGAATACTAGTGATGAAGTTATTAGGGGTTTGAAAGCTGTTGGTGATGAAGCTACAAATAGAGACCCATGGTTAATATATTTGTTATTTCAAAAACTTGATCCGGAAAGTCGAAGACTTTGGTCCATTGAAAGTACAGAAAATGAATTTCCCACTTTGAAAGAATTTTTTGATTTCTTAAGTGTAAGATGTTCTTCTTTAGAGCTCATCTCTAACAATGAAAGTGATGTGAAACATTCCAAAAGTTCAAATTTTGTTGGTTCCAAGTACATTTCTAATGATAAGCAATCAAAGGTGTGCTTAAAGTGTCAGGGAATACATCCGCTCTATAAATGTATTAAATTTAAATCCATGGATGTTGTTGCTCGAAAGAACTTTATTAAGCGTAATAACTGTTGCTTTTTATGTTTAAACTCTCATAAAGTTAAGGAATGTCCAAATTCTCATTTGAAATGCTTTAAATGTGAAAGTAAACATAATACACTCTTACATGAAGAGAATAAAAGTAATAATGCTTGCACTGCTAAGTTTGAAAATAAAATTTTTCCAAATTCATCTGAGAATAAAAACCACCATTCAAATAAAGATTTTGTACAGGAGTCAACATCTCACGAATTACAAATTAATTCTAGTGCTTCTTTCAATAATTCTAAACGTTCTCCTATATAATAGTGAAAATAAACCCCACTCTTTTAGAGCTCTACTCGATTCTGGTTCGGAATGTTCTTTTGTTAGTGAAAATGTCATAAGAACTTTAGGGTTAAAAAGAAAGAATGACAGAATTCGATTAAATGGAATTGCTGGAGTATTGGCTGGACAAACTCGTGGTTCAGTAACTCTTACAGTAGGTTCAAAGCTTTCTACTGAGTCCTTAAAGGTTCAGGCATACATCCTTGCCTAAAGTGACATCTCAATTACCTGCAGAATTACTTGATACGAAAAATATAGAGTATCTTAAAAATATTACGTTAGCAGATGAAGATTTCGTGAAACCACAAGAATGTGATATTATTTTGGGATCTGACTGTTTCTTTACTATTTTAAGATATGGTAGAATTGTTAGTACCGAGAATGAGCCAATTGCCCAAAACACTATGTTTGGTTGGGTGGTAGCCGGAAAATTAGAACCTAAATGTAAATATTCTTCTAGTATTCAATCTCATTTTCTTAGTGTTGAAAACGAATCCAATGTTTATCTATTATTACAAAAATTTTGGCAAGCAGAAGAAATAGATGTTAATAAACCCCATTTGTCTGAGGAAGAAGAATTTTGTGAACAACATTTTTGTTCCACTTACAAGGTAACACCAGAAGGTAGATTTGAAGTTAAATTGCCAGTTTATAAAGATGTGATGTCATTAGGCGATTCTAAATCCATGGCAGTGTCACGTTTGTTTGCTATGGAGAGAAAATTTCAATTTGATAAACATTTTGAAAATGAGTATAGAAATTTTATGAAGCAATATGAAGACCCTGGTCATATGACACTTATCGACAAAAACTTAAATCCTGCAAGCAACAAAGTATATTATCTTCCGCATCATTCTGTTATAAAAAGCGACTCTATTTCAACAAAGTTACGTGTGGTGTTTGATGGTTCATGCAAACCTCCTAATGCTAATTCATTAAATTCTGTTTTAGCTGTTGGACAAATTCCACAACCAAATCTTTTCACCATTTTGATAAGATTTAGAGCAAATCCTATTGCTTTTACCGCTGATATTCAGCAGATGTATAGACAAGTTTTGATTGCTCCAGAAGATCAAGATTTACAGCGTATTGTTTGGTGTGACTCAGCATACTCAGCTATAAAAGAATACAGGCTACGAACTATTACATATGGTACATCATCAGCTCCTTTTTTAGCTACTCGTTGCCTATTTCAAATTGGAAAGGATATAGAAAAGGATGATCCTGTAACAGCTTCAATAATTAAAGATAGTTTCTACGTTGATGATTGTATGTCCGGTTCAATCTCAAGTGAGGAGGCTATTAGAATTATTGAAAAACTTTCACTGGCTTTAGAAAATAGAGGTTTTCATTTACGGAAGTGGAGATCTAATTCTTCTGATGTAGTGAATCATTTATCTTCAAATTCTCTTGAGTCAACAAACTTAGAAATTCATCCTAATGACTGTTCCAAAGCCTTAGGGCTTATATGGGATTCATCAAACGATGTTTTTGTCTTTAAAGTTAATTTACAATTTGATGATAACATAACTAAAAGAAAATTTCTTTCACAATCTGCCAAATTATTTGATCCATTAGGATTTTTGGCTCCATGTACTATCTCTATAAAAATGTTTTACCAGCAATTGTGGTTGATGAAGTTAGACTGGGATACTGCTCTTCCTGAAAATTTCCAAGCAAATTGGAAGAAATTCCAAGAGGAATTTGAACAAGTTTGCTTTATTAGAATTCCCCGATGGATCCAAGTTTCCAGTAAAGAGCTCATTTTACATGGATTTAGCGATGCATCAGAATCAGCATATGCCGCCATCATATATGTGGTTCAACCTGGTGAAGTGAAGTCAAAGGTGACCATTTTAGTTGCTAAAAGCAAGGTAGCACCCCTTAAATCAGTTTCCATTCCAAGGCTGGAGCTTAATGGTGCTTTACTACTTTCCAGACTATATTCTACATTAGTGACTATTTTGAATACCTTCGTTATTAAGTTTTTTGCATGGACCGACTCGCAAGTAGTTCTATCATGGCTGTCATCTCATCCTAGGTGTTGGAAACCTTATGTGGCCAATAGAACCTCAGAAATTCTAGACTCTGTTCCATCTGACTGTTGGAGGTATGTTCCAGGCAAGGAAAATCCAGCTGACATTGCTTCTAGAGGTTTATCTCCTAAGGATCTTCCCGATTGTTCCCTTTGGTGTGAGGGCCCAAAGTGGCTTTCTTTAAGTCAAGAACATTGGCCTGAACAACCTCAAATAAAAACTAATTTAGACACTGTAAATAAAGAGAAAAAGAACTCTAAATTTTGTTTTCCACTAACTGTGAATAATTCTTTGATTGATTTACTTTTTGAAAAATATTCTTCTTTTACTAAAATTGTTGATGTTTTAGCTTTTTGTATTAGGTTTGTGAGAAATTGCAAACAGAAAGTTGGCAAAATGAACACCAGTCCTTTGAGCAAAGGTAAATTTCTTCCTTTATCGACAAGCGAAAGAAGACATTCAGGTAATTTGATTATTTCTTATATTCAGCAGCTATATTTCGCAGATGAAATTAGTTGTATTAGATCAAACAGACCAGTTTCTAAAAAAAGTTCTCTTTTTTCACTTTGTCCTTTTATTGATAGTGATGGTTTACTTAGGGTGGGAGGTACGCTGAGAAATTCACCCCTCCAGTACAATGCAAAACATCCTGTCATTTTGCCAACTCAACATAAATTAAGTGTGTTAATTGTTAAATATTTTCATGTTATGCATTTTCATGCTGGGTTAAATTTGTTAATGGGTATCATTAGGCAGAGTTATTGGATTGTACGTGCCAAGAAGATAATTAAAAATTGTATTCATAAATGTGTTACCTGCTGTAGATATAGAGCAGCTTCTTCCAAACAGTTAATGGGAGATCTTCCTCTTAACAGAGTCACTCCTAACAGGCCATTTTCTGCATGTGGAATCGATTATGCAGGGCCTATTAATATTTTGAAATATCGAGGTAGAGGAGCGAAAACTACTAAATGCTATATTGTTCTATTTGTTTGTTTTACAACTAAAGCTCTACATTTAGAGTTGGTGAGTGATTTAACCTCCGAGGCATTTATTGCTTCATTAAACAGATTTTGCTCTCGAAGAGGAGCTCCTCAACATGTGTATAGTGATAATGCCACAACATTTGTAGGTGCTAAAAGGCAACTCTCAGATTTATATAAATTTATTTGTTCAATTGAAAGAAATGAAAAAAATTGTTATTTTTTGTCTCAAAGAAACATTGAGTGGCATATGATTCCTCCAGTGAGTCCCCATTTTGGTGGACTGTGGGAAGCCGCTGTTCGTTCTGTAAAATTTCATATCAAACGTGTAATTGGAAATACTAATTTAACTTTTGAAGAACTTTATACATTTTTAACTCAAATTGAAGCTATTTTGAATTCTAGACCATTAGCGGCAATTGATAGTGATAACAATTCAGATGGTATAAATATATTGACTCCATCTCCTTTTTTTAACTGGTAATGTCATAACTTCCCCAGCTGAACCTTTAAATGAGGAAAATTTGTCTTTACGATCTCGTTGGGATATTGTACAAAACTTGAAATTATGTTTTTGGAAAAGGTGGAGTATTGATTATTTGAGTACTCTGCAAAATAGAAAAAAATGGAGAGTAAATACTGAAAATTTTAAAGTAAATGATGTAGTAATTTTGAAAGAGGATAATGTTCCTCCTTCTGTTTGGCCATTAGGCAAAATTATTGAAATTCATCCAGGTAAGGATGGTATAGTCCGTGTAGTAACTGTTAAAACCGCTAGAGGTATTTTTAAAAGACCTATTGTAAAACTTTGTTTACTTCCTTTGCATCAAGAATAGCTTCTTGATGGGTGGGAGTATGTTCAGTGCTAAACTGATTAAGAATCAAATATAAGATTTTAGTTATTCTGTTTGTTGACAGATGGCAGCACTATGCATTCTGTGCTGTTGTGAAATCTTAATTATGACATCATCAGTGAGTTGATGTTTGGTTTTCCTGAGAGTGTGGTATGGAGAATGTTGCTCCTGCTGCATTATTGTCTTTCTTTATTCTATTTAATTATCTGCACCCAGTTTAGGCTGAGGATATATTTTTATAATGTAATTTAAGGCTTTCATGTGATGAAAGCATACTAATTAGAGTGTTAATTTTAACTAGAGAAATTTGATTCTGAAACCAGAACTGTATGTTTCATTGTGTGTTAAGTTTTCGTGAATGCCAAGATTTGTTTTTGTGTTGTAAAATAAAAATAAGAAAATTTCAAGGATTTCTTTCTTCAAATTCTATACACATAGTTTGACATGGTACCGACGGCATGATGCCGGCTGTTACTTGTCAGAGCCTGTTAACGCCAGGGAAATCTTACATCATCAAAAGTGAATATATATTTTTGCCTCATTTATGACAGATATTTTGAATAAATAAGGTGTTTAAATAAGAGGCAAATTTCTATTCCAATTTACTGATTGAAGTTTTCTTCGGTGGTAGTCAAAATCACTGACATTGAGATGCAGATTGTTTATATTGTCACAATATGACGGAACCGCAGGTCCTAAATACCGACAGGGCCATCTTTTACAAGTAAAAATAACACATATTTTTAAAAAGTCATTTAAAAAGGAAACAAATTTTTACTCAAATTTTCTGATAGAATTTTGTCCCGTAGGTAATTAGGCAATGAACCGATTAAAGATTGAAGCTTCACCATTTTGAGAAAATGTCAATTCTTGTTTATTTACAGTTTCATGTGATTGTTTCTCATTCAGTTTACACAATCAAGGGAAAATTACCTAAATATAGGGAGATACAAATATCTTTCTGGAAAAAAAAAATCCATAATATTTTCCACCAACCTTTTGTAACGGATTTGTGGAACCTTTATTAAATCTTTTGAAATTTTGGAAAAGTATAAATTTTCTCCACTAAACGACTTCGATTTCACATCAGAAAACCAAATAACTCAAAACAGCTCAGGTAACCTTTTTTTCAATCTTTCTTTTTCAGTACAGGTAAAATATGGCTTTTCACAGTCATTTGATGGCCAGTTACCAAGATATGCGACGATTTTTTTTGTAACTAGAAGAGAATCTAAATGAAGGAGTCCCCCCCAAAAAGTTATTTTAACATTTTAGGAATTGTTTATTATATATATATATATATTTAATTCTGAATCGCCATCTGCAAGTCGATACGATCATTTGTAACAATGTTTCTACAGGCTCTATGAATTCAAAATAATAAATCATACTTTATTACAGAGCACAGTTTCGTAGCATGTATTGCTTTGTTCAAAACATATTCTTTATATCGCATTCAATAATCTAAAACTTTACTTTAGAGCTACCGGTAATTTGAGTCAAGTTTTATAAAAATATTTCACAACAGAATTTTGATTTAAAACAGTTTAACTTTATTATTTAACGTTTTTCTTCTTTGTATCTTTTAAACTTATTTTGTAACCAAATTTCTGGTTTGAACCGAAACATGTTCATAGGGTAGCCGTCAAAATGACGGCTCATGGTAGTTCTAGTGTTAAATATCCTCAAAATAGCATAATGGAAATCAATAAAAATTCTACATATAAGAAATACTATAAAGAAAAAATAAGAGATGATATGGTCGAAAAAATGACCAATAAAAATATTAATAGGAAGAAAAACAGCGTTCCACTTTACGATACTTGTTACGTAACATAGAAAATTTCTGTTTAACATTGTGATAAGCATAATGAGTCATTTTAACTTTAACTTCGCATAGTTTTGGCCAAGTAGACATAATTTTAAAAATAAAATATTTTGGAATCATAAATAT
Organism: Maratus speciosus; assembly: GCA_963932465.1. Taxonomy (NCBI): domain Eukaryota; kingdom Metazoa; phylum Arthropoda; class Arachnida; order Araneae; family Salticidae; genus Maratus; species Maratus speciosus. The sequence continues at coordinate 192,410,908 of OZ010794.1, forward strand.
CATTTAAACAGAATGAACGAAGTTGTAAACAGTTTTGAGAATATGGTTATTTTAAAGGAGGCAACCGCTTTCGAACCATTTCAATCTGTTTTTTTTTTTTTTTTTTGTAGCATTTTTATATTCTGCCTCTCATACTCTAAGAACATCCTTATAACTCTATTAAAGCATGCAATAAATTGAAATTAATTTTTATTCTTTACTAGCTGTAACCGGCCAGGCGTTACCGTGGCTCAGTCTGGCTAAATGGAAAAGAAAGAAAAGACAAAGTGCCCGTTTCTAATATGTTTAGTTTCACAATACTTGCGAGTATACAATGTTTTTTGTTGTTACATTGTCTGTGCAGATATAGAGATTGTCTGAGTTGCCGATTCTAGAACACGAAACATATAATTGCCCGTGTCAGAAGCAATTCATGTCTAGATCTAAACCGCAGAATTTTAAAGCTTGGCTCTAAGATTTGCTAATGGAGATTACAAACGCCAATCTAATAGGTAATTACAATCTCTTAAATTGAAATTGCGCATCCATTGGAATAAAAGGAATGCAAGGAATGAGGACATCTTCACCTTTGAAAGGTCCTGTCAAGATTGTTGTTTCTACGACGTTGCTCATTATTTTTGTACTGCAAGCCGCCTGCCGTTGAAAAGATTTGGCTTGTGAATATTTCGCAACATCATAATTGGCAGGCCGATTGTCAATTGCAGTACGTGCGTTGGCATACCTTGCAGATCGAATGAATTAAAAAGATATGTACCGAGTTAAACTTATGGCATGGCGCTCATAGGCTATTCACACAAATTTTATATTATAATCTTATTTCAATGAATAATGCCCACTGAAAAATAAATTAAGGGGGATTACCCCCCGTTTCCCCCCCTTTATACTTAACCAATGAACCTCCATTTCTAATTTAGGAAACGCCTTATCAGAATAAACCGGTATAACAAATTTGAAGCAAATCATATAATTCTGCGTGAAAAACCCATTTATCTAAATTAAGGGGAGTTTAATTCCAGTTCATATATTTATACTTAATCAATGAACCCCTAAAACAAATCAGGGAAGCGCCTTATCAGATAGAACCTATTCTCAAAATTTGAAGCAAATCGAACAATTCTACATGAAAAACCAAGTTACCGTAATTTCCCGGGTATGCGCCGCGGCTTAGTTAAGTCTTTTTGAAACCGGAAATTTTATTGAAAAAAAGAAGTCAAATAAGTGCTAAGCAGAAGTAAGTAACACTTTATTTAAAATTAATTCTGGTAGGAAATTGAGTTATCTGAGGTGCGGCGGATACGCGCGAAAATACAGTATCTAAATTAAGGGGGTGGAATTAGCTCCCCGTTCGCCTTTGCACAATCAATAAAACGCCAAATCTAATCAGGGAAGCACTTTGTCAGAATGAAACTAATTAAAAAATTGAAGCAAATCCGATAATTCTGCATGAAAAACCCATTTATCTAAATTAAGGGGAGATTAGACCCCCGTTGCCCCTTTTATGCTTAACCAATGAACTCCCAAAACTAATCAGGGAAGTGCCTTATCAGAATGAACATATTTACAAAATTTGAAGCAAATCGGAAAATGCTGTATGAAAAACCCATTTATCTAAATTAAGTGAGGATTAGTCCCCCGATCCCCTTTTATACTTAACCAATGGACTCCCAAAACTAAACGGGGAAGCGTCTTATCAGAATGAAACTATTTACAAAATTTGAAGCAAATTGGATATTTCTATCAAGAGTTATCGCGTTACATACATATGCACATACAGAACCTGCAGGCACATTAGCTCTCAGGATTTATTAGCATGTGATCTAGAAATAAAAAACACGAACTAAAAAAAAAAAAGAAAAGAAATATCATAAAATATACAGACGAAATATTTCAGTAATGTGTTCCTCCGGAGGGCATAGTGAAGGGAGATGCGTAACATTAAAGAGTGTTCAAAGGGCTTTTAATGATATACTACATAATGGGTGTCGAAAAATATTAAAAAAGTGCCCCGGGGGATGAAATTGGGGGAGGAGATAGGCGGTTAATAGTAGTAATATAAAAACAGGCGCGCAAACAAATACAACGCAATCAATGAATTTCAAAGAAATCGGTGAAGAATTTTGGAGGTTTAAGATTTCGTACAAACGAACATTTACATTTTTTATATAGAAATGTGTTCCCACGGGGGGGGGGGGAATTGGGATGTGGGGGATGGTAGGTGCATAATATGAAACAGTACTCATAATGTTTTCTAATGATATGTCACATGACGTGTGTCGAGGAAATTGGAGCAGGAAGGAGCGAGGTTCGTGATAGGAATATAAAAACACGCGCGTATTCGAATGCAACGCAATCCGTGAATTTCAATAAAATCGGTGAAGAACTTTCGGAGGTTTAATATTTTGTACAAACGAACATTTATATTTTATTTATATAGAGATGTTCCCACGTGGGGAAAGTGAGGGGAGGGTGCATAATAAGAAACTGTAATCCAAGGGCTTTCTAATGATATAGCACATGATGGGTTTTGTAAAAAATTTTAAAAGGGTGGTGGCAAATGGCGGGTGGGGAAGCGAGGTTCATAATAAGTATATAACGACACATCCGTATTCGAATGCAACTCAACCCGTGAATTTCAAAGCAAGACGTGTGAAGAACTTTCGGTGATTAACGATTTTGAACATTCAAAAATTTACATTTTTATTTATATAGATTTATATAGAAATGTGCCCCTACGTGGGGAAAGTGAGGGGAGCGAGATGCGAGGTGCATAATACAGTAGCGCTCAAAAGTATTTTGACAACCTTATATTCTCTCTTATTTTATTTAATATAAAAATGTAAAAGAAGATGTATTCCCTATAATTGAGAACACTATGACTGCAGTTATTCAAATGTATCAAGTTTTAACTTGTTTGTTTACATTTGGCGCCACCGAAGAAATATGACTCCCCCTTAGCTCAAAAGTATTTTGACAAATAGTTTGCATTTAATTGTTCAAGGTGTCAGTGGCGCTATAGCTTCGATTAGTGTTTACATTGACTTATTATGATTATTTTTAAGGATCAGGAATGCCGAAATGTAAAAAATATTGAAGTGATTCTAGAAAAGCCGCTGTAAATACACTTAAGAAAGGTAAACTGCAAGCAGAACTAGCTCGTTCCTTTAATGTGTCTCGGCATTTTTTTATTACATAGAATAAAGTTTTTAATAAACAGAAATACATCGAAAACAAGCCTCAAAATGGTCATCCGAAAAAAAAAACTTGCAATGTTGATTGTATTATAAAAATGATGTCTAAAAGTGATTGTCGTAAGAAGCGCTGTAATAATAAAAAATTAATTGAAAGAAAATTACGGCATAGACATAAACGTTTCATCAGTCAAGCGACGCCTAAACCTCTATGGTTTACATGGCAGAAGACCAGCAAAAACACGTTTGTTATCTACTAAGAATAGGAAGGCTAGAGTTACATTTGTAAAACGGCTTAACCCTTTCAGAGGCAAAGCAATTCCATTGCTAAAGTGAGGAAATTAATGATTGACACCGGAATTTGAAAACAAATTTATTTATAAATATGAAAAAGCTATATTTCACACACATAAAAAACCGAATTTTTTTAACCAAAATTCTGGTGTCAATCATTAATTTTAACACTTCAGCAATGCAATTGCTTTGCCCCTGTAAGGGTTATGCCGTTTTACAAATAAAACTCTAGCCTTCTTATTCTTATTAAATTAGATACGTGTTTTTGCTGGACTCCTGCCATGTAAAGTATAGAGGTTTAGGCGTCGTTTGACTGATGAAAAGTTTATGTCTATGCCGTACTTTTCTTTTAATTCATTTTTTATTATTACAGCGGACTTACGACGATCACTCGTAGATATCATTTTTATAATACAGTCAACATTGCAAGCTGTTTTTTTTTCGGATGCCCACTTTGAGGCTTATATTCGATGTATTTCTGTTTATTGAAAACTTTATTCCATGTAATAATAAGTTGCCGAGACACGTTAAAAGACTGATTGCAGTCTACCTTTCTTAAGTGCATTTACAGCGGCTTTTCTAGAATCACTTCAATATTTTTTTACAATTCGGTATTCCTGATCCTTAAAATTAATCACAATAAGTCAATATAAACACTAATCGAAGCTATAGCACCACTGACACCTTCAACAATTAAATGCAAACTAATTGGCAAAATACATTTGAGCTAAGGAGGAGTCATATTTTTTCGGTGGCGCCGAATGTAAACAAACAACTTGAAACTTGATACATTTGAATAACTGCAGTCATAGTGTTCTCTATTATAGGGACTATATTTTATTTTACATTTTTATATTAAATAAAATAAGAGAGAATATAAGGTTGTCAAAATACTTTTGAGCGCTACTGTATGAACAGTAGCCCATGGGCTATCTAACGATATATCACATGATGGGTTTTGGAAAAAAAATTAAAGCGCCCCCAGGTGGGGTGGGTGCAAATGGGGGGGGGGGGGGAGCGAGGTTCCTAATAAGTATATAAGAACACTTCCGTATTCGAATGCAACTCAACCCGTGAATTTCAAAGCAAGACGTGTGAAGAACTTTCGGCGATTAACGATTTTGAACATTCAAAAATTTACATTTTTATTTATATAGATTTATATAGAAACGTGCCCCCACATGGGGAAAGTGAGAGGAGCGAGATGCGAGGTGCATAATATGAACAGTAGTCCAAGGGCTATCTAATGATATATCACATGATGGGTTTTGGGGAAAAAAATAAAAGCGCCCCCAGGTGGGGTGGGTGCAAATGGGGGGGAGCGAGGTTCCTAATAAGTATATAACAACACTTCCGTATTCGAATGCAACTCAACCCGTGAAGTTCAAAGCAATCGGTGAAGAACTTTCGGAGATTAGCGATTTTGAACAAATGAAAATTTACATTTTTATTTATATAGATTTGCACACCAGGAAAAGTATATGATTTCAGTGGTTAGTAATAAAACAATTATAAATATTTTGTACCAGTTCAGAGGATTCCCTTCCGTCATGATACTTGCTTCTACAACGAGGCAAATGTAATACGAATTTGAACACTATGCGCAGTTTTGCTGTTAGTGACGGGCATGAGTCACCTTTATAATCGAAAAACCGTTAAAGTGTTGCCACAATGGAGTTATGAATAAGAGGAGGATACATATAGTATACTGCCTACGAGTTGCGAGTGATGTAACTGAGGGGGTTGCCACAAGATGGCGGCTGCATTTTTTTTTTTTAAATTGGATCTACGGTTTCAGAATACCGTCGGTGCAAACTTCCCACTTGTAAAATTGAATAGAAAATTCTGTCTTATTTAAGTGTCTTATTTATGGAAATATTTTCTCACAAATATGGTAAAAATTTCTATTTATTTTTCGTGGTGTCATTGTGCCTGGTAAAACAGTCAGTGTCTTTCACCTGTTGTCACAATATGGCGTAAACACAGGGCCTGACTACCGCAAAAGTAAACTTCCACCAGTAATAATGCAAATCTCCTTCTGTCGCTATTTTTGAGTGACATTTTACATTAATAAAGCGTTTAATGATGGAGAAAATCCCCATATAAATTTATTGGTGGAAGTTTCCTTCGGAGGTAACCAACTCTTTTGAAATCGGTTACAGTTTAAACTTCACTATTTTGAGGATATGTCAGTTCCTCTTTATTTCTAGTTCCATGGTTGCGACGTGTCGATGACGTTTAACATTATGATTATTAATGGAGCTACGGATAAAGAGGAGGAACATATAGTGAAGTCTCTACCGGTTCCCAGTGAAGTAACTGAGGATGTAATCCACCGCCCCCTGAATACTGGGCCTGAGCGCTCACACAAAAATGGCGGCTGCCGAAGGCGGATTTTTTTTAGCATAGATACGGTCCCTTAAATGTAGACACCAGTATTCTACTAAAGATTTCTCTACCTTGTTTATTCTCAGAAAAATGAAGCGGAAAAAACTTCAAAAAATTATTGGTAGGAATATTTAAGGGACCGTACACACGCTGAAATAAATCCGCCTTCGGCAGCCGCCATTTTTGGTCCAGCGCTCAAGCCTAGTATTCAGGGGGCGGTGATGTAATCGCAAGATGACGACTGTTGTTTGTATAAATCGGATCAGGGCCTGATTAAAGTCGGGACTTAAATAACTGATAAAAGTCTGCCAATTAATGAACCAAAGATTTCAGGTAAAAATTAGTGGTGTGAAAAGGTTTTAGTAACGAAGCAAGATAATGTTTCTTAAACAGTCGGTATTATTTTATGATCTTGTTGTGAGATAGGGAAGCAATCGCGCAGTCGTTATCGGACATCTCAATCCCGCTCTCGAAGCTGTGATTAGATTTGCAGAAGAATATTTGAAAAGCCCTAACTTCTCAAAACCTAATGAAGACTCCTTAATATCTAGATCAGCTTTTAAAATAAGCCTGAATTTTTCTTCGTTCGAGAAATTGCGTAATTCAGAGAATCGGAATCTATACTAGAAAAATCTAAATAGTAAATTTCGGTTATTAAATAAATGAAAAATCTCCGTTTTAAATTTCTGGATTAAATACGGGATATATGATTAAAAAAGTCCACTGAATCGGGAACAGTGATAGTATCATAAATGATACCATAGGCGTTTAACAACTTAACTGTTTTGCCCGAACGGAGTTCGAGCAAGAAAGCTTTTCAACACCACTAATTTTTACCTGAAATCTTCGGTTCGTTAAATAGCAGACTTTTCTCGATTATTTAAAGCAAATATTTTTGTGCTGAAAAAGTGGTGTTGACTCCCTGTTTTACGTTTATGGTGCCAAAAAAATGTGACTGTTAAGCGGTTAAGGTTTATGGTCCTTAATGTTGTTCAAGTCGACATAGTTCTGTGAACGTACTTCTTCTACTTTTCTGCTTTTGAAAAACAGAAACAAACTGCTAGTAGCAAGTGACTTAAGGTTAAAATTAACCAGTTTTAACCCTGATACAGATGACCTCATCGGTAAAGACCAGTGCGGGAAATCTCACTGATTGTAAAGTTGTGTTTTGATATTGATTAAACGTATTTTTTGTTTTATTTGAAATGTGTGTTGTTTTAAATATTATTCCACTTACACACATTGGGATTACCGATTCTCGATTTTGTTCATAGTCCATCCTTCGTAAGAAAATTGTATTTTTTCGTAGGATAGCATAGCCGATAACTTGCTGAAGTCATACAATAATTTCCATACTATTATTAGATACATCCTCGTATTAGGTCAGTCGAGAATATTTTTTTTTTACTTAAAGGTTGGTCGCGAAATTTTCTTTTTGCATAAAATTGGGTCGACTTTTTTTACTTAAAATTGGGTCGTGTAACAATAAAAGTTGGGATCCCCTGCCCCAAAGGAATAAAATTCACTTACATCAAAAATTACAGTGTTTTTATTGTCACTGTACCACAGGGCCTAAATACCGACGACACCAATATCCAGGGGCGTAGCCACAGATATTTTTTCGGGGGGGAGAATTCGAAAATTTCCCAACTTGAAACTAATTGCTCCAATTTTCGACTAAAATGATGTGCACAACGTGTGTAATAATTATAATGATACTTTTGGATAAAAAATTCCTTTCCAAAGAAAAATTCTGAAACTGAAAACATAAAAATTCTAATTATGGGTTTGTTTAGTAAAAAAATAAATACGCTTTTTACTTTCTTCTATCTTTACAAGAAGAAAATATTGGATTCGTGAAAAAATTCGACTTCCGGTTTTAGACTGATTTATACGTTTTAGTAAGTCCTGAACACGATTCGACTGTTTTTAGAAAATATCTGTCTGTCTATATGTGATACAAATTTTGTGGGCGCTCTAACACAAGAACTAATGCACGAAATTTAATAAAACTTTAGAGATTCACTTATACAGTTGAACCTCGTTAACGCGAACACTCAAGGGGAAACTTTTTTTCTTCGTATTAAAAGTAGTTCGCGTTATCGGAACTTAACTACATTACATATAACTGTACGAGGCAATCGGAAACAGTTTGTGTTAACGAGGTTTGACTGTACCTTGATAAAAATTGGTGCTGATTTGTTTTTGGTGTAAATCGTCCAACAGGTGGCACTGCTATGCGGCATTTTTCACGATTTACATGATTTTAGCGATGATTATATCTCAAAAACTATTGAACGGAATTTGATCAAACGTCATATTCTGTTAAACCTTGACATAATTTGATGCAGATTAGCTTTTTATGTATGCAGGTGGCGCTGCTATGCAGCATTTTTCACGGTTTTGCGATAGCTGAATCGCAAAAACTAATGCACGGAATTTAGTCAAACTTCATATTTCACATAAGTAGCACTTCCACATAAATAGATCCTTATTCGGCTTGGATCTATACTGTCCAAAGCTATCGCTTTTGTGCACTTTGAGCAAGGAATTTTGGTTGTAGACATCTAAGAGGCTGGGTGCCAAAATTCAATGATTTGTTTGAAAAATGCTATGCTTATATCTCCTTTTTAAATGCACACAATTCAACGAATCTATACCTTTAGAGTTTGTTATTATAGGCAAAGAATTGTCGTTTAATTTTGACACTGTGATTGCAAATTTTGAGGCATTAACATGTATGGAGTAGAAGAAAATTTTGGGATTGGCACATCCGACTAGTTTTCACTTAATATTAATTCTTGTGGTCTTCAAAGAAGCACACCTGTTAATAACATCGCTTAGTTTAATAAAATTCTCTATTTCACTTTAATATTTTAAAAGCATTAGGCTGTCCAGTCTGTCATCCCTCATCTCATTGTAGCTTGCAATATATATTTTTTAAATTTTTATTTGACTAAAGATTCTTTCATTAGATGCAACGCCATAAAGATAAGCTGCTGTGAATGTTAAGATACGAGTATATAGTTTGACGGCGTGTTCAAATAGTCTTTGAATTTCATGGCATGAGTAAAAGGTTTGTTAAGTGAGTTGGGATTTGGTTTATTTCTATTTGACTGTGCAAGTCATTTACATCCGGTTTCTCATATCCAGGTGGAAACATTATTAACTTTTCCCTTGCACAATTGTAATTTAAATATGGAATGCATTACTGCAATATTCTCTTGATATAGGGAACATTGTCATTTAAGCCCATTACTAAATTCCCGAAATTTTCTTGTATTTCTTATAATTCTTTACTGTAAAACTTATGTGTATCAATGTCCATTGCTGTGCTATTATTTTTATTTATTGCCTTTGGTGAAACCGTTTTCCTACGGTGCTTTCGGAACTCAGCTTCTCCAGTCACATCCTAATATTCATAATTGTTTGTGAGCTTCTCTGTAAGGAAATCTTTATTTCTTCAAAATTTTATTCAAGTGCAACGTGTCAGTGTTACAGTGCATGTCGTTTTTTCTTCAGTTGATGGACTGCTTTCATGGTCATATTTCTGTTCCAAATTAAAATCGTCCATTTTTTACCTTTTCCATCCTCGAATGGATTTTTAGATGCTCCAAAATCTTGAACGAAAGCTCGTTTTCTATTATGAAGGGTTTCTTCGTGCTGAGATTTATAGTAACTTTTTAGAACAGCTTTAAATACAGAACACTGGACTTTTGGTTTAAAATTTTATAAACAATCATGAATATAAACGAACAGGACTGATATATATTTCCGCACACAAATAAAAGTAAAATGTGACAAATTTATCTAAACTAACGACTTCTTATATCCGCATTTGCTCATATAACGCTTTTTACTTGACAGCGAAGGGTTGACTAATTTTTGCGGCAAAAAAAATCACGAGAATGAGTAAAATATTGTCCAAACATCGCAAAAGTTAGTCAAAAAAGTTGTGAAAACTCATCAAATCTTCTTGCCCATAGCTGTGTTTCAAATAGGTTACTACATTCCTTTCTGTTGTGCTACAAGTGATCTCCAGTTTTCAAAAGAAGCTGCAATCCCTTTGGATTAAAATAGCTGGATTCTCTTTTGGGAGGAGAAGGGGAGGTAGGGTGACATTTTTGAGAAAGGAACAAAGTTTTGGAGGAAATAAAGGAACTGGTTAGTCAGTTACTGATGGACAGGAGTAGAGAAATTTAGGTCTGGTAGATGTACAATATTTTTGTAGAACTGAAAAATACAATGATAGATTGAGTGTGGCTGATTTCTTTTTGTATTTCTTTTGATAATTTAACTTGTTTACTGTTGCGGTACTCAAAATAATCACCAAAACAATAAAAATTTCGTATTTTTTTTTTACTATTACTTTTAAAAAAGAAAATGTCTCAAAAATCTAGAATTTCCCAACTCTAAGCTCAAATTTCCCAACTTCACATATATTGGAGGGGAGGCTCCCCCCATACCCCCCCATGGCGGCGCCCCTGCCAATATCCACCAGTAAAAAATAACAGATATTTTAGCCTTAATTATGACACAAATTTTGAATGAATGAGGAGTTTAAAACATAAAAAAAAAATCATTTTTAAATATATTTATGGAAGTTTTCTCCGTCGGACATTAGGCAATGTGGAACTGGTTACAGTTGTACATTCGCCATTTTCGGGTTGTGTCAATTCTTTGTATTGATACTTCAATGTGACTGATTCAATGTTCTCAGATCAACGGAAAATTACCTAAATCTGGGGAGATTCAAATATCTTCCTAGAAAATAAATCCATAAATCTTTTTATCACACTTTAGGGATTTATGGAACCTCTGTTAAATCATCTGAAATTTTGAAAAAAATACATAAATGCTCTCCATAGAAGAATCTTAACCCTTTCCGGCACAGTGTGCCCGGGTCGGGATGCCTAATTTTAATTCCAGACTTACGACCGGCACCAAGAATATTTTAGTAAAATTTTGCTTTTACAATCAACACGTAAAGTAACACGTTTTTAATATCTAAAAAGTGGTTTTAAAATTCCGGTGTCAGTCAATCAGTTCATCATTTTACAACAAAAATTGCCTGTGCCGGAAAGGGTTAAGAATCACATCAGAAAACCAAATAAAAGAAAACAGCCCATTGGATTTTTTCTTTCAATTTTCCTTTAGCTCGTGTATACATACAAGATTAAGTTTAGATTATTAGCTGTGTGACGCATATAGGGTAGATAGGGACTTGTTGGCTCACTTTTATTCAATACTTTGTGTTTTTTTATTTTTTTATTTCATAAAAACTTTTAATTTTGAATTTAGTTTGTACAACCAGCGCATCACTCTTTGAAGGGCACCGTTATATTATATATACCACTTAATTTTAATTCCGAAATGCTACATTGACACCAGAATTTAGGAATTAAATTTTGCTTTGCATAATGTACGCTAAAAAAAGCTTTTACATAAATATAAATTTTTTCATAAATACCCGGTGTGAACCAATCATTTTGACATTTTACCAACATAAGTGCTTTGCCCCTGAAAGGGTTAAAGCATAACCACGTATGAGAAAATTCGAAAAATATAAATTAATGATTTCCATATGAAGCTCAGAAAGACATAAAATACTCGAGCAACGTGTCCCATCAAACGAGTAAGTCACCCTCTAAATTGATTAAATTAGGATTACTAACAAAAATGTAAAAACGCATAAAATGTCAAATGAAATTTTACTTTGGTATACAAAAAATCGAAGGATAAGAACAGATATTTTGTTCAACTTTACTACTAATTTCCTCAAAATATTTCACATCATCTCAGTGAATGCAAATATAAAATATCCTGTCCATAATGAGGCATGATTCGTGTGCCAAACGTTTGCACCAGGTACAAGGAATTAACTTTTCTCTTATTTGACTTTTAACCCATTCATGGTCGCATTAAATTACGGTTTAAATTTTCAACTTGTTTATTGGCACCACTTAAAAAAAGAATTATCCACCTTAGATTATTTTAACTCAATTATTCTAATTGGTAAACAAATCATATTAGATGTAAATTTTCCAACTGGGTGAAAAATGTCCGGACCAGGATTCGAACCCGGGACCTCCCTGGCTGAAGCCGCCAGTGCTCTGCCATCTGAGCTATCCCGGACGATTCTGGTCGAACTTTTTCACCCAGCTAACCTTGAAGATTACAGCATCTGGTCTGACACTTGGTTCAGCTCAACAGAATAAATCTCAGGTAATGGAACTCCAGAAATCGCTGGATACGAAATTACACTAGATTATTTTAACACAATTATTCTAATTGGTAAACAAATCATATTTGTCATCATTTTTCGCCCAGTTGGAAAATTTACATCTAATTATCCACCTTACTTAATGACGGGTAAAATGAGATAAAACCAATTACACTATTTTAAAAAACTGGTGGGAATCAAACAAACTGGATAAAAGACACAGCCCATGAATATCACGGGCGCGAGAAATAAGAGGTTACGTAATACCGCCTGCACAGTAGCATACATAATTTTGCAATTTTATTGACTTTTATAGGTTATGAACGTAGAAAACAAACCCTTGGACTGCGAACCAACTTATCCCGGAGTATAAACAAACTTGCCCCATATTGCCATTTTTATTTTTGATCGTCCTATCAAAATATTCTGTTAATATTTTATCCATTTCCGGCGCAGTGTGCCCAGGTCGGGATTCCCAATTGTAATTCCAAACTTACGATCGGCACCAAGAATATTTTAATCAAATTTTGCTTTTACAATGGATAGTTAAAGTAACATGTTTTTAATTCCTAAAATAGTCGTTTTAAAATTCCGGTGTCTATCAATCATGTCATCATTTTACAACGAAAATTGCCCGTGCCGGAAAGGGTTAAATCAGTTGGTAGAAAATAAGCTATGAACGAAGGCATTTTTCACTACTCTCAACAAAAATAAAAATTAAATTTAGAAACGAATCAGAAACGATTATTTATAACTGCAAAAACAAATCTTACAACTTAACCCCTTTGGGACGAGCGTCTTTTACTAAATTTTTAATTTTTTATCACTGGCTTTATAAAACAGAAAAATTTTACCCTATTGAATCGGGAAAATGCTCGGCATAAATAAGGCAAAATTTACAATAAAAAATTACTAGTGAGAATAATCACTGATTCTGAGCACCTTCCACGGCACGAATACCGGTCGCTCGTCCCCAAGGGGTTAACCCTTTCAGGGGCAAGGTACTTGTCATTATAAAATGTTGAAATAGTTTATTGACACCAGTAGTTACAAGAGAATTTATTTGTAAACAAGTAAACGCACATTTTCGCATATTTAAGAAAGGTGAAATTTTCATTATAAAATTTCGGCTCCAATGTGGCAATTAGGCATTAAAATTATGTGATGTCGTGACGGCATAACCGCCCTTCAAAGGGTTAAACACCTCTCGTAAATACATCTTATTCTTGTGACAAAATAAACCACACAACATTATAAAGAAGTGTATGTGACGCATGTATACAAGTATACAAGTAATGTTTCTTTCCTAAATAGAACAGAAGTTGCATTTATATTTTTCTTTTTTTTTTTTTCATTTTGCATGAAATTTTTTTTGAAGCTAAATGTATTTTTGGAGTTACGTTACTTTTTAACAAAAATATCTATTCCTATTCCGATGGAATTTGATAAAATCTTGAAAGTAATAGGAATCATTATGAAGATAGATAACACATGAAACGAAACAATGAAAATGAAATTAATTCACGACATTCTTCACAAAATCACTTGAGGGTGAAAATCTCTTTTTTTTAATATTTGTAACAAAATGTATTACTACAAAATTATTTCAAATTAATATGATAATATATTTCTTAGAAACGGTAAACAATGCTTGTAATAAATAACTGCGTTTAATTCGCAAAATCTTTTATAGACGTGAAACAACTAATAAAGATGAACATATTCTTAAAATAGTAAAGCTTCAATTTTTACCGCTTTCGCAGGTTATGTACCAGTAAATTTAAATAGAAATCTTCTTCATATTTTAACGCCTTATTAATGCGGAATTTAAGTCATAAATATTGGAAAAATATGTAATAATTTTTGCTGGTGGAAGTTTATCACCGAGGTAGTCCGGGCCTGCGTTTCCGTCATACTGCGACAATCTAGAAAAACTCCTATCAGTGTCAATGGAACAAGATTATACAATATGCAGCAAACGTTTAGACAATGTTCGATTATGCTTCTGTACTGAGAAGTATCAAACCAATTGTTGTAATTCAACTGTCATGTATTACTGGGGGCTTATCCTTCATTCACGAACAATATATTTTAATTTATACACTTTACATAATATATAATGACAAACTAAAAAACAGATTTAGCATTGTTACAAAAGTATAGGCAATCTGTCTTTTAACAGAAAAATATCCATACATTAAAATCGAACTGCACCTACATTGTCTGCTATTAATGCATAAATGTGACTTTCCATCGAAGAATTCGAATCACTCATCACTTGGTGGTCTACGTATTTCGTACCAAACACGTTCAACAGCAGATATAAGTTCATTTACAGAGAAGTATTGTCAAAAAATTGTATGAACCGTATTAAATATGATGCCACAAAAGCTTTCGATTGGATTCAGATCAGTGTTACACGCGGGCCATTCGAGAACAGTAATGTTTTGAGAGTTAAACCAATTTTTTGATGTGTGTGCAACATTAATAGACACATTTCCTTGCTGAAATCTTTTACTTTAGAAGAGCTAAAAGTTCACCAAATGACTGTAAATTGTTTTCCAATGTACGTATGTAGTTTTACGCTGTTTGGCGATTATTGAGAAACTCTACAGATGCTTCAGAATTAAAACAAAGAGAGGACCAAATCAGTAACCCATTGGGGACGAGCGACACGTATACGTGCCACATGAAGCGCTTTTTCCTCACCAGTAAAATTTTACTGTAAAATTTGCCTTATTTAATCAGCGCATTTTCTCGATTCAAGAAAACACAAATTTATGTTTTTAAAAAACGGTGATAAATGATTAAAAATTTCGTAAAAGGCTCCCGTCCCGAAGGGGTTAACATTTTCGAGGGCAAATCACACCTAATTTTAATTCCAAAAGTGACATACGGTACCAAGAATATTTAATTAAAATTTTCCTTTTATAATGTACGGGAAAATAAGCAATTTCGTAATTTCTAATAGATTCGTTTATAAATTCTGGTGTCAGTCCCTTATTTCATCAGTTTATAAACAGAATTACTCCGCGACGGAAAGGGTTCACAATTTGCTGTGAGATTTCAATGCTGGTTGTTTTAACGTTTTCATGTAAACTGATTTATATGTTTCTTTAATTCATCTACGAAAGTATCCGTTGACACAGAAAACTCTGACTCACTTTTATTGCGATTAGCAATCATTATTTGTCTAGATGCCAGTCTATGGATCCTTCTATAATCTCGTTTTCTGACCACACAAGGCCTCCAGATTTATGTTTTGCTTTGAAAGAGTCACCCTTGGACAGTACTTGATAAACAGACTTCTTTGGACGATTCAAAGTAGCTGAAATTTCTGCAACAGTCTTCATTTTTTATTTCACCTTCCATGTTTTAATTACTTCATCTGACTGAAAATTTCTAGGTCGCGGCATCTTCACTAACCGATACGATCGCGAGGTGCACTTAAATACTTCATGCATGTGACGTCACAAGTTTAAAATTTGCGTTTTTCCGTGAACAGTTGGCAAAAATCACGAAAGTGTCTAAATTTTTGCAATATGGAAATTTCACTTTTTTTTCAGTTAAATTAAATAATATCCTACATTAAAACCGTTATTTCTGTCCTAAAACGTTTAAAATATATTTAAAAATGTGTATAGCCATTTGTATAACCCAAGTGTTCGAATTTTTTATTTAAATGTTAAATATCACCAGTGTCTAAACTTTTGCTGAGGACTGTAATACCTGGGGAAACTATAGTAAAAGCAAACAGAGATTTTTAGCACATTTGTGAGAGAAATTATGCATGAATAAGGCAAATAAATCAGACGAAATTTTTTATCCTATTTTACTGGCCAATTTTGCTTCAGCCATAGTCAGAAACTGTTGAACCAATTTAATAACTGTTGATCCGATTAAAAAAAAAGCAGCCGCCATCTTGTGAAAACCACCTCAGTTACTTCATTCGCAACCGGTAGACAATAAACTATATGTCACCTGCTTTTTATTCGTAGCTCCATTAAAACTCATAAAGAAAAACATCATCGATATGTCTCAACAGCCCGATTCGATATATTCTCCTCTTTATTCATAACTCCATTTTTCTAGAGATGGACATTACCATATGAATGTAAACAATGTTTAATACTTTTTCACACGTTCACGCCGGCGCGGTGGGTCACACTCGACTGTCTCAGAGCCGGCAAGTCTCCGGCCTTTTGGATACCAGTATTTTATTAGAGAAAATGTTGTTTTATTTAATTAGAACAGTTGGGCAATTTAACGGAACAACATTTTTTCTAAAATAACAGTGGTGTGCAAAAAGCCGGAGACTTGACAACTCTGAGTCAGTCGAGTCTGACCCACCGCGCCGGCGTGAACGTGTTAAAAATATTTATTTGCGAATATTATTAAGTAGCCGTAATTTTATTATAAGTGAAACAATGCAATTTAAATAACAAAAATATTTAACAAAAGCAGTTTCACGCCCAAATACAATTCATGCATTACAGTGGATGAAGATTTGTCTGAAATCGTTTTGGGAGTTATTCGTACTTGAGATTGTGATGAATATTAAGTAACATGGCATGAAACATTTTATAAGGTAGCTTTTATAAACCTCTTGGTTTGGAAATGCAAACATATTTATTAAAATAGAGGAGAAAAGGACAAAATAATTTAATGAAAATGTGAGTTTTCACAGTCTAAACCTGTTCAATATTTCCACATAACACAAGAAACCAGTTACTCCTTTAAATCTTTATTTATCCATTTATGTCTCAAATTATGAATTCATGAATATTTTATCTTCTAAAGCATTTTTTGTCAATATTTCAAACTATATTAGAGGATTTAGAAGAATTTTGCTAATAAAAATTAATTAATCAAATTTGAATTTAGAGGGATTTTGTGCAATATTTATAACTCCACTCAAATCCTTTAATTAACACCTTAACCCTTTCGCTGCGTAATTGTTTTATTAAAATAGCTTCAAAATAATTAAAAGCGCTTCTTTTGACACCGGTTTTTCAAAGCAAAAATTTTTGTCTAATTCAATCGAGAAAATGCTCCGATTAAATAAGGCAAAATTTACAAAAAAAAGTAACTTGCGGGAATAATGAAGGGGGATTAATTAGACGGAAAAATGCATCCCCGAGAAAATCTCGGATTGCGAAGCGAGAGGGTTAACGGTCGCATTAAATTACGGTTTTAATATTCAGATTGTTTTTTGACACCACTTTTTTGAAAAGAAATATTGACCTTATTTAATGACAGGTAAAATAATACCAGAATACAGCCAATTACACTATTAAAAAAAAAAAAAAAAAAAAAAAAAAAAAAAAAAAAAAACTAGTGGGAATCAAATAATTTGAATAAAAAACACAGCCCGTGAATATCACGGGAGCGAGAAATAAGAGGTTAAAATCTTTATTTATTTATTTATTTATTTTTTATAGAATTAGGAAATGTACAAATATAATGTTCTTAGAAAGAAATATAGAAATATTTCCGAATTGAAACTTTTCCTTCGCAATCATTACACTTCCAGAAAGCTGAAAATATGCAAGTGAAAAAGAAATCATCCTTTTAAAAATAATTTTTATTTGTGAAACCGATAATACTTTTCGAAAGATTTACTAAACAGTATAAACAATTTTAGAAGCACAGTTGTATGACGTTGACAGTTGTTGAGTCATATTACTTGCTTCTACAAAGAGGCAAATGTAATAATATCTTGAACAAGGTGTCTCGTTAAACCTTCTGATGGGCGTGAGTTATTTTGATAATCGAATTACACGGAAATTGTTGCAAAATATCGATGACGTTTATGTTTATGATTTTTAATGGGGTTACGAATAAAGAGGAGGAGACATATAGTGTAGTTTCTACCGGTTCCTAGTGAAGTAACTGAGGATGTAATCGCAAGAGACCGACTGTTGTTGTTTTTAATAGGATCAGGGTCTGATTAACGCCGGGGAAAGATTCCGTCGTGGATTAATATCGGGAAAAAGCAAATATAAATTATTGTCTTATTTAACACAGAAATTCGGAATGAATAATGCAGCATGACGAAAATTTCTACTAAAATTTACTGGTGGAAGTTTTGCACCAGCGGAATAAAATTCACTTACATGAAAAGTAAAGTGCTTTTGTTGTCACAGTATGGCGGAACCGCTGACCTCAATGCCGACGACACCAACTTTCACCAATAATTAAAAAAAACAGATATTTTGGCCTTAATTATGACAGAAAGTTAGAATGAATGAGGCGTTTAACCCTTTCAGGGGCAAGGCATTTCTGCTCCGAAAATGTTCAAATAATTAATTAAACACCGCAATTAACGAACAAATATATTTGAAAATAGTCAGAAGCTTTTTTTCCCGAGTATATTATGAGATCGAAAGTGTACTAAAACATTACTGGTGTCATTAGGCAATTTAGGCGTTAAAATTTGCCGTTTGCAGATTGCAAACGGCTACGGGGGTTAAAACGGGAAAAAAATATATTGAAATTTATTTGTGGAAGTTTTACCCGTCGGTAATTAGGCCAATGCCGTACCGGTTACAGATGTAGCATCAGTATTTTCAGGCTCTGTCAGTTAACCCCTTGGGGACGAGCGACACGTATACGTGCCGCATGAAGCGCTAAGAATCCTTGCTTTTCCTCACCGGAAAAATTTTACTGTAAAATTTGCCTTATTTAATCAGCGCATTTTCCCGATTCAAGAAGACACAAATTTCTGTTTTTAAAAAATGGTGACGAAAGATTAAAATTTCGTAAAAGGCTCCCGTCCCGAAGAGGTTAATGTGTTTTCATACTTCCATGTGACTGATTCTGATTCAATGTCCTCAGATCAAAGGAAAATTACCATAATTTCAATCGCATAAGCCGCAGCTCAGATAGCTCAGTTTTTTAAAATATAATGTAATTTTTTTGTGCTTAGAATTTATATGACTCATTTTTTTAAGTAAAATTTCCTGTTTAAAAACGAGTTAACTTGGTCCCGGATTATACGCCAGAAATTACGGTACCTAAATCTAGTGAGATTCAAATATCTTCTTAGAAAATAAACTCATAAATCATTTTATCAATCTTTAACGAACCTTTATTAAATTTGGGAAATTTTGAAAAAATATAAATACTCTCCATAGAAGAACTTCAGAGTCACATCAGAAAACCAGATAATTCAAAACAAATCAAGTGACTTTTTTTCAATCTTCTTTTAGCTCGTGTGTAAATACAAGTTTTAGTTTAGGTTAATAGCAATGTGTTGAATGTAGGGTAGACCGGAGCTTGTTGGTCCACATTTTTCAATATTTTTTAACTTAGATTTTTAACTTAGATTTTCACAAAATAAACAGTGAGAAGAACTGGTAACTGGAACCTCAATTAAGCGAATTCTTTCTCTTGGCATTTTTCTACAGCTATATTTTCGATTTGTAATTCCAATGCTATTTTTATCAGTAAATGCCGTACTACACAAAACATGGACACTTATTCCAGCAGTTGCAACTACAACGATTTTACGTCTTCAGCTGGCTTAATTTATACCGTCTGCTCCCTTTTGAGAAGCTTTAACTACGTTTTGTCCGTTGTCTTTTTCTTTTTCACATGTCACACGAAATTCAGTACCGTCCATTTTTACAGGAAATTCAGTCTGAACCAAAACAAAAATGAAATTAATATTTAAAATAACATAAATACAAAAAGATCAGAAATTAATAACAATACAACGTGAAACGTCATATGACTCAGTCCGCCATTTGTAAATCCGTTTTTAAGGGTGTTCCCGTGTTCAGATTTTGTCTGATTTTGGTAATATTTTTCAGTAACAGTTGCTGATTTAAAATCAGTTAATAGTCTCATCAGTTATCAGTCTATTACAATTTTGTTCTGGATGAAGGCGTATTTATTGTAACTTGTCTGGACTATTAAATATACCTATTGCTTTAACACATATTCTACTGTATATTTAACAGAATATCTTAATTTCATGTAAAGTGCAGATTTTCTGTGTTATCCTTGAATTAGTCGTTTAACCCTTTATCTACTGCATTATGATCTACTGATTTTTTATTTCATGTAACATTTTTTTCCAGTTACTACAATGGAAATTAAAGGATAAACATAAAATATACTCACCAGTGAGAAATTTAATTATTTAAAGGCAATTAATTAAAGTGGTACTTGAAAGTATTGTCAGTACGCTACGACTAAAATATCCTAACAGAAAACACACAATGTATACAAGGTATTTCAAATGACACCCGAAATTTAATGAGTATATGCTATACAGGGTTGTTTCTTATTTAAAAATAAATCATTTGGCAAATTCCGGTGCCAATCATTTATTTAAACACTTTAGAATTGAAAATGCTTTGCCCCTGAAAGGGTTAAAAAACTATTTTGTTTTAGGTTTCGATCTTGTTAGCAGTCCTTTAGTTATGCGACGTCTATATTCCAGGGACAACATGCTCTCTCGCATCTCCACATATGCAATACATTAATTTACGTATGCCATTTCTGGCATAGCAAAAACGAGCCGGTGCCACAACTTTTTCAATTTCCTATAAAAATTAGCAATGGAACAGAAAGGAAATACCAGGGAAATCATCATTATACTACACTTTAGTAATTACATTTTAAAACAGATGAAAACGATGGATAACTACACAGACGAAAAGTAAACAAGAATTTTTCCTCCAACACTCATTGTACTGACGATACTTATAAGTACCGCCGAGTAATTCAACTGTTAAATAAAATACATACACCGTTCACCTAAAATAGCTAATCAAACTGTATTCTAAGATCATAATGAACACGTAAAAAATCCAACACTTATGTTACACCCTTTAGTTTGTTTTCAGCAACAAAAAGACCAGCGTGACAATCTTTACAAAATGTCGGCACAAAACACATCGTCTGTGTCAAAGACAGCCTCCTTCCTCGCTAAAATAACAAATCTAGAACTACTGCTGCCATGTATTAGGACAAAGTGGAGTTAAAAGTGTGTTTTAGCAAAGTGCCATTAGAATATTAGTATTTTCACTATGGGATGAAAGTTTAAAGTGAGTGGTACTTATAAGTACCGTCAGTAGATAAAGTGTTAAGATCTCTTGCAGAAAGAGCATGAGATCATGAGATATTGCACTTTACAACTAGAAAAACATTCCGTACATTAGAACTACTGTAAAGAAAAATGAAAGCTATATTGTACACACAAGATTATTTATTATTATAAAATAATAAAATTTTGAATAGTAAAAAAAAAAAAAAAAAAAAAAAAAAAAAAAAAAAAAAAAGATATAGTAAGTCTTCTGTTATGTATTTACAGAAAATTTCTGTTTGAGATTGTGATGAGCATAATGAGTGTTTTCCATTAACTTCGCAACTAGTAGACATAATTATAAAAAAAAGAAATTCTGGAATTATTAATATCTGATGTACGAATAAACGAAATTGTGAAAGATTATGAGAAAATTGTAATTTTAATGCAGACAATCCTTTTCAAATCTTTTCGCACTCATTTTTCAAAAGCATTGTCATATTTCGCATGTCATACTCTAAGAACAACTCTTGCAACTCAATATGAGCACGTTAGAACGCTCCCATGAATTTCAATATCAATAACTTTAAAATAAATTTTCGCTTTATTTTTATGCGGTAAATAAGTCACAGAATTTTTTTTCGAAATACTGGTTTCAAAATTCAACGGGCCGTACAAATGCTTAAATGAATCCGCCTACGAATACCGCAATTTTTCTGTCTGTGCTCAGGACTAGTATTTAGAGAGCGGTGAATTCTCATTCAATGTTGTTATAGCAAGGAAAAATTACATTAACCTAGGATGATTGAAATATCTTCCTGCATATATTTGTCGGAGCACAGCTCCGGCTTCCCTGCAAAAATTACACTTATTGTTAACAAGATAGCGTCCAAACTATTTGTCGTATCGACACAAAAAATTAAATGGACGTTGGTAGGGCGAAAATCTCGGTGGGTATTGAAAATCATAAATATTCGTCAACCCTAACTGCATGAAATATCTGCTCAAAAATTTCCCATAGAGATAACATTGCGGGCTTAAATCTATATATTTGAAAGATATGGCTTTTTTTATATCAACCTTGAGCTTTTTTTCTGAACCAATTTTAATAATTCTTTTTTTTTAATTGAAAGCTGTTTCTTTGTAGATTTGTGGCACTAGCTATTTTTACTTTCTTCTATCTTCAATAGAAAAAAGTATTGTAATCGAAATTTTTTTCGACTTCCGGTTTTTGAC
This sequence comes from Maratus speciosus, assembly GCA_963932465.1. Taxonomy (NCBI): domain Eukaryota; kingdom Metazoa; phylum Arthropoda; class Arachnida; order Araneae; family Salticidae; genus Maratus; species Maratus speciosus. The sequence goes on from OZ010794.1 coordinate 192,433,271, forward strand.
GGATTTGCATGTTTTAGGGGTCAGAGATTCCAAAAAACATGTTTATAGAAAATGTCTGTCTGTCTGTGTGTCCGTCTGTCCGTCTGTCTGTCGCCATTCTACCATCAAAAAGTGTATGAAGTTACGTATAGAATTAAACCAAAATTTTATTATAAGTTTTTGGCTATGGCAAGCAGGTCCTCCAGGAATTTGGAAAAAATTCGCCGGTAGGGGGCGCTGATATAACAATTTTTGTGCGATTTTGAATATTGTACCATCCAAAAGTGTATGGAGTTATGCATAGAATTAAACCAAATTTTTAGTTTAAGTTTTTGGATATGACAAGACGGTCCTCCCTGAATTTGGAAAAAATTCGCCGGTAGGGGGCGCTGTAAATGCGTTTTTTGTGCGATTTTGAATATTGTACCATCGAAAAGTGTATGAAGTTACGCATAGAATTGAACCAAATTTTTATTTTAAATTTTTGGCTATGGCAAGCAGGTCCTCTCTGAATTTGGAAAAAATTCGAAGGTAGGGGGCGCTGTAATAGCGATTTTTGTGCGATTTTGAATATTGTACCGTCCAAAAGTGTATGAAGTTATCCATATAATTGAACCAAATTTTTTGTGCATGTTTTTGGATATGACAAGCAGGTCCTCCCTGAATTTGGAAAAAAAATCGCCGGTAGGGGGCGCTGTAAATGCGTTTTTTGTGCGATTTTGAATATTGTACCATCGAAAAGTGTATGAAGTTATGCATAGAATTGAACAAAATTTTTATTTTAAGTTTTTGGCTATGGCAAGCAGGTGCTCCCTGAATTTGGAAAAAATTCGCCGGTAGGGGGCGCTGTAATAGCGATTTTTGTGCGATTTTGAATATTGCACCATCGAAAAGTTTATGAGGTTATGCATAGATTTGAACCAAAAAAAAAATTAAGTTCTTGGCTATGACAAGGAGGTCCTCCCTTAATTTGTAAAAAAATCGCTCGTAGAGGGCGCTGTAATATCGATTTTTGTACAATTTTTGTGCCATTTTGAATATTGTACCGCCGAAAAGTGTATGAAGTTATGCATAGAATTGAACCAAATTTTATGTGTTTATGTTTGGTCATGTCACGAAGGTCCTCCTGAATTTCGAAAAATTCTGCCGGAAGGGGGCACTATAATTGCGATGTCTGTACCATTTTCATTATTGTACCATCGAAAAGTGTATGAAGTTATCCATATAATTGAACCAAATTTTTTGTGCATGTTTCTGGCTATGGCAAACAAGTTCTCCCTGAACTTGAAAAAATTTCGAAAGAAGGGGGCGCTATAATTCCAATCTCTGTGCCATTTTCATTATTGTACCATCGAACAGCGTATAAAATTATGCATACAATTGAACCAAAATGTTTGTGCTTCTTTTTGGCTTTGGCCAACAGGTTCTCCTTGAATTTGGAAATATTGCGCGGTAAAGGGGCTCCGTGCTAGCGATTTTTGTATACTTTTCTTGATTTTTCGTAGCTCTATTGTGCATCAGCGGCTCATGCAGCGGCGGGAACTCGCTTCCTGCTATGCCGGCTATTCGCAAACAGCTGATAACGACAGAATAAGGAAAAATTAATAATTTTAACAAATATCATGGTATAGATTAACTCGTTTTTAGTCCGTTTAATTGACTTGAGCAGAAATTTAATATGAAAATCAAAGTTGGTATAGTATTGAGCTAATAATATTGAAGTATTAACATGTGTAACTAGGTTTTGAAATATTAAGATGTATAAGATAGAAGAAAGTTTTGGGATTGGCACATCCAACTAGTTTTTAAATATTCCTATTTTTATATTTAAATTTAAAAATTTTCTATGATTTTTTTTCAAAATGGTAGCAATTGGATTACTTCCATTGTTGCAAAGAAAAAGAAAATTAACAAAGTATGTTTATCTTTATTGATGCCAATTTCTAATAAAATTCAAAATTAACTTTGTAAAAAAAGGGAACAGAAAATGGCGTGACGCTTTAAAAAAAAAAAACACAAAATTTTTCGTCAAAAAGTTATCACAATTCAATACTTTTTCACTCCACTGAGTTTGAGACACAATGTGAAATCATTCAATGAGGCAAAGTGACAGCATATTTAAATGAAAACCATCATTTTTTCTGATAAAACGAAATATTGTACTACGAATGCCTCTAAAAGATATAAATTTCTGGAATTTTACTCGCCGATACGGAGATTAGAATCACAAGTCAAGAGTGTGAATGTTCACATGCAAAGTCGTAGTTAACAAACTTGATTTCAAGTTTGGAAATATATGTATTAATAACTTACTGCATACTGCGATATTTTTGAAATGGTGAATGTAAATTTGAGAGATGCGTATGTAAATTTTGAGACGATGAAAATGACGTTAAGTTTAGATTTCACGCGAAAAATAATTCTATGATTGGCCCATGATGCAATCATTTTTGTTGATTTTCAATCGGTAATTTCAAACATAAGAGCCTCCTCAATGGGTAATTTCATCATAATTACTTATCTTGGTTAGGTATACTAAGACATTTTAATTTAATACATTGAACAGTCGAAGCTTATGGAATTAGTATTTTGGTAACTTTAAATAAAAAATAATATTTGTTGAGAATAAGTATTAACTAATGTATGAGTTCCTTTTAAAACAATTTCTTTCGTCAAAATACGACGTGTTTCATCTCGTTATTAAACAAAATATTAGGCCCATTGTTGTAAATTATGCATTTTAACCTCATCCGAATCGTTATGGCGTCGTCAATATTTGTGACCTGAGATATAGATTGACATTCAGAAGTTTTACTTTCTACGTCCATAACGACCACTTTTTATTTTTTTTTTCAGTGTGAACCTTTTATTCTGCATAACCTACCAAATCGATGCAATTCATTTTGAATTTTAAATTAAGCGAAATGAAAAGAAATCGAATACGGGGAATACGATTTTGGGTCTTAGCCGCATGGCTACAAGTTAGGATGTTTCATTTTGTAAGGCAAAAAATAATTTTAAACTTTTTGCAGACTTTGCTTACGTTCCGACTCCAAGTGATATAAAAGGTATATATGCCAAATTTCATTAAGATCGGATAATATTTACCCAGGTCAAAATTCTTGCTAGTACTAGCATCAGACATATGCTAGTTATTGCTATGTATTGCTTTGTCTGCTAGATTTTCATGCTAGTATATGCTTTACAATGCTAGCCAGCATCACATGCTATATAGCTAGCTTACACAGTAATAGCATGACAAGCTATATACAAGCATTTTATGCTTGTCTGCTGTTTAAGCTTCTTCCAAAGCATGGTGAGTAGGTACATTACCTTGCTATTATATGCTTTTTTATTCTTGCCAGCATAATATGCTATGCAGCCAGCTTAGAAAAAAAATAGCATGACAAGCTATGTCCAAGCATTTTATGCTTGTTTGTTGTTTAAGCTTCTTCCAAAGCATGGAGAGGTAGGTACCTTAACGTGCTATTATATGCTTTTTTATGTTTGCAAGCATAATATGCTATGTAGCCAGCTTAGGTAGAAATAACATGACGAGCTACTTACAAGCATTTTATGCTTGTTTGCTGTTTAAGCTTTTTCCAAAGCATGGAGAGGTAGGTACCTTAACGTGCTATATTATGTTTTTTTTTTATGCTTGCCCGCATAATATGCTATGCAGCCAGCTTATTGAGAAATAGCATGACAAGCTATGTACAAGCATGTTATGCTTATTTGCTGTAGCTTCTTTCTAAGCATGGAGTGGTAGGTATCTTAACGTGCTATTATATGCTTTTTTATGCTTGCCCGCATAATATGCTATGCAGCCAGCTCAGGAAGAATTAGCATGACAAGCTATGTACAAGCATTTTATGTGCTTATTTGCTGTTTAAGCTTCTGTCAACGCATGGAGAGGTAGGTACATCTACATGCTATTATATGCTTTTTTATGCTTGCCAGCATAATATGCTATGCAACCAGCTTTGATAGAAAACAGAGTGACGTACTATGTGCCAGTAAGATGTGCTAATATGCTACATAAGTCTCTTCCCTGTAATGATGAGGTAGGTACTTAAATGAAGAATTGTGTGCTTGTTATTGCTTGGCAGCATCAAATGTTTATTATTATTTTTATTTTATTTTATTTTATTATTATTTTTTTTAGTTACTCGAAAGTATAAATTTCATTATGTTCTTGAAAATAGAAGAAAGGGAAATTTTAATTGTAAATAAAATTATTTTTTCAAATCCGGGGAGAGACAATAGCCCTCTTCCACCCCCCCCCCCCCCAAAAAAAAAGAGAAAATTCTTAGTTTCTCTTTTATTTTAAGCTAAGAGAAAATATTAAATTTCAATTTGTTTTTCAAAATCGGAGAAAAAAATTAGTTAAATTTCAAATTCGAGGGAGGCTTAATGGATCACCTAAACCCTCTTCCCTTAACGGAATATTCAGGAGTTTGCGTTATGGAGGTTTCACTGTACATTTGCATTTTGCAAGATGTAAAATATAACTTCCATTTTTTAAATTAACTTTTATGGGGGTGGGTTAAATTCTATAAGGGATTTAACTTCTATGAGAGTCTTCTGAGGAAGCCCCCCCTCCCCCGCCCACGCCGACTATAAAGGAATTTTTTTCTTCTGTTTCTTAGAAATTAAATATTCTAACTTATTCGAAAAAAATGCAGTATATATTCAGTAAATGTAGAAAAAGAAAATGTTGTTCATTAAAATCTAAAATCTGGGTTGGCCCTCTCCTGAATTCAATACTGTCTTAAATCACCCATTTGAGATTAGTTTTTAACATCTAAATATCAAAAGAAACAGAACTAAAAATTAATTACAAAAGCGGATATAGAAGAGTAACTCTCCCCCGCCCCCTAACTGAAAATTTTAAACTGATCTTCCTCTTACTGTTAAATTATTTTAGGTTACCTGTAAATTATAAATTTTCTATATCTTTAAAAATGGGAGAAAAATAAAATGTTGTTTATTAAATTTCAAAAGCTGGGAGGGGGGGGGGGCTGTGTCACCGTCACCTGAATTAAAAACTGCCCCTTGAACATATTTGAGATAAATTTTTAACACATAAACTTAAAAAAAATAACAAATAATTTCCACGGTATACTTAAAGGGAAAAAGCCTCCCCCCCTCCCCCCGAATTGGAAGAAAATTCCTCGCTGTACTTTCTATTAGTATTTAATTCTTTTAACTTTCTCGAAAAGATTAAATTTGCTATGTTTATTAAAATCAGAGAAAAAATATTATTTTGTTAAGATTCAAAATCCAGGGGCGGCAGGTTTCCTTTATCGAACCACTACAACGTAAATTCCATACTGCCTTCGTCCACCCGTTTTAGATAAAATCCAAACGCATAAATCTAAAAAAAAAACTGAAAATTAATTTCTATAAAGGATTTATTGGAAAAAAGCGCCCCTCCCCTGTTTAGATAAAATTTTAACACATAAATATAAATAAAAACTGAAAATTTATTTCCGTGAAGGATTTTTGGGAAAAAGCGTTTCCCCTCCACTCCCCCATCATAAAAATCTTAGCTGTTCATTCTCTTAGTGTTTAATTATTTTAATTATACAAAAAAAAAAAAAAAAAAAAAAAAAAAAAAAAAAAAAATCCGTGCTTTTCAAAAAGAGAATTTTGTCAGTTAAATTTCAAAATTCAAGGAGCACTGTTTCATTTTAGAAATTCTATCCTAAATACACTTCAAAATCTTTTATTTTTCTGCAACAAATAATTATGACCATAATCAAACCATTCATTAAGCAAAGAAAATTCCACTAATGAATTATAATAATCATGCCATATTCTAATTATCCATTAAACATAGAAAAAACTCTACTGATAAATTAACCTTATTAATTTAAACTTGGCGGATAACAGCATCGATAAATTCTATGTCTTATAAATAATCTTATAATAATCGATAACCCTGTATCTTATAAAAATATCGACACACAGCAGAATCAGCTCTACACCCATTACCCGCATTTAAAATCGTTTTCAAACACGACCCCAGTAGCCAAGTAAGTAAGGCACCTGGCTTCCAAACCGGCGATAGTGAGATCTGTCCTTGTCAGAGGAAATGAAAAGCCGACCTAAGTTTCCCCTTCTAAAGCTGTAGGTACTTCAGAAATTCTCCAAAGATGGCGCCACCAGCGTCATTTTCTTTCTAACCGGGAGAATAGCAAAAAATAAAAGCAAGTGATGCTAGAAAATAATGCTGGAATAGCAAAAAATAAAAGCAAGTGATGCTAGAAATGTAATGCCAGCATAGCAAAAATTAAAAGCAAGTGATGCCAGAAAATTAAAAGCAACTAATGGTAGTAATGTAATGATAGACTAGCAAAAAAAAAGTATCTGTTGCTGGAATGAATTGTTGAAAGAATTACTGTTAGAAAGCAGAAATTACAAGCAAGTGGTGGTCTTAATGGTTGCTAAGCCAGCAACATATTCAAGCAACACAAGCTGGAATATGTATGCTGGCCAAGCAGTAAAGTGTTCCAATACACACCATGTCTTGCTGGTAATTATGGTTGAACCAGCAAATGTGTTATGGTAGTTTATGCTAGTTAACTTTGCTGGGATACAGCATTTAATGCTTGTCTAGCAAACAAATACCAGCATGAATTTCGACCTGGGTAGGGGTTGCACACTTTGATCACTTTTGTAAAAGTAGACAAAAAATTCGATTTTAAATATGTTAATTACATTTATTGGGAAAACTAGAAATCACAAAGTTCAAATAATACTAAAACTAGACACTAAGATTAATTGATAGCATAATACGCAAAACTTGTGATATATTAATCAATTTTGAACGATGCAATGGCTTCTTTGTTCGCTTGGTGACGACTCTAATGCTTGATTACCCTCAACAAGAATCTTTTTTGTTTGTCCCTGACAGATTCCTTTAATCAGATCAATTCCTCTTTCTGCTGCATCATTGACCATAATAAGAGCGTTCACGTGGCTTGAACGATTCTCTAAGAATTCTTAGAGAATCACTGCAGTATTCTGCCACATCGTGGATCCCACGAAATGATTCAGGTCTTTTCCTTCAAAAACTAGTTTTATTACCTCGAATAGTTTCATTTCCTTTTTCTGTACGGGTTTTGTTTCCAAATTTAGAGTCATATTTCCCATTTGAGATTAGCTTTTAACATCTAAATATCAAAAGAAACAGAACTAAAAATTAATTACAAAAGCGGATATAGAAGAGTAACTCTCCCCGCCCCCTAACTGAAAATTTTAAACTGATCTTCCTCTTACTGTTAAATTATTTTAGGTTACCTGTAAATTATAAATTTTCTATATCTTTAAAAATGGAAGAAAAATAAAATTTTGATTATTAAATTTCAAAAGCTGGGAGGAGGGGGGGGGGCTGTGTCACCGTCACCGGAATTAAAAACTGCCCCTTGAACACGTTTGAGATAAATTTTTAACACATAAACTTAAAAAAAATAACAAATAATTTCCACGGTATACTTAAAGGGAAAAAGCCTCCCCCCTCCCCCCGAATTGGAAGAAAATTCCTCGCTGTACTTTCTATTAGTATTTAATTCTTTTAACTTTCTCGAAAAGATTAAATTTGCTATGATTATTAAAATCAGAGAAAAAATATTATTTTGTTAAATTTCAAAATCCAGGGGCGGCAGGTTTCCTTTTTCGAACCACTACAACGTAAATTCCATACTGCCTTCGTCCACCCGTTTTAGATAAAATCTAAACACATAAATCTAAAAAAAACTGAAAATTAATTTCTATAAAGGATTTATTGGAAAAAAGCGCCCCTCCCCTGTTTAGATAAAATTTTAACACATAAATATAAATAAAAACTGAAAATTTATTTCCGTGAAGGATTTTTGGGAAAAAGCGTTTCCCCTCCACTCCCCCATCATAAAAATCTTAGCTGTTCATTCTCTTAGTGTTTAATTATTTTAATTATACAAAAAAAAAAAAAAAAAAAAAAAAAAAAAAAAAAAATCCGTGCTTTTCAAAAAGAGAATTTAGTCAGTTAAATTTCAAAATTCAAGGAGCACTGTTTCATTTTAGAAATTCTATCCTAAATACACTTCAAAATCTTTTATTTTTCTGCAACAAATAATTATGACCATAATCAAACCATTCATTAAGCAAAGAAAATTCCACTAATGAATTATAATAATCATGCCATATTCTAATTATCCATTAAACATAGAAAAAACTCTACTGATAAATTAACCTTATTAATTTAAACTTGGCGGATAACAGCATCGATAAATTCTATGTCTTATAAATAATCTTATAATAATCGATAACCCTCTATCTTATAAAAATATCGACACACAGCAGAATCAGCTCTACACCCATTACCTGCATTTAAAATCGTTTTCAAACACGATCCCAGTAGCCAAGTAAGTAAGGCATCTGGCTTCCAAACCAGCGATAGTGAGATATGTCCTTGTCGGAGGAAAGGTAAAGCCGACCTAAGTTTCCCCTTCTAAAGCTGTAGGTACTTCAGAAATTCTCCAAAGATGGCGCCACCAGCGTCATTTTCTTTCTAACCGGGAGAATAGCAAAAAATAAAAGCAAGTGATGCTAGAAAATAATGCTGGAATAGCAAAAAATAAAAGCAAGTGATGCGAGAAATGTAATGCCAGCATAGCAAAAATTAAAAGCAAGTGATGCCAGAAAATTAAAAGCAACTGATGGTAGAAATGTTTCTAAATTTAGAGTCATATTTCCCTTATTAGTTTGAGTAATACTTACGTTCAAAAACGCTAATTCTACGTTTGTTTCTAAAAGATACCAAAGGTGTCTGTATCAAATTGGCAACTGTAAGAGCACTTTTTTTGCATCTGGGTAAATGTTCAGAAGTTGTAGCATGCTCAAATCATTCTTCGGATCCCATCGATTTTCAATTGCCTCAAGTCAAAAGTGAACATATATGATGCTGACATAATGTGTAACTCTTTTCATTCCTTTCAATTCTCGTTGTGGAATATTCAACTGTTTAGAGAAGAGTACAATTTTAAGTGCATATCCACACTGTCATGTGCTTTGCCAATAATTTTGCTTGATGCAAAGCCTCTGGAATCCTGAAACTGAAGCCGTTTTTAGACCAACCTTCTATGTACAAGAGTAAGAATTGTAATAACTCTTTGTAACCTTCTCTTAGATGACTTCTGTCTTTTAGGAGATTTTGGAGGTAGTTAACCCATTTGTAAACCAAGCTCTTTTTTTTTTAGTCGAAAACCTTATCAACTCTACTAACTGACGAGCTCATATCACCTTCTCTTTATTACTTAAGAAATTCTTTATCTTCTTGTGATATGCTAGTCCTGCAAATCACATTTTGCCAGGAAATGTCAAATAAATTGATGAGATCATCTTCCTGCTGCTGTTTCACATTTGCTTTATCCGTGTTTCTGGATTTCTCTGTACTCATGTTCTGTTATTCTCTGTACACCTTCTGTAAACCTGCACTGATATCCCCCACCGTCTTAACATGAATAATTGTTTTCCTCTACACTTCCTGTAGTTTAGGACTGGTAGATTTAGCAGAATCCAAAATTCTTTTTTCTCTTTCCTTGTGGTGGTAAATAAAACGAAGAGTACCTGCTCATTTGCAGGGAGAAAATACTAATAAAAACTCATCACTTAGGCACTTTTCCTAGCCGTCAAATTCCTCTTAAGGTTCCCATTTTAAAGTTCAATTACCTTCAAAAGATGAAAGAAGCACATGAGAAGTCCATTAGTACAAAGTACTTCAATATTAGATATTTCACTAATTTGAGATAAAAGTGATAAAAATGTGCAACCTCTAAATATTTTCCAATCTTCTTGAAATTTGGCATATATATCTTTTACATCACTCAGACGCGGGGCGCAAGCAAAGTCGTATGAAAATAAAATCTTTGGAAAAATGAAACACCCTACTACAAGTGATAAATCAAAGAAATCGAGAAAAATATAAGAGTGTTTTGTACGGATCAGGGTATTTTCCAGGAGATTTCCCAGTATTTTTTTTATAGAAAAAGAAATCTAGGCTAAACTTCTGAAATTTCGCATTCTTATAAGGAGAGATTTTCTGTAAGAATGATTTCCTGTTCGCAAAATTCCAGGAGTCGTACGAACCCTGATATAGTGTCATGTATATATTACTTATATGCATGTATTCTTATGTATGTATGTTTATATTCAGACGTATGCATGTTTGTATTGGGAAATTTCCGCAATCGGGTTTGTAGATAATTTCATAATTTAGCGAGCGTTGTTTAATGCGCAAATTTAACCATTTGGTGGCGGTCCCAATTACAGAAGGTTACTCATTTTTTTTTTATTAATCACTGTAAGTGAATGTGCTGCAACTGAAATGCACATGGACATTCTCCGTAACCTTCCAAATCTGCAATTCATTTTGAATTTTAAATTAAGAGAAATGAAAGGAAATCGAATACGGAGAATACGATTTCGTTTATTAGCCGCATGGTAACGATTTCAGTATTAGCCGCATGGCTACGAATGATAATCAAAGAAATCCACAAAAATATAATGTCATGTATGTATTACTTATGTGTATGTATTCTTATGTATGTATGGTTGTGTTAAAACGTATATATATTTGTGTTGGGAAATTTCCGTAATCGGGTTTGTAGACGATTTCATAATTTAGTGAGCGTTGTTTGATGCGCAAATTTATCTATTTGGTAGCGGTCCCAATTTCAGAAGGTTATTAATTTTTCTTTTTAATTCACCGTAAATGAATGTGCTGCAGCTGAAATGCAAGTGAACATTTTCCGTAACCTACGAAATCGATGCGATTAACTTTGAATTTTAAATTAAGAGAGTTAAAAAGAAATCGAATACGGAGAATACGATTTTGGATGTTAGTTGCATGATAACAGATTCAGTATTAACCGCATGGCAACGAATGATAATAAAAGAAGTCGAGAAAAATATAATGTTACGTATATATTACTTATATGTATGTATTCTTATGTATGTTTTTATTCAGAGGTATGTATGTTTGTATTAGGAAATTTCCGTAATCGGGTTGGTAAAAAATTTCATAATTTAGTGAGGCTGTTTTATGCGAAAATATAACCATTTGGTAGTGGTCCCAATTACAGAAGGTTACTCATTTTTTTTTAATTCACCGTAAGTGAATTTGTTGCAACTTAAATGCAAGTGAACATTCTGAAGTGAATGAGATAAGCATTTTTGGCCTAGATGTACACTTGAAAACAGGAATATGTAGATAACAAAATAAAAAAGTCCTAAAAGCGTAAAGAAAAGGTTGCTTACTTATTTCTTGATTTTAAGAATTTAGCTAATTTTACGGTAAAACACTAAGCTAAAATGCGAAGAACCCGATTAGAGAAGAATCATCAGTGTTGAATTTCAGTGGAAATTTCGCCAAAATTGGCAGCTACAGCAAAATTTGCTGCATTTATATCAACATATTTTTGGCGATATTTCGTGAAATGTCGCCAAGCTTGGCGAAAATTTTGACGTTAATGTATATGACTATATAATTTTATGCTTATAATCGGAAAATGGATACAATAATGAAAGATAATTCGTGAGAAATCAACTTCACTAAAAGTCATAAATCATTCCGTGATTTTTTTTAACCTGTTGCCTAGATGCAGTGTACATTTTAAGAAATGTACATATTTTTATATGTGTAACATTATACACAAAAGTTTCGAAAATGCCGGTTAAAAGAAAGCAATTGAGATGAAAAGAGTTATTCAGCGTAATTCTATGTGGAAGAGTCACATAAAAATAACCCAGCTGCCTACGAGTAATTGCGCGAATAACGATATAACAATAACTCAGATGAACAAAAGTATGAAGTTTGATAGAGGAGTATAGCAGATTACCCATGTGTGCGTGTTACATATGTGTTACAAACCTTTCCCTTATACCATATTAAATAAGTCTTGGCTATGCCAGACATGCAGGTCTTTGAAGGGGCTTTGAAGTTTTCTGCCGTTAGCTCGATGGATCCCGTTTCAATTTTTGATTGTCTCAAAGATCGGAGCTACATTAAAAAAATCAAAATCGTTCAACACATCCCCGGTGGTTATTCTTTCTCTTTACCGTAGACTCTCTTATTCAATGAATTCTCTTTAGTTTTAACATTTCTGAACTATTTTAAAGAACAACAAATCACGCTACATGGAAATTTTGATAATTCTGACATCAGATTTACAGATGAGCAGCAGAAAATACTTTAGTTATGCACAGAACGGCTTTCGTCATTGCAAACAAAAGTTACAATTTTCCCTAAGTCAACTTTTATTATTGATAAGCAAGAGCTGGAAAAAGTAGAATAATCAAAGAAATTAGTAAAACAATCATAGAGCAGTTAGGATCAGAAGCTGTCATTCTTTTGGCACTAACAGGTACTACTGCGCTTAAGGTCGAAGGAAAGTTAATTCACTCAGTGCTTAAAAAACCACCGTGTTTTAAATAGTTCGCTGATTTAAAAAGTCAGGCAGAAAGAAATCTACAGTTCAGCATGGACATAGTAATATTTATATTTATTGACGAATTTTCAATTGTCGTCTTATGGCTGAACTTGAACAAAGATGTCGCAAAGGTACTTTGTTTAAATCCTTGGAAGTATTAGGTAGTTTTATTCGCGTAAAAGACATATCTCTATATAAAAGACATTCTATAAAAGACATTTTGGCTCTTCGCAGACAAAAAATGCTTAGAGCTTTTGAAAATTGCTTCACATTAACAAGCTGATTGAGACAAAATGACGATCAGCAAAGACAGTTTCGAAAGACTCTATATTCGCTTTGCGTGGGTCAAGTTTCAGACTACTCTCATCAATTATGCAATGGTGGAAAGCTACACTGCTTCCGGCTCAACTTGAATGATTTCAAGATGTTATATGTATTTTTCACAAAAACAAGCAAGCGAAAGAACATAATCAAGAAGTACTTCTTAAATCAAAGTGATCAATGACAAGAATGTTATCAGACCACAATAATTAAAAGTAAGATGTAGTGAAGATGATCACATGTTTGGACTTCAGGCTGGAATTTTTTCAGCAGTTGGATTAAGAGTTATGTTACATACCAATATCTGAACGGAGTGGGGATTGATAAGCGGTGTACTGAGTACAGTAAAAGATATTGTCTATGACCCAAAATTTCAACCCCCAGGCTTGCCACAGGCTATAATGGTTCATTTTGTTGATTATCATGCCACAAATTAGCATTTGAGCAATACCTGATGACACTGATGACTGAATTAAACACTAGAAAATGAGAATTCAACGGGTGTTATTACCAATTTAATTTTGTACTATTAAACAGTAATCATGAAAATTAAACTTTTTTTTTAAATTTTAAAATGTTATGTGTTATGTTTATACGACTCCATACTCCGACATTTCGGCCTGACGGATACTAGTTAGGAATTTATGGAATCTTTAATAAATCTAGAGATATTTTGGAGTATATATACATACTATCAAAAATTATAACTAGAGGCAAAATAAAAAGATCAAGTAAAAAAAAAATATATATATTTAATCCACTTTTTAATTTTTCCAAAAGAATTTAGAGTCACATCAGAAAACCAACTGAAAACAGCTCAGGTTCTTTTTTTTTTTTTTTTAATCTTTTTATTCTTTTTTAGCTCATGCATACATACAAAGTTAAGTTTAAGTAAATGCATTTTGATAAAGGCGAACCTTTTAACCCTTTCAGGGGCACGGCTCTTCCATTGCTAAAATTTTGCAATGAATGAATGACACTGGAATTTACGTAGAAATTCGTTTGAATATTCTGGTGTCAGTCAATTATTTCAACAGTTTACGAACATAATTTTTCTGCCCCTGAAAGGGTTAAAAGTATCCACTGAGAAGGTCATAAAATAAGGGAGTTCAAAATATTTACCGCACAAAAAATACAAGGGGCCCTGGACCGGGCCCTACGGTTCCCTAGGAAGCCTCAGCGTCTTATATGGAATGTAGAAACGTGAGAAAAACTAAATTGAAAAAAGGATCACAAAAATTAAGATCGGATTAAAAGAAAGCAATTAATTAACAATTCAATTTATTAACAAATTATTTGCACAAAAACTGTAACAGGCTCCAAGTGTCTAAGGTCATAACTCGAAATTAGAAAAGCGAGAATAACTACATGGACAAAGGTCCCCCAAAACGAAGAAGATGGGATAAAAAGGGGGCAAGTTATTAACAATTTAGTACATCAAAACTTAAAAGACCCAGGAGCCCCGGCCCTTAATAATAAATTAAACATTTGAGCCTCAGGTGCATCAGGACCTGTCTTGGACTGACCTCGCCTAAATTTTCAGACTTCTACGTGTGGTAGATTTTGCAAGTTATCGCAGACAGACACGCACACACACACACGCACAGAACGATCTTTTCTTTTATTAGTATACAGGGTTCGCACCGTTCCTAAAATTTTCGCCCTTTTCCACAACTAAATTAAAACGTTAATCTTTGTTGTGTAATTCTATTATAGAATAGTGGTAGATTCCTCACGAAAAATTCTTATTTAAAATACTGGTAGCAAAGTGCGAAAATTTTAGGAACGGTGCGAGCCCTGAGTATAGATAAGAAAAAGCTATTTTTCACATGCATAAGAAACGGAAAAAAAAATATTTCAAAATTCTGGTGCCATTGTTGTATTTGGGAATTAAAATTGAGTGGTTTCACAAACATACCACCGCCCTTGAAAGGGTTCTTAAAACATTTTCACAAGCAAACGCCGTTATATAATACGCCTGAGCAGATGAATGGACGAAATTTCTCCAGTTGAAAAAAGCATTAACTCTTACGACTGATGTTCTTTTAGTGTAGGCTACTTCAAAAAAAAAAAAAAAAAAAAAAAAAAAAGATTGTTTGATTGCCACCAATTTTTTAAAGTAGAAAAATTCAGCTTTTTACATGGCAGCTAGAATTATGCGAGAATAAAGGTAAATACAAAATTACTTAAAAAACAAAATGGTGGGAATCAAACAATCTGAATTTTAAAAAAACAAGAGCGAAATATCATGCGTATAGCATAGATTAAAATGATAAACAAAAATTGACTTTTTATTTTTTTTCTCAAATTTTAAGCTAATATTCCCATTATATACACTCTTGAGTAAATAAAAATGATATTAGAAATATTTACTTGGTTCATTTTTTTTTTTAAACGAAGGATATGCATTTATAGGTTATTACGATATATCCCAATTTAGGAGATCATACAATAATGCATAATAGTAATACATAAATGTTAAATTTACCAGTAGTATGCTTGTATACTGTTTATACACATTTTCCATATATTTTACACATATTTTACGCAGCTGCACACAATTTCAGTGTATTAATTTGAAGTACCTATTTTAGCGTTTATATTTATGTTCAGTATCTCTTGGTGAACAACCAGAAATCGGCAAGCACTGCTTCATTCCATTGCGATCTATAACGAGATTCAATAGCAGAAATTTGTTGGTGAAATCGTTCACCATGCTCATCGCTAATTGCTCCCATATGGGGAAAAAACAATGTGAGAGTGCAAGAAATGAAGCTTTAATGATATGTGATAATTTAGCTTTTCAAAATTGTGTACCGTATTTTGAACTATACACTTGTAAATTGTAGTTTTGTTATTCCCTAAGAAATTATGCAAAACGTCCTTGAATGAAAGCCATCAAATTTCATATTTAGGTATACCTTAATAAATATATGGGCTGATTATATTTTGGTGTAAATCGCCAAAAAGGTGACGCTGCTAAGCTGGATATTTCATGATTCCCGGAATAGCTCTATCTCAACAACTAATGCACGAATTTTCATCAAACTGCAGATTCAGTTAGACGTTGATACAAGTTATTCCTGATAAGGTTTTGGTATTAATAGCCCAACAGATGGCGCCGCTGTGCGAATTTTTCCCAATTTTCGCAATAGCTGTATCTCAAAAAGTAATGCACGGATTTTTATCAAACTTCCGATTCAATAAGACGTTAACACAAGTTGTTTCTGATTAGGTTTTAGTGTAAGTCACCCAACAGGTGGCGTTGCTTTGCTGCATTTTGTATAATTTACACAATTTTATCAATAGTCATATCTCAAGAACTAATGCACGGAATTTCATATCTTTACAATCCTCCTGATGGGCATAGATTGTCATTTAATGATGGTACTC
Source organism: Maratus speciosus (assembly GCA_963932465.1). Lineage (NCBI taxonomy): Eukaryota > Metazoa > Arthropoda > Arachnida > Araneae > Salticidae > Maratus > Maratus speciosus. The sequence continues at coordinate 192,449,437 of OZ010794.1, forward strand.
TAATAGTGAATTTTGTAGTATTAACATGTATGAATAAAAGAATGTTTTGGGATTGGCCCATCCGACTAGTTTTTTCGTCTGCTGTATTTGTTATTTTAAAATTTTCTAAATTTCTACTGGCACACGGTGAAATCTCCCTTCAAACCTTCCCTTTCATTTGAATGTTTAAAACATGCATTTGCCAAAATGAAACCCTTTATTAAAAAATGCATAGTTTAATTTATTAGTTTATTTAATTTGTAGGTGCTTACTTTTTTTTTTTTTGGTCCTTGGAATTCCTTAAAAGTCCTAAATTTTTATTTAAAAAAATGTGTACGAACCCTGTATTATTCTATCTATATATATCTCCTTCTGCTTTCTCCTTCCCCTGTAAAAAAAATATACAAAGTTAAAATAGTCCTTCATATGAATTGGTGCTGATGATGTTTTGGTGTAAATCGCCTTACAGGTGGCGGTGTTGTGCTGCATTTTTCACATGGACGAAACACATCTTATCGGCGCCTGGACGTATTAGAATTAGCAGATATTTCTTCACTTTCAGGGTCATTAGACTGCTTAAAGAAAGTACTTTAAAAGGCAATAATGTACATACCGTATATACTCGCGTATAAGACGACCCCAAATTCGAGAGGAATAAAAGGCTGAATACCAGTATATAAAAAAAGCTATATCCGTCTTATCTAAATGCAGAATTTGCTGATATTAAATTAGGCGAAGATGGCTACGAGAAAATACTGGTATGCAACATATTTTTTTCATGAATTTAGGGGTCGACTTATACGCGAGTATATACGGTAATGAGATATATTTAAACACAGATATCTTTTTACACAGATACCAACTTCACCTTTTTGTGAATATTTCCTAAATTCCCAAGGGTATAGTTACTTAAATCAGTTAAAATTTTCCAAGAAAAAATTTCTTGTTTATCAGTGTTATTAAACACTTTCCAACACATTCACAATACTCTAACAAAACTTCACACTTTACTAAAGTATAAGATGATTTCTAAATGAACAATTTAGAAAAGACATAACTATAACTTATTTGAAAACCCAATTTATGCTATTACCATGAATGGGCGAGAAAATATAATATTTTTGCTCAGCCTTGTATATGATCTATGGATATGTATGTATACTAAACAGTTACTTTAGTTAAACGCATAGCACGATTGGAAATTTCCATTCAGACATTTCTGCAAATAAACGGAACTTGATGAGAACGTTTGTGCGGTCTGTATATGATCGATAGAATTCATAAACACGGAGTAATATTTAAATAATAATTAAAATTAAAAGCGCATTTCAGAACTGAAAATGCACTTCTAACAATTATTGTTCGTTCAATTATTCTCAATTTTATTCTGTAACTAAATTCTATTGTGTGTCCCTGTAAAGAATGATAAATTCTATGCCCACCATATTCTATAGTAAGAACATTGTAGTACGCCTCAGTGATATGTATCATTTTTAGTATGTTTAAAATAGTGTCATATAATTAAAATACACCGCAAACGATTTTTCTCCATAGACCGTAATGTAACATTTTTTTTTAGTGTTCCTGTAGATAAACGGTAAACGCTACACACTTCCTTTTCAATAAAAAGCACACCATAGTAAACCCCAATAGCTTATACTGCATGTGAAAGTCACGGGTGCGAGATTTAAGAGGTTAAGAAAACTTTATTAAATCTAGAAGAATTTTCAAAAACAATTTATCTCTCCTAAAACGTATTTTGAGATGGAGAGCAACATATTTTGAGATGGATATCATGTAATTTTGCTATTCGTATCCTGATAAATATTTTAAAAAGTACATGCATTACAATGCGTAAAGATCAAGAAAAAGTGAAATCTGTCGCGTCTTTGGCGCAATTTTTGAAAATAAAGGAAATAAATCTGAAAAATCGTCTTTCCTATGATTATTTTCGATAATCGAAATTATTTTATATAATTTTTCTATGACATTATACAGTTTCAATTCAGCTATATTCTGCAGCAAAGCGATATAAGTAAGCGTCCTATCTTAAATGGGAGAAGTATCCGCAAGATTAAAAGCGAGGTCACATCAATCAAGGTCATGCGCCACGTAGCGGATGGAGTGTGAACTACAGATAAATACCTAACTGTTTTCTTACTAACACCACTAAAATTATAAAGTTTTTTTCAGCTTGATTAATAACTGAAGTTTTTGTGTAAGGTTTTGTATCCTCCCCATCATTACTTATGCAAGCCCTATCTGGGGCTTTACCTGCAAATCCTCTATGGACAACCTAAGCAAACCCCATAATAAAAACCTTCGCACCGTCCGAGGCGCCTCCATATACTTACGTAATACCACTGTCCGTAGGGACCTGAACACCATCACCCTTAGGAAAAGAATTAAAGACCTTGCAAATACTTTCTATTCTACCTTATATGACCTTCCAAATGATATTGTGGCAGGGCTCCCTGACTATGACGCCTTCGAGCCCCATCATCGCAAACGCCCGAAATATTCCACAATAATGGAATCCCCGTGAGCTTTGTGTTCACCGCATAAGATTGCTTAGTAAATTTTTTCTCATTTTTTAATTCTTATTTTAATATAAAAAAACCTCTATATATACTTTATTATATAGAAAAAAAAATGATATATTGCCCTGATTAGTGCCTTTTTGTTTTTGTAGGCAGCCTTGCTGCCTTCCTTAACCGCCGACCCTGCCCTTGCTTGGTGTGAGTAATTTTCTGAACTAGTGCTAACTTCTATTCTAACTTACTTTTCTATTCATTACAGCAGTTTGTACTACAGCTAAACCTATATCTTAATATAATTTCACTATGAAAATCCAAGTTCTTAATCTTTTTTCTCTTAACTTTTAAAGCATCTATGCTAGTTATATCTTAAGTTTTTTCCTTTTATAAGTAGTTGCAAACAACTACACATTTCTTACTTTCCCAATGGCTCTACATTATGTAAGACATCACATTTAATCAGACTGGGTGTAAAGTTGATTTCAACTAGGCAACCCCTTAACCGCTGCTTCACTGTTCAGCACTGTTTGTGATAAGGCGAAGAAAACTTCGTGGTGTCAAGTGCGTCTGGATGCCCCTTTCGCTACGCCATTATTTTACAATAAAAGTGGCAAACAAAATTCATTTACATGAACGACTGAAGATTTAGAAAATACGCGCCACACTAAAAGCCCACTTATGTGAATTATCACTCCGTCCACAAGGTGGCGCAACTGTGTTAATTTACGCCTGATTCTAGCATTAAGTTTGTTCGCTTACTTATAACGCTTTGTTCTGCAGCGTCTGACAGCACGGCTTTTCTGAAATGTCTAAGGCTGTGGCGCATGCCGGCCCTAGCGACAGCAGCGACTCAGCGAGGAGGAAAGAGAGCGGCAAACGCAACAAAATTTTCTCTAAAATAATAGTGGTGTGCAAAAAGGCAGAGACTTGGCAACTTTGGAAGAGCAATGTACAATCTACTCTGGCATCACTATCTCCAGTACGATAGCGCTTCTGAAGATCACCGTGCGCACATTTCTGGACTTAAATAAGTTGAAGAATGCTATTTAAATTTAGTGGTGTCAATTGATTCTTTGCTGCGCCGCTGTTCCATTCAATGGAAATACTAAGATATATTACATTATCATTGTTTATTTATTTATTTATTTATTACATGTGTTTTAGTCAATTTTCGAGCTGGGTCAAATTGATACAGAATTGTAGTGCAGGAGCTAACACCATTATACATCCCTCACCAACCACCAAAACGTGAATAACATGTGTTACCACAGATGGGTATTTATCGTTTCTACAGGGTTCGTACGCTTCAAGAACTTTCGAGCACTTTTTAACAGAACTTTTTGTGAAATAATATTTCCCTTATTTAATGAAAATAAATTCTATAATCAGATATAGAGACCTGTACTTTAGGAAATTTCTTATACTAAAACACCTAAATCCACTGAATCTCTTGATCAGTGCGAACTCTGTTCTAGTACTTTTTTGCGATTACACTTAACAACATTTATGACGCTATTTAACCCCTTGAGGGGCGGTGGGATATATTTTATATCACCTACGATTAACCCTTTCCGACACAGGCAACTTTTGTTGTAAAATGATCAAATCACGACTGAGACCGGAATTTACATACGACTTTTAGAGAAATCAAAACTTGTTACTTTATACTTTCATTGTTAATGCAAAATTTTATTAAAATATTCTTGGTGCCATTTGTAAGTTTGGAACTAAAATTGGGTATATCGATCCTGGCGCACTGTGTCGAAAAGGTTTAATGAAGATTTGCACCAGAAAAAAATTATTAAATTTTACTTTTCTAACTTTGGTGGAAAAAATATCGTAAAAATGCATTTACTTATTTTGTAATAAATCTTTTTGATGATTCTCGTGTGAATTTGACATTACAGAAACACAAAGGGGTTAACACGAACTAGACACAAAACTCCGTCCATTTTATGTTACTAATTTTTTTGAATGGATCAATACTTTATAAACGAATGCCTATCACATTGATGTTTGGCGTTGAGTTGTAACAAAACTGTATTCTTATGCTTCCGACGAATAATGTTTAAAAAAATATATATGTCTAAATTAAAAATAAACACAACTAAAGAATTTTATCTGTAAGCTCTCATGTAAAAAAGATGCATCTAAAAGCCATATGGATACCTTCTAAGAATTTCGAAGGAATATGGCAGCAATATTTCATATTAGAAATTTTATATTTAAAATTTTAAAGGCAGAATTTGCAATACTTTTTAGCAAATCTTGATTAAAGAAGGTGGTTGATTCACAGAAGTGAAAAATTTTATTTCGTTAATTTGTAAAAACTAATAATTTAATTAACCTTTTTTTGTTTTACAGAAATCACTTTGCCTTAAGCTACCGTAAAAAAAATTAAGGCAATTTCCTTTATTAATAGGTGGAGGAGGCACTATTGAAGTGATCGCAGTCTCAAAGATATTATGTCGTAGCCGTCACAAATATTTGATAAAAAATTTGTAAAGTCTTATTTTTTTATAGAGAAAGGACACAACTAGTGGTGGGCAGGATGAATGTTTTTACTGTTGAATCAATCTTTTGGACATGTGGAAAAAAACATAGTTTCAAACCGTTGTATATATTTTAAATCAGTTACAACTAGAGGTTTTATAAAAAGAAAAGAAGGAATGAAGAAAAGAACAATCGCCAGCCTCAGTAAATTTTTTTAATCAATATCTTCAGGAACCTCGAAGAACATTTTTTTAAAATTTTTATGGCGTTCATCAATTAATTCTAATGAAGCTAAGAAACTTCTTTTCGGTATAAAAATTCTCGTAGAAATTCAATAATAATAAAAAAACAAAGGTTGGCAGCTATGCTTTTGCGCATGCCCAAATGGTTCACTCCAAAAGTAAAATCATTCATTCTACCCATCACTAGGCATAACAGTAATTCCGAATATTAAAGTATAGCGCCTAGAATATATAAGGTGGAAATCGGGTATCCCTGTAATACTTAAAAATGTGCTAAAATATTGTATCCCTTAAATGTGCAATGATACTGCTGCAATATGCAGATCGCAGCGACATCTCCAGGATATTTTCTACAACTGCAAGAAATTGCTAATCTATATAATGTAATACTAGTAATACGAAAATCGCGCAGATGTCGCTGCGATCGACACTTGAAATTTTAGCTGTATAGTCGCACATTTAAGGGATACAAATTTTTAGCACTGTTTGAACAGCACATTTCCACATTAGGCATTCTAGGCGCTGTAATTAAAGTATAATGTATGTCTTTAAATTTATATGATATTAGTTTGAAATTTTTATTATAATTTTAATTATGAAATTTTGTGCATTTCGACACTATAGAAATTTGTCTATAGCTATATTTTTGTCCTTAAAATGTAAAGCAAAATAGAAATCCCCTTCTTGAGTTGCAAATCCAGATATGATTAACCCTTTAATTCCCATGATGGAATACATTCTAGAAATTACGTAGGTCAGATATTCTGACTTTACCCCAGAAAGTTTCAATGGTTAATTTCGCTTTATATAAATACAGAATGTCTGTTATTAATTAAAGCAAATATTGCTTTTATAATTTCCTAGTGTGAATTATGTATTTACGAATAAAAAAAAGTCTATTAAATTCAAAACATTGCTGTTTGCATATATGCAAAGCTGCGCACTAAAGGGTTAAACAAACTGTATTCGTGTTATCCCCAAAACGCGTAAAACGATTAAAGAACGAAAGTCGAACATTATTTCGTATTCTTGTCCATCAGACAAAATGAAGAAAATTACTTTAAAATACTGGCGTCCAGAGCCTTTGGAGTCCCGATTTAAGCGGAACACCTGACAACACTATTTAGCATTATGTAAAGAAAAATTTTAAACGATCATTGCCGTTTTTAATCGCATATTTCTGCGATTAAATAAAGCGAAATTATTTGTAAAGTGGGAATAAGCCCTAATACCAGTAAAAAAAAAGATGAAGAAAAATTAACCCTATACTAAACAGTGATGCATATATGAATAACTTAAAATTTAAACTTCAACATATAAATTCAGTTCCACGCAACTACCACCTATCTCTATTACAATGGACAAATGTGCTCGTCCGTAACGCTGACGTCATTTTGATGATGCCAACAGCAGATGATTAAATTTCACTTTTACTGTAGTTTTTTTAAAACTTCTAAACAATTTCAATTTTTACACCGTCGAATAGAGAAAATATAAACATACAGACGCAATTTGTTGAAAAACTGTATTACAGTTGGTTTCAAAACTGTATATCATTTTACTGATTTCTTTTATGGTTTTAAAAATAATTTTCAAGCAGGATGTTTTTTAAATTTTCTCTGTCGAGTGCAGACGATTATGAAAGATAAATTCTTTTGGACTTATGTTAGCATAACAGTTCCGTTTTTGTTCCCGGATGATATTCCATAATAAAGTTAAACTTCATCAATAAAATATAATAGTATAAATGAAATGTAAATTTAACAAACATACAGTTGAACTACGCTCTTAACACTAGAACGCCAGGAAGGGGTCGATCCGACTCCGAACATATGATTAAATGTCCACTGGAACCAGAAATTCCTTCATAAAATAAGTTAATTTTTTTAAAAAAACGCATATTTACGTTAAATAAACTAGTCAAATAATTTTAAATAAAAATTCTGGTGTTAAATATGTTTATGAAACTTGAGCAAAATTTCCGTGCGTTCTAGTGTTAAACCACCAAAATAATCAGAATTAAAGGAGATGATCGTAAGAAACAAAATCTTTGGCGATTTCTTTGACGATTAACTCATACAGAAGTATAGCTTTTAATAAATTTCAGAACCTTATTAATGCAAATTTGATGCTTCTCAAATAAAATGCGTTTTGGTGTTATTAGTTTATAATATAAAAAAAATATACAAGAAAAATAGTCTTCCCTTACATTTTGCAATCCGGGAAATCCGAGTTGGTTCTTCTACAGCTAATGAAAGTATTAGAAACGTAATGTTTCCATTAAGTAACCGAAGGGCAAAATACTCTTTGAAATTTCCGGTATTATTAAATATGAGTATATATAAAAAAAGATACTTAAAAAAAATCTTGCTGTGTATATTTAAATGTTGATACAAAAGTAATTAATTAAATTTAACCCCTTGAAGGGCTGCGGTATATTATATATGCCATATAATTTTAATTCCCAAATGCCATACTGGCACCAGAATTTTAAAACTAAATTTTGCTTTACATTATAAACTTTAAGAAACGCTTTTACTTTCATATAAATATCCTTCTAAATCTTGATGTCAATCAATCATTTTCAAATCTTAGCAAAAGAAGTACTTTGCCCCTGAAAGGGTCAATCAACATGTTAAAATATTTTGTTAGCACTTTTGTTTGCATTTTCTTTTATACGTCATAGAAATATGTTTCAAAAAATTTTAATTCTTTGTTGAACATATCTTTCATTTTTTATTACTTTAAGATGGATTAATTTGATATGAAATAAAATTTCACTTTTCATTTTATTTCCTTTTCTGTCATATTATATAATTAAATATTTTCTCTGGTATTGTTTTAATGAAAAAAAATTGACAGCAATTAGCAACCCTTCGAGAAAGATAGCTGTCACCTTTTACTCTATTTTTCAATCTCTATTTATTTTTTTAACTCCTTGAAGTGCGGTGATGCAGCTACTGCATCACCTAATTTTAATCCTTAATTGACACATTGGCACCCGGGAATTTTTAATGAAAATTTCTATTTTTTTAAGTACACGAAAATATAGTTTAACTTGTTTACAAATAAATTTTCTTGTAAATACTAGTGCCAATCAATTTTTTCAACATATAACCCCTTGAGGGGCGCCGTTTGCAGTCTGCAAACGGTTAATTTTAATGCCGAAATTAACAAATGGGACCAGAATTTTTTTAGTACACTTTCGATCTCATAATATACGTAAAAAAAAGCATTTGATTATTTGCAAATAAATTTGTTCTTAAATTGCGGTGTGAATTCAATATTTGAACATTTTTAGAGCAGAAATGCCTTGCCCCTGAAAGGGTTAACGAATGCAGGTACCTTTTCTCCGAAAGGTTTAAAATGAATTTTTGTTTTGTTTAGCCTCCGAAAACATAAGAATAAATAAGGCAAATTTATCTATTCTGAAAAACTAGGTTGTCCCAAAGTTTCTTTCGTTTTAAACAAAAAATGAACCGTGCGGAATTTGGAAAATTGCGATATTTTATTCAAGTATATATATCCATAGCTGCCAAATTTTACGCTTTTTTGGTACCACTAAAATTTTATAGAGATTTTCCCCTTCTTTAATCATAAGATTTCGACGAATAAATAAGACAATATTTAGCAAAAAAGTTTATTTGTAGTGTTATTTGTGTATTGTTATTTGTAAAAGTGTTATTTGTAGTGCTTCTTTAGAATGTCAGCCTTAATTGAAAATGCCGCCGCTTGTGAAATCAGATCTGTGATTCGTTTTCTCAATGCAAAGAAAGTTAAACCAAATGAAATTTATCGGCAAATCTGCGAGGTTTCCGGACAAAATGCTATGAGTGATTCGATGGTTAGAAGATGGGACAGACTAATGAACGACATTATCAAGTGCACGATGAAGAACGAAGTGGACGCCCGTCTTTGGTTACTGATGAACTGGTTCACGCAATTGAAGAGAAGGTTAAAAAAAACCGTAAGTTTACAATTAGCGCTCTTGCTATGGAATGTCCGCAAATCTCACGATCACTAATTCATGAAATTCTTACTGAAAAACTGAAATTTCGAAAACTTTGCTCACGTTGGGTATCCAAAATTCTTACTGAACAACACCAAAAACAACGGATGGTCAGTGCACTTCCGTTTTTGACACGCTACAATGAAAACAGCGATGATTTTCTTTCTGAGCTAGTCACGGCGGGTTGAAACTTAGGTTTCTTACGACACCCCTGAGAGTAAATGTCAATCAATGGAATGGAGGTACACTTCGTCCTCAACGAAAGTTAAGCCTAAGCAAATCCTGGCTCCTCGAAAAGTCATATGCACCGTTTTTCGGGACAGAAAAGACATTTTTTCTGATTGATTTCTGATCACGAGGCCAAATAATCAATGCACATGTTTACTGCGAGACCATTAAGAAATTGCACCGCGCAATACAAAACATGCGCCGAAGATTATTGTCAAAAGGTCTTGTTTTTTATACGATAATGCACGACATCACACTGCGAACGTCACAAAAAAACTCCTACAGGTATTTGACTGGGACGTGTTTGATCATCCTCCGTACAGCCCAGACCTCGCTCCTAGCGACTTCTATCTCTTCTTACACCTCAAACCTTTCCTTGGTGGTCAACACATCACCGATGATGACGAGCTGAAAGAACATGTAAACACATGGTTTTGAAAAAAAAGTGGCAACCTTCCATGAAAAAAACATACAAAACCTTGTAGCACGCTACGACAAGTGCCTACAAAATTTCCGCAGCTATGTAGAAAAGTAGTTTCACAGTTGTAGATTTTTGTACAATAAATATTTTTTTTGTATCTGTACCCGTTTTGTTATATGACCAAACGGAACTTACTTTGTGGATATACCTCGTATATCTCTGCCATTCTGTTCAACAACCTCCTTCCATATCCCCATAAATCTCATAATGCCATCTTTACAAAAAAAAAATGTGATTTGTCGACAAAATACTTATACAGGTGACTTTTTATGTCATTCATTCAAAGAGTCAGTTTTTTCCTTGGCCAAATGATATTTTGACAGAAAGAAAGAAATAGCAGTCGGTGGGGAAAATGTTCAGAGAGTAGTTAAAGTGGGGAAGAACATCCCAATCGAACACAAAGTGTCTGCTTCTAACAGCCAAAGTTGCTTGTGGACCTGGCGTTGTTACGATGTAGGCAAAGCTTCGTTTGTTTGCTAATTCTTCGCGTTCCCTGGCTATTGCTGCCTTCACTTCGTTGACTTTCGAACAGAATTTGTCGAAGATCATGCTCTGGTTTGGTGGAAGTAACTCGTAGTATATAACAGCCTTCCAATCCCATTAAATAAACAGCAAAAGATTCTTCAAGTGCAGACTGGCTTTAGCGACAAGAATCGCACGTTTTTCCCGTTTATACCATGAATGTTTGCATCAGACGTTGTCATAAAATATGCGACTTTCATTCCCAGCGCCGAATCTTTTCAAAAAAGGGTCTTAACCGTGGCGTTAGATCAGCAAGTCCCAGATGGAATTGAAAAGCAGTCTAGAATGTTGTGCTAGGTCAGGGCATGGTCAAGGCTGCAACTAGCAACAATTTTTATATTCTATTTCTACCACTTAAAAAAAGTATACGCATTTGTTGTAAATATGTTTTCAGAGGTTGGCAATGTGCGTGTGAAAGAGTTTTGTTTTGAGAGAATGTGGTACAAGATAATTAAAAATATCTTATGAATTCCGAAAGAACCGGATATATGTTGACAAAATGCCTAAAAATGGGCAGATATGCAAGAGTAAATAATTATGTGTGTGTAATGTTAAAGTCACACCAAAACAGTCAGAGAATTTCAGCTAGAAAAGAAAAAGAAAAGCCACGTTACCATTTTTTATTAACGTACAGCGTAAAAGAGGAAAAATGAATAATTTTTTGCTAAAATCAGTTGGAATAAATTATATACAGCCTTCAAGAGCTTAGATAAACTATATCAATCTAAGAAGAATAAAAAAATATATAATTATTTATTATTGTTAATATAAGTGAATCTAGATTATTGTAATATACAAAAAGTAGTCTTACTATTAAGTACGTAAATAATTTCTTTAACATTCGCTGATGCGTACTTTTGTTCAACCGACTGATTTCTTAATTGTATATTAAAAAATCTCTTACATTAAAAAATATTGAAATTTAAAATTCTTAAATTATTTGATGCCGTTTCTTTTACTAGTAAAACAAGCTTTTAAAAAATAATAAATTATTGACAGACAAACTAAGGCCTATTTTTAAACGTACCACGCAGCATTAATCCGTTATCACCAGAGTCTAAATACTGTTGGGATACATGAAAATGCTGCTCTGGGCATTGAATACAAAACTTTCTGTATTGTAATCCCCACCATATTTAAAAACGGGATTTCTTTCACAAATAAGGTGAAAATGATTATTCGGAAATAAAAGTGGCTAACCTGGGATTCCCAGTTACATGGGTGCTGGTCAGAGTGTTGAAAATTTAATTCCATTTTTATTCCTATCATCCCAGTAGAATTTCTGTGTGGTAATTTTTGTTTTATTTAATAACAGACACCGAGTGATTTAAAAGAAATTGAAATACAAAATGTCTGTTAGGTATTTTGAATAGATAAAAGGTCTACATAACGAGCATTGGGTAGTTCTCCTTGCTTCGCGATCCATGATTCCGAATCAGAGTTTTACACAAGAGATTTTTTAACAGTCGTCGAGCTAAACAACAACCGATTTTCTTGAACTTTAAAAATTCAGTTTTGGATTAAGATTTATTATTATCAGGTATATTTAACACATATATATTTTACAGGGAATTGTTTCTGGTATAAAAGGAATTTATTTTAAATTTCGCTTTATGTAATATCTCGCAGTTCACTGAGGTGAAATTTTATTTTAAGAAATACTAATTGTTACGGCTTACCTTGGTACTGTACGTAGAGTTCGCCTCCTTGACGCATATATTTTTTTTGGTTAACCGTTAGGTAAATTATCCCTCTGAAATAAAAAAAGGGAAACAGTGTGAATTACCGGAACATCTGACTAATCGAATAAAATTTAGTGAATCTATAAAAGTGAAATACTTTCCAGCGGATCCCAACCTATGGGCCGCGGCCCACTTGTGGGCCGCGAGGACCGTGGTACTGGGCCGTAGAATCTTGGGGTCTAATACCGGTTTTTCGGGACGATTCACTACAGAAGCGCTGACTGTTGATCGCTGGGCTTACATTCGTCAGTCATCAAGGTCAACGCTCTTCTCCCTCCGACATTCTTCACCCTTCTCTCCACCACGTCCGCATTCCGCGCTTTTATTATTGACTCCTTTGTCAGTGACTGTGTTTTTCTGTTGATGTATCATATCGTTATATGTACTGTGAGCTACTATTATTTCACGTCAATATGGATGCTTGGTTTCAGACGGGGTCTTGTCGTAAGACGAAGTTGGCAAGTGATGAAGGGACTTCTACATCTGTTTCTACAAATAGTGAGTTTGAAAGGAAGGCGAAATCCAGTCTAAGTTGTAAAAAAATAGCAAGGAAAACTAAAATACATTTTCCTAAATATAACCCTGATTTTTTAAAATGTGGATTTGTGTTTTCTGGTTATGAGGAAGATCCTATGCCTCAGTGTGTGATTTGTTTCGAAATGCTAGAGACTGTTTGGAGAAAAATTCCAGACTGTTTGGTGTTTTGTGTGATGAAATGGGCAGTGAACACAAACAGCTTCTACTTCACTGCGAAGTTCGGTGGCTGTCGAAAGGTAAAGTCTTGACAAGATTGTACGAACTCTGTGATGAACTCACGGTTTTCTTGATGGAGGGAGATTATGATGGAAAACTTGCAAATTCCTACTTAGTCTGTGTGACCAATGAAAACAGGTTGAAACGGTTGGCATATTTGGCGGATATTTTTGGTTCGGTCAATGGTCTTAACTTAACTCTGCAGGGCAAGGACGCTCATAAGTTTTTTTTTGTGCAAGACAAAATACAAGCAATGATGAAGAAACTTGAACGATGGGCTCAAAAAGTGGAGCAAGTTTCCTTCGACGCATTTCCAGTCCTACATGATTTTCTTGAAACCAGCGAAGTCAAAATTGATAAAACAACAGCTACAACTATAAAAGAACACCTCGAATCTTTGGCCTCTAACCTCAGGTGATTTAAAGTTATTTATTTTTCTTAATTTTATTCTATTATTTTTTAATAATCGTAATTAAAAACATTTATTTTCCTAAAACAGTAACTTTTTTAAAAATTAGTAAATTTTTCAAATAGTACCTTTTTAAAATTTATAAATTTTAGTTACTTGTCTTATACTTTTATTAATCATTCATATGAATGAGAAATCTACCAACACTAACTGAAGCAGTAATTAAGCCTTTTCATATTTTTTAGGACCTTCTTCCCTAAAATTGAAGATGAAATTCAATGGATCAGAAACCCCTTTGAAAAAAATTACTTGAAAAATTAAAATTATCTTCAAATGAAGAAGACTCGTTAATTGAACTACCATGTGACCAGACTTTAAAATCGATTTTTAAGACAACACCACTGGTCTCATTTTGGATACAAGTTCGGCAAGACTATCCAGCTTTTGCCAAAATTGCACTGAGACACGTGATTGTCTTTTCTACTACCTATCTATGTGAACGAACCTTTTCAACTTTAGTTTTTTTTTTTTTTGAAAAATAAATATAGAAATAAAATGAATGCCGAGAGTGATTTGACTGAGAGAGAGAGTAAGACAAAAACTATCCAGTTTCAATCCAGATATTGCATTATCGTCGAGGACAAACACTGCCAAAAATCCCATTCAGGGTTTTCTTTTTAATCATTGTTTTTTTTTTTTTGTTTTTTTTTTACATAAATGTGATAGCTAAGTGAATACAATAAATAAAGTTATTTTCTTTATTAAAAATATTTTTTTCTTCATGTACAGCATCTTTTATTAGTTACTGACATAATATATATATATATATATATATATATATTCGTCATGTGTATATACTATATTATATAGGTGTCTCTTTGTCATATTTTTAACTTGTATATTAAGTAGTTAGTGGTCCTCAAAGTTATTTTTACAAAATTGGTGGTCCGCACAGCTAAAACGGTTGGGAACCGCTGCTATAGACGTCTCCTGAAAAAGGGGTAAGTCTAAATTTACTTAACTTATAATGAAGAATATATTTATATAATATTTATCGCATAAATAATGAAATGAATTCATGTCTACATTAGACGACTTAATATCCTATCAAATCTGCCAGTCTCTTGGTTGCAATGCATTACATAAAAATGCATTGGGACAGCGTGACAAAAGACACGATGAAAAGTTGCCTGTTGGCTTGCGTATTTAAATCCGAAGTGACACAAGAAATTACCGACAACTTTAACCCCTTGATAGGCAGGCAAACATGTGTCTAAATATTGAATTCTCACCGGAATAATCGAAAAAATTTATTTTTAAATAAGGAAAAGCAATTTTTCAACGATTTTCCTCCAAAATTAAAAATATAAAATTTAGTACAAATTTTCTGGTGAGAATCTTGTTTAAATTAGGTGGGATATATTTCATCCCACTGACCCTCAAGGGGAGAAGAGATCGCCAAAGATTTCCTTCAATACGATGAAAGTGATGAAAATCTCCCAAACTCCAGTGAGATATCTGACACACAAATAGTGGAGCAGTTCTTGTCTTTGCAAGTTTCAAGCAGACCAGCTAGTGGAGATGAAGATTTCGACATAGACCTCCATCCACTGCTGCTGATGCGCGCAAACCCTTTGACATCAATATAGTCAAGGGCAGAGTACACGAGTTGTGACGTCATCACTAATCGACCGACTTTTCACTAGTGTTGGAATTCACACAGGAAAATTTTGAATTGTAATTTTCTTTTATTTTATATGTGGAATATCTATCATCTTATAAAACAACAATAACTATTCAAACTTACTGGTGAGAGTTTGAAATCCCCCCCCCCCCCATAAAAAATCAGCCAGATGCGTCAACACAGTAATATTCCGCATCTGTCTGAATTTTTATTTAGGGATTCTGAATTCTCACCAATAACTTTAAATAGTTATTATTGTTTAATAATGTGATAGATATTGCACAAATATAATAAAAGAAAATTGCTATTCAAAAATTTCCTGTGTGAATTCCAACACTACACTTTTAAAAATCTGTGCAGAACAGGACCTGTACAGCCTGTATGCTCTCTTGCTAAAAACACTGAACGTTTTATTGTTCCGTCCAAACAAACCACCGTAGATCAGTTTTCATAAGCCCAACAATGTAAGTAATAATGCGTAATTAAATTAATTTTATATGTAGGATTTATTAATTTAATATGTATAGTATTTATTAATTTTGAATGAGTTTTGAACATGGGTTTTGGTATTTTTTCTTGTCCCATAAGAGAAATTATTGTCATATATATATACATATATATTAATATATATAATAACAGTTCAGTTTTAATTAGCTAATTTATAACAGCTGCGAACATGCACGTTTTTTTCTGACCACTCACTAAAATTAAATATGAATGTAATCTAATTTAATTGCCGAAATATAACAACATTGAACTGTTAAATAAGGCAAAATTTCTAATTTTAGTGGTAAAAAAAAAATATCACTGAAAGTTAATTTTAGCTAGAAATTCAAAAGTTGATCTGCCAACAACGCCTTTTTTAATCAAATAAATATGTGTTGAATCAGAAAATTTTATTAACAAAATGTATGCTGAATTTATTGGAATGTGGTGCTACATACTTCATTTAAATTATTTAAGTGAAATTTTGATCAAATAGCTTATTTGACTTTAAAACAGTCTAGAAATTAGCAGAAATTAAATAAAATAATTTCCACATAGATTCCTGAAACTGTATAAATAAAAACTCACCAGATACATTTTCCGGTTCAAAACTCTGTTAACCCTTTCAGTGACAAGCAATTCTGTTTCTGTAATGTTGAACTGTCACTGGAATATTCTAAAAATTTTGTTTCAAAATAAAGACAAGCAATTGTTTAACTTCTTCCCACCAAAATTAGAAAGGTAAATATTAATTAACAGTTTCTGGTGCAAATATTGATTAAAATTAGGTGGGATTAAATATATACCACCGCCCCTAAGTGGTTTAACCTTCGTCAAATTAATCACCATATTACGGAGGATTAGTGGAAAGTTGGAAGATACGCAGCCATGTAAAAGATAAAAAGTTTCTGTGCGCATTACAGCATATTCAGTGGTGGAAAATTGGCGCAGAGGAGGAGCCTATTGACACCACTAATTTTTTGTAGAATTTTTCGTATTATCTAATGACAGAATTTCTGAGTTTTTATTAAGGTGAAGAATACAATAAAATATTAGTGGTGTCAATAGGCTCCTCCCCTGCGCCAATTTTCCACCACTGCATATTAAAATAACAATAATAATGATGTTTCTATAATGTGAAACGACTATCAACAACAAATGTTATGTTAACATATATGAATACCGAAATAGTTTATTAATAAAACGATTTGACAGCCTAAAATAGCTTAATAGCTTGAAATAGCTTATCTATCGGAGTGGGAGCGATTACACCTATTTCGAAATTGTAATTGCTATATGATTAAAACACAGAATTTCAATCATAAATAGAAAGAAAATTTGTTAATGTTAGTTTGAATTAATGATGTTTTTCTGTCACATTTGCCAGTTTGGTCTCCGCTTTTATTTCAAAATTTAAATTTTGAAAGGAGGATCTTTACTTTATGTAATCACAAAAGCTCTGTCATTATATAAAGCAAATAATACTATTTTTATTTTCTGACCCGATTTCGGATTTTTTGAATAAAATTGGAAGTCAAGCTGGCTACTCTGCTACTTGAAAAGAACGCTCTGTCGGATTCTGTTGACGGAAGCAGCGAAAGATTTGAATTAGAGTTTCATGTTGTCGTTGGACCACTCAACGACAACTGCCTTGACCAGATTTCGCGTGTATGTATGCCGTATTCATTCAGCAGAAGAGTGAGTACATTTAAATTTTGCATGGTATTTTTTCTGGTCGGAAAGCATAAATTTTTGGTATTCAGTTTGTTTGCAAATAGCAGATGCTTTTACATTCTAGTACCTGATAAGTTTTCCCTACGCATAACAGCTAATAAAAGGACACAATTCCAGTGGTGGAAAATTGGCGCAGAGGAGGAGCCTATTGACACCACTAATATTTTATAGTATTATTCCCTTTAACAAAAACTCAGAAATTCTGTCATTAGATAAGCCGAAAAATACTACTAAAATTTAGTGATATCAATAGGCTCCTCCTCTGCGCCAATTTTCCACCACTGCAATTCATGCACTGTCAGTATAAGAAAAAAAATTCAATCCTTAAAATTTAGTCGCTATATTGTCGCAGAGAAAAACCAAAATAATCTTTCTATTAATAAAAAGGTCTATTAATTTGAAACAAGTCTATAATTCTTGTTTAATTTTACTTACCGGCATACTTGCCAACATTCAACTGAACTTCCGTTAAATGTGGGTTAAATTGACCCAGGTTATATGCATTACTATACAAAAAATTGTATTTGATGGATCATTATACATTTAAAACGATGTTTCTCTATTAAATCTATTTGAATTAATTTTTTTAGAAAATTTCTGGTTCGAAAAGTGTTTAACCTTGGGCAATTTAACTCCCATTTTACGGAAGTTTAACCCTCTGTCTACCAGAAGGGTCCAATGAACCCGACATGTACATTCAAAATATTTATTCAAACCAGAAATTTCTTCAAAACAAACTAAATTTATAAATCAGACAATAATAAGTTAAATAAACAAATTAAATAGTTTTAAGTAAAAATTCTGGTGTAAAATGTTTTTATAAAACTTGAGTAAAATTTTCGGTAGTTCTAGGGTTAAGGGAAAGTTGGTAAGTATGCTTACGGGGTATCTACATATATAAATTGCAAAGAACATCAGACCTTTTTAATCGTAACACTTAATTTTGACATCATATTTTGACCATTCGATAATATTTTACCTTCGAATGAGAAAAAGAAGTCATTTAATCGAATCGTTTAAGAATTATGAATGTTAAAAATTGTGAAACTCGTAATGCTAAATTCTTTTTTAAAGGTTGCAAAACAAGAGTACATGCAGATGGTCTTCAAAGTATAGTTCAAAAATTACTAGTCGAAAGTAGCTTCAATTCCAAATTCGCATACTTAAAACATTTAGAAATCTATTTATTTTTTTAAAAATTATAAGTTAAAATTCATGTCTTTATTTTCTTTTTTTTTAATCACATTAAAAATATATATTTTTGAAATTACTCTTCCAAAAAATTTTCAAATGTAACTTATATATATATATATATATATATATCACGAATAGATTCCTAGAAACTTCATCTGTGAGAATCCGAAATTGCAGATCGGAGGATCCAAGCAGCAATTTTTAAGTTATCTAATTTATAATTAAAAAAATAAAAGGTTTTAAAGTGCTAAATTAATCTCTAAATAAGAATCTAATTAAGAATCTTAAACACACATGTTTTTGATGAGGCACATTCTGTTTATGTAAAGATTGATATAACCCACAATTTCTGATTTATGTAGGACAGAATCTCTGCGTTTAAATAAAATGAAAATTGCTATATTGAAATAGTGGTTTATGGGTCCTCACAGATACTTATTTTTATTCAGTTATACGGTTTCAGATCATCGTCAAAGATTCTCAACTTACGTGTAACCCTTAAATTAAGGTTAGGGACATATACGCTACAGTGGTGTGTTTTTAGTATTTTATACGTGCCACTTTTTGAAAAATAATTCCGGCGATACACTTATATAGTAGAATATTTTGAAGTTAAACTAATATATAAAAATGAAAATTTGTCTGTCTGTCGGCAATTCCATACAAATCCACATTTTGTAAGCCAGAATTGTGAAATATTACGGACATGTGTATTAAAACACGGCCGAGGCAACTAAAATAATCCGGAATCGAAATAATTTATAGTTAATTTTTAATTAATAAGAAAACACCAATTTTACAGTAATTTCCTATCAAATTTAAACATTTTTCGTGATAGCAGTTGCCAACAATTAAAAATTCACAATAAAATTCTTACCAAAACAATTACTTTTATATTGCAAGATTTCCACGTGAAAAATGAAAATGAAATAAGTTGTTTGACGAATAAAAAAAAAAAGTTAATATTACGACATAACTTTTTTATTGCAAGCTTTCCACAAGAAAAATGAAAATGAAATAAGTAGTTTGACGAATCCTTCTATATACATAAAAAAGAACGATTTGGAAATGAACCAATGAAAATCTGCATAGATACCGCGAAAAGCATCTGTTTCGTCACAGCTTTCTGACGCTATAAGGGGGAGTTACCAAGGGGTGGGCAGTTCAGTCGCTAAACATCGGCACGTTTGTCGCCAACTTGGCAATATATCGCCAAATTTGGCAACCAAAGTTCGTCGCCAAAATTGACGCGAACTTTCCGCTATTTCCAGTATTTCGCCAAATTTCCATAGACTCCCATTGAAATCCAGTAGGGTTATCAACAAATTGAGATATTTCAATGCATCAGAAACTAATATTAGCTTATGAATAGAGTTTAATTGAACTATTCACATTATTTTTAAGCACAGACACTAACTATTTACGATATTCGTAACACTATATATATAATTTTACGCATATATTTTGTGCGGAGAAAAGGTTGCGAAGGGAAAATTTCAGAAGAGAGGAGATTTATAAGATAGGATTATTTACTGTAACTACAAATTAGAGACTTCATTACTAAAATAAGGAAAAAAAATTCTAAATAACGTTAATAAATTTGTTACTTTTTAAATTTATCAATTTTTTTTAAATTTACAATAATTTTATTTTTTAATTTTCTATTAATTTATAATTTATTTATTTCAAATTATTCAAATAAATTTTAAATTTTACCCTTTTCATGATTTCATATTTAATCCTTTACACTCGAGTTGTGACTCTCACTCAGCACTAGTGTTGCCAGGTTTCAAGCGTAAATCAGGACTCCAAAATCTTTGGACACCACTTATTTCTTATAGTTTATTTCGCCCTTTTTAATCGCAAACAATTCTGCCATTAGATAAGACTGAGAAAATTTCTTTAAAAGACTGGTGTACAGAGCATTCGGAGCTCGAATTCACACATGACGCCTGTCAGCACTAGTGGGGGGGGGGGGGGGTGAGAGTCACCTCTCTTGTGCAAAGTGTTAATAATTCTTATAATTATGAAATTCTGTAAGCTCTAATGATTATGTACTTGGAGATAAGGGGGGAAATGTCAGGAGTTGCGGAGGAGCATGTTTTTACCAAGTGGAATATAAAAATGAATGCATAGAAAATAAGGGATCACGAAGCCATCCAGAATGGAAACGCGAAACAATTACGTCTGGGGTTGACTAGAAAATAGAGATTGCTTCGCGATACCGAACGGAATCGCGGAGCGATTACGGGAGGGGTTGGTGAGCGTATCGAGCACGGGGACGAAGCCATCACCACTCCCCTAATTAACCCTTTCGTGGTCATGCACGCAGATACGCGGTCGCACTTTGGTACTTGAAAGTGGTCATAACCGCATATAGGCGGTCAGACTTTTGTACTTGTAGATGGTCATAAGCGCTTGTAGGCGGTCAAAATATTCTAGTTGTAAATGGTTATGAGCGCGTTTGCGCGTTTGTGCTTCCTCCACTTCTCGAGACTGGGAGTTAAAGAAGGCGTTTATCAATCACCCCCTCTTTCCACACACACAATAGGCGTTAGGCAGACTATTTGTCAACTGGATTACCGTATTTTAAGTCGAATGCCTTTAGAGAACTTCGTTTTCTGTAAATGCTTAAGAATGGCATTGTATTTCGAAACATATACTAGGCAACTTTATAGAATATCATCGTTTACTTATTTTATTTTATTATTTCTGTCCATAAGATTCTAATTCATTATTATAATTATTATTATTTCAAATCATTTGCCATATAATATTTATTTATTTTGCATGTTCATTATTTATTATGTAATATTTATTTCTTTTGCTCTTTTAATGAATATACACGTTCTTTTCTTTCCTTTTTATTTCTAAATGTATGACTTTTTTCATTTAACTATAATACTAAATAACTAAACTGTCCTTTACTTACAGCACTTTTGTTGTGTAATAATAATAAAAATCTCAAACATCCACTTTAACCCCTTGGGGACGAGCGACACGTATACGTGCCGCATGATGCGCTCAGAATCCTTGTTTTTCCTCACCAGTAAAATTTTACTGTAAAATTTGCCTTATTTAATCAGCGCATTTTCTGGATTCAAGAAGACACAAATTTCTGTTTTTAAAAAACGGTGACAAACGATTAAAAATTTCGCAAAAGGCTCCCGTCCCGAAGGGGTTAACATTACACTTCAAAAATAATATTTTTATTTATTATTGTTGCTCAGATTTTATTCAAATTCTAGCATAATTTTAAAACTAGTACCGTGAAACCTGTCTATAATGACGCTGAAGGGACCAGAAAAAGCATCGATGTAGATAGGTTTTCAATTTCATTATAAGTATATTAAAGACTGTTCATTGATTCAGAGTACATAATAAACTAATTATTATATATAGATGAATCCTTCGTTTAACTTTTTAGAATTATCTAATTAAATAATGAAATTTAATTATTTTCTTATCAATAATAAGAATTCTGGATTTTATAATAAATATATAAAGAGTGTACAATGTCATATATGTGAAAGTGCGATAAAGAAAAAAAAACGAACAGGGATTCACAATTTTGACTATTAAACAGGAGAAATAAATTTTAGATATTGTTCATTTGACTATAAACCAAAAAGAAATACTTCGTGTAAAAAAAAAAAAAAAAAAAAAAAAAAAAAAAAAGTACTTGGATGTTTAAATGTAGAAGATAAGAAGAGAAATAGTACTTTTATTTATTCACAAACATTATTTGACATTCCCAGCCTTGTAAAAAGAAATAAAAAAAGAATCATGTAAAAGTTTCATCTAAAAAGAAATAAACTTTGTGCTGAATTAATTCACGTGCATGTACAACACTCTTGACCATTTTCCTTTGGCGTTCTAACAGGGTATCTTTATCAGTATTTTCACTGAACCCAATAAAATTTATTAACTAAATTTAAATACTCTTCAATATTTATAGGGGACTTAAATATATGTTGCAGAATTCATGATCTAAAAAATAAATATCCCCATATTGCTCTTTTTTAGAAACATTCAGTTGATCGCTTCGTTCAAAAGTTAATCGTGAGTGTACTTCACTGACGAAAACACGCATTGACTAATATTATTCCTAAGGAAGAATTTTTTAAAGATAGCTTGCTTGCATTTCAGTATTTTTAAACAATTTTCTTTGATTTGAGTAGCTGAGGTCGGTCTGTACAAAGGACTTTTCTACTTCTTCTATTTTATTTGCAGGGTTTTTTAATGGGGATACTTTTACTTTCGAAACCGGTTCCGAAAGTAAAAGTATCTTAAATTAAAAGAATAAAACTTTAAACAAAATCGAAAAAGAGAAAAACGGTCTTTCTATAGATCGATCTCAGGTAGCCAAAGCAAAAGAATCGTTTAAAAAAAAAGGAAATAAAATCGAGGTATCTAAAAAAATTCTTCCACCGAATAAACATTAGCGAGCGGGTGCTTTCGCGTGAGTGAAGTAGCCTATTAATTGTTGGAAGTAGATCAAAAACTCCAAGCAATTAAACATCATATACGGGTTTATTAAATCCAAATGTTCGCAGTAATCTGCAATGCTTTTTTAACCCCTTCGGGACGGGAGCCTTTTACGAAATTTTTAATCTTTTGTCACCGTTTTTTAAAAACAGAAATTTGTGTCTTCTTGAATCCAGAAAGTGCGTTGATCATATAAGACAAATTTTACAGTACAATTTTACTGGTGAGAAAAAACAAGGATTCTGAGTGCTTCATGCGGCACGTATACGTGTCGCTCGTCCCCAAGGGGTTAATATTTTAGAGCAAAAATAAAGTAATTTTATTTTTCAATTTGAAAACTTTCTTTAATCATATGAGACAAAGTTAATGATAATTCTACTGTGAAGGCTGTATTTCAAAATCTCTACAAACATATCATAACTTTTTTTTGTTGCTGTTTGTTTGTGTTTTTCTGTTCTTATCTCGATTTTCCTTTTGTTTATATAGCAGTTTACATACAAAGAGGTTTGCCATGAAAGGATTATTTTAATCAATAAAATGATGTTTACACAGTACTTCTCAGGTTGGGAGATATAACCTATCATCTCACCAATGTGATTAAGCAAAGTAAAAAATAATAATAATTTTAAGATAGGTAATGCATTCATACGCATTAAAGACAGATAATCTTAACAAAAGTTACTCTTCCTTGTTTTTACTTGCATTAAAAAATAAATAAAGGTGTATTTTTACACATACAGTCGAACCTCGTTAACATGAACATCAAGGGGAAACAATATTTTGTTCATGTTAACAGCAATTCATGTTATCAGTATGAAATCTTTGTATTCGTTTTTATAGGCGACTGTGAAAACAATTCATGTTAAAAGTAATTCACGTTAAGCGTGGTCATCTTAACGAGGTTTGACTGTATTTATATTTGTGGTTTTCATTATATTTGTACTTATATTTTTGAATAACTTGATACTTGTACCGTGCATTAGTATATTTATAAGCAGTATATAGTCCCATTTTTAGCATTATTATAGCAAATACTTGGCTTAATATGAAAAAAGTATCAGTGGCTATATCAGTGATTTATATCAGTGGCTGTGTCCGCTTGGTAAATTAAAAACACAGTGTACTATTTGTGATTTCTTTATATAACGAGCCCCAATATAGCGACTCTTATATTAAAACTGCCATATTAAAAAGCCCTAAATTTTATTTATTCTCACAGTTGTGTTTCACAGAGAAGAACCAGAGATGTAGCCAGAAAAATGCTTATGAGACTACATTTCGCCGAACTTATATCTAAAATTATTAATATTTTTTTACCTAATCATTCTACTAAATACAACAGTGTTGACCAAATATTCCAGTGTAATTAATTCCAATGATACTTTAAAAGTTTCTATGAGTTTTCTTTGAAGTAAGTTTTGAAAGAGAGTAAATATCTCCCATTGTTATCTAGTCCAAACTCTTGCAACCTGTGAATGACATCGAGATACTATCTGTAAGTGACTCTTTGAGCTTTGAGAAAACTATGATTGACAGTCCCACCCCTTCCCTTGTAAAGATGATTTCTAAAGAAAACAGTTCACAGGAACAGTAAAATTCCAAAAAGCGGTAGCTTGCTACATATTTTTTTCATTGTCGCTTATTTAATAAAAGGACTATGAAAAGTTTATGTTTTTAACTAGTTCTTTTAAAATTAGTATTAATCAATAATTTATTAAATCATGAATATTGCACAATGTAACATAAAAGATTGTTGATATAAAAATAAAGTAAAACATCATTAAAAAAAAAAAAATCTTTTCTGACACCACAGCAGAAATCTTAGAATAACTCCCCCCCCCTCCCTCCCCAACGAAAAATAAAAGCTGATAGCCGAAGAGTTGTCTTTATTGTAGCCTAAGAATTATTATTAAACTTATGGTTATTTTTAATAATAAAAACTTTGTTGCACATTTTCTGTATATTATCAAATTCTGCTTCATTCCGAAAGCGCGCTTATAGAAGAATTTAGTAATTTAGTTATTCTACCTGAATACTTTTAAATAATCACTTTTAATGGTCTACTTTAAAAAAATCAAATTCGGGATATTTTATATGCGCATGTTAGCTCCGATATCGTGAAATCAAGAAAAACTTTTTCCGATTAAGTCACACACTAATGACAATTTGTAATTCTAAATTATGAGGAACCTCTATTATATTTATTTATTTCACATTTTCCTGCATAGTTGAAAAGGGTTTATGACTTCCGTTTGTCTGTCAGTGCTCTATCTTGCGTAAATATAATTCGATTTCCCTGAAATTTTGTGTGTTATTAACATTTACTATGGCTCGATCGCCAGTGAAAATGAAGTGTGTATAATACACAGTTCACTTACAGGGGCATTCAAAAGCATTCCATTACATTACTGTTTCAAGTGCAACACTAAAACATGCTTTCTGTAGAATTTGAAATGCAAACAATTTATTATTCACTTACAGAGTCGCACAAAATAATTCCGTTACATAATGGTCTACGGGGAATATAGTTTGCAGTATATTTTAATGTAGATACTCAATTTCAAACGAATTTGGGTAAAAAGGTCAACGATAAAAAGGTCAATAGTAAAAAATTCAATGGTAAAAATAATAAATATTATAAATACTTAAATGAACCTAAAATTGAGATCTATTAGTTATTAAAGTTACATATATGTTCAGTTATAAAAAACCGATTCTAAGCTTTAAGTAAAGCCCGTGCTAAGCCCGCATATCTGTTCCCTATTATTGATAGCAAAAAAAAATTTTTATACATATCGTTACACTAAAGCACACTAATAAATAGGTGCTTTGTATTGAAAAAATATTTTTTGCTGGAGACACCGGCTATTCATTAGGAGGCGCCAGGAGGGGGGGGGGGGGATTAAACAGAAAATACAATCTCTAGATTCAAGAGGAAGGGGAAGGACATGGAATTAAAATAAACAAAACTTTACATACAGATATTTTAAAGGGGTGAAAACAATGATAAACAAAAGGATTTTTTTCAAAAGTGAAGGTTTTTCATTATCTTGATTTTTGTAATGTAGGAGGAGGAAGGGTTAAGAGCGGGGTGTACGTGTGTTTATGTGGAGGGGGGCGGGTAACAATAAATGGGAGTCAAAATTTTGAGGTTTGGACAAAGAAAACAAAATTTAGGGAAAGCACAGCAGAAATGAAAATATTTTCTCGAAAATAATTTGAAATAACATTTAGGATCTAAATTTATTGGATATGGTGTAGAGTCCAGCATCGGGTCTGGAAACCCGTTTTACCTGAAACTGCGATATCAGCAGTTCGGGTCGGGTCGACGCTAAATATATATATATATATATATTTTTTTGTCAGGGGTCGGATTAACTTCTACAATTTTTCTGCAAAATCGGGTTGACATCCATTATTTCGGGCTCGGGTTAGGTTTTGGCTCTTGCGGGTCCGGTTCAGGATGACCCTATTTTTCAAAGAATTTCTAAAATATTTTTTCTGGTGAAAAATCTATATAGAATAACAGTTTTTAAAGAAATGGAAAACTTTAATACACATTCTATTAAGAAAAATGGTAAAATCTAAATAATTTAGAAATTAGTTTTATTAAGTTTGTCTTGATACAATTTAACAGACATATTATAAAAATGGGGTATGTGAGTCGAAGGAAAAAATTATGATAGTCAGGGACCAGTTATTCAGAGATATTTCAATTTACATTTGTGGATATAGGATCTTCGGCTATGCATTGACCTATCTTTAACTGCATTGTCAAAAGACGATTTTCATCTTATTCTTCTATTCAAGATTAACAAATGATAGTACTTTGTTCAAGCTATTAAATAAAAGTGTCATACCAAATTTCACACAATTTGACTATTATCGTTCTTCCTCTTAATCATTTAATTTTTCTCTAATTTTTACACACACACGCAAAAAAACTGGAAAGTAAAAACTTTTTTTTTCTTCACGATTTGAAAAAATAAGGAAGATATAATGAAAATGATGTTTTATTAAATTTTGAACTCGAGTGCGAAAAGCAAATTTCAAAATAAGACAGTTTTCTTTTAGCCCAGTGGTTAGGGATTTGAATTCGGAAATAATTAGGGGAAAGCTGGAAATTGTTTTAATCCCTTCAGTTTAGGTCTAGAATGAATATGCTACGTTTTCTCCCTCGTACTAGATGAGCGTTAAGAATTATGCATAGATTTATAGTGAAAAAACACTTTTTTTAAATACCATAACACTATCTCGAAATCATTAACTCTTTCAAAAACATTGTACATACAAATGTTGTGGAGCTTAAAATTCTGAATAAAATGAGTATCTACACTCAATACTTATGTTGAATATTAAGGTCACAATTCTACTTCAAAGTTTTAGACCCATCATCAGGGAGATGACCTCAGATTTAATTAGGGGGGAAACTGGAAATCATTTTAATCCCTTCAGATTAGGTCTAAAATTAATATTCTATGTTTTCCCCCTCGTACTAAGTGCACGTTAGAAAAAAGGAACACATTTACATTCGAAAAACTCTTTTTTCTTTAATATTTTTAACAATATGTGAAATTGCGACATTAATTTTGAACAAAAATATTAATGTGAGTATTCATTTTATTCAGAATTTTAAGCTCTACAACATCTGTATTAGCAATATTTTGATATACTTAGCTGTTTTGAGATATTGTTAAGGTAATCTGGTTTCTCCTAGCATGAAGATCTTGATTAATGATTACGACAAAATTTTGAAATAGAATTGCGACCTTAATTTTGAACAAAAATATTAATGTGGGTGCTCATTTTATTCAGAATGTTATACTTTACAACATTTGTACTGACAATTTTTTTGCCAGGTTTCAAGCGTAAATCAGGACTCCAAAATCTTTGGACACCACTTATTTCTTATAGTTTATTTCGCCCTTTTTAATCGCAAACAATTCTGCCATTAGATAAGACTGAGAAAATTTCTTTAAAAGACTGGTGTCCAGAGCATTTGGAGCTCGAATTCACACATGACGCCTGTCAGCACTAGTGGGGGGGGGGGGGGTGAGAGTCACCTCTCTTGTGCAAAGTGTTAATAATTCTTATAATTATGAAATTCTGTAAGCTCTAATGATTATGTACTTGGAGATAAGGGGGAAAATGTCAGGAGTTGGGGAGGAGCATGTTTTTACCAAGTGGAATATAAAAATGAATGCATAGAAAATAAGGGATCACGAAGCCATCCAGAATGGAAACGCGAAACAATTACGTCTGGGGTTGACTAGAAAATAGAGATTGCTTCGCGATACCGAACGGAATCGCGGAGCGATTACGGGAGGGGTTGGTGAGCGTAGCGAGCACGGGGACGAAGCCATCACCACTCCCCTAATTAACCCTTTCGTGGTCATGCACGCAGATACGCGGTCGCACTTTGGTACTTGAAAGTGGTCATAACCGCATATAGGCGGTCAGACTTTTGTACTTGTAGATGGTCATAAGCACTTATAGGCGGTCAAAATATTCTAGTAGTAAATGGTTATGAGCGCGTTTGCGCGTTTGTGCTTCCCCCCACTTCTCGAGACTGGGAGTTAAAGAAGGTGTTTATCAATCACCCCCTCTTTCCACACACACAATAGGCGTTAGGCAGACTATTTGACAACTGGATTACCGTATTTTAAGTCGAATGCCTTTAGAGAACTTCGTTTTCTGTAAATGCTTAAGAATGGCATTGTATTTCGAAACATATACTAGGCAACTTTATAGAATATCATCGTTTACTTATTTTATTTTATTATTTCTGTCCATAAGATTCTAATTCATTATTATAATTATTATTATTTCAAATCATTTGCCATATAATATTTATTTATTTTGCATGTTCATTATTTATTATGTAATATTTATTTATTTTGCTCTTTTAATGAATATACACGTTCTTTTCTTTCCTTTTTATTTCTAAATGTACGACTTTTTTCATTTAACTATAATACTAAATAACTAAACTGTCCTTTACTTACAGCACTTTTGTTGTGTAATAATAATAAAAATCTCAAACATCCACTTTAACCCCTTGGGGACGAGCGACACGTATACGTGCCGCATGATGCGCTCAGAATCCTTGTTTTTCCTCACCAGTAAAATTTTACTGTAAAATTTGCCTTATTTAATCAGCGCATTTTCTGGATTCAAGAAGACACAAATTTCTGTTTTTAAAAAACGGTGACAAACGATTAAAAATTTCGCAAAAGGCTCCCGTCCCGAAGGGGTTAACATTACACTTCAAAAATAATATTTTTATTTATTATTGTTGCTCAGATTTTATTCAAATTCTAGCATAATTTTAAAACTAGTACCGTGAAACCTGTCTATAATGACGCTGAAGGGACCAGAAAAAGCATCGATGTAGATAGGTTTTCAATTTCATTATAAGTATATTAAAGACTGTTCATTGATTCAGAGTACATAATAAACTAATTATTATATATAGATGAATCCTTCGTTTAACTTTTTAGAATTATCTAATTAAATAATGAAATTTAATTATTTTCTTATCAATAATAAGAATTCTGGATTTTATAATAAATATATAAAGAGTGTACAATGTCATATATGTGAAAGTGCGATAAAGAAAAAAAAACGAACAGGGATTCACAATTTTGACTATTAAACAGGAGAAATAAATTTTAGATATTGTTCATTTGACTATAAACCAAAAAGAAATACTTCGTGTAAAAAAAAAAAAAAAAAAAAAAAAAAAAGTACTTGGATGTTTAAATGTAGAAGATAAGAAGAGAAATAGTACTTTTATTTATTCACAAACATTATTTGACATTCCCAGCCTTGTAAAAAGAAATAAAAAAAAGAATCATGTAAAAGTTTCATCTAAAAAGAAATAAACTTTGTGCTGAATTAATTCACGTGCATGTACAACACTCTTGACCATTTTCCTTTGGCGTTCTAACAGGGTATCTTTATCAGTATTTTCACTGAACCCAATAAAATTTATTAACTAAATTTAAATACTCTTCAATATTTATAGGGGACTTAAATATATGTTGCAGAATTCATGATCTAAAAAATAAATATCCCCATATTGCTCTTTTTTAGAAACATTCAGTTGATCGCTTCGTTCAAAAGTTAATCGTGAGTGTACTTCACTGACGAAAACACGCATTGACTAATATTATTCCTAAGGAAGAATTTTTTAAAGATAGCTTGCTTGCATTTCAGTATTTTTAAACAATTTTCTTTGATTTGAGTAGCTGAGGTCGGTCTGTACAAAGGACTTTTCTACTTCTTCTATTTTATTTGCAGGGTTTTTTAATGGGGATACTTTTACTTTCGAAACCGGTTCCGAAAGTAAAAGTATCTTAAATTAAAAGAATAAAACTTTAAACAAAATCGAAAAAGAGAAAAACGGTCTTTCTATAGATCGATCTCAGGTAGCCAAAGCAAAAGAATCGTTTAAAAAAAAAGGAAATAAAATCGAGGTATCTAAAAAAATTCTTCCACCGAATAAACATTAGCGAGCGGGTGCTTTCGCGTGAGTGAAGTAGCCTATTAATTGTTGGAAGTAGATCAAAAACTCCAAGCAATTAAACATCATATACGGGTTTATTAAATCCAAATGTTCGCAGTAATCTGCAATGCTTTTTTAACCCCTTCGGGACGGGAGCCTTTTACGAAATTTTTAATCTTTTGTCACCGTTTTTTAAAAACAGAAATTTGTGTCTTCTTGAATCCAGAAAGTGCGTTGATCAAATGAGACAAATTTTACAGTACAATTTTACTGGTGAGAAAAAACAGGATTCTGAGTTCTTCATGCGGCACGTATACGTGTCGCTCGTCCCCAAGGGGTTAATATTTTAGAGCAAAAATAAAGTAATTTTATTTTTCAATTTGAAAACTTTCTTTAATCATATGAGACAAAGTTAATGATAATTCTACTGTGAAGGCTGTATTTCAAAATCTCTACAAACATATCATAACTTTTTTTTGTTGCTGTTTGTTTGTGTTTTTCTATTCTTATCTCGATTTTCCTTTTGTTTATATAGCAGTTTACATACAAAGAGGTTTGCCATGAAAGGATTATTTTAATCAATAAAATGATGTTTACACAGTACTTCTCAGGTTGGGAGATATAACCTATCATCTCACCAATGTGATTAAGCAAAGTAAAAAATAATAATAATTTTAAGATAGGTAATGCATTCATACGCATTAAAGACAGATAATCTTAACAAAAGTTACTCTTCCTTGTTTTTACTTGCATTAAAAAATAAATAAAGGTGTATTTTTACACATACAGTCGAACCTCGTTAACATGAACATCAAGGGGAAACAATATTTTGTTCATGTTAACAGCAATTCATGTTATCAGTATGAAATCTTTGTATTCGTTTTTATAGGCGATTGTGAAAACAATTCATGTTAAAAGTAATTCACGTTAAGCGTGGTCATCTTAACGAGGTTTGACTGTATTTATATTTGTGGTTTTCATTATATTTGTACTTATATTTTTGAATAACTTGACACTTGTACCGTGTATTAGTATATTTATAAGCAGTATATAGTCCCATTTTTAGCATTATTATAGCAAATACTTGGCTTAATATGAAAAAAGTATCAGTGGCTATATCAGTGATTTATATCAGTGGCTGTGTCCGCTTGGTAAATTAAAAACACTGTGTACTATTTGTGATTTCTTTATATAACGAGGCCCAATAAAGCGACTCTTACATTAAAACTGCCATATTAAAAAGCCCTAAATTTTATTTATTCTCACAGTTGTGTTTCACAGAGAAGAACCAGAGATGTAGCCAGAAAAATGCTTATGAGACTACATTTCTCCGAATTTATATCTAAAATTATTAATATTTTTTTACCTAATCATTCTACTAAATACAACAGTGTTGACCAAATATTCCAGTGTAATTAATTCCAATGATACTTTAAAAGTTTCTATGAGTTTTCTTTGAAGTAAGTTTTGAAAGAGAGTAAATATCTCCCATTGTTATCTAGTCCAAACTCTTGCAACCTGTGAATGACATCGAGATACTATCTGTAAGTGACTCTTTGAGCTTTGAGAAAACTATGATTGACAGTCCCACCCCTTCCCTTGTAAAGATGATTTCTAAAGAAAACAGTTCACAGGAACAGTAAAATTCCAAAAAGCGGTAGCTTGCTACATATTTTTTTCATTGTCGCTTATTTAATAAAAGGACTATGAAAAGTTTATGTTTTTAACTAGTTCTTTTAAAATTAGTATTAATCAATAATTTATTAAATCATGAATATTGCACAATGTAACATAAAAGATTGTTGATATAAAAATAAAGTAAGACATCATTAAAAAAAAAAAATCTTTTCTGACACCACAGCAGAAATCTTAGAATAACTCCCCCCCCCCTCCCTCCCCAACGAAAAATAAAAGCTGATAGCCGAAGAGTTGTCTTTATTGTAGCCTAAGAATTATTATTAAACTTATGGTTATTTTTAATAATAAAAACTTTGTTGCACATTTTCTGTATATTATCAAATTCTGCTTCATTCCGAAAGCGCGCTTATAGAAGAATTTAGTAATTTAGTTATTCTACCTGAATACTTTTAAATAATCACTTTTAATGGTCTACTTTAAAAAAATCAAATTCGGGATATTTTATATGCGCATGTTAGCTCCGATATCGTGAAATCAAGAAAAACTTTTTCCGATTAAGTCACACACTAATGACAATTTGTAATTCTAAATTATGAGGAACCTCTATTATATTTATTAATTTCACATTTTCCTGCATAGTTGAAAAGGGTTTATGACTTCCGTTTGTCTGTCAGTGCTCTATCTTGCGTAAATATAATTCGATTTCCCTGAAATTTTGTGTGTTATTAACATTTACTATGGCTCGATCGCCAGTGAAAATGAAGTGTGTATAATACACAGTTCACTTACAGGGGCATTCAAAAGCATTCCATTACATTACTGTTTCAAGTGCAACACTAAAACATGCTTTCTGTAGAATTTGAAATGCAAACAATTTATTATTCACTTACAGAGTCGCACAAAATAATTCCGTTACATAATGGTCTACGGGGAATATAGTTTGCAGTATATTTTAATGTAGATACGCAATTTCAAACGAATTTAGGCAAAAAGGTCAACGATAAAAAGGTCAATAGTAAAAAATTCAATTGTAAAAATAATAAATATTATAAATACTTAAATGAACCTAAAATTGAGATCTATTAGTTATTAAAGTTACATATATCTTCAGTTATAAAAAACCGATTCTAAGCTTTAAGTAAAGCCCGTGCTAAGCCCGCATATCTGTTCCCTATTATTGATAGCAAAAATTTTTTTTTATACATATCGTTACACTAAAGCACACTAATAAATAGGTGCTGTGTATTGAAAAAATATTTTTTGCTGGAGACACCGGCTATTCATTAGGAGGCCCCAGGAGGGGGGGGGGGGATTAAGCAGAAAATACAATCTCTAGATTCAAGAGGAAGGGGAAGGACATGGAATTAAAATAAACAAAACTTTACATACAGATATTTTAAAGGGGTGAAAACAATGATAAACAAAAGGATTTTTTTCAAAAGTGAAGGTTTTTCATTATCTTGATTTTTGTAATGTAGGAGGAGGAAGGGTTAAGAGCGGGGTGTACGTGTGTTTATGTGGAGGGGGGGGGTAACAATAAATGGGAGTCAAAATTTTGAGGTTTGGACAAAGAAAACAAAATTTAGGGAAAGCACAGCAGAAATGAAAATATTTTCTCGAAAATAATTTGAAATAACATTTAGGATCTAAATTTATTGGATATGGTGTAGAGTCCAGCATCGGGTCTGGAAACCCGTTTTACCTGAAACTGCGATATCAGCAGTTCGGGTCGGGTCGACAATAAATATATATATATATATATTTTTTTTTGTCAGGGGTCGGATTAACTTCTACAATTTTTCTGCAAAATCGGGTTGACATCCATTATTTCGGGCTCGGGTTAGGTTTTGGCTCTTGCGGGTCCGGTTCAGGATGACCCTATTTTTCAAAGAATTTCTAAAATATTTTTTCTGGTGAAAAATCTATATAGAATAACAGTTTTTAAAGATATGGAAAACTTTAATACACATTCTATTAAGAAAAATGGTAAAATCTAAATAATTTAGAAATTAGTTTTATTAAGTTTGTCTTGATACAATTTAACAGACATATTATAAAAATGGGGTATGTGAGTCGAAGGAAAAAATTATGATAGTCAGGGACCAGTTATTCAGAGTTATTTCAATTTACATTTGTGGATATAGGATCTTCGGCTATGCATTGACCTATCTTTAACTGCATTGTCAAAAGACGATTTTCATCTTATTCTTCTATTCAAGATTAACAAATGATAGTACTTTGTTCAAGCTATTAAATAAAAGTGTCATACCAAATTTCACACAATTTGACTATTATCGTTCTTCCTCTTAATCATTTAATTTTTCTCTAATTTTTACACACACACGCAAAAAAACTGGAAAGTAAAAACTTTTTTTTTTCTTCACGATTTGAAAAATTAAGGAAGATATAATGAAAATGATGTTTTATTAAATTTTGAACTCGAGTGCGAAAAGCAAATTTCAAAATAAGACAGTTTTCTTTTAGCCCAGTGGTTAGGGATTTGAATTCGGAAATAATTAGGGGAAAGCTGGAAATTGTTTTAATCCCTTCAGTTTAGGTCTAGAATGAATATGCTACGTTTTCTCCCTCGTACTAGATGAGCGTTAAGAATTATGCATAGATTTATAGTGAAAAAACACTTTTTTTAAATACCATAACACTATCTCGAAATCATTAACTCTTTCAAAAACATTGTAAATACAAATGTTGTGGAGCTTAAAATTCTGAATAAAATGAGTATCTACACTCAATACTTATGTTGAATATTAAGGTCACAATTCTACTTCAAAGTTTTAGACCCATCATCAGGGAGATGACCTCAGATTTAATTAGGGGGGAAACTGGAAATCATTTTAATCCCTTCAGATTAGGTCTAAAATTAATATTCTATGTTTTCCCCCTCGTACTAAGTGCACGTTAGAAAAAAGGAACACATTTACATTCGAAAAACACTTTTTTCTTTAATATTTTTAACAATATGTGAAATTGCGACATTAATTTTGAACAAAAATATTAATGTGAGTATTCATTTTATTCAGAATTTTAAGCTCTACAACATCTGTATTGGCAATATTTTGATATACTTAGCTGTTTTGAGATATTGTTAAGGTAATCTGGTTTCTCCTAGCTTGAAGATCTTGATTAATGATTACGACAAAATTTTGAAATAGAATTGCGACCTTAATTTTGAACAAAAATATTAATGTGGGTGCTCATTTTATTCAGAATGTTATACTTTACAACATTTGTACTGACAATTTTTTTGCCAGGTTTCAAGCGTAAATCAGGACTCCAAAATCTTTGGACACCACTTATTTCTTATAGTTTATTTCGCCCTTTTTAATCGCAAACAATTCTGCCATTAGATAAGACTGAGAAAATTTCTTTAAAAGACTGGTGTCCAGAGCATTTGGAGCTCGAATTCACACATGACGCCTGTCAGCACTACTGGGGGGGGGGGGGGGGTGAGAGTCACCTCTCTTGTGCAAAGTGTTAATAATTCTTATAATTATGAAATTCTGTAAGCTCTAATGATTATGTACTTGGAGATAAGGGGGGAAATGTCAGGAGTTGCGGAGGAGCATGTTTTTACCAAGTGGAATATAAAAATGAATGCATAGAAAATAAGGGATCACGAAGCCATCCAGAATGGAAACGCGAAACAATTACGTCTGGGGTTGACTAGAAAATAGAGATTGCTTCGCGATACCGAACGGAATCGCGGAGCGATTACGGGAGGGGTTGGTGAGCGTAGCGAGCACGGGGACGAAGCCATCACCACTCCCCTAATTAACACTTTCGTGGTCATGCACGCAGATACGCGGTCGCACTTTGGTACTTGAAAGTGGTCATAACCGCATATAGGCGGTCAGACTTTTGTACTTGTAGATGGTCATAAGCGCTTATAGGCGGTCAAAATATTCTAGTTGTAAATGGTTATGAGCGCGTTTGCGCGTTTGTGCTTCCCCCCACTTCTCGAGACTGCGAGTTAAAGAAGGCGTTTATCAATCACCCCCTCTTTCCACACACACAATAGGCGTTAGGCAGACTATTTGTCAACTGGATTACCGTATTTTAAGTCGAATGCCTTTAGAGAACTTCGTTTTCTGTAAATGCTTAAGAATGGCATTGTATTTCGAAACATATACTAGGCAACTTTATAGAATATCATCGTTTACTTATTTTATTTTATTATTTCTGTCCATAAAATTCTAATTCATTATTATAATTATTATTATTTCAAATCATTTGCCATATAATATTTATTTATTTTGCATGTTCATTATTTATTATGTAATATTTATTTCTTTTGCTCTTTTAATGAATATACACGTTCTTTTCTTTCCTTTTTATTTCTAAATGTATGACTTTTTTCATTTAACTATAATACTAAATAACTAAACTGTCCTTTACTTACAGCACTTTTGTTGTGTAATAATAATAAAAATCTCAAACATCCACTTTAACCCCTTGGGGACGAGCGACACGTATACGTGCCGCATGATGCGCTCAGAATCCTTGTTTTTCCTCACCAGTAAAATTTTACTGTAAAATTTGCCTTATTTAATCAGCGCATTTTCTGGATTCAAGAAGACACAAATTTCTGTTTTTAAAAAACGGTGACAAACGATTAAAAATTTCGCAAAAGGCTCCCGTCCCGAAGGGGTTAACATTACACTTCAAAAATAATATTTTTATTTATTATTGTTGCTCAGATCACTTTTGTTGTGTAATAATAATAAAAATCTCAAACATCCACTTTAACATTACACTTCAAAAATAATATTTTTATTTATTATTGTTGCTCAGATTTTATTCAAATTCTAGCATAATTTTAAAACTAGTACCGTGAAACCTGTCTATAATGACGCTGAAGGGACCAGAAAAAGCATCGATGTAGATAGGTTTTCAATTTCATTATAAGTATATTAAAGACTGTTCATTGATTCAGAGTACATAATAAAATAATTATTATATATAGATGAATCCTTCGTTTAACTTTTTAGAATTATCTAATTAAATAATGAAATATAATTATTTTCTTATCAATAATAAGAATTCTGGATTTTTTAATAAATATATAAAGAGTGTACAATGTCATATATGTGAAAGTGCGATAAAGAAAAAAAAACGAACAGGGATTCACAATTTTGACTATTAAACAGGAGAAATAAATTTTAGATATTGTTCATTTGACTATAAACCAAAAAGAAATACTTCGTGTAAAAAAAAAAAAAAAAAAAAAAAAAAAAAAAAAGTACTTGGATGTTTAAATGTAGAAGATAAGAAGAGAAATAGTACTTCTATTTATTCACAAACATTATTTGACATTCCCAGCCTTGTAAAAAGAAATAAAAAAAGAATCATGTAAAAGTTTCATCTAAAAAGAAATAAACTTTGTGCTGAATTAATTCACGTGCATGTACAACACTCTTGACGTCACTTGTGACGTCACAAACGACCTCTAAAACGGCCATAACGACCTCGCATTCTAGTCACTATGACGTCACATCGACGTCACGTGACGTCACATCGACGGTCAAAAAATCACAGTGTGACTTCACAACGACGTCGCCGTGACGTCACCATGCCTTACGGGCTGTAGAGGTCGCTGCTGTACTAGTAGAATGTCAACGCTCCGCGTGTGGTGAAGGTCAATATCTGTTTGAACGTTTGGCAAGGTTCGAAGTGCGTTTATTCCCTGTTACGTTTAACGCCGAGCGCAAAATGTTTATTGTGGATTGTCGCGGTAAACAAAATGGATCAGAGAATAAACATGTTGTTTTGTTTCAAACTCTGGAAATCGGCAAATGAAACTCACGAAATGCTCAAAGAAGTTTATAAAAATGGAACCGTCACATCAAAGAGTGTTTATGAATGGTTTAAGCGCTTCGGGGAAGGGCGGACCAGCCTGGAAGACGGCCCCTGAGCCGGCAGGCCAAAAACGACACTCACCCCGGAAAACATTGAAAGAGTTAAGCAGCTTGTGGAAAACGATCGTGGTCTGACAAAGCGAATGATTGCGGAGGAACTGGGAATCGGCACATAAAGTGTTCGCCTCTTACTCACTGAGGACTTGGGAAAACGAAAGCTCTGCTACAGCCACGTACCCCATCGTTTAACGCCTGAACAAATGGAAATGCGGCTTGCTGCTTGTGGAGACCTTATTGACATGGCAGATAGAGACATAAATTTCCTGAACAACATCGTCACAGGCGATAAAAGTTGGTGTCTCAAGTACGATCTCGAAAGCAAACGACAAAGTTTGGAGTGGCGGAGTCTGTCGTCGCCTAACAAAAACAAGGTACGGTAGGAAAAATCGCGCATAAAGACAATTCCCATCGCATTCTTCGATTCTAAGGGTCTCACTCACAAAGAATTCCTCCCCGAGAGTACAACATTGAATGCTGTTGCCTACGCCGATGTTCTGAAGTGTTTACTGCAACGGATCCGTCGCGTTCTCCCTGTGTAACGTTCCTCCAACACAACAGTAACAAGGCTCCTGGACTCTTCTCCACGATAATGCCCGGCCACACACCTCATTGGCTGTACGGAAGTTCCTGGCCACGAATGGAGTTGTGACACTTAATCACCCCCTTATTCACCTGATTTGGCACCCGCAGACTTCCTCCTCTTCCCCAGATTGAAGTCAGCCCTGAAGGGAAAGAGATTTACGGACATCACCGACATTCAACGCAACGTGACGGCCGAACTGAAAGCCATTCCGAAAGAACAGTTTTACAGGAGTTTTCAGGACTTATCGCTCGTTCCCAACAGTGAATTACCATCTATGGAGATTATTTTGAAGGACAGTAAATTGTATTTGATGCTGTACAATACTTTATTGGAAATAAAAATTCATTCACCGAATTTTCTGGCCGCAGGTTGTATATCATCTATGGATGATAATTTCTGAAAATGTGGTTTCAGTAGCTTTAAGAGTGTTTTAGTTTGAATTAAATTTTAGCTAAACAGTGGCGTGTAATAAAGGTACTAAATTAACTACAGGGTTGTACAAAAGTTTACAAGAACGTTTCCATCTATTAGTATAAATTGCTGAAAGAGAAATTTCAACTTGTTATACGTTTTCTTCCTAAACTAAATTCCCCCATTACATAGTATATATATCAACATACAGATCAAATACAGGGCTGTTCAAAAGAATTGGAATACATATTTGGCTATGGGCGGTAATTACTGAAATCAGATTTTTAAATGTTTACATAGTTATCTTATTTACCTTATTTCCCTAAGTAACAAAGTTTTGTTAAAGCTTTCAGGGAGTGTTGAAAATTATTTCATAATCTATGCTGTACGCATGATTTTTCTTACTTATTTATTTCAAATAATGGAATGAGTTTATGTATTGTAATTTCTGTTAGTGCCATACTTGCCAGCTTACCTATAATTTCCGTAAAACTGTACCGATATTTCCTGTAATAAATAAACACGTTTCGATCCAGAAAAAATATTTATCAAAATGCGTCTTGTTTCATTGTGTTTTTTTATATAAATTTATTAATTACACATTTTTTCCATTGTAAAATTCGTTTACTTGATCTAGGTCACACTGGAACAATTTTACAGAATACCGGCAAGTTGGAAGCTACGGTTTAGCCCTTTTTTATTTCAAACAGGGCCGTAACTATAAAATTGGTGACCCCGGGGCAAAACTTCATGGTGGGGCCCCTCAATATTTCTTTCTTTTTATATTCACGGGGGCTTATTCCAATTTGACAAAAATTTGTTTTTCTCTATTGGTCCATGCAATGGTAACAAAACTAGCTTCAAAAGTTTCACTAAGCCAAATGTTCAAGTATTTATCTAGCTTATACAATTAACAAATTATTAAATAGATTATTTTTATGGTACAAGTTTCGGAAATTAAATATTCAGTGCGTACGGTTGTAAAAAGATTAAAGTGAATAATACATTAGTAAAATACTTACAAAAGTACAATTTCTAAAAAGAGTGTATGTTTATTAAAAATTTATAAAATCACGCATTGAAATTGTAAAATATTCGCTACACGGTGTTAACTAAAAAAACTTAAAACAGTAACTTTTGATAAGTTTAACTTTTAAATACTAATATAGAAATACTATAGTCATTTTTTACTGAAAAAGCCTGTAATAAAAATGAAAACAATTTAATGGTATGATGAAGCTATAGTACAGAAAACGCCTAACATAAACGTGTATAATTTTTATTCAAATGAAAGGGAATAATAATTAAAAAAAGTACTTACATTTTAGTTAGTCATTTTTTAGAACTAGACTAAACAAGCGGAAAATTTTTAAAAGATAATTTAAAATATGACTTTTCTGAATAAAAGGAAGATTAAAGATATAGTTACAATAGGTGTAAATTAAGTTTCTTAACACTAGAACGGTGGCGAGGGGTCATTTTGACCCTTTCTGAATGAATACATGTCGATTCGAACCAGAAATTCCTTTGTAATATAAGATTAATATATGCTGCACTAAAATAACTTAAATAAATAAGTTAAATAATTTTAAGCAAAAATTCTGATGTGAAATATTTTTTTTAAAACTTGAGTAAAAATTCCCGCCGTTCTAGTGTTAAAATGCATACTTTGCTTAAAAGACAAGGAATCAGACAAATAATCAGTGGAAATAGTGCTTTAATTATAAACTTCAAAACTACTTTTGCCAATTGCCACGTGTAGGGTTAACAAAAGTAATTTGTTTGGGGCATATGCATGTACAGCCAAATTTGAATAATTCGAAGTCCAAGAAACCGCTTAAAAAATTCTAATTACCCAACATTTCGAATTAGACAAGTTTTGTTTTTTCTAACTACTACATTACTTAAATATTTATTGACGCATAAGTTGTATGTTCAATTTAAAAAATATATATATGATATAGAGGAAAAAACGTATATCATACTTAAAATATTTATTTTAAATTTTTTTGAAAATGTAGAATATACAAATGTATATCCAGGGCCGTAGCGATTTTTTTTTTTTTTTTGGGGGGGGGGGGGGTGCAAAAGGCAAGATTGGCCGACTCAAAAATGTTCCAAATCCGACTAATGTAAAATAGTCAATCTGTCGCATTATTTCTTAATTAATAGTTTTTACAATTAATTTTATCTGATTAATTATAATTGAATGTTAGAAATAAAATATATGATTTTGTATTCCTAAAATGTTTCTTAGATATAACTCAGTAATTATTTAAAATATTTACCAAGAAATTTACTGGAGAAAAAAAAAATATGTATTGATAAGAGAAAATCCTACAGTTATATTTGTGAAAAACACATTTGTTTAGAATGATAGACTAAAGTGTTAGTTTAGTAAATAGAATGTAGTGATTTTCAAAATAAAAGCTAAATAAAAATGTGATCTCTTAGTTCTAAAAATTATGATAATGTAGTGAATGGGAAGTACTTTCAATATTTTATTAGCATGCGATAGAAAATAATTTGAATTTCATATTCCAATTACAGAGGAATATCGCGTGGAATTCACAACATACACTTTCATAAATTCTAATTGTAAAACAAAAAAATGCACCTGGTACTGAAAATATTTGGAGGGGTCTCAAAATTTAATTGCGCCTGGAGTCTCTTGAGTGCTTAATCCACCACTGATTGTGTTTTAATTGGATGTAAAGGGAAAGACAGAAACATTTGAATTATCCACGATTTCGAATTATTCACGTTCGAATTATTAAAGTTTGGCTGTACTATTTTTACATGAATTACACATCACACTGAATAAAGCAAACTATATACACCTTTTTTTATCACCATTCCCTGCCGGGTGGTTTCCCCAGTCCAGTCATGTTGATAACTTCTTAGCACTTTTTGCAGCCTCCAATTTTTTTCTTTTTAGAATCGGTCTTTTTTTTATTTCCACTTGGTTGGTGCCGAATTCGATTCATAATATAAACTATTATCTCAACACAAGCAAAGTAAGATTAAGTAATAAACTACACGTGCACTACCATTACTATGCAACTCTCAACTGCACTGACAGTCAGATTTTGATGAGCAGTTAGCAAACGAATGAATCAACATGAATAACACTAGCACAATGCAAGTCCCAACCTGCACTTGACTCATTACTCGGCCGGCACCTGGCGCGGCATGACACATTTAACTCGACATTCTGCTGTCTGCTCTAGAGCTGCTTTTGGATGCGAAGCGCATGGAGCATATGAACGGGAATGCAAAAACTTTTACTCTAACATTTTGATGGACTTTTTTTAAATTATTAACTTTTAGCTGGTATTTTAGGTGCTGCGTATTTTATAGAATATTAGATTAGATATTAAAATACAATAATTTTTTAGACATTAGTTTGGGACCCCTCGGGCTTGAGGGCCCCGGGGCAGTGCCCTGGCTGCCCCGGTCGTAGTTACGGGCCTGATTTCAAATATCGACAAGAGTTTATGTATTGTAATTTCTTTTATTTGTATTACGGAATGTCTGTCAGAATATCATGTGGTTAGCACCAAAGAAACCACTCACCTTTGCCAGCTAAGCCATTTTTATTCCAAATACCTACCAGAGTTGTAATTTTTTTTTATCACGGAATGTCTGTCATTAACCCTTTATAGACGGTTGATGCATATATGCATCGTCAAAATGTACATGTGGAATGTGTTTTTTGCACCATTAATAAATAAATGCAATATTTCTCTTTTTTAATCAGAGCAATTTTTGGTATTTCACCCGTAAAGGGAACAGTTTAAAAAAATGGGTGCCACCCAAATAACATTTCTGTAAGGGATGCCGTCTCGATAGAGTTAAATAACACGAAAATTTCTACGCATAAATTCGGATATGGTGGTAGGAATATTAAATGAGAAAAGGGTAAACTGTCAAGAATGCGACTATGGCCGACTATTTATTGTTGGGAAATCATTAGGACTGACAGGCAGTTCTGTTTCCAATACTGTGAAAAATCTATGTAACTTTACTCCATAAAATCGATGGCAGCACGCTGCCTCCAATTTTATAGAGTGATATTTTTCGCTTATATTATGGTATAATTTAAAGTGATATAACTGGTGCAATCTTACACATTACTGTAACGCAACACCAATTATATCGATGAAAGCACTTCATTAACCCATTACCCGCTGGTGTTGCGTTCACGCAATGGTAAAAATAAATGCGCTTATTTAAATTAATTACATACCCACCACTATTTTTTTAACTACAAAATAGGCCTTACTTAATGACACAAAGTTTTAAGTTCCAATAAAGTGAAAATTACCTTTCAAAGTTTCTGGTGACAAATGACGTTCAGCTAATAAGTTGAAAAATTCAACCTTTTAGTTTTGGCGATTAATGGGTCAAATGGAGGCAGCAAGGCTTCCACCATTTTTATGGAGGAACGTTACCTAATTTTTTTTACACTGAAACAGTAATATTGGTCTTATTTATCACAGACATTCGGCTTTAACCCTTTC
Source organism: Maratus speciosus (assembly GCA_963932465.1). NCBI lineage: Eukaryota > Metazoa > Arthropoda > Arachnida > Araneae > Salticidae > Maratus > Maratus speciosus. The sequence goes on from OZ010794.1 coordinate 192,493,013, forward strand.
GAGGGCGGTATCCTTAAAAATAGACACCTAATTTTTATTTTACTTGCACCCAGGATATTTATTTAAAATTTTCCTTTTATAACGCACTTGGAAATAAGCAAGTTTATATTTTCTAATAAATTCATTTATAAATTCTGGTGTCAGTCCATCATTTCATCAGTTTATAAGCAGAATTACTCCGCGCCAGAGAGGGTAAAGTAAAGGTATCCAATAGTAAATAAAATGATGACAAAAGTTTATTTTTTAAAACCGAAAAAAATTAATTGTAAAATATGTAAACATTAAATCTTCAGGTCTGTCAGGAGTTCTCAAAGTTGAAAGATCTGACAGTTCAAGTAAGGCAGTTGTTCAGTTTACTGATGGCTGTTTGGAAATCTGGTTCAAAACTCGTCGCGGACTCGGAATCTTGTGCGGTAGATATCGGGATGAGCAGCCATTGCTGTCATCTTGTATGTTTTTTTATTCAAATTACTTTCGGAATTTTTGTATTGTAATTTTGGTTTCATTTTATCATTGAGAGATCATTAATTAAGACGAAAGTTAATGCACAAAGTTCTGATAAGATGGTAGGAATAGTGAAAAAAAAAAAAAGGATAAATTGCCTGTACTGTAACCAGGGGCAGACTCGTGGGAAACACTTGGGGATAACACTCACTTCTATTTCCGAATAGTAAAATTCCACTTGTTTATGACAGAAATTTCGTGTTAAATAAGATGAGGATTACTATTCAAACATAATTGTATACATCGACTAAGATTGCCACTTTAGCCTTCTTTTTCATTCAGATATTCCGAATTAATACCGCAAATTTCGAAAGAAGATTTTTTTATGCTCTTGATAGGATTAAAATTTGCTTTAAAAAATTTTCCATTTTCTTGAAACAACATCATTGTTAATATTTATTTTTAAAGTCTCTCTATTCTAAAAAAAAGTAACCACCGCCGCCGCCGCCGCCGGTTTTGAATTTTTTGTAACCGGAGGTCTTTCTTCGTTAACCCTAGAACTACCGGAAATTTTACTCAAGTTTTATAAAAACATTCTACACCATAATTTTTACTTAAAACTATTTAATTTGTTTATTTAACTTATTATTGTCTGATTTATACATTTAGTTTGTTTTGAAGAAATTTCTGGTTTGAATAAATATTTTGAATGTACATGTCGGGTCCAATGGACCCGTCTGGTAGACGGAAGGTTAATATTGAGAAAAATAATGCATACAAAAATATGAAAATCAGTGGTTTTATACAGAAATGTTCGATAAACACGCTGATGCAGACAGTTTTCAAATCGAAGAATTATTTTAAGAGATATTTAATGCTAAAGTTGGACAAAATCGTTCCATTAAAAAAGTTTTATAGCAGCAAAAACTATAGTGTGTGACATGACAGTGTAATCGTTTTTAGATCATTTTATGCGTTAGAATTTGCCGGAGTGCAGATTGCATTAATTTTTTTATTTTGACTCATTTTTTCAGGTTTTATTTCTATTTTAAATTCAAATTTTCAGCATTTCTAGAGATATTTTTTACAGATTTCAGAAAATTGTACTAATTTAAACTGTTGCCAACTGTATAAAAAGCGCAAGCAATAATGTTTGCTTCAAATTAAAAATTTATTTACACGTGACTATTATAAACAGGAAAAAAACTTTCAAATTAGAATTAAATAATTATGTATAAAAAGCAGGAACTTATTAAAAATTACGTCATAAAAAGTATACACTTGAATTTTAAAAGAGAAAGGATATTGCAAAATAATAAATTCATTAACATGCATTAGAAGTCTTAGGAGAAATTACGTCATATTTACGTCACATTATAGTTATTACCTAAAATGAACACAAAATAATATTGCAAAAAAGTTTAAATTTAGGAATTGCGCTAGACATTTATTTAATATTTTGAGAGGATATTTTCAACTATTTTTGTTAGGAAAGCGCAAATAATATTTCATTGCTAACAAAAGTACTTTCACGCGATTATTTAAAAGAGAAAGAATAGCTTGGTAAAAATTAAGTCAGATTAAAAACGATTAATTTAAAATGTCTCATTTAAAAGAACTTTCTTTTCGCTTTGTTAAAAAATACCAGGAGACAAAGACTCTGTTTACTTAATTCCTTTTATATTAGCTTATTTTGAAATGTTGTTACACGTGTCTACGTCATCAAGTTATTTTTATTTCGACGTTTTATTTGTATTTTTATTAATGTTGTACGAATTTATTTGTTCTTTCGTTATTTAAAATAAAAATTATGTCAATTTGTATAATCTGGCGAGTGGTTTGGCGAAATGTGTCGACGGGATAATCAAGTAGTACCGCAGCGGATTTGGCGTTAAAATTCCCCAATCAAAGAGAAATGAATAGAAATTCGTTTATAGGGAGATCGCCACTGTTTTTTAAATTATAATTCAATCTTTCGAAATCTTTTTAAAGCCGGTCAAATTAGCGTGCATTTAGAGCCTGCGGTGTCTGGACGGGGGTTGGCGAGCGTAGCTCGTAGGGGGCCGAGCCCCCTAGTTCCGTAAAAAATAAAAATAAAATGAGCAGAGAAATGTAGAGTCGTGGGAAAAAAAAAAAAGTAAACACCCCCTACTAACTCTTCAACAAATAATCGTAGACGGAAGTCACTGGTACCGAACGATTGGAAATAAAGTCTACTTTTAAATGATGTATATGAAATTTGCTTAGGGGGCCATCTACATATTAAAACGAAACCAAACCTCATTTTATTCTATGGCAATACCCAATTTTAACACGATATTTCAAATCTTCGGTTTAAACTATGCCTAGACACCAAATTTCAAGTCATTTCAGTGATTAGTTTTTTAATTATAAACATTCAAAATTTGGTCTTTCTAATGTTAAATTACATTTTCATATTTTTATTTATATCTCCTGAAATTATGCTCCTAATGTGCTAATTTTTTGTGTAGCTATAATACTAATGTGCCCAAACATAAATACGCTGAATTTGCAATTTTTATAATTTTATGATATGAATTATGAATTATGAAATTAATATTTAAAAAAAATTATGAATTGCAATCTACAATTTTTTTGATGAATTTAGATTTATTAAGATCTGCTTTATGGAAATCCGAAATTTTACATTTTTCTTCCAAGTAGTTTTCAAATTATGCTTAAAAAACGGCAAAATGATGGTTTAAGGGGCCGTCTATGATAGAAGTGAGTAGATATTTTGAAATTTCTTCTGCCGTCCTCTTATCTAACAGGCTCCATTGACTGTTTGAGCGGTGCTTAAGGTGCCTTGATCAAGAAGGGGGCTCTCTCGGATAACAATAGAGTACCGAACTTCAATTTGGATACAGCCCTTAAAATACGCTCGTTTTAAAATAATTAATTCCTCTGAAACTTATGGTACGAATTGTATAAAAATTTGTTTTTAGGCTAATTAAAGGGTATAGAGTTCATTTATACTGTCAGAATTGTGTATTGCTATTGAAAAAAAGAAAGTTATGGTTCATTTTAATATGTAGATGGCCCCCTAAGAAAATTTTATATACATCATTTAAAAGAAGACTTTATTTCCAATCGTTCGGTAGCAGTAACTTTCGTCTACGATAATTTGTTGAGGAGTTAGTAGGGGGTGTTTACTTTCTTTTTTCCACGACTGTACATTGCTACTAAATGCTTCACGTAAAAAAAAATGAGTGAAGTGTCAAATTAAAAATTTAAATATTTATACAAACAATTCTATGATGTTTAAAAGAAAATGCAGTATAAACAACCACTGCGTCGGAAAGGTTAACCCTTTATGTACTGAATTCGTATGAATTGATGAAAATTTTATCTTCTAATGCATTTTTCGTGAATTTTTTAAACCTTTCCGGCGCGGAGTAATTCTGTTTATAAACTGATGAGATAATAGACTGATACCAAAATTTATAAACGAATATAATAGAAAATATTATCTTGCCTATTTTCACATACATTATAAAAGGAAAATTTTAATTAAATATTCTTGGTGCCGATTGTCAGTTTTGGAATTAAAATTATGTGTCCTTTTTTAATGACACCACCCTCGAAAGGGTTAAACAAAACTAGAATATTTGCATAATCATTTAATAAATTTTGGAAGGATTAATTAAATTTGAATTTATAGGAATTTTGTGAAATATCTATAACCCCACCAAATATATATATTTTTTAATATTTTTCTTAATATTTTAAAAAATTAGGAAATGTACAAATATAATGTTCTTACAATAGATATATACAAATATTTCCGAATTGAAAAATTCCTCCCTTCCCTAATTCCAAGAAAGCTGGAAGCAAAGTCAAAAGAAATCATTTAAAAACATTTTTGTTTTGTGTAACCGATAATGCTTTTGGAACAAGATAAATTGATGTATGTATATATCATTCTAAACTGTATTACAACTAATCGATGTATTAAATGAATTTTGTAACAAGTTATTTTAATGGTACTGATATATACCGTTAGTAGATAAAGGGTTAATATCTATTTTCTAGGTATGCCATAAAATTAATAGAAAAAAATTAAATAACGGAATTCGAAAGGATAAATTTAAACCATAACATTAACAGGGATTACTTTTCGGAAGAAGCTGTTTGTGACATCAGCGTCGAATAGCTAATAAAATATTTTATTATGGATGGCTATTTTAAACAAATAGAAAAAATACATGCCTGAGTATAGCTTTAGAAATCATAAAATAGTAGTAAATTGTTTTACAGCTTTCAAGCAAATTTGATCTGAGAGAACATTATTTTCCTGTGAAATAGTGTGCCGAATGACACCGAATTGCGGTCTTATGTAATCGCAGAAATGAAATATAATTTAAATGGCTGAATCTTTTAAAATTTGCGACATTTAGAGCGGAATATATAAACCATACAACTATAAATAAAGAGGAATTGATATATCCTCAAAACACCGAAGGTTCAACTGTAACTACGTAGTTTCGCAATGATAGCAGGTAAAATGGCCATCTGAGCAAACTTCCACCAGTAAATTTGAATAGATATTTTCTACTCATTTATATGCCTTATTAATACACAATTTCAGTAATAATTATAGGAAAAAAACATATATTCATTTTTACTGGGGGAAGTTTGCATCGACACTAGTGAGGACCGCCATATTGTGACAATGTAATCAACCTCCTTCCAGTGTCAGTGAAAGAGACTGTAATTCCCGTTGCAGCCAGTTAAAACAAAGACAAACTTTTAAAATAATTGGGATGAGAATGTTGCATGAACAAGCTACTAAAATAAGGCGAAATTTCCTATTCAAAATTTATTGGTGGAAGTTTGTTTCGCCTGTAATCTGAAGCTGTTGATCCAATATAAAAAACCACTCGCCATCACGTGACAACCTGCTCAATTACTTCGTCCACAACTGATAGACTATACACTATATGTCTACTCCTCTTTAATCATAACCCCGTTATATAAACGATGAAATAAAAAATGATAGCACAGTTCATCTCCATTGACGTTGGCTTAACCCTTTCCGGCATAGTGTGCCCGGGTTGGGATCCCTAATTTTAATTCCAAACTTACGAGAGGCACCAAAAATATCTTAGCAAAATTTTGCTTTTACAATGAACATTTAAAGTATCGTGTTTTTAATTTCTAAAAAAGTCGTTTAAAAATTCCGGTGTCAGTCAATCATTTCATCAATTTACAACAAAAATTGCCTGTGCCGGAAATTGTTAAGCGCAGGGTTTATAATTTGGATTATTAAATTCAAAAATTTCGAATATATACTGGAAGTTTTGTGAAAAGAATTTTTATTTCAACCCTTTAAGCTCTGGTGGTTAAATACTAACTTTAACCCTTTCAAGTGCAAGGTACTTGTATTCGTGAAATGTTGAAATAAATGAATGACACCAGTATTTACAAGAAAATTTATTTGTAAACAAGCAAAAGTGTATTTTAGCGTACATGGTAAAAGTGAAATTTTTATAAAAAAATTCGGGTGCCAAAGTTGCAATTAGGGATTAAAATGATGTGATGCCATCGCGGCATCACCGGCCTTCAAAGGGTTGTTATCCAAATGTCACATTGACACCGATATTTTGCAAACATATAATTCGGCTTATTACGTACTCTAAAAAATGCATTAACTTATTTTCAAATAAATTTAGTCTCAAATTCGGGTGCCAATGTTGCAATTAGGGATTAAAATGATGTGATGCCATCGCGGCATCACCGGCCTTCAAAGGGTTGTTATCCAAATGTCACATTGGCACCGATATTTTGCAAACATATAATTCGGTTTATTACGTACTCTAAAAAATGCATTAACTTATTTTCAAATAAATTTAGTCTCAAATTCGGGTGCCATTGTGACATTTAGGGATTAAAAATAAGTTGGAGGAAATTCGGCCATTCATAACCCTCTAATTTCCACGATAGAATACGTTAATTAAGGGAATCTAAATATAGACCAGAAATTTCAAAAATAAATTTCGCTTTATATGCTAGCATGAGCATTAAAGAATTAGGCAATCACAGAATCTCTGCCATTAATCAAAGAAATTAATATCATAGGGAATTCCTTGTATGAATGAAAAATTTCTTTAAAAAAAAAAAAAATATTGCTAAGCTTGCAATCTTGACTCAGGTTTAGTAACACACATTATTTCGCTTAAAAATGCAAATTCTTGCTGTAGAAAAATATCTGGCAGGACTGTGACAATCGATTACACAAGCCAACAGCTGTTTTGGTGCCTAGGTTTTTGGAGCTGATTTTATATGAATTCGATGTCCTGAATTCAAATATGACATTCAATTTTGCCTGGGAGCTCAAATATTTAAGATATAGAACTTTTTGTGAAATATATGTTACACTATTTTAAGTTAAATCCATGAATTAAACAAAAATAAAAATAAAATAAATAAACACAGATTTTCTTTAATAGTATACAAATGTTAATTTTCATTATTATAATATACATATATTCAAATAAAATTTTTAAGAATTATATTATACAAATATATTTATTTACTCACAAAGATAGAGGAAAAAATCATCGATGAGACCAATTCTCACTGAACATTTCGGAAGCTTTTTTTCCGTGACATTCTTGAATTTATTTTTGAACAATGCCTTTTTAAACTTTAACAGTAATCTGCCATCATGTGCGTATCCCATCTTCCTTGGTAGTGGTCCTATATAGTCTTAATATCCTAGTGAAATCTTTCACCCTGTTCCTCACTGGTGTGTCCTACATTTTCAGGAAAATACTCTAAGTGGCTGTGTAAATAGTGCACCTTAATGCTCATATTACACCCAAGAGATTTAAAATTATTAAGCATTTCGTTTACCATTTCTACATAGTTTTCTGCTTTGTTTTGGCCCAGAAAGTTTTCGACAACTGCAACAAAAGAAGTCCAGGCTTTTCCCTCAGTCTCAATCATCGAATTTACGAAGGCAGGATCCCTAATCAGTTGTTTCATTTGTAGCCCGTCAAATATTCCTGATTTATTTTTTTCATAACTCAATTGGGGCATTTTCTCTTTTATATATGCAAAGCATGACCCGTTCTTATCAAGAGCCTTTACAAACTGCTTCATAAGGCCGAGCTTGATATGCAGTGGAGAAAGTATAATTTTGTCTCACCCAACTAAGAGGTTTTTAAAGACATTCCTTTCTCCAACATCCATGTTTTCTCTCTTAGGCCACTCGTTTCTAACCCAGTGGTGTTTTTTATCCCTGCTATCCGAAAGACACAAGAAGCAAGGATATTTGGTGTAACCGCTTTGCTGTCCAAGGAGAAAGTTTACAATTTTTAAATCAACACAAATCACCCATTGATGTTCATGATACTTTATCTTGTCAAAGACCAAAGCTATTGTGTTATATTCTTCTTTCATTTTCGTTGAGTGAGCAATTGGTATTGAACCATATTTGTTCCCAATGTGTAGAAGGATACATTTTAAACTCCGCTTTAAGCTGTCTACAAATAAGCGCCAATGATCTGGAAAATATTCAGGAGGACTCATTTTTCAAGAGTCCTCTAATTTTGTGACAAAATACAAGATTGTCTTCTTGGGGGAAGAAGGGTAGTAAACCCTTTTCTCTTGTGCGGAAAAAGGTAATTTTGGTTCCTTGTTCCAGTAAATTTTTGTCCTTCAATCTTGAAGCCAGTAATTCAGAAGCTTCTTTTGACAGGTTGAGATCTCTGGTTAGATCATTTAACTCATCCTGGTTGAAACGTTGAGGCATTGATGACATCTCCTCATAATCACTGTCACCTTCATAAGTATCGGAAGGATGATCAGAGGGACAGTATTCATCCTCTCAGACCTCTGGTAGCTGGTAAAACGTTGGGATCGGCACTTACTTCCTCTGAGTGAGGAACCGGGCGTCTTGCAGAGACTAAATCAGGATAAGTCCACTTACTACGTTTCTTTCGATTAATTACATTAATATTTACTAGGCAGAAATAACAATCATCGAAGTGGTTTTGGGGTTTTCTCCAAACCATCGGTAAACCAAATTTGATACTTTTTCTTTTCCCGTTAGTCCACTGTCGTAAGTGTTCTGTACCATTGTTACAGACCTGATGCGGTGCCCAGGTTTTATCCTGATCACCTAGTTTAACACCAAAGTGTCCAAGATAAGCTCTCTTTACAAAGTCAGTAACATTTTTTCTGTTCTCTTTTAACACGTATTCTCCACATATGTAGCAAAACACATCAGGATGATTTACACAACTTCTTCTACTTGAACTCATTTAAATTATATTCAACAACACAAATACAACAATCTACAATACAGTACGTTTTAAATTAACTTTATAGGAATTTATAGTAAACACAAATATCGCAAAAGGTCAACAACGTCTACCCCCCACGGAGAAAACTCACAAACTAACCTTATCTCTTTGCGGCTTTTCCATTTGGCTTTATGGATGAGCGGCACGAAATCATAAGCGTGCGCAGAACCTCAGTTTTACTTGCACATCTGCTTTTTTCAAGGTCTTCTGAAATTTCAGTGCCTCCCAAATCGCTTTGAGCGTTGCGACAGGCCCATGTGTCAAAGGCCAGTTTAAGCGTTGAAGGCCACTTCAGTTCTAAAAAATCTTTAGTTCTCTTCGCATATCTAAAAAAGTGGAGCTGATAGAGAAAAACTAATTTCATATTTGGATTCAGTGTCCCAAAAATATCTAAAATCAGCTGTAAAATCATAGGCACAAAAAAAAAAAATTTTTTGTAGGCCTGTGTTATTTTTTTATTTTATTGTCAGCACTTTCTGGGCATATCTTTCCCATATAATTTAACAATAGTGGCCGGAAAAATCGTACTACAAAATTTATTTATGTTCTTATATTGGAGAAAATAAAATATAAAAATATTCTCCACTCGCAGCCTTGCCAGCCACTTTCCGAAAGCAACTCACTGTACCCAAGAATCTTTCAGAATTTTCGCGTAATTTAATTGAAGTTTTTTTATAAATTGCCATCGATAGCTGACAACAAAATTCTGAAATAAAAGTTTAGGAATTTTCCAATCATGCGCAGTTACAATTTATTTCATACAAGTGCCCATATCTCACAATATCACATCACGTTGTTAATATATTCATTTTTTAATTGCAGTTATTGTTTCTAATGACTGTATTGCTAGAACATTTTTGAATTTCCATGATGTTTGGCTGAAGGTTTTTAAATGTTGCCATAAATAATTTCATAGTTAATAAATCTTTCTAAAAAATATTATTTTTTCCAGAAAATATATTTAGTAGGTATATAAAGTAAAAAGATGTAAAGATATTTTACGTATAGTTCAAAAATTGTTCAATGAATCGAGCTCCCTAGTCATGTCTTGGTCAGTAGGCGGTTGGAGTTTCGTAGGGAGGGGGACATACGTTTTAGCAGGAGAGCTGTTAAAACCCCTAAACACCTTGAGGGGCGGTTAGATATATTTTATCCCACCTACGATTAATGAAGATTTGCACAAGAAAGCTTTTATTATTTTTTTCTTTTCTAACTTTGGTGGAAAAAATCATAAACTTGCTTTTCCTTATTTTGCAATAAATCTTATTTGAAGATTCCATTGTGAATTCTACATTACAGAAACACAATTGCTTGCACCTGAAGGGGTTAAGCCTTTCGAAGGCAGTCGCTCATTTTTGGAACACTTTATTTTAATTCCTAATTGCCACATTGGCACTAGAATAATGAAATGAAATTTTTCCGTTTATTAAGTAGGTGAACTAAACCTTTTGCTTACTTTGAAATAAATTTGTTTGTAGATTCTGGTGCCATTCATTCATTTCAGCATATTACGAATAGAAGTATCTTGCCCCTGAAAGGGTTAAACATTTTAGAGTAGGTATTTGAGGCACCATGAAATCTAGTGTAACACTTCTTTTGCTATGTCTGAATACAAAGATGAATGTCTGGCTGAAGAATCGTGGTGCTTAGACGACTCGTGAATTTTTAAATTACCAAAATTTACTTTACAATAAAATACCCTTGAGGTAATTTGAAATTTTCATACCGTGAAAGTTAGTATTTAATGAAATAAAAAGTATAAAACGCAGACATTTTAGTCGGCCCAAACACTGTGCCATATACGTGTCAAGTGGTATTTTATGACTACCGAAAAAAGATTTTGAGGCACGCTGAGATTGAGACAGAGTAATATTTATGCTTCGAAAAAAATGTTTTGAAAATGACAGATACATTTGTCGGCATTTTCTACTTGCCAGACAACAGGGAATGTTTAACGCGAGAGCCAGTAAAGCTGAGCTTGCGATGATGCGCTGAAGATCCATTTACCAACCTACGATATAAACAAAGCGTAAACCTTGTTGAAGTGCCTCGCGAAAGCTATCTTAACCCCTTGACGGTCGCATTAAATTACGGTTTAAAAATTCAAATTGCTTATTGGCACCACTTAAATATAAATATATAAATATATATATATATATATATATTTAAAACCACAAACAAAATATCAAAATCCATCACTCACCATAGCTGCATTGAAACTCACATCAAAAATATTATAAATAACCAATATAAACTTAACTCTTAAAATCAAACTGAATAACCAAACTAAAGAAAATATATATAATTGCAAGACATAACAGAACAGAACAGAACAGAAGGCGAGCGGTATGGCTAACGACATACACTGCAGGGTTAAGTCAGACTTTACGCATGCTACGTCCCCCTTCACTCGCCGAGACCAAAATTGAAAAAATGAAAAACTATGAAAAACTAAACAGAACTGCAACATCCACCAAAATATCTCTCTAACTCATTAGATCAATCAACTCATCAAAACCTCCATTCTCATCCATCACTGAGTTCAGTTCAGTTCCGTACCTGCTACTCTTAATAAAATCACAAGTTATTCTCCTGATGAAATTGCGAGGATAACCATGCTTGAATCCCAAGCGGCACCACTCTAAAATATCACTAAACATATCTATAACTCTAGTACTCAGTCTTTCGATTCGTATTAATCCATTTCTAAGTACATTTCTTTTAATCGAAACATGCACATTGGAATCAAAATATATCAGCTTTAAGGTATTAAAGTTGAAATCATTTCGCTTGTCAAATATCTTAGATATCAAATTTTCACTTTCTATGCTCAGGTTCACATCTAGAAAATTAATATTTTTACAATTCTGGGTTGAGGGTTCCAGACTCAGAGACGTAGGATAATATGTAAAATCAACATTTTCAATATCATTGTTTAATTTAACTATCAAAACATCATCTATATATCTGTAGGATAATGTGTTACTGTTTAAATTATTATTTCTTTCATATATATGTAAGTAAATGTTTGCCAAAATGGAACTGCAACTCCCCCCCATTGGAATACCCCGAATCTGTTTAAATATTGTATTTCCTTCGTAAAGGTAGTTTTCTTGTACTACTAACTGAAATAAATTTATGAAAAAATCATAATGAACATCCAAAGTACTATTTGTATTATAAAAATCTACTATTTTATCTTTTAAATCTGTCAAATCAATTGTATTATAGAGGTCTGCAAAATCGTAAGCGAATAAACCAGTAATATTTTTTAATTTTTTCAGATTATCTAATAGTGTATAGCTATTTTTGATAATAAAAGTCGTCTCTCCCCCCATCACTCCGTCAAACACCCCCTCCAGCACCCTCAGCAAAGCCTTGCTAGCGGCACCAATATATGAACCAAATCCACAGGTCACACTCCTGAATTTGATAGGGGTTTTATGGAATTTAGGCACTAGTATGAGATAAGGGAAACTTTGACTCATTTGTTTCAGCTTAACTTTTTTATAGATCGCTTTAATCCTATTTTCTATTACTTCAGCTTTCGAATTCAATGGTAAATAGCTATTTTTATTATTGTAGCAATCATTCAAAAGTTTACCGTAAAGTACCTTACATATCAGTGCATAACTTGTATTTGCTTTATCCACATAGGTGATTATAAAATTTTCCTGAATCTCTTTAATTGAATGTGTAAGTTTGTTGTATTTCTCTCTATTAACTCCGTCAAAATCTTTGGAAAATTCTCGTTTAAAATCTCTTAATATATAATACTTCCACTCGTCAAAAACACTGGATGGCAGATTGTATCTATACATTAGTTTATTTATAAATATATCTATATTAATAGTAAACGTTTAATATATATATATATACATATATATATATAGACATAGATGTACACATATATATATCCACGAAAAACAATATTACGATAAAGCCAATTACACAATGTTATAAAACTGGTTGGAGTCAAATAATCTGAATAAAAGATACAGCCCGCGACTATCACGGGAGCGCGAGTTAAGGTTAATTTCAACCGGATACGTGCGCAATCACAACATATCTAACTGCGGTAGGCTCTCGCAAGACCACGTGACTCATAGCAAGCATGTAATTGTTAGGGGGAATTTCGGAGTAGTTAAAAAATTCTTACTCGTAGTGAAACATGTCCAAGTTTAAAAGTGCTATTTTGTTTGTACATTAATTTAAGTATTGCGCGGCAGCGCAATACTTATTTATTTCCAGTGTCACTTCTCAATGTTAATTTAACATAGAAAAGCCTATGGAATCATAACTTTTTCATTTTTTCTTCCCACCTTTTTGTCCCTGATGCCACTCATTTTTTATTCTTTACTAATTCTAATGATATTATAAATTTAAAGTGTAAAAACGTTTGCCTGACGTCAGGGTCAAAACGAATTGTAAAATGACTTTGCATATGGATGAATTATAACCCAGAGATAAACATGGGCCAATTTTTGTTTACATTATTAAATTAATTTTCTTAATAATTCCAGTTTTCGCTTTTTTCATTGAAAATTAACGGGCATTTTTTCATAGAAAATGTAACATCTTTGTTTCATTGTTGCAAAAATTTCAAAAGCCGTAATAATAATTTATTTCTTTTTAGTTGAAAGATTTTCACGTGAAATATTAAATTGAGCTAGTTTTTTTTTTTTTTTCAAAAATTAAAAAAGTGAATATGGTGTCATAGTGGATTTAAAAAGTAAATTTTCAGAATAAGTTTTTGCTTTGGTCAAGTTTATATTTTAGTAAAAAGTTTCTAATGGATAGCTATTTTTACACAGGTATCGAACTTAGTGGGGAATTACATAACTTAAATTTTAAAATGTATTTTTTTTCCGACATGAGAACTATTTATACCCCAAGTTAAACTTAGGTAATATTTTTCTGATGTGTTTACATCACCCCTTGGGAGAGGTTAATGTTTAAAAATTTAAGTAAAACTTTTATTTTTTATTTTTTATTTTTTACTCTAATACAGCTATAATATTGTTAAATATTAGCAGTAAGGATTTAACACAATTTACATTTACATTCATAGCGTTCCTGAGTGGGAAATAGGGTATCTAAATTTAAGTGAAGTTAATTTTTTATGATTTGATTATAGATATTTATGTTCAGATTGGAAGTTTTTGGCCAAACTACCGCAAACTGCTTTACTACAGTGGTGAAATATTTTGAATTACACATTGGTAAACTGCATCCCACATTGTGATGCAATACCGCATACATCAGAGCCTGATGATGATACTCTCTGTTAATTTTGAAATGCGTTCGTCTGAATGCAGTAGTTATTAAAAAACTTGACATATTAAACAAAAACATAATTTGAAGAACAAACTAGTATGCTGTGGCCATCACAAAACTTTCTTCTATATAAATCACGTCAATTAAATCGTTTAAATAGTACCAATTCATATCACAATATATCTGAATTTGAAGTTTGGTGAAAATTCGTGCATTAGTTCTTGTATAGAGCTATAGCGGAAATTCTGAAAAATGTAGTATAGCAGCGCCACCTGTTGGAGCGATTTACACCAAAACATAAACAGCACTAATTGATATCAAGGTATACCTGAATCTGAAGTTTGATGAAAATTCATGCATTAGTTATTGAGATACAGCTGTGGCGGAAATTCTGAAAAATGCAGCATAGCAGCGCCACCTGTTGAGCGATTTGCACCAAAACATAAACAGCACTAATTCATATCATGGTATACCTGAATCTGAAGTTTGTTGAAAATCCAAGCATTAGTTCTTGAGATAGAGCTATTGCGGAAATTGCAAAAATGCCCAATAGCAGCGCCACCTGTTGAGCGATTTACACCAAAATATATAAAATGTCTATTCATATCAAGGACTAACTGAATCTGAAGTTTCATGAAAATCCGTGCATTAGTTTTTGAGATAGAGCCATTGCGGAAATCGTAAAAAATCCAGCATAGCAGCGCCACCTGTTGAGCGATTTACACCAACACGTAATCAGCATCAAGTCATATCAAGGACTAACGGACTCTGAAGTTTCATGAAAATCCGTGCATTAGTTCTTGAGATAGAGCCATTTCGGAAATCGTAAAAAAGGCAGCATAGCAGCGCCACCTGTTGAGAGATTTGCACCAAAATCTCTAAATTGTCTATTCATGTCAAGGACTAACAGAATCTGAAGTTTCATGAAAATCCGTGCATTAGTGCTTGAGATAGAGCCATTGCGGAAATCGTAAAAAAGGCAGCATAGCAGTGCCACCTGTTGAGCGATTTTCACCAAAAACTAATCAGCATCAATTTGTATCAGGGACTAACTGAATATGAATTTTTGTTAAATTCCGTGCATTAGTTCTTGAGATAGAGCGCCCACAAAATTTGTGTCACATACACACAGACAGACAGACAGACAGACTCACAGAGTCACAGACAGACATTTTGTAAAAACATGTTTTTTGGAATCTCTGACCCCTAAAACGTGTAAATCCGTCGAAAACCGGAATTCGAAAATTTTCATGAATCCAATACTTTCTTCTTGTAAAGATAGAAGAAAGTAATTAAAAAAACTAAATTTATTTCCTACTTTGTTTAAGCCCGAGAAGGGACAGATATCATTTCATTCAATTAGTTCTACATTTAATGTTAAATTTTTGTAACAAATTAATTAAGCCAATAGACGATTAAAAAATAAAAATAAAAATCATACAATATGATACTTAAAACACCCTAGAAAAATAGATTCCGTTGAACTGAAATCGAAATAAATCTTAAAATTCTTCCATTTTTAATTGAAAATATTTGTATTGCAGAATTTGTATTATGTTTATGACAATTGTGCATAAAATGATAAGATGCATGCAAAATACAAAACTTAAAAAAAGTCTAAGATTTATTTCGATTTCATTTGAACGGAATCTCTTTTTTTAGGGTGTTTTAAGTATCATATTAAATGAATTTTATGTTTATTTTTTAATCTTCAATTGGCTTAGCTAATTTGTTACAAAAATTTAACATTAAGTGTAGAACTAATTGAATGAAATAATATCTGTCCCTTCTCGGGCTTAAACAATGTAAGAAATAAATTTCGTTTTTTTTTAATTTGTACTTCAAATTATGTTTTTGTTTAATTATTTTACTTTTTATATAATACTAGCAGGCTATGCCCGCTGCGCTGGTCAATATTTCCAAATGGACTTTGGATTAAACTAAATGGTGAATTTGAACTTGTATTTTAAACAATATGGATCTTCAGCTTGACCTTGCTCATCACTGAAAACGATGCGAACGCCATTGCGATATAATGTTATCTTAAGCGTTGGACAAAATTTAGCAATTAAGAAGTAATTGTTTTAGTTGATTATAAACAGCGCACTTATGGTCGGGTAATGAGACCGTTATGACAACAGGAATTAATACCTCTGTAACTAATCAACATATAATGAAATCGTATATACTAACACCATTCCTAAAAGCCATGCAACAGGGCCACTTGTAACAAAATATGGTCTGTAGATTTTTTTAAAAAGGCTAAACTTTCATAATCAGGTTCACTTAATTTTTGAACTTTTACTGTTGCTCTATAACTAAGTACCCTTGAACAATATGTATACACTAAAACCTTTCCAAAATTATTACCTAACTAATTGTGGTATATCCTACGATAGTATTATAAACAATCGGAATGAAATACAAATTTCCGTTGTAAATATATAGTAGATGATGATGATGCGATTTTGTGTAATAGTAAAGTTTTCGCTTCAAACATAAACGATGCTTTCAACATTAAAGCTAATACACCAATATGTTAAGTATCCGAATACGGAAGGTTAACTTAAATTCTCATGAGCAACTACTCAAAGAAAAATGAATATGTGGCTTTTGTGATATTTTTATGTCAGCCGGGCGCAGATAATAAATCAATAAAGATTGTTTTCATAGCATATTCTTATTTTATTATTTTCATTTAAAACACAAACCTTTCACTCATTTCATTTAAAATGCATGCCTTATACTAATTTCATTTAAAAAACTGAAAAGATAAACAATAGCAGGAAATAATGCCATAATTAAAAACAAAAAAATATTTTTAATTTACGTACGCAAAATGTAACTACTGCTACTGGGAATTTTAAAAATGCTATCAGCGAAATGTGCGCACGGTTGTTATAAATGTAACCATTTTTTCTTCTTATCGAGGAGCAATTTATAAATCGCACAATATTATTCCAATTCCAATTTCTTTCATTGAGGAACCTATGACCGGAAAAAATGGAAAAAGACTTTTGTAGATTCTTCGGGTGACGGCATCTGACGCCATAAACCGAGTTTATATATATGAAAATAATTTTTAAGTCGTTACAAACATTGCTTTCATACTTAAATATTTTCATTGGTACTACTTGTTATCCCGTCGACCAATTTCGCCAAATTATATAAATCGCCAAACCATTCGCCAAATTATATAAATTAACATAATCTTTATTTTAAATAACGAAATAACAAATAAATTAGTATAACATTAATAAAAATACAAATAAAACGTCGAAATTAAAATCACCTGATGACGTAAACACGTGTAGCTTGTTTAAATTCAAGTGAATTTGATATTTACGATCAACCATTATTGGCATTTAATCTTATAGTTTGACGATAAATTTTTGGTCGACGGAATATCTAAGTAGTACATTTTCCATTTTTGTTTTATAACGCTAAATTCTCAGTAATTTTTTTCCTTTTATTTTACATAAAATCACTATTTTTTTTAAAAAATTAAGATGCTTGCATTTTTATTTCAAACTCATAGAGCCGTTTTTATTTTTTAGCCAAAAGGGTTGATTTGAATTTTTTCCGTTGCTAGAGTAACGGATGTAATGATAGATATTTTGAGGTTTAGATGCCAAAGACACCGCCAAATTAGAAAAATATGAAATGTGCCATGAACTGTTGGCTTATAAAAATTTATTTGGTAGGTTTCGATTCAGCATACAAAACTACATTAAAATATGCTATCATTTGACGCATAATTTTTATATTCGATTTTTTCCCCCTCCACGTGCAAAAACCATTAGGGGTGACACTTTAGAAAGTCCTTTCTTAGCAGAAGTCTATGTCATAAGAAGTATTTTTACCACGATTTTCAAGATTTTAGGTTCAGTAGTTTGCGCTGTGCGTTAATTAGTCACCTAATCCAGACTTTATTTTATATACTATATTAGATATTCCATTTTGCAGTGAATCGATGATCGAAAATTAGTCCAATATCATTTGAAATATTACATAACAGAGGAGAAAGTACGAAGAAAGACGAAGAAGAAATGACGAATTACAAAAGACTTGTATTTTTTTTTTCAAAATGTTGAATTTTTCGATAGTAATAACGTATTAAAACATAAATTTCCTTAAAAATTATCTTTATTTCCTAGATTTCGAATCTGTGAATTTTCCTATAAATGAAATTGGCGATATGACTTGAGAAAAAATGAAATAAACAATAGATAATATTTGCTTATATAAAATGGGTAATATTCGTTGATCTGAGTTCGAGTTTATAAATATCACATGCTTTCGGAATTACGGCGAAAAACATTTTAAAAAGTATGAAATTATTTTACAATATGTATGTGTGGCAGAGATTCACACTGAAATTTAAGCATTCGATTCCATTTTTTAAATAAGAACTGATATCTATATAAGTTACAATTGAATATGAAAATGTACCCAAAAAATGATCTCTTTCACCTAAAAAAACACCATTTGTGAGAACATCCTCAAGCTAATGTCACGCTTATGCATTTTTGGCTTAAAATCACATCGTTTGGCGACAAAAGAAAAATAAAAAATTGTAAAGAAACAAATAGTAATTACACATGTGACTCACAATTACATCTGCTTGTTTCTTCTTTAAGTCACGTGATGGGACAATTAGATATAAAAGAAAAAAAGAAAAGAGCAGAACAGAAAGAAAATGTCGTTAAAATTTCATCTAATCAAATTTTCTGATTCGTTTCCATATCTAACGCAAGCGATAAAGAGCCAAATATTGCGTATCAAGTGTAATATTTCTTATTAAATTAATTTTTAAGCATTACAAATATTTCTTTCAGGTTTTGATTAAATGTTTCCGTTTTTTAATATTATCACTCATTGAAACGGATTTTCTTTTTCTTTTTTTCCTTTTTTTTCATTTAAATAAAATTAGTAACAGTTTTTCTTTTATTTTTCGAGGTTTAATAGCCGTTTCAATTTTTTTTTATCAACGATGAATTTCGCCAATAAATAAAATGGTAACCTTATCGCCCAAAATAACAGAATTTTCCGTCATAATTCTAAAACTAATATAGGTAGAATAATGTGTTATAGCTTAAAACCTTCCCTGAAACAATACCTATCTAACGGTATAAGTTCCGTAAAAATCCATGCAGTAGAACTCGAAATCTAGGCGTTCGGAACGAAATTTCCGTTTGGATTTTATATATATATAATAGATAATAGAATAGATAATAGATTTTATATATATATATAATAGAATAGATAATAGATTATGTGTTATGAACTATCTCAAAGTTTAAAACAGATCGCATTGTTAGATTTCCCAATTTTAACAATATCGCGTTATGTTAGTTCCACATTCCACCACCAGGGAGCGCACTCTATTCTTAACGAAAGCGTATCCGAACGAAACTCCTTCGTGCAACCTTTCCGTAGATACATGAATCGGGAGGGTGGCGGTCTTAACGAATAATGTAAGATAATTGCTGAAATTACTACGAAAAATATGTTAAAGGGGCCCTACGCGGGCCCCTAATAGAGTTAGAGGAAATCGGAAGACGGCAAAATAATCGCGGTGAAAAGTTTGCTTGGGTGCTTCGGAGCTACTTTTGGCGCGAGATCTAAGCTCTACGACCAATAGGAGCCCAGATATTTAAGTAAATATGAAGTTACAAAGTTCAATATAAAAGAATTTTCCGTAATAATTCTATAACTAATCTAGGTAGAATGATGTGTTATAGCTTAAAACCTTCCCTGAAACGATACCTATCTAACGGTATAAGTTCCGTCAAAATCCATGCGGTAGAACTCGAAATCTCGGCGTTCGGAACGAAATTTCCGTTTGGATTATATATATATAACTAGCAGGCTATACCCGCTACGCTGGTCTGCTTGTCCAAATGAACCATGAATTAAACAAAATGTATCATTGAATTTGACATTGTGATTTAAAGCAATATGGAACCTTACCTGGAATGTCCTTTCGCACTGAGTAAAAACTATAAGAACGCCAATGTGCTATTATATTTTCTAATGTGTAGACAAATTTTCAGCTATTAAGGTCTTAACCCTTTTTGTTGATCAATCACAGTAGGATTTGTAAAGAAAGATAGTACAATACGCAATATAATAAAACAAATCCTGAAAAATTATATAACGACTTGTAATAATGCAAACAAACAAACTGACAAAATCCATCCAGTAAAACTTTTTTAAAGGCTGATCTTTCATATTGAGGTCCATCTGACAATAGAACTTTCCCCCATAATTCTATAACTAAGCAACGCAGAATAATACGCAATAAACTAAAACCTCCTCAAACATTGGCTAATCAACAAAGAAAGTATTATCAATATCCGCCATCTAGAACTTTTTGAAAAGTCTAATCTTTCATAATCGGTTTCATATGATTATGGAACTTTCCGCCATCACTTTATGACTAAGCAAATTAGAACAATATGCAAAATACTAAAACCATGTCTGAATAGATATCTAACAAAAATGAAATTCCTATCAAAATCCGTTCTGCAGAACTTTTAAAAATGTTAAATTTTCATAATCTGGTTCAACTGATTATACTACTTTCCACTACACCTCTATTATTAAGCAATGCAGAAGGGTATAGTATATACTAAAACTCTGCCTGAAAAATTATCTAACTAACAGTGAAAATTCAATCGTATTCAATTCGGCTGAATCTTTTAAAAAGGCTAATCTTTCATGATCGGGTTCGTCTGATTATATAACTTTAAAACATAATTCTATGTATAAGCAACGTAGAACGATATGTTATATACTAAAATCTTCCCTGGAATATTATCTAACTATCATTATGATCAAAATCCATTCAGGTGCGCTCAAGTTATATGCAACCGGGACGAATTTCCCATTTCCATTTTACTCTAGTATATATAGTAGAAGCAGAAGTAGATAGATAGATAAGAATATTGATTATTAAAATTTATGAAACTGCAAGTTATTTCTCGCTGTCTCTGCTAAATAATTTTAAAGACTTTTCAATCGGCGAGTATTGAAATTTACTATTATCTCTACAACAAATGTATTTCATTTTGTACCAAAACATTGTCGTTAAAATGAGCGAATTTGCTGTGGGTTCCGATATTATAATTTTTTTTTTTCAAAATCGCCAACTACGCGCATGACATTTTAAGTGTCTCTTGGCACTGCAGTAAACATTTCCATGTTTTATTCAGCGAAAAATGAAGTTATATCTTAATTTTACTTAATAATAAAAAATACTTCCACTTTCAAAAAATAGTAAATTAAATTTTTTGCAGTGTTACGAATAAATAATAATTAAAACCAAAAGAAATTCGCGTTCAATAAATACCATGCCCCAAAGTTTGGCATAGATTGCAATAAAATTTGGTACTTTTCTTTTCCACTATAAGCGCCTTGGCGTTTTTTTTAAATCTTGGCGCTATTCGGGCATCAGAAATAGAGATTTATTGCCAATTGATATGAACAGTTAAGAAAACAAACTTGATGAATTTTTTTGTTTGTTTACATATGTATATTATAAATGTTTTTTATATACAAATTACTTCTGTTTCTAATTAAAATTAGATAAATTGCATCTTTATGTTAAATAAATTGTATAAACAGAAAAAAAATGCTTGTTTATATGAAATGAAACAGTTAATAGGTTTCCAGAAAATATGTTTCCAAATTTCTCTCCGCCAAGGCTATTTTCTCTGTTTCGCCAAGATCCCTATACTGTAAATTACCAAAAAATTTTGCACATTTATGATTGAAATAAATGGCGCAATAGCATACAATTTGGTATGGTGTTGGTGTAACGTAAAAATAGGAAAAGGTCGCCAAAATTTTTCTTTCAAATTGCGCCAATTCTGTGCTAATTCGGTTATAGAATAGCTCCGCTTTAAAAACACAGAATCAGTTTAAACCTTTTCCTAAGTTAATTATGCGTCAAACCACGCCAGGTAACATACGCCAATTGTCAGTAGACTCAATTATGTAACTTATCGGTACCAAATATGCCTATTGTCTAGGGATTCGATAACGTAATTTATCTCCTTAATTTATGCGTACTTTACAAACTACATCTACTTTCCAATTTTCCTTATTTTAAGATCAATGGGTACTGTTAGATGTTAAAAAGCTTGGCGCAATTCGGGCTTAAGAAAGTGAGATTTGTAGCCAAATGATATGAACAGCTATAAAAACAAATAAAATGAACTTTAAGCTTTTAAAAACATGTATTCCTATATATATTCCTATATAAATTTTTATTTATGAATATTAATATTTTTGTTATTTATATACAATTTGCTTCTGTTTTTATATAAAAAAAGAGATAAATGTATTCTTTATAGTAAATAAATTATCTAATTATTGAACAGAAAATATGGATGAAAACTTTCCTTGTCTCGCCAAGCCCATTTTTTCCCCTTCGCAACTATATTGGAAAATTACAGAATTTAACCCATTGATCTACGACTAAACAGTGTGGAACAATATATTATATATTAAAACTATCTCTGAAAAATTGTCAAACTAACAATGCAAATTCTATCAAAAACCGTTTATTTTAATTTTTAAAAAGGCTATTGTGATAATTGCGTACACCAGACTACAGAATTTTCCCCAAAACGGTATGGCTGAACAATATAGAAGGCCATGTTGTATACTGAAAACTTCCCTGGAAAATTATCTAATTAACAGTCCAAGTTCCATCGAAATACATTCGGCAGAATCATTTAAAAAGGCTAATTTTCTATTATCAGGATCATCTCATTAAAGATCTTTAAACCATAATTCAATACCAAGCAACGTAGAACGACGTGTTGTGTACTAAAACCTTCCCCGAAAAATTACCTATCTAACGGTGTAAGTTCAGCAGAACTCGAGTTTTAAGCAGCCGGAATGAAATTTCCATTTGAATTATATATATATATAAGTAGAATTGGGTTTTTCCAGAAAATGCTGTCGTTTATTGAGAAATAACCAATATTGTGAACGTCGCTCAAACCGATGGCACGCTCATGCATTTTTTGGCTTAAAATTAAATCGTTTGGCGATAAAATGAAATCGCAAAAAACTTACAATATGTAACTCACAAGTATCGTCATTTTTATAATTACATCTGCTAGTTTCTTCTGTATGTCACATGATGGTCGAGTTAATTAAAAATAAAAAGTAAACTTAAAAGAAATCAAAAACAAAAACAAAATTGTCACTCAGATATTATTTTATAAAATTTTCTGATGCATTTTATTTATCGGACGCAAGAGATAAATTGCCAAATATAGTTTAAAACTACAATCTTTCATACTGAATAAATTTTTAAGCATTACGAACATCCTTTTTCATGTTTAAATTCGATATTTTCGTTTTCCAATAT
Source organism: Maratus speciosus (assembly GCA_963932465.1). NCBI lineage: Eukaryota > Metazoa > Arthropoda > Arachnida > Araneae > Salticidae > Maratus > Maratus speciosus. The sequence goes on from OZ010794.1 coordinate 192,516,452, forward strand.
TACCACTCGTCATTTTTTTTTTCATTTTCTCTCTTCTTTTCTTTTTTTTCTTTTAAATAAAATTAGTAACAGTTTTTTTCCGAGATGTACAGCCATTTCAATACATTTATCAAAAAATTCATCGCCAATAAAATAATGGTAACCCTTTCGCCGAAAATAACAGAACTTTCCGTCATAATTCTATAATTAACCTACGTAGAACGATGTGTTATACCTTAAAACCTTCCCTGAACGATACCTATCTAACAGTATAAGTTCCGTCAAAATCCATGCAGTAGAACTCGAAATCTAAGCGTTCGGAACGAAATTTTCGTTTGGATTTTATATATATAATAGATAGAATAGATAATAGATTATGCGTTATGAACTATCTCAAAGTTTAAAACAGATCGCATTGTTAGATTTCTTAATTTTAACGATATCGCGTTATGTTAGTTCCACATTCCACCACCAGGGAGCGCACTCTACTCTTAACGAAAGCGTATCTGAACGAAACTCCTTCATACAACCTTTCCGTAGATACATGAATCGGGAGGGTGGCGGTCTTAACCAATAATTTAAGATAATTGCTGAAATTACTACGAAAAATATTTTAAAGGGGCCCTACGCGGGCCCCTAATAGAGTTAGAGGAAATCGGAAGACGACAAAATCATCGCGGGGAAAAGTTTGCTTGGGTGCTTCGGAGCTACTTTTGGCGCGAGATCTAAGCTCTACGACCAATAGGAGCCCAGATATTTAAGGAAATATGAAGTAACAAAGTCCAAAATAACAGAATTTTCCGTAATAATTCTATAACTAATTAGGTAGAATGATGTTTTATAGCTGAAAACCTTCCATGAAACGATACTTATCTAATGGTATAAGTTCCGTCAAAATCCATGCTGTAGAACTCGAAATCTAGGCGTTTGGAACGAAATTTCCGTTTGGATTTTATATATATAATAGAATAGATAATAGAATAGATAATAGATGTTATATATATATAATAGAATAGATAATAGATTATGTGTTATGAACTATCTCAAAGTTTAAAACAGATCGCATTGTTAGATTTCCTAATTTTAACAATATCGCGTTATGTTAGTTCCACATTCCACCACCAGGGAGCGCACTCTATTCTTAACGAAAGCGTATCTGAACGAAACTCCTTCATGCAACCTTTCCGTAGATACATGAATCGGGAGGGTGGCGGTCTTAACCAATAATTTAAGATAATTGCTGAAATTACTACGAAAAATATTTTAAAGGGGCTCTACGCGGGCCCCTAATAGAGTTAGAGGAATTCGGAAGACGGCAAAATAATCGCGGGGAAAAGTTTGCTTGGGTGCTTCGGAGCTACTTTTGGCGCGAGACCTAAGCTCTACGACCAATAGGAGCCCAGATATTTAAGGAAATATGAAGTAACAAAGTCCAAAATAATAGAACTTTCCGTAATAATTCTATAACTAATCTAGGTAGAATGATGTGTTATAGCTTAAAACCTTCCCTGGAACGATACCTATCTAACGGTATAAGTTCCGTAAAAATCCATGCGGTAGAACGCGAAATCTCGGCGTTCGGAACGAAAATTCCGTTTGGATTTTATATATATACTAGCAGGCTATGCCCGCTGCGCTGGTCAATATTTCCAAACGAACCTTGGATTAAACTAAATGGTGAATTTGAACTTGTATTTTAAACAATATGGACCTTCAGCTTGACCTTGCACATTACTGAAAACGATGCGAACGCCATTGCGATATAATGTTATCTTAAGCGTTGGACAAAATTTAGCAATTAAGAAGTAATTGTTTTAGTTGATTATAAACAGCGCACTTATGGTCGGGTAATGAGACCGTTATGACAACAGGAATTAATACCTCTGTAACTAATCAACATATAATGAAATCGTATATACTAACACCATTCCTAAAAGTCATGCAACAGGGCCACTTGTAACAAAATATGTTCTGTAGATTTTTTTAAAAAGGCTAAACTTTCATAATCAGGTTCACTTAATTTTTGAACTTTTACTGTTGCTCTATAACTAAGTACCCTTGAACAATACGTATACACTAAAACCTTTCCAAAATTATTACCTAACTAATTGTGGTATATCCTACGAAAGTATTATAAACAATCGGAATGAAATACAAATTTCCGTTGTAAATATATAGTAGATGATGATGATGCGATTTTGTGTAATAGAATTCATAGTAAAGTTTTCGCTTCAAACAAAAACGATGCTTTCAACATTAAAGTTAATACACCAATATGTGAAGTATCCGATTGCGGAAGGTTAACTTGAATTCTCATGAGCAACTACTCAAAGAAAAGTGAATATGTGGCTTTTGTGATACTTTTATGTCAGCCGGGCGCAGGTAATAAATCAATAAAGATTGTTTTCATAGCATATTCTTATTTTATTATTTTCATTTAAAACACAAACCTTTCACTCATTTAATTTAAAATGAATGCCTTATACTAATTTCATTTAAAAAACTGAACAGATAGACAATAACAGGAAATAATGCCATAATTAAAAGCAAAAAAATATTTTTCATTTACATACGCAAAATGTAACTACTGCTACTGGGAATTTTAAAAATGCTATCAGCGAGATGTGCGCACGGTTGTTATAAACGTACCCATTTTTTCTTCTTATCGAGGAGCAATTTATAAGTCGCACAATATTATTCCAATTCCAATTTCTTTCATTGAGGAACCTATGACCGGAAAAAAATGGAAAAAGACTCTTGTAGATTCTTCGGATGACGGCATCTGACGCCATAAACCGAGTTTATATATATGAAAATAATTTTTAAGTCGTTACAAACATTGCTTTCATACTTAAATATTTTCATTGGTACTACTTGTTATCCCGTCGACCAATTTCGCCAAATTATATAAATCGCCAAACCATTCGCCAAATTATATAAATTGACATAATCTTTATTTTAAATAACGAAATAACAAATAAATTAGAATAACATTAATAAAAATACAAATAAAACGTCGAAATTAAAATCACTTGATGACGTAAACACTTGATGTAGTTTGTTTAAATTCAAGTAAATTTGATATTTACGATCAACCATTATTGGCATTTAATCTTATAGTTTGAGGATAGATTTTTGGTCGACAGAATATCTAAGTAGTACCTTTTCCATTTTTGTTTTATAACGCTAAATTCTCAGTAATTTTTTCCCTTTTATTTTACATAAAATCACTATTTTTTAAAAAAATTAAGATTCTTGCATTTTTATTTCAAACTCATAGAGCCGTTTTTAGGTGCGTTCGTAATTATATAAATACGTAGCACCTATAGTCGTCGTTCAGTCCGTCCGTCTGTCCGTCCGTCTGTCCGTCTGTCCGTCCGTCTGTCCGTCTGTCCGCATGTAACAGAGCAAAAACTACCCAACCGATTGGTCTGAAATTTCAAATATATGATTGTTGCAAAATTTTGTCGAGCCATTTTAAATTTTATGAAAATCGGATGTATAGTTAAATTACAGGGACAGTCAAAAGTTTTTCTTTACATTACGGCCAATGGGAAAAATTATTGCAAGTGGATTTTAATGATATTAGAGCCTTCCAAATGATCTGAAATTTTAAATATATAATTGTTGCAAAATTTTGTCGAGCCATTTGAAATTTTATGAAAATCGGATGTATAGTTAAATTACAGGGACAGTCAAAAGTTTTTCTTTACATTACGGCCAATGGGAAAAATTATTGCAAGTGGATTTTAATGATATTAGAGCCTTCCGAATGGTCTGAAATTTTAAAGATATAATTGTTGCAAAATTTTGTTGAGCTATTTCAAATTTTAGGAAAATCGGATGTATAGTTTAATTACAGGGACAGTCAAAAGTGTTCCGTTACATTACGGGGAATGGGAAAAAAATATTGTAAGTGCATTTTAATGATGTATCAGACTATGCACTTCATGAAGTGCAAAAAATTATACATTCAGTATAATATGGGGTGCAAAAAATGATTATAAAACTAGTTATAGTACGAACGCACCTCATTTGCCACGTTTGACGAGCAATTTCCAACTTGTTATTTTTTAGCCAAAAGTGTTGATTTGAATTTTTTCCGTTGCTAGAGTAACGGATGTAATGATAGATATTTTGAGGTTTAGATGCCAAAGACACCGCCAAATTAGAAAAATATGAAATGTGTCACGAACTGTTCGACTTATAAAAATTTATTTGGTAGCATTCGATTCAGCATACAAAACTACATTAAAATATGCTATCATTTGACGCATAATTTTGATATTCGATTTTTTTCCCCTCCCCGTGCAAAAACCATTAGGGGTGACACTTTAGAAAATCCTTTCTTAGCAGAAGTTTATGTCATAAGAAGTATTTTTACCACGATTTTCAAGATTTTAGGTTCAGTAGTTTGCGCTGTGCGTTAATTAGTCCCCTAATCCAGACTTTATTTTATATACTATATTAGATATGCGATTTTGCGGTGAATCGATGATCGAAAATTAGTCCAATATCATTTGAAATATTACGTAACAGAGGAGAAAGTACGAAGAAAGACGAAGAAGAAATGACGAATTACAAAAGACATGTAATTTTTTTTTTCAAAATGTTGAATTTTTCCATAGTAATAACGTATTAAAACATAAATTTCCTTAAAAATTATATTTCCTATATTTCGAATCTGTGAATTTTCCTATAAATGAAATTGGCGATATGACTTGAGAAAATAGATAATATTTGCTTAAATAAAATGGGTAATATTCGTTGATCTGAGTTCGAGTTTATAAATATCACATGCTTTCGGAATTACGGCGAAAAACATTTTAAAAAGTATGAAATTATTTTACAATATGTATGTGTGGCAGAAATTCACACTGAAATTTAAGTATTCGATTCCATTTTTAAAATATTAACTGATATCTATATAAGTTACAATTGAATATGAAAATGTACTCAAAAAATGATCTCTTTCACCTAAAAAAAAACACCATTTGTGAGAACATCCTCAAACTAATGTCACGCTTATGCATTTTTGGCTTAAAATCACATTGTTTGGCGACAAAAGAAAAATAAAAAATTGTAAAGAAACAAATAGTAATTACACATGTGACTCACAATTACATCTGCTTGTTTCTTCTATAAGTCACGTGATGGGACAATTAGTTATAAAAAAAAGAAAAGAACAGAACAGAAAGAAAATGTCATTAAAATTTCATCTAATCAAATTTTCATATTCGTTTCCATATCTAACGCAAGCGATAAATAGCCAAATATTGCGTATCAAGTATAATATTTCTTATTAAATTAATTTTTAAGCATTACAAATATTTCTTTCAGGTTTTGATTAAATGTTTCCGTTTTTTAATATTATCACTCATTAAAACGGATTTTCTTCTTCTTTTTTTCTTTTTTTTTTTTTCATTTAAATAAAATTAGTAACAGTTTTTCTTTTATTTTTCGAGGTTTAATAGCCGTTTCAATTTTTTTTTTATCAACGATGAATTTCGCCAAGAAATAAAATGGTAACCTTATCGCCCAAAATAACATAATTTTCCGTCATAATTCTAAAACTAATATAGGTAGAATAATGTGTTATAGATTAAAACCTTCCCTGAAACAATACCTATCTAACGGTATAGGTTCCGTAAAAATCCATGCAGTAGAACTCGAAATCTAGGCGTTCGGAACGAATTTTCCGTTTGGATTTTATATATATAATAGATAATAGAATAGATAATAGATTTTATATATATATAATAGAATAGATAATAGATTATGTGTTATGAACTATCTCAAAGTTTAAAACAGATCGCATTGTTAGATTTCCTAATTTTAACAATATCGCGTTATGTTAGTTCCACATTCCACCACCAGGGAGCGCACTCTATTATTAACGAAAGCGTATCTGAACGAAACTCCTTCATGCAACCTTTCCGTAGATACATGAATCGGGAGGGTGGCGGTCTTAACCAATAATTTAAGATAATTGCTGAAATTACTACGAAAAATATTTTAAAGGGGCTCTACGCGGGCCCCTAATAGAGTTAGAGGAAATCGGAAGACGGCAAAATAATCGCGGGGAAAAGTTTGCTTGGGTGCTTCGGAGCTACTTTTGGCGCGAGATCTAAGCTCTACGACCAATAGGAGCCCAGATATTTAAGGAAATATGAAGTAACAAAGTCAAAAATAATAGAGCTTTCCGTAATAATTCTTAACTAATCTAGGTAGAATGATGTGTTATAGCTTAAAACCTTCCCTGGAACGATACCTATCTAACGGTATAAGTTCCGTAAAAATCCATGCGGTAGAACTCGAAATCTCGGCGTTCGGAACGAAATTTCCGTTTGGATTATATATATATAATAGATAGATGCGTTAATTTTGCACAAAAAGCGATGGAAAAATCACAGTGTTTAGGAAAAACTCTACAAAAATTCTGAAGTGTTGAAAATTAGGCAAAAACATACGTTAAACTATAAAGACATTAATTTACCGTCCAATGCTAATCTGAAAGAGGTTTATCATAGACACTGCTATAAAACTTCCAACGCTTTAATGAAGAAATGCTTTGACGACAACGCTTCAAGAAAATCCAGTGTGTCTTCTTCTTCATTACGTATAGTATCATTTTATTTTTATTCCTTATAATAATATATTCGCAAATAGTGTAATACATTCATAGTCCTTGCCTAAAATAAATAATGTCTATCGGATAGATGAAAACAATCATTATATCAACTATAGAATATATTTATATTTTTTACCTTTATATCTCAATACAATACCTGTAGCATGAGATCATGTGTGAATTTATTACCTGCATGAATTTCTATAGTTGCCACGGTGAAGGTAAAGAAACGTTTTGCCCCAAATATTGTTTTTTTAACACCATATAATTTTAGAAACTATGAACTAGGAAGTTTTGCATAAGCGCCTACTCAGAAAACTTTATAAAATTTTAAGAAAAATACCCTTTAATAAAAAGAAACTTTTCTACTCTTTACACGGAACTAGTTCAAAAAAGTTTAACTTAAATAGATATATTTTTATAAAAGTGACTTTGTCATATATATTTATATGTGCATATAATGAAATTTAACGATTGTTTAATGACGTTTAGTACAAAGTTTAAACTGTTTAAAATTACTTCAAACTCAAAATTAAGGTCCGATTCTGAGAACTGTCAATTTGACTTCGATAGTGTTAGAGTCGGAGACAACATAAGAAAAGTATTGTTGTCATGAATTTTTTTTTACTTTCCATGATTAATACACTCCTCAGCAAATTTTAGACACTGGTGTTATTTAATCTTTAAATTTAAAATACGAACTCTTGGGTTACACAAATGGCTGTACTCATTTTTAAATACACTTTAAACGTTTTAGGATGGAAATACCGGTTTTAATGAAGTATATTATTTAATTTAACTGTAAAAAAATAAATTTGTATAGTGCAAAAGTTTAGACACTTTCGTGATTTTTGACAACTGCTCACGGACAAATTTTCAGTCAAATGAAGTAATTAAAGCAGGGAAGATTAAATGAAACAAAGACAGTTGCAGAAATTTCAGCTACTTTGTCTCGGCCAACGGAGTCTGTCTATCAAGTACTGTCTAAGGGTGACTCTTTCAAAGAAAAACATAGATCTAGAAGGACTCGTGTAGCCAGAAAACTAGATGGTAGAGGGATCCATACAATACCATCTAGAAAAATGATGACTGCTAGTCGCATTAAAAGTGTGTCAGAGCTTTCTGTGCCAACGAAAACTTTTGTAGATGAATTAAAGAAAGATGTAAATTCGTTTACATGAAAATGATAAAACAATCTGCCTTGAAATCTCACAACAAATTGACAAGAATGCAGCGGGTTCTTTAACACTTTCCTTCGCGGAGTAAATATGTTTATAAACTGATGAAATAATGGAATGACACCACAATTTATAAACGAATTTATTAGAAAATATGAACTCGCTTATTTTCACGTACATTATAAAATGAAAATTTTAATTAAATATTCTTGGTGCAGTTTGTCAGTTTTGGAATTAAAATTATGTGTCCTTTTTAAGGACACTGCCCTTAAAAGGCTTAATGATTTGGGTCTCACTTCGTTGTAATGCTCAAGTATCTCTGGAGTTTCTCAATAGTCGCCAAGCAGCGTAAGACTACATACATACATTGGAAAACAATTTACAAACATTTGGTGAACATTTAGCTCTTCCAAAGTAGGTATTTGAGCAAAATAATGCGTTCATGCATGTTGCATATAAATGGAAAAATTGGTTTAACTCTCAAAATATTACAGTTCTCGACTGCCCCGCGTGTATCCCTGATCTGAATCCAATCAAAAACTTCTGTGGCATCATATCTAATATGATTTATGCAATTTCTTGACAATACTCCTCTGTAAATGAACTTCGATCTACTACTGAAAGTGTTTGGCACGAAATAGACCCCCAAGTGATGCAGGATTTAGTTTCTTCGATGGAAAGTTATATTTTTGAACTAATAGCAGACAATGTATGTGCAGTTCGATTTTAATTTATGGATATAAATAAAATGGATGTAAATAAAAAGATTGTCTATACTTTTTCCACAATGTTTGTTTTTTTTTGTCATTATATATTACTATAAATTGAAATTTATTGTTTGTGAATAAAGGATAAATATCCAGTAATATATGCCAGTTGAGTTACAACAATTCGTCACATACTTCTCTGTACAGAAGCACAATCGATCATTGTCCACACTTTTGCTGCGCACTGTACATATAAGAAAAGCATATTACATAAAAAGAAAATGTGTATATAATATACAAACAAAATTGCACTTTTAAATCGTTTGCAATACATTTTATTGATGTTATGAAATTTCAAACATATTGAGATAAATTTATATCATTCATATGCACCACAACATGTTCTCTCAGGAGCATAGAATAAGAGAATGTATAGTTCGTTTACAGAGATGCACAAAAGAATTCGACTACATTATAATTTATTGGGAAAAATCCTTTGCTGTGAACTTTATTAATGCTATGGTATTTCAAATATAAAGGTACGACTGCAATGCGATATACATTATTTCTATAGATTATAGAGTGATGCGTAGATGTCATCCACTTACAGAAGCTCCCAAAAGAATTAAGTTAAAGGACTGATTAAGTTCGATAATGGCTTGAAATTCCTTTTCATTTGTGTTACGTACTTTTAAACTGATTTAAATTTCAGTGCATTATGCAGCGTATAAATTTTATAGATCGCATATAGATCTACGTGAAATATTAACTACGCGTTATTGGATTTGTACAGCAATTGCTGAAAATAGATCTTTACTAGATTGTATCAGGTTTGTCAGTTTGGCCTCCATTTTTTTTAGAAATTTCAAATTCTCACCAGAAATTTTGAAAGAAGAGTTATCACGAAATTTTCCTTATTAAATAAAGCAAAAAGTACTTTTTTCAATTTCTGGTATTAATTCGGATTTTATTAATAAAAATAGAGGCCACTCTGGCAACTGTGTGTTATATATGTTTTTTTAAGTTGTTCATTTAGTTATTTAGAATGTTCGTATGTAAAATACAGTTTTATTAGTAACATTCATTTACAACGATGGTCTTATATTTCACATGTGTTTCGAAAACTAGCTTATCTGAAACTGAAATTCTGAAAAATCAAGATCTGAAACTGAAAGTAAATCTCATGATAAGTACATCATTCTGTTCTACTCTAAAAATACTTTTTTATCATGTATCTCACTACTTTCTTTTTAATAATTGCAATGTTTTAGCTAATAATTTAATTTTGATGCATTTTCTCCAATGTAAGTCAACAGAGTAAAATGTTTATTTCTAGCTATTTTGAAAGTTTAAATAAAACAAGGGAATGTAATATTTATGTTCAATTCATTAAAATTATATCCATGTAAATGTTTGCAGCATTATTTTACTTATTTTGTATGATGTCTTTGAATTTATAGAGAAATCGAAATTTTATTCTGTGTTACCGCAATGAAAAGTCTTCTTGCATTTGCATAAAAAATAACGTTGGCGCATATTACATATTTGGTTTTGAATAATGTAATATGAGGCATGAAGTCTTTGTTTTTCAAGTTATTACAAGGATTGCATTTATACTAAGCACATAGATGTTATTGTTAACATTTTCTCCCAGGAGACTACCTATACGACAATGCACTGAAAAATGAAGTTAAAATTATTTATAGTCCAAACACTTTTTTATTAACTTTTCGCCCTTTGCTACATACTGATTAGCTTGAATATTACTATGAAAATAACCTTGAATATGTGATGGAAGATCAAAGTAATACTCAAAATGCCACTGACAATTTTTTGTAAACAACTCTCAGCAAATAGCACTGTGAAATGTTTCTTTGCATATAATAAAATACTTGAATTTTCGAATACTATTTAATAATATATTTTTCATATGATGAAATTACAGATATTACAATATGGATACATCCGTATTTAAATTTATAAATAGTTTGTTCACGCAGACATTAGTATGGTGAGATTTTTATTTTCAGAATTATAAACAAATTATTTATATAAACTAATTTAACCCTTTGAATATAAAAAAAAACATTTTGCGATAATGTAAAGTAACTGTATGTGTACATTACTTGAAATTACAAAAAGTATTTAAAAATAAATACATACTTTCCTTCCTGTACTCTTTAAAAGCAAAAATCTACAGAAAAAATGTGGGCAAGGCTTGGTAGTTTGGATTTGAAATTATTTGATATAAATAATACAGTACAGTCCTTCAATGGGTTAACGGGACTAGCTACTCCTTTTAACTTTTTTTATTTTAATGTTTTATCATACCTTTGTAAAATATTAATAAATAGTGTTATGAAATAAAATGATTTAATCAAGAAAAACATTAAATTCCTGTTGTAAAATTTGAAATTTTTAATTAAAATCAAGGAAACTTTAAGATTCTATTTATTTTAAAAAATTAACTTTTTAAAATATATTTTTACATATTTACCAAACTCCCGATTTTTTGGATACCAGTAGAATCTTACAAAAAAAAATTCGCTTTATTTAATTGTAGAAATTGTGCGATTTTCAAAAGCAAATATTTCTATATAAAAATGTTGGCATGAAAATAATCGGGATGTTGGAAACTATGTTTTCACGTGCTTTTCCCCCACGTGTGTGCGATAACACTTTGGATAAGTTTTTCAGAAAGTTAGTCGAGCGCAAAATAAATAAAATGTCATGGCATATGTAAAAAAAAAACTCTTATTGCCGAAACGTCAGTGAAGGCTTACTGTGGAGACACGAAATGTTTTGATTTCCGTTTGTCTGTCTGTCTGTCTGTCTGTCCGTCTGTTCCGCGATAACTGCCGCAAAAAGCACCCGATCAGCTTGAAATTAATTGGGCATATTCGTGAGATACCCGGGCGTAGCTGTATAGTTTTTGGTTAAATTTGGTTCATTCGTTCGGAAAATATGGAAGATTTAATTTTTCTTTATAATGCTTTTCTACGGCAAGTCAGACGATTTTCAAATTTCGATTTGTTGAAAGAAAATGACACGTTTGATTAATGGATTTAAATGTCAAATTATGGATACTAAAATTCCAAATAAGGGTTTTAAATTATTCCTATTATATTGAGGTTTTATCAATATATCTATCAGATTTTTTTATTTACGTGTATAATGTTTTGAGGACATTTATAGATGTATTCCAATAATATAAAGAATTTTTAAATTAATTTTCTTGTTTTACATGATACATATTTCTTTTTTTTTTTCCTTTTCTTCGTTGCCTAGCGACTGTTATTCGTAGCCTATCATTGCGTCAAATATGAATGAAGTTAGTAAATTACGTAAATTTTGTTGCAGGTACTATTAAAAGGCTATCACAAAAAATATTTTATCGCGCCAAATCGATGCAATTTATGCAATTAACAGTGCGCACGATAATGAATTATTTTCCAGTAGATTTACAGATCTCCAGCTATGCATATTTTGGGGGGCTTTTAATATGTTATTGCTATCGCATGGATTAGGATGTTTAAACTAATGTTTAACCATGCTATAAGTGAAAAAAAAGTACAGTTAAAGGCATGTAAATCCTTTTTAACACTTTCCAACATGGATGAAAAGTATTTATGACTTCAGTTTTTCTATCTGTCGCCTGCCGTGTTTCTCTACGTGCTCTAACTCGCGTAAATATAGTCGGGATTACATGTAATTATTATACGTTATTGAGGTTTGCCAAAGTATGTTTGGTATTAAAAATGAAGAGTGTAGCATTCATAGCTTAATTACAGGGGCACTCAAAACTATTCCGTTACATTATAGTCTTTGGGAAAAATCGTCTGCGGTGTATTTTAATAATGTTACACAATTTTAAACGTAATGAAATTTATATACTTTTTTAAGGTGCACTAGAACATGGTTACTATAAAATATGTTATGTGTAGCACTTACAGCATGCGTACAGGAAACTCAAAAGTATTCATAATATTACAATCTTTGAAGAAAATCCTTTTGTGGCGTTTTTTAATGATGTTACTCTGTTACAAAATAATAAAATTGATATGCATTTTTGAAACATTTTTGTAGTATATGGGGTGCAAAGCATATGTTTTTTTCAGGGTCACACAAAAGTGGTCGATTAAAATGTGGTCTACGGGGGGGGGGGGGAAAACTCTCCACAGCTTATTTTAACACATTAGCGACGGGAAACGAGAATTCTCGTTTTTATTCAGAATACATCATTGGCTAAGGGAGTGACTTCTACCTTACAGAAAAGACATTTATATTGTGTTGTCCATATTTTTTATAGATTGTAAGACATTATATATTACATCCGTACATTGAAAGATATTTACTGCTGCATAAACATGAAAAACATATCTCAGAAACCAATTTCTGAGACACTTTCAGAAGAGGGAGGAGCTTCTACTGTTTTTAAACCCAGATTTAATTAAATTGCCTGTCGTCAGTGTGTTAATTGTGTTGCACTAATTCAAACATTATGAAATTAAATTACATTACTGTGGTTGACTACAAGAAGCTTGAATATGATTTGTATCGTATTTATCGTTCATTTATAGGGTCACATAAAAAATTTCGGATACAGTTCTGGTCTATTAGGGATGATTGCTGAAGAGCATTTTCGATTATGGTGTGCGTTTTAACGTTAAGTAAATTTGTGATTAATAAGTAATGCTTAAATATTGTATAGACCATGTACAGGGATACACAAATGAATTCGTAAGTATAAATGAAAATGAGCGCGAACTGCTTCAGTGTTTTTTTTTTTTTTTTTTTTTTTTTTTTTTTTTTTTTTTTGAGTTATGTATTTCCCAGCCCAATTACATTTAGTATACTAACAAATGTTTGCAGAATTTAAATAGAACCATATGCAGGACTCCGCAGAAACTGGATATATGGTGCACACTATGCATACTAATCCCCGGAAATGTGATATGAGCAGTTTTAAGAGGGTTTATGTCTGCATTAAATTTAAATGTTATAGACGACGCGTAAAAATCTTCACGTAATATACAGGGCTGTAGAAAAGAATTCATGTACGTTTCCGTCTATTGGTAGAATTTACTAAAGGACATTAACACAATTAATTGATAATTACAAATGTAAATTAAATTACACTACGAAGGGGTTCAGGGGGGCTCTGCCCCCCTGAATAAATCTACTTTATTATCTAAAAATTAACAGAATAAGTAGCTCATGTGATTTTCAGAATACGATTACATAACAAGGGGTTTAATTGAATGCTTCTAATGTCAGAAACCTTCGAAATATTTTTTCGTTTTATAAATGTTTATGTAATTTCAAAACTTTAAATTTCGTTTTTTGTAGAAAGATTAATATTACTCAAAGGGTGCTAAACACAATGAACTGTAGAGCTGACGTTGAGGCTCCTGATCTGCAGATTTACTAGTAAATAATTGCCGAAACGTCAGTGAAGGCTTACTGTGGAGACACGAAAAGTTTTGGTTTCTGTTAGTCTGTCTGTCTGTTCCGCGATAACTGCCGCAAAAAGCATCCGATCGGCTTGAAATTCACTGGGCATGTTGATGAGGTACCCGGACTTAGCTGTATAGTTTTTGGTTAAATTTGGTTCATTCGTTCGGGAAATATGAAACATTTTATTTTGATCTATAATGCTTTTCTATGGCAAGTCAGACGATTTTCAAATTTTCATTTGTTGAAAGAAACGACTCATATGAAAAATGGATTTAAATGGTAAATTTTTGATGCTGAAATTTTTAAATAAGATTACTAGTAAATCTGCAGATCAAGAGCCTCAACGTCATCTCTGCAACTTATTGTTTTTAGCAAATTTTGCTTAATATTAATCTTTCTACAAAAACAAAATTTAAACTTAAATTACACAAACATTTATAGAAGGAGAAAAAAATATTTCGATGGTTTCAGACATTAGAAGCGTTAAATTAAACACGTTGTTATGTAATGATATTCTGAAATTCTCACGAGCTACTTATTCTAGTAACTTTTATATAATAAAGCAAATTTCTTCAGGGGGGGTGCCCCCCCTGAACCCCCCGTCGTGTAATTTATTTTGCATTTGTAATTTTCTATTGATTGAGTTAATGATTATCCTATATCTTAGATTCATTTTTACACTGCGATTTATAAGTAAAAGCAACAATTTGGTCAAGCATTTTACGTTATCCTAATATCCATACAGCAGTATTTACTTGCCTGCTAACCACAAACATCTGTATCTAATGGATAAAGAACTTTTGGAAATGTAAACTGAGACATCTAATTTAGAAATCTAATAATAATTTTGATTACCATTCTGCAATATTTATATCTAAGATCTAATCTAAATATCTAAAAATGTACTCGATAGCATTAACTTACTAAAATCACCCTAAAGTAGGGGGAGTTCTAAACCTAACGGTTAATAATTCATCATCGTGTCCACTTCCAATTGACTAAATAGATAAACGTGATATGGCGCCTTTAAGTATTTTTTGTGATAGCCTTTTAATAGTATCCACATTTAATTTAAAATCGTGATGTTACAAACACCGTTGAAATTTGATGCACACCTGTGTTCAGGTCAAATTACGAAAGGTTAACTAACCTTTTATTTCCCTTAGCCGGGCATTTTGTTTCATTTTTCGTAATAGGGATTATTTTAATAATTTATTTTACACTCTACAAGCTGTTACACGGGACGTTGTTCACGTAGCATTAAAATAGAGATAAATGCATTAAATAAAACATTTCACTCACCACCAGACATGGCAAGTCTCAGGCTTTTTGCACAACACTATTACCTTACAGAAAATGTTGTTTTTTTAAATCGCGCAAATGTTTCAATTAAATAAAGTAACATTTTTTGTATTAAAATACTGGTATCCAGAACGCCGGAGTCTTGGCAGCTCTGCTCCTCTTAATAGAAACATATATAGTTAACCAACACTTTATCACATTTTATAGGAAACAATACGGAATTTCTTATTTGTATGGCCTTACATATACCTCAATCATAAAAATGTAAAATTTTGTGCCAATTAATATATGCAATTTCGAAAATGAAATCGCAACCAATGAGAAAAGGAAGGCCAAGTAAAATCGTGTAAATCGAGGAATCTTTCTTCGTAGTGTGGGAAAATACCACTACAAAAAAATCCCTGCCGGCCCGGCCTACAGGCAGAGGTAGATTTCGAAGTTAAGTATACTAATTTCACCAACAAAAACTAAATCATTATTAGATATAAATCCACTTTAACAGTTTTATCCGTCTGCTTTTGACGAGTTTTTATTTCCTTTTTATAAAATAGATGGTTTTATCAGAATCATGTTCAGGCGATATTAAAAAAATATTTTTCCATACTCAACAACACGAAATTTTCTGGCACATTTTCAGATTAATTTTTAATAAAAAAATATATATATATATGAAACATGCTGACGTGATTTTTGAAAAGATTTATAAGCAACCTGTGTTTTTATTTTTTTTTTCAATTAATTAAAACTTGATTAATAAACAATTATTTTCTCAGTAGGGCAATATTTTTCGTTTCTAACACAATCGGTTCGGGAAATTCTGTTCAAAATGCCCATTTTGACATCATTTTTTGAAATATATTCTACCTCTATCAAAAAATCGATCATTACTGTACATTATATAGTTTCTGAATAAGAGAATCTAGCAATTGGATGCGTTTGAGAGCAAAAATGGATTTAAAAATGAGTAAGAAAATAGACAGTTTGGATTTGAATACACCCTTACTTAGATGATTTCTTTTTTCAACCGCTATGTATTTTTAATTTGTTTTTTCTGTAAGAATTGGTCCTATCCAAAACTTGTCTATCTAGATGTTGTAGACAATATTAAGAAGATATATGATACATTTATGTTGATTTTATATCTTTTGAATTGACGGAGTTATGAATTTTTTACTTCTTCAATCCCTCTTTTAGTTTTCGTTTTTAATTTTTTTTTGCGGTACGAATTGGTCCTATCAAAAACTTGTGAATATAAAAGTTGTAGATAATATTAAGGAGATTTATAATAAAATTAATTGGAATTGATATCTTGAGAATTGACGAAGTAAGGCATTTTTTTCTCACAAAAACCCTATTTTTTGCGCCCCTTGAGCCTATTTTAAATTTTATCAAAAATCTGTGATGCATGAATTTTTGGCGCTATTTTTAGAAGTAATAAAAACTTTAAACTGGTTTGATACGTACAAAAATTAAGAAGTTATGGGGTTTTTTTCGGTTTTCACAAAACCCCTCCCTATTTCCATCCCCTTTGTCCGATTTTGCCCATTAACGAACTTGACCGAGATTTCATGTCCCTTGATTTTATGTATCAGTTTGGAAGAGATTTGTGCAGAATTGCGGAAGTTATCGTGTCCAGAAGAAAGTGATAACACAATTGCTTCGGGAAATTCCGTTCAAAATGCCCACTTTGACATAATTTTTTGAAATATATTCTGCCTCTATCAAAAAATCTATCAATGCGGTACATTATATAGTTTCTGAATAAACGAATCTACCAATTAAATGCGTTTGAGAGCAAAAATGAATTTAAAAATGAGTCAGAAAATAAGCAGTTTGGATTTGAGTGCATCCTTAATGCAATGATTTTTCCAACACAATCCGCTTCGGGAAATTCGGTTCAAAATTCCCACTTTAACAGCATTTTTTAAAATATATTCTGCCTCTATCAAAACATCGACCCTTACGGTACATTATATAGTTTCTGAGTAAGAAGACGTACCAATTGGAAGCCTTTGAGAGCAAAAATGAATTGTAAAATGAGTCAGAAAATACGCAGTTTGGATTTGAATACACCCTTACTTAAGATGATTTTTTTCTTCAACCGCTATGTATTTTTAATTTGTTTTTGCTGTAAGAATTGGTCCTATCCAAAACTTGTCTATATAGATGTTGTAGACAATATTAAGAAGATATATGATAAATTCATGGGGATTTTATATCTTTTGAATTGACGGATTTATGGATTTTTTACTTCTTCAAACCCCCTTTTTGTTTTCGTTTTTAATTTTTTTTGCGGTACGAATTGGTCCTATCAAAAACATGTGAATATAAAAGTTGTACATAATATTATGGAGATTTATAATAAAATTAATTGGAATTGATATCTTGAGAATTGACGAAGTTATGAATTTTTTTTTTCCCCAAAACCCTATTTTTTGCGCTCCTTGAGCCCATTTTTAATTTTATCAAAAATTTCTGATACATAAAATTTTGCCCTATTTTTAGAAGTAATAAAAACTTCAAACTGATTAGATATGTACAAAAATTAAGAAGTTATGGGGGGTTTTCTGTTTTCACAAAACCCCTCCCTATTTCCATCCCCTTGGTCCGATTTTGCCCATTAACGAACTTGACCGAGATTTTATGCCCTTTGATTTTATGTATCAGTTTGGAAGAGATTGGTGCAGAATTACGAAAGTTATCGTGTCCAGAAGAAAGTGATATATATATATATATATAGATAGATAGATAGATAGATAGATAAAGTTTTTTACTGAGGGTGGTTTTGGGTTCTAGGAGTCATGATCGGTGTAGATCTGCAAAATGTTTTCAGAAATTCCAACATAGGAACGATCCCAATAGGTAGTATTTCATACGAAATCTACCTAAAATTAATTTAGGTGGTATTTGGTGTGAAATGTTTATATGTATTCATTCCTGTCCTATTTATCTTTTTTATTATTTGTAATTTGCTGCATTTTCCATTTGCACGTGAAATTCTTACAAATTAAAATGAACTCTTTGGGAGAAATTGTTATTCCCTTTTTTTTTTTTTTTTTTTGGCAACAATAAAGTTTATAAAGTTTAATAGAATAATGTCAGTTTATTCTGTATGAAAATAACGAACTTTTTCCTTTATAATCAAAATAGTTGAATACATAAATAAAGATATTATTCTATATAGTATATAAATACTATTTTCATTTCTGCGTTTAAATCAATCTATATGCAAATATCTATACAAAGGCATTCATTAATTCATTCCTTTTAACTTTGATTTGACTTTGCAAACCATACATACTTTCACATTTATGATATTTTTAGATAAGATATAGTTGCTACGCAACGGTTAAAAGAAAAAAAAATGAAATATAAGTAAATTCATAAAATAAAATGTTTTATATTATTCGAACACATGTATAAAATTCCATCATAAGTTATACACCTAATTTAAAAGCTCTGACAAATGTTTTGACAAAATTGCAAACTAATAGGAATAATTTACTACTCTTATTTAAAAATTTCAGCATCAAAAATTTACCATTTAAATCCATTTTTTATATGAGCCATTTCTTTCAACAAATGAAAATTTGAAAATCGTCTGACTTGCCATTGAAAAGCATTACAGAGCAAAATAAAATGTTCTATATTTCCCGAACGAATGAACCAAATTTAACCAAAAACAATACAGCTAAGTCCGAGTACCTCGTCAACATGTCACATTAATTTCAAGCCGATCGGATGCTTTTTGCGGCAGTTATCGCGGAACAGACGGGCAGACAGACAGACAGACAGACAGACAAACGGAAATCAAAACATTTCGTGTCTCCACAGTAAGCCTTCACTGACGTTTCGGCAATTAAACTAGTAAATCTGCAGATCAAGAGCCTCAACGTCATCTTTGCAAGTCATTGTTTTTTAACACTCATTGCGTAATATTCATCTTCCTACAAATCGCTTTTTAAACTTTTCAAATTACATAAATATTTATAAGAATACAAAATACTTCGTAAAGTTTCAGAAATTAAATGTGTTAAACAAGTGGTTATACACTGATGTTCTGAAATTCTGATGAGCTGCTTATTCTGGTAACTTTTTAAATCAAAAATTGCATTTCTTCAGGGGGGCTCTGCCCCCCTGTATCCCCCGTAGTCTATTTAAATTTACATTCGTAATTTTTTATTGATTATTGATTGTGCGGATGGTTATAGTATATCATAGATTTTTTTTTTACGCTGTGATTTATAAGGATAAGCATAATTTTTTTTTTATAAATTAATAAATTTAAAATTTAAAATAAAATCCTCATGTTAACCGTACGCAAACAATAAATCTTGTAGTGACGCCAAAAATGTAACCTTAAAATCCGCTACATTCGACCCAAACACAACGGCGTGCTTAAAAAAAGAAAGAAAGAAAAGAAAAATATTTTTAGTAATACAGTTTTTAATTCATAATACGATGAAATGCTACTTTAGAATGCTTAAATATAAGCAGATCATTTTCATTTTACAGAAAAAATGCACGGATGAAGTCAAAGAATTCGGTCCCTGTTCCACGTGCTTATTTTGTTTGGGCCGAATGAGGGCATTTAAATCTGAGCGATAACGCACATCATATTGCAAACTGTTTTTACGGCATACTGCATCTCCATCTATCTCTTTCCTCCGTGAATAATAGTTAATTTTATTTTAGCCAAGATCTTTTTATTCCAACATCTTTTTTTTTTTTTTTTTTTTTTTTTTTTTTTTTTTTTTTTTTTTTAATAAATGACGTCTAATTCACCCGATATTCGTACTTACTCAAAACCTTTCATCTTGTTATATTAAGAAATACTTGAGAGTTTTCTTTTTATTCCCAATATGTCGCCATATTAATTTTTTTATTCTTAATTTTTTTTTTCATTTTCCTGTTTCACGTCAAAATCTTTCAATTGAAAATTGTTTAAGAGAAAATATTATTCAGGGTTTTGATTTTCTTGGCAACGATTAAAGAAACATTGATAAATTTTCTGAAAAAATGTCACATTATTCTCTATGAAAATAATGAACTTTTGTATTTTTAAGCAGAATATTTGAATAAAATAAATAAAATATTACCTATTTTTATTTCTGGGGCTAAAATCCATCTATATGCAAAAATACAAATGCATTAATTCATCCGTTTTGACGTTGGCTTTACTGAAACATTATAGACGCATTTATACTAATATTATTAAGACCAAATACGTTGCTAGGCAACTGATGAAAGAAAAGGTAAAAAAATGAAATATGTATTATGTATGTGTTATGAGATTGGTGCAGAATTACGAAAGTTATCGTGTCCAGAAGAAAGTGATATATATATATATATATATAGATAGATAGATAGATAGATAGATAAAGTTTTTTACTGAGGGTGGTTTTGGGTTCTAGGAGTCATGATCGGTGTAGATCTGCAAAAAGTTTTCAGAAATTCCAACATAGGAACGATCCCAATAGGTAGTATTTCATACGAAATCTACCTAAAATTAATTTAGGTGGTATTTGGTGTGAAATGTTTATATGTATTCATTCCTGTCCTATTTATCTTTTTTATTATTTGTAATTTGCTGCATTTTCCCTTTGCACGTGAAATTCTTACAAATTAAAATGAACTCTTTGGGAGAAATTGTTATTCCCTTTTTTTTTTTTTTTTTTGGCAACAATAAAGTTTATAAAGTTTAATAGAATAATGTCAGTTTATTCTGTATGAAAATAACGAACTTTTTCCTTTATAATCAAAATAGTTGAATACATAAATAAAGATATTATTCTATATAGTATATAAATACTATTTTCATTTCTGCGTTTAAATCAATCTATATGCAAATATCTATACAAAGGCATTCATTAATTCATTCCTTTTAACTTTGATTTGACTTTGCAAACCATACATACTTTCACATTTATGATATTTTTAGATAAGATATAGTTGCTACGCAACGGTTAAAAGAAAAAAAAAATGAAATATAAGTAAATTCATAAAATAAAATGTTTTATATTATTCGAACACATGTATAAAATTCCATCATAAGTTATACACCTAATTTAAAAGCTCTGACAAATGTTTTGACAAAATTGCAAACTAATAGGAATAATTTACTACTCTTATTTAAAAATTTCAGCATCAAAAATTTACCATTTAAATCCATTTTTTATATGAGCCATTTCTTTCAACAAATGAAAATTTGAAAATCGTCTGACTTGCCATTGAAAAGCATTACAGAGCAAAATAAAATGTTCTATATTTCCCGAACGAATGAACCAAATTTAACCAAAAACAATACAGCTAAGTCCGAGTACCTCGTCAACATGTCACATTAATTTCAAGCCGATCGGATGCTTTTTGCGGCAGTTATCGCGGAACAGACGGGCAGACAGACAGACAGACAGACAGACAAACGGAAATCAAAACATTTCGTGTCTCCACAGTAAGCCTTCACTGACGTTTCGGCAATTAAACTAGTAAATCTGCAGATCAAGAGCCTCAACGTCATCTTTGCAAGTCATTGTTTTTTAACACTCATTGCGTAATATTCATCTTCCTACAAATCGCTTTTTAAACTTTTCAAATTACATAAATATTTATAAGAATACAAAATACTTCGTAAAGTTTCAGAAATTAAATGTGTTAAACAAGTGGTTATACACTGATGTTCTGAAATTCTGATGAGCTGCTTATTCTGGTAACTTTTTAAATCAAAAATTGCATTTCTTCAGGGGGGCTCTGCCCCCCTGTATCCCCCGTAGTCTATTTAAATTTACATTCGTAATTTTTTATTGATTATTGATTGTGCGGATGGTTATAGTATATCATAGATTTTTTTTTTACGCTGTGATTTATAAGGATAAGCATAATTTTTTTTTTATAAATTAATAAATTTAAAATTTAAAATAAAATCCTCATGTTAACCGTACGCAAACAATAAATCTTGTAGTGACGCCAAAAATGTAACCTTAAAATCCGCTACATTCGACCCAAACACAACGGCGTGCTTAAAAAAAGAAAGAAAGAAAAGAAAAATATTTTTAGTAATACAGTTTTTAATTCATAATACGATGAAATGCTACTTTAGAATGCTTAAATATAAGCAGATCATTTTCATTTTACAGAAAAAATGCACGGATGAAGTCAAAGAATTCGGTCCCTGTTCCACGTGCTTATTTTGTTTGGGCCGAATGAGGGCATTTAAATCTGAGCGATAACGCACATCATATTGCAAACTGTTTTTACGGCATACTGCATCTCCATCTATCTCTTTCCTCCGTGAATAATAGTTAATTTTATTTTAGCCAAGATCTTTTTATTCCAACATCTTTTTTTTTTTTTTTTTTTTTTTTTTTTTTTTTAATAAATGACGTCTAATTCACCCGATATTCGTACTTACTCAAAACCTTTCATCTTGTTATATTAAGAAATACTTGAGAGTTTTCTTTTTATTCCCAATATGTCGCCATATTAATTTTTTTTTTCATTTTCCTGTTTCACGTCAAAATCTTTCAATTGAAAATTGTTTAAGAGAAAATATTATTCAGGGTTTTGATTTTCTTGGCAACGATTAAAGAAACATTGATAAATTTTCTGAAAAAATGTCACATTATTCTCTATGAAAATAATGAACTTTTGTATTTTTAAGCAGAATATTTGAATAAAATAAATAAAATATTACCTATTTTTATTTCTGGGGCTAAAATCCATCTATATGCAAAAATACAAATGCATTAATTCATCCGTTTTGACGTTGGCTTTACTGAAACATTATAGACGCATTTATACTAATATTATTAAGACCAAATACGTTGCTAGGCAACTGATGAAAGAAAAGGTAAAAAAATGAAATATGTATTATGTCAAATTGATAAAACAAAATGCTTTATATTATTGGAAAACATGCACAAAGTTCCCCCAAAAATTATAAACCTAATTTAAAAAATCTCGCAAATATATTGACATAATTTCAAACTAATTGGAATAATTTAATAAACTTATTTAAAAATTTCAGCATCCAAAATTTACCATTTAAATCCATTTTTTATATGAGCCATTTCTTTCAACAAATGAAAATTTGAAAATCGTCTGACTTGCCATAGCAAAGCATTACAGAGCAAAATAAAATGTTCTATATTTCCCGAACGAATGAACCAAATTTAACCAAAAACTATACAGCTAAGTCCGAGTACCTCATCAATATGGCCAATTAATTTCATGCCGATCGGATGCTTTTTGCGGCAGTTATCGCGGAACAGACAGACAGACAGACAGACAAACGGAAATCAAAACTTTTCGTGTCTCCATAGTAAGCCTTCACTGACGTTTCGGCAATTATTCCAATTAGTTAAAATTTTGTCAATATATTTGCGAGATTTTTTTGAATTAGGTTTATAATATTGGGAGGAATTTTATGCATGTTTTCTAATAATATAAAGGATATTGTTTTATTAATTTGACATAATGCATATTTAATTTTTTTTCCTTTTCTTTCATCTGTTACCTAGCAACGTATTTGGTCCTAATAATATTAGTATAATTGCATGTATAATGTTTGAGTAAAGCCAACGTCAAAACGGATGAATTAATGCATTTGTATCTTTGCATATAGATGGATTTTAGCCCAGAAATAAAAATAGGCAATATTTCATTTATTTTATTTATTTTATTCAAATATTTTGCTTAAAAATACAAAAGTTCATTATTTCATAGTGAATAACGTAACATTTTTCCATAACATTTACCAATATTTCTTTAATTGTTGCCAAGAAAATCAAAACCCGGAAAAATATTTTCTTTTAAGCAATTTTCAATTGAAATGTTTTGTCGTGAAACAGGTAAATGAAAAATGAAATTAAGAATAGAAAAATTAATATGGCGGCATATTGGAAATAAAAAGAAAACTCTCGAGTATTTCTTAATATAACAAGATGAGAAGTTTTGAGTAAGTACGCATAGCAGGTGAATTAGACGTCATTTATCGAAAACAAAGATGCTGGAATAAAAAGATCTTGGGTAAAATAAAATTAACTATTATTCACGGAGGAAAGAGATAGATGGAGATGCAGTATGCCGTAAAAACAGTTTGCAATACGATGTGCGTTATCGCTCAGATTTAAATGCTCTCATTCGGTTCAAGCAAAACAAGCACGTGGAACAGGGACCGAATTCTTTGACTTCATCCGTGCATTTTTTCTGTAAAATGAAAATGATCTGCTTATATCCAAGCAATAAGCATTCTAAGGTAGCATTTCATTGTATTATGAATTAAAAACTGTATTACTAAAGCTATTACTCTGTTTTTTTTTTTTTTTTTTTTTTTTTTTTTTTTTAAGCACGTTGTTGTGTTGTGCCGAATGTAGCGGATTTTAGGCGTCACTTCAATATTTATTGTCTGTGTACGGTTAACATGAATATTTTATTTTAAATTTAAATTTTATTAATTTATTAAAAAAAAAAAAGTTATGCTTATCGTTATAAATCACAGCGTAAAAAAAAGCTAAGATATACTATAACCATCCGCACAATCAATGAAAAATTGCGAATGTAAATTTAAATAGACTACGGGGGGGTTCAGGGGGGCTCTACCCCCTGAAGAAATGCAATTTTTGATTTAAAAAGTTACCAGAATAAGTAGCTTATCAGAATTTGAGAACATCAATGTATAACCACTTGTTTAACACTTTTAATTTCTGAAACTTTACGAAGTATCTTGTATGCTTATAAATATTTATGTAATTTGAAAACTTTAAAAAGCGATTTGTAGGAAGTTGAATATTACGCAATCCGTGTTCAAAAACAATGACTTGCAAAGATGACGTTGAGGCTCCTGATCTGCAGATTTACTAGTTAATTGCCGAAACGTCAGTGAAGGCTTACTGTGGAGACACGAAAAGTTTTGGTTTCCGTTAGTCTGTCTGTCTGTTCCGCGATAACTGCCGCAAAAAGCATCCGATCGGCTTGAAATTCCCTGGGCATGTTGATGAGCTCCCCGGATTTAGCTGTATAGTTTTGGGTTAAATTTGGTTCATTCGTTCGGAATATACAGAACATTTTATTTTGTGATATAATGCTTTTCTATGGGAAGTCAGACGATTTTCAAATTTTCATTTGTTGAAAGAAATCGCTCATATGAATAATAGATTTAAATGGTAAATTTTGGATGCTGAAATTTTTAAATAAGAGTATTAAATTATTCTTATTAGTTTGCAATTTTGTCAAAACATTTGTCAGAGCTTTTAAATTAGGTGTATAACTTATGATAGAATTTTATACATGTGTTAGAATAATATAAAACATTTTATTTTATGAATTTACTTATATTTCATTTTCTCTTTTAACCGTTGCGTAGCAACAGCATCTCATCTAAAAATATCATAAATGTGAAAGTATGTATGGTTTTTTGAAGTCAAATCAAAGCAAAAGGAATGAATTAATGAATGCCTTTGTATAGATATTTGCATATAGATTTATTTAAACGCAGAAATGAAAATAGTATTTATATACTATATAGAATAATATTTTTATTTATTTATTCAACTATTTGATTATAAATGAAAAAGTTCGTTATTTTCATACAGAATAAACTGACATTATTCTGTTAAATTTTATAAACTTTATTGTTGCCAAAAAAAAAAATGAATAACCATTTCTCCCAAAGAGTTAATTTTAATTTGTAAGATTTTCACGTGCAAAAGAAAAATGGAATAAGCAAATAAAAAATAAAAAAAGGATATATAGGACAGGAATGAATACATATAAACATTTCACACCAAATACCACCTAAAAT
This sequence comes from Maratus speciosus, assembly GCA_963932465.1. Classification (NCBI taxonomy): domain Eukaryota; kingdom Metazoa; phylum Arthropoda; class Arachnida; order Araneae; family Salticidae; genus Maratus; species Maratus speciosus. The sequence goes on from OZ010794.1 coordinate 192,542,504, forward strand.
AGTTTTTGTAGCAGTATTTTCCCAGCACTACGAAGAAAGATTCCTCGATTTACACGATTTTACTTGGCCTTCCTTTTCTCATTCTTTGCGATTTCATTTTCGCAATTGCGTGCATTAATTGGCACAAAATTTTACATTTTTATGACTGAGATATATGTAAGGCCATACAAATAAGAAATTCCGTATTGTCTCCTATAAAATGTGATAAAATGTTGGTTAATCATATATGTTTTTATTAAGAGGAGCAGAGCTGCCAAGCCTCCGGCGTTCTGGATACCAGTATTTTAATACAGAAAATGTTACTTTATTTAATTGAAACATTTGCGCGATTTAAAAGAACATTTTCTCTAAGATAATAGTGATGTGCAAAAAGCTTGAGACTTGGTATGTCTGGTGGGGAGTGAAATGTTTTACTTAATGCATTTATCTCTATTTTAATGCTACGTGAACAACGTCCGTGTAACAGCTTGTAGAGTGTAAAATAAATTAAATTATTAAAATAATCCTTATTACGAAAAATGAAACAGAAAGTCCGGCTAAGGGAAATGAAATGTTAGTTAACCTTTCGTAATTTGACCTGAACATAGGTTTGCGTCAAATTTCAACGGTATTTGTAACATCACGATTTTAAATTAAATGTAGATACTATTAAAAGAAAATCACAAAAAATACTTAAAGGCGCCAAATCATGTTTATCTATTTAACGATGATGAATTATTAACTGTTAGGTTTAGAAGCCCCCCTACTTTAGGGTGATTTTAGTAAGTTAATGCTATCGAGTACATTTTTTGTAATTTAGATTAGATTTTAGATATAAATATTGCAGAATGGTAATCAAAATTATTTTTTTATAAACAAAATTTATAAAGGTATTAGATTTCTAAATTAGATGTTTCAGTTTACATTTCCAAAAGTTTTTTATCCATTAGATACAGGTATTTGTGGTTAGCAGGCAAATAAATACTGCTGTATGGATATTAGGATAACGTAAAATGCTTGACCGAATTATTGCTTATCCTTATAAATCGCAGTGTAAAAAGAAATCTAAGATATAGGGTAATCATTAACTCAATCAGTAGAAAATTACAAATGCAAAATAAATTACACAACGGGGGGTTCAGGGGGCAGAGCCCCCTGAAGAAATTTGCTTTATTATATAAAAATTACTAGAATAAGTAGCTCGTGAGAATTTCAGAATATCCTTACATAACAACGTGTTTAATTTAACGCTTTTAATGTCTGAAACCATCGAAATATTTTTTTCCTTTTATAAATGTTTGTGTAATTTAAATAGTTTAAATTTTGTTTTTGTAGAAAGATTAATATTACGCAAAGTTTGATAAAAACAATGAGTTGCAGAGATGACGTTGAGGCTCTTGATCTGCAGATTTACTAGTTGCCGAAACGTCAGTGAAGGCTTACTGTGGAGACACGAAAAGTTTTGGTTTCCGTTTGTCTGTTAGTCTGTCCGTCTGTTCCGCGATAACTGCCGTAAAAAGCATCCGATTAGCTTAAAATTAAGTATGCATGTTGGTAAAATCCCCGGATTTAGCTGTATAGTTTTTGGTTAAATTTGGTTCATGCGTTCGGAATATATAGAACATTTTATTTTGCGACTTAATGCTTTCCTATAGCAATTCAGACGATTTTTCCATTTTTATTTGTTGAAAGGAAATGGCTCATATGATTGAAGGATTTAAATAGTAAATTATGGATGATGTAATTTCTAATTAGAACCATACATTATTCATATTAGTTTGAAATTTTGTGTATACATTTGTCAGAGTTTTTAAATTCGGTGTTTAACTTATGGAGGTATTTTATATATGTGCTCCAATAATATATCTTTTTATAAATTTACTTTTTTTCAAAGCACATATTTCATTGTTTTATTTTCTTTTAACTGTTGCCTAGCGACGGAACTACACCTAAAAATATCGTAAATGTGAAAGTATTTGTAATTGTTTGAAGTCAATCAAAGTCAAAAGGGACGAATTAATGCCTTTGTGACTTTACATATAGATGAAATTTACCCCAGAAATAAAGAAAGACTATGTTCTGCTTATTTTGTTCAAATATTTTTTCTTTTAAATTAAGAAGTTCATTATTTTCATAAGGAATAAATTGACATTTTGCTATAAATTTAACAATCTTTTTTTTTTTTTTTTTTTTTTTTTTTACCGTTGCCAAGAAAATCCTATCCCAGAATAATAATTTATCCTAAACAGTTAATTTTGATTTGAAAGATTTTCATGTGCAAGAGGAAAATGAAATAAAAAATAGACATGAATACGTCTTCATATTGGAAATAAAACTAAAATACGAAAAGAAGGTGAATTTGATCTCATATATCAAAAATAAAACTAATATGCTTTGAGGTTGAAATAAAAAGGGCTTGTGTTATGATATTAATTCTTATTATTAAAAGAAATGTTACTAATATCTCATGGTTTATCGTCTGCACACAGCTAACAGAAATGTTAATTTTTAATCGAAAATTTCAATGAGAAAAAAAAAAAAACTTTTGAAAATCAAATATATAGTAAATGTCAAAATTTTACACCGCAAAATTATCGCTGTCGAAAATGACGTCATTGTATTGGGAAATAAATATTCTCATTCTTAAAAACCAAGCATTAACTAGATTACCTAAAAAAATATTTTATGACGAGTGTTACTTCTTAATACCGTCTCATTTCAGAAAATATGAATGAAAATTATTTTATTTTTAAAAGGAAATTATATTTTCATTCATAAAACCTAAACTTTTAATATAATTGCGTCAATGTGAATCATTTTCTGTCCACCAGTATTGAAAATTAAGGCTCGGAAGTATAAAAAGAAATTTAAGATTTGCGATAACCATTAGCGCAATAAATAAAAAGTTACAAATGTAAATTAATGAAACCACGGGGAGTTCAGGAAGCGGAGCCCCCCCCCCCCTGAAGAAATCTGTTTTATTATTTAAAAAAATATCAGAATTAGTAGCTCATGCAAATTATTTCAAAATATCCTTCCATAACAACGTTTTTAATTTAATGCTTCTAATGTCTGAAAACTTTGTATTTTTTATTCTTATAAATAATTACATAATTTGAAAACTTTAAATTGCGGTTTGCATGAAATTGAATATTACCAAAGTGTGTCTAAAAACAGTGACTTGCAGAGCTGATGTTGAGGCTCCTGATCTGCAGATTTACTAGTTACTTACAATTTTTATTTGTACAAGTAAACTATTTATACAAATTGAATTTTTTCAATTGATCGAAAAAATGCCCAGGCCGGACACGGACCAGGATCTCTTGGCTTATATTGCAAATGCTCTACCTTCTAAGCTACATGGGCCGACAACCGGCGAGCATATTTTGCTAGTTAACCTTATTGCCGAAAAGTCAGTGAAGGCTTACTGTGGAGACACGAAAAGTTTTGGTTTCCGTTAGTGTGTCTGTCTGTTAGTCTGTCTGTCTGTTCCGCGATAACTGCCGTAAAAAGCATCCGATTATCTTAAAATTAAGGATGCATGTTGGTGAAATCCCCGGATTTAGCTGTATAGTTTTTGGTTAAATTTGGTTCATTCTTTCGGAATATATAGAACATTTTATTTTGCGACTTAATGCTTTCCTATAGCAATTCAGACGATTTTTCCATTTTTATTTGTTGAAAAGAAATGGCTCATATGAATAAGGATTTAAATGCTAAATTAAGGATGATGAAATTTCCTAATTAGAACCATACATTATTCATAGTAGTTTGATTTGAAATTTTGTGTATCCATTTGTCAGATTTTTTAAATTCGGTGTATAACTTTTATGGAGGGATTTTATATATGTGTTTCAATAATATAAAAATATTTTTTAATATAAATTTTCTTTTTAAGCACATATTTAATTGTTTTTATTATCTTTTAACTGTTACCTAGCAGCGAACTACACCTAAAAATATCGTAAATGTGAAAGTATGTGTAATTGTTTGAAGTTAAGTCAAAGTCAAAAGGGATGAATTAATGCCTTTGTGTCTTTACATATAGATGGAATTTACCACAGAAATAAAGAAAGACTATGTTCTATTTATTTTGTTCAAATATTTTTATTTTAAATTAAAAACTTCATTATTTTCATAAGGAATAAGTCGACATTTTGCTATGAAATTTAACAATCATTTTTTTTTTTTTTTTTTTTTTTTTTTTTTTTTTTTTTTTGCCGTTGCCACGAAAATTCAATCCCGGAATAAAAATTTATCCTAAATAATTAATTTTGATTTGAAAGATTTTTATGTGCGAGAGGAAAATGAAATAAAAAATAGACATGAATACGCCTTCATATTAGAAATAAAGTGAAAATACGAAAAGAAGGTGAATTTGATCTCATATATCAAAAATAAAACGAATACGCGAATACGAATACGAATATTGAAATAAAAGGGGCTTGTGTTATGATATTAATTCTTATTATTAAAAAAAAATTTACTAATATCTCATGGTTTATCGTCTGCACACAGCTAACAGAAATGTTAATTCTTAATCGAAAATTCCAATGAGGAAAAAAAAAACTTTTGAAGAGCAAATATATAGTAAATATCAAAATTATGCACCGCAAAATTATCGCTGTCGAAAATGACGTCATTGTTTCGGGAAATAAATATTTTCATCCTTAAAAACCAAGCATTAACTAGATTGCCTGAAAAAATGTTTTTTGACGGGTGTTACTTCTTAATGCCGCCTCATTTCAGAAAATATGAATGAAAATTATTTTATTTAAAAAGGAAATTACATTTTAATTCATAAAACCTAAACGTTTAATATAATTGCGTCAATGTAAATCATTTTCTGTGTTACCAGTATTGAAAAATAAGGCTCGGGAGTGTAAAAAGAAATCTAAGATTTGCGCTAACCATTAGCGCAATCAATAAAAAGTTACGTATGTAAATTAATAAGACCACGGGGGGTTCAGGGGGGTGGAGCCCCCCTGAAGTAATCTACTTTATTATTTAAAAAATATACCAGAATTAACAGCTCATGAAAATTTCGAAATATCCTTCCATAACGTTTTTAATTTAATGCTTCTAATGTCTGAAAACTTCGTATTTTTTATTCTTATAAATAATTACATAATTTGAAAACTTTAAATTGCGGTTTGCAGGAAACTGAATATTACCAAAGTGAGTCTAAAAACAATGACTTGCAGAGCTGACGGTGAGGCTCCTGATCTGCAGATTTACTAGTTGGTAAAAACATCTGGTTTGTCATGAAGACAGCTCAACAGAATAAACCGCAGGTAAAGGAGCTCCATGTAGACGATGGGTTCGTAGATATACTATTAATTGTTGTTTATATACTATTAAACGGATTAGTAATATTATTTAATTGGTAAGTTATTCGTATGATAACATTACCAATAAGTATAATTGTGTTAAAATGTATTTATATTACATAAAATATGATCCCTAATTTTTGAAATATTATCTTCATGGCACCTTAAAGCAGTGTTGCCAGATGGGCTACTTTTTTTTAAATTCAGATTCTTGATCGGCACCACTTTTATGAAATTGTAAAATGCGCCTATTTAATGACATATTAATTAAGGGAATTTTACCGTTTTAAATGAGTGGTGGCTATTGCGAAATCTGAATTTAAAAAAAGTAGCCCACTGGCAACACTGCCTTAAATATCATCCTAAAAAAAGAATACAATTCATTGAAAAACGTATGTTCAAGTTTATACATTTTGATAACGCTGATATATTAAAAACCCCAAACTCTGAAAAATGGATTTTAAGATTGAAACACAGATACATTTAAATTTTTAAAGGGCGTGGTCATTGGCGGATCTTGCTGCACAATAATCTGAGAATATTCATTTCCATCAGTTTTTGTATAGTTTTGTTTACCTTATGTATTCGTAAAAATTTCCTTGAAAATTTATTTAAAAAAGTGCTACAATTTACTGGCAGGATAGATCATGACTAGTTTGACCTTAGAGGGTTTGTTTCTCGTGGTGGCATACTTTCTATCTAACCTAATTTTAATCAAGACATGTATCAAAAATTATAAAAGAAATTTAAATTTATGTCAATGTTGAAAAGACTGCATTTTCCTATTTTCAAATAAAATCTTTGGAAAATTTTGGTGGGAATTACAGAAACACAATCATTTGTACCTAAAACATTTGATGCAAAATGGATCCCGTAAAAAGAACCGACCGATATTTAAGTAATTTCGCCAGAAAGTAATAGGGAAGTACAAATAAATTTCAATTAAAATTCCGAAAAATTGATATGTTCGTTATTGTTCTAGAACAAAAGGTCAGAAGTTTGAACAATTTTAACTTCATCATTACAGTTAATATATCATTACAATTTTAACTCTGGATTTTTTCAATGAAAATTTAAAATTCTGAGCATAAAGTTATTCTTATAATAAAAATATTTTATCTAAACTGCTAAGGAAAATTTTATTTTATAATTAAATAAAACATTAATAAGAAATAATAGTAAAACTAAAAAAAAAAGAATTTAAAGAAGTCATATTCTCCTTGAGTTAATGCAGAAAAATAATTTCTAATTTGCTGAAAGAATGTGCTGCTCTTAGAAATTTAAAAGCAACGGCGTTAGTTAAAAACATATGTAAAAAGATGTTACATTAACCCCGAGATATTTCAATCATAAACGTGATAATTTTCAAGGGGATATGTTTACAAAAATGTCGCTTTCACAGTGCTATTGAAAGAAAAGGTCGTCTATCAATTGTTGGGGGGGTATATAAAATTCGTACGGATGCTGAAATTCTTAATAGTTTCGAAATATTGAAAGATGTCTCAGGTACGTCGTACGATAAACATCATTACACGCGTCTTTATTCAAAATTTACCATGATTCAATAATTTTTAAAGTATAATAATTCGATTTCGTATTATAATTTAAAAAAAAATTGAAATAAAAATACATTTCAGTTTAAATGTAATGGATTGATTTTCATAAATTTTAAGCACCTTTTTAAATAAATTAGTAATTATTTTATCTCTGACTGAACTCATTTGATGCTAGATGAGAAAGGTTCTCAGATAATGCGAATAGTATCGGGGTTATCATTTGTATTTTACACAGTCTTACGCATTCAACTAATTAGCTCATAATAAATAAATAAATTTGCTAGTTTGAATTATACATTGATAGCAAATTTCACTGGTAGTGAAAGTAAAATATTTGGTATTTATTAGGTATTACATTTTTTTTAGCATTTTAATTGGAAAGCTGCCGTGTTATCAGCAGCTTTGTTTCTTGAATAAGATCTTGAACCGAAGAAGACGTTTAAAGAACCAGCAAATCAAATTTAATAGACAATTTTCATATATATTTTCTGCTCTCAGTTTTATTAAAACTATAAAAAAAACTCTGTTATGCGAAATCACAAACAAAGAAATATTAACATTAGTCCAGGGGAGATGTACCAAAAAAAGACCTTAGCTTGCAAAATGTCGGATAGGAGATTATTTTTTCCAAATCAAGCAGGACGATCGTTCTGCCAAGCCAAGCTATAAAAAAGCCTAACCTGGCAAAATAAACAAACGCCAAGAACCAAAAGCCAGAACCGCGTAACTGCTTATTACACAGAAGACAACTTCTCCATGTTAAATCGGCCAAACATGGCATTTTAAAATTTCAGATATTTAAGAAAGCAAGCATAGCAGAGAAATAAAATTAAGAGTAGAAGAATCTACTGAAGAAAAGCTTCAAATCGAGATCAACCTTATCTCCATAAAATAATTATAAACAGAGATACGGGATTAAAAAAAAACCGTCGAGATACTGAAAATGATTATAAAAACCTTCGTCAAACATATTACAATTCAATCAAGGTAGAGACTTAAATAATGGACATAAAATAGTATGGAATGCATTTTCTGACAGGTAATAACTCAATCAACGTGCTTTGATAAAATTCAGCTTAAAAAAAGAAATAAATAAAATTTCTGTCCTTAATAAGCAAAGAACTGTTAATTAATTCTAAAATTTTCAAATAATGCCGAACAGTGATAAACCGGCCAAAGAAGGCATACTATCCACGTTATAATACGGTAAAACTACTTCAACTTTAATCTGATAGAACAATATTTTCCATCAAGGTTATTTTTTCGAATAAAACTGCATAAAAGTTACATTTTTAGATTTTTTTTTTTAAATAAAAATAATTTTTGAGAGAAGAGGTACCTTCTAAGAAGAAAGTTATCTGAATTTAAAGTTTCATTTTCTAATGTAAACAAAAATTTTGAAAAGGAATTGAGCTGAATGAGGTTTTCAGATTTAAAAAAAAAAAATAAACTATAGGCACTTTGTTTGTGTACAGAGAATTAACTTAGAAAATATCTTTGACGTCATTTTCGGATGAGTTAATGAAATACGGATTTACCTTGGAATGTTTTTAACACTTTCCAACGTACTTCAACAATGTTTATGACTTTGGTTTGTTTGGTCGTTCGTCCTCAGTTCGTCTTCCGTGCTCTAACTCTTGTACATATACTCGGATTGCCCTAAACTTTTTACATGTTATTGAAGAAAATGAAATTTGTAGCAGTTATAGTTCGTTTACAGGGGCAATCAAAATTATTCCGTTACATTACGGCCAATGGGAAAAAAATCGTTTCAAGTGCATTTTAATTATGTTACACACTTTCCAACATAATGAACTTGATATGCATTTATGAAGTTAAGTAAAGTACGCAGTCTATATGTGGTGTAAAGAATATGCATTATTCATTTACAGGGCTACACAAAGAATTTTGTTACATGATGGTATAGGGAGAAAAATTGTTCGCAGCGTATTTTAATTATGTTAAACTATCTCATATATAGTGAAATTGGTATACATTGTTGAGGTTTTACTACAAGTTACTTCTTGTATAATATGAAATGCATAGCATTCACACGAACATACAAAAGATTTCGTATACTATACTGTATCCGAAATACTGTATATTGCTGTATTAGTATGATTGCTGGATTGAACATTTTCAGTTATGATAGCCGTTTTTAAAACTTTCCAATTAAGTTGATAAGTGTTATTGACTTCGGTTTGTCTGCCCGTCTGCCCGCGCTCTAACTCTCGTAAATATACTCGGATTGCCCTGAAATTTTTGGGTGTTATTGGAGTTTAGCCTATCACGAACCCTATTTCAAATTAAGTTTGTAGAATGATTAGTTTATTTACAGGGACAGTCAAAAGTATTCCGTTATATTACAGCCAATGGGAAAAAATCGTTTCAAATGAATTTTAAGATATTACACCCTTTCAAACATAATAAAATTGATATGCATCTACGAAGTGCACTAAAATATGCACTCTGTAGAATATGCGGTGCAACCAATAATTATTCATTTACAGGGCCACACAAAATAATTCCATTACATAATGACATAGGGGGAAATTGTTTGCGGGGTATTTTAATTATACAATTTCACATATAATGAAATTGATATACGTCGGTGAGGCTTACTGTAAATTATTTCATGCATAATACGAAGTTCGAAACGATAGAAAAGCGTTCTATGAAACGTTCTAAATTATGATTTATTTTCAATTGTTAATGCTAGAAACTTGAAATTTGACATGCTTTTTACATATAAGCAGGGTTCGCAGCGTTCCTAAAATTTTCGCACTTTGCTACCACTAAATTAAAACGATAATCTTTGTTGTATTGTTCTATAATAGATGTTAAAGGAATCTACCACGAAGAGTTCTTATTTAAAATACTGGTAGCAAAGTGCGAAAATTTTAGGAACAGTGCGAGCCCTATATAAGGTGTAAATGATCCTACAGAAAAGTCTAAAAAAATTCGAAATTTAAATGGATGCAGGCGAAAAAACTTTCTAAAATTGCGATTTCTGCAATACCGTTCGGGATAGGGACATGAATTTTGGCATGCCGGTTTGTTTAAAGATGTGAACACTCCCTAAGAACTGTTAGTAAAAATTCGAAATGTTAAGAGATGAATCGAGCGGAAAAAAGAACGATTTGCATTATGATATTAATGGGATTGTGTGGGCTGGAAACATGAAATTTGACACGGATGTTATTTGTTAAGGCGAATAAATGCTTTGCGTTTTCAAATACATTAGAAATTTATAAGAGTACAGGAGCAAAAAAATTCTTAAATTTTCGATTCCTGTGAAACAGTTCGAAGTAGAATCCTTAAATCTGGCATGGTGGTTACTTATAAGATGTAAATGCTCATTAAAATCTGTTTCTAAATAAATCGAATTTTAAAAGGATACAATGAGTGGAAATCTTTCTAAAAACATTCTAAATTCCAATATGAATGGAATTGTTGGAGCATGAACTCTAGCACGAACTTCATGAACTTGAAATTTAACATGATTGTTAGTTTTAAAACAAAAATGCTCGTCCTGAGCAATTTCTAAAAAATGCGAAATTTAAATGTTTGCAATAGCAAAAGTCATTCATAAATTAAAATTTCTATGAAACTGTTGAAAGGAGAAACTTAAAATTTGATATGGTGGTTACTTTTAAGATGTAAGTGCTCGCTAAAACCCATTTCTAAAAAATCAAAATTTAAAAGGTTAAAACGAGTAAAAAGTTTTCTTTCTAAAAATGTTATAAATTATGATTTATTTTGAATTCTTAGCCCTGTGAGAATTCGACGATATCTCACATTGAAACTCTCAATTTACAAGGTAGAAGCCAGCATAGGGAAAGTAATGTATTTTCACCTAGCCTCCAAATTTCTTAAGAGCCCTAGAAAATGTCGCTAAAGATGAAACAAATACTTCAATTTCAATCAATCTTCGCAGAGGACACTATAGTGAAAGGAACTCTTTTATCTAGCGAGAGAATTATTCTTTTGATGTTCACGAGGGCCTCGTTCCCGTGGGAAAGTAGAAAGTGAAACCATATATTAAACCGGACGCCAAGGTTCCTGACTGTAGCATTAAGAGAAAGAGCTGGTCTATGAGATCATGGGCCACGGATGGTGAGTGGCTAATGGGAGTGGCTTTGGTCCTAGACGGAAAAAGGAAACTGATAAAAGAGGATGCAAGAGCATTCTCGGGAGCTTTTTTCCCCTTCTGTTGTAGTTGAGACTTCAAGGTGTTTCTGGCCGTGCAGAGTGGAAATCTCTCACGGGTCGGCGGCTTCGGGACATATTCCGAAGCACAGAAAAGCGAAAGCCAGGGGTGGCTGTTAAGATATGTCCATCACGGAGTTGAATATCGAGGTTCCTAAACCTCGGTTAAACATCTACAAAAAGAGCGACATTCCTGTCGAGCATCTCGAACTCTACCTTCGAAAAGTGTGGACATTGAATGTATTAGAGACATTCTCCCTGAAAACAATCTGCCAATAGAGAACTGGATTTGATTCTACAAATACATCATTGTTAGCTGAACTCGAACCCATATATGAAAAATGTTGTAATTATAAAATATTTAATCAAGAAATCCTTATTTAATTGTTTGTGATACAGTAAAATATTTTTTTCGATATTGATAAGACCAGGCCGTTGAAGTTGCCCACTACCACACCACCTTACGACATCGGCTCCGTTACAACTTGGTGGCAGGTAGAAGATTTTCAGCAAGAATAATTGTTATTAGAGGAAAGACCAGGAGGAAACAGACGGCGAACACCCGGAGTTTCTGACAACAACGCGAGAGGCAGACGAAAGAATCGAAACGACAGGTCCGAGGAAGACAGACGGACAGCCCATCTAGACATAGCCCATGAGACAGTTCAGCTAGATCAAATAGACAGTGCTTCGAGACAGTGCAAGATGGACCTTGGACGAAAACAGTGGGACGCAACACGCCCGATACGAGCCCTTGAGCTACAGTGGACGACACCCGGCGAGTGCCATAACGGACCGTTCCCCAGACAAGATACTTCAAGCAGCAACTGCAACAGGTAAGCTCATTTCATTTTGAGTGGCTCTTAAACTATTTTTTAGCATACTGATAGGATATTAAAATGTTGGTTAAATAAAAATAAGAGAAACTTTTTGAGGTAAATAAAAATATTAAGATTATGATAAATCGATAAGGTGTAGTTAATTGAAATCTAACAATTAAAGAAAATTTATATGTTATGTTATCTTTATCATTATTTTTAATGTTTGGAAAGCAGAAAGTATTAGCTAGGCTAAATTTATAACTACTCAAAAAAAAAAAAAAAAAAAAAAAAAAAAAAAGCCCAGTAAATTTTTTTTCTTAAATAACTTGTGTGAGAAATATATTTTTATGAGTGATTGTATAAAGAGAAATTTTGATGCATGCTGGATTGCTAAATGACAAACAGAGTAAATTAAACTTTTACCCTAAATAGTATAGATGCATTTTGATAAAAGTTGCAGAGAGAGTTCAGTTCTTGAGAAATACTGGGAATGTAGTTTGCCTATAGTATTTGAAAAATTACTTATTGTTTTCATATTGTGTGTATAGGGACTCTAAAGCTTTAAAATTTTGAATTTTATTTTTTGCTTTACGTTTGGCACAAAAATATAGAAATTCAGGAAATCTTTTGAAAAATCATAAAATTATTTTTACATATTCGTTATGCATTTGAAATGTTTATTTATATTCTGTGCTTAGGGATAAAATATTGCTTGTGAGGTGTAAGGTTCATATACTTCTAAATTGATAAACAAAACGAATAGTTTCCGTTTGTATTATTTCAACATACCGTAGACATGTCGAAGTTAAATTCACTGAAGTACTGCAGGAAAGCGGATTTACAGAATCTAGCGGAAGTTTTTGGGGTGGAAATAGATGAACAAGACAATATGGCAATTATAATCGAAAAAATTGAAGCAGCAGAAAAATACGACGAGGAACTGACGTTAGTACAGACAGGGTACATCGTAAAGGATAGGGAGAAACGCATCGCGGCAGAAAAAGAGAAAGAGAGGAAAAAAAGAGAGAGAGAGAGAGAGAGGAAAGAGAGAGAAAGGAGAGAGTTAGGGAAGAGAGAGAGAAAGATAAGGAAAGGGCGTTTACTTTAGAACAGCTAAAATTAACGCAGAGTACAGAAAGGCGAAATTCTACGGCTAGCAGCGGTTCCGAAAGATCCGTTAAATTACCTCTTAAAACTATTATGCATCGTTTTGATCCTGAACGATCCGACATAACATTATTCCTGAATTTGTTCGAGCGACAGGCGAATAGGTCCGGAATAGAGCAAGATGAATACGTCACACACTTGTTAGCATTATTGCCGGTGGAAATTGCAGAATTGATATTACGCGAACCAGCTCAAAAAATTGACAATTTCGAACATGTTAAATCGCTTTTATTAGCCCGGTACAAACTGATTGCGGAAGCGTACCGTCAAAAATTGAATAAACATACCCGTAATCCAGGAAACCCGTGGAGAGATCCCATATTCGAATTGAATTGTTTTCTTGAAGGATGGATTAACGGTTTGGGGATTACGCAATTTTCTGAATTAAAAGACTGATCACTGATCAGATCAAACGACGCGCGCCGGTCGAATTAAAAGAACATTTTATTCATTCGTGGGCGAATTATAAAGACCCCTTGGTGCTCGCTACGGCACTAGACGAATATGAGGCGATAAAAGGAGTGTCAAAAAAATCGTGGAATACGAAACCAAAAGGAAAAAACGGAAGATGAAGACGAAATGAGAGATTGGCATTCGGAAACCAAAACTAATTGGAGAGAGAAAAACACGGAAAAAGACAGAGAAAGGATCTTCGAACGTAAAAATTGGAATAAGTGTTTTATTTGCTCCAAAATTGGGCATTTAAAATCCAATTGTCTGGAAAACAAAAGGAACTTAGAACCTATAACTAGCGTTCATCACATATGCGTAGGTACGAAGTTTGAGGAAAGTTTCAAACCTTATCTTAGCCGTGCTCTAATTAACGGAAAGGAATGCACGACTTTAAGAGATTCAGGAACTCGCTTTTATGTGACCCCTAGTCAATTAATTAAGCCCAATCCGTTAGACGGTGGTGCTGTACGAGTTAGGCAACCGTTGACGAACAATACGCTTCGTTTACCGACCGCCCATATTGTCTTAGAAATTCAAGGAGTGGGGAATATAAAAACGAGGGCCATAGTAGCAGAGAATAAGTTAGACTTGTCGTACTACATATTAGGAAACGAAACTCAAAAATTAATCGATAAAATTAACAAGGGAAAGACCGAAAATTTAGACGCCGGGAGAACCGTAAGTCAGGCGAAACCGAAACCAGAAGAATTGAAGTCCGATCCCAAGCAAGGGGACGAGTCGAAAAAGAGAAATCCCCGGTCAGAAATGATTGACGTGAATACGGGAGGAAAATCTACCGAGGATGAACGTTGCTCAAAGAAGATGAATGGGAATTTTAAAGTATACGAAGGGGACCTTTTGTTACCCGATCGAGAGGGGAATTTAAGCGTAGGATTAAGCAATGTTGGGAGAGAAAGGCTTAAAAGAGAACAAGATGCGGACGAGTCGTTGAGCGAAGCTAGAAGGTCAAAAATAAAGAAGACGTATTGCAATTGTGGGGATTTTGAGAAGTCAAATGACTCCCGTATGGGAATATGTTTAACGGCCGATCAAAGGGAGAAGCCGGTAAGAATTGTGCAGACCAGGAACAACAGAAAATCTAGGCGCGATAAAGATGCGTTAAAAGGAAACTGAGTGTCAGGAGACTCAGGATTAGGTTCCACCAGACATAAGTCGTATGAAAGTGGTACGAGAAGAATGAATCGGGGGAGAATCGATTATAAAAGTTCCGCGATTAATCATTTTGCGAACGTCTCAAGTAGACGCGAAAAGTCTCAAGTCAATAGAGTAAACATACCGAAACCTAATGAAAAAGGCGGGGAGAATAGAAACGTTTTGACACGTAAAGTTTCGCGGCCCAAACACTATGCTAAATTCAGAGATAAACTTTCAAGTGACATGTTTTAGCAGTTAAGGATTTAGTAGAGGATTGTGTGAACCAAACTCAACTCAAATATATGTATATATTAATTTTCATTTTATTGTGTGTAAATGTAATCGTGTAAATTATAAATGTGTTTTGTCTGTTGAAGAGAAATTTCGTAATCAAATGTGTCCAGTATTTGCAAGCTAAGTATAAAATGCAGGAAAAGGTTGTTTTAAGGAAGTGATGTAATTAAACATGGGCCACTTAAAATATATGAGCTAACCTTTTCCCTTACAGAATATTACGTCTGGCAGCCGAAATATGATTTGAGGGAGGGGTGTTGTGAGAATTCGACGATATCTCAATTGAAACTCTCAATTTACAAGGTAGAAGCCAGCATAGGGAAACTAATGTATTTTCACCTAGCCTCCAAATTTCTTCAGAGTCCTAGAAAATGTCGCTAAAGATGAAACAAACACTTCAATTTCAATCAATCTTCGCAGAGGACACTAGGGTGAAAGGAACTCTTTTATCTAGCGAGAGAATTATTCTTTTGATGTTCACGAGGGTCTCGTTCCCGTGGGAAAGTAGAAAGCGAAACCAGATATTAAACCGGACGCCAAGGTTCCTGACTGCAGCCTATAGAGAAAGAGCTGGTCTATGAGATCATGGGCCACGGATGGTGAGTGGCTAATGGGAGTGGCTTTGGTCCTAGACGGAAAAACGAAACTGATAAAAGAGGATGCAAGAACATTCTCGGGAGCTTTTTCCCCACTTCTGTTGAAGTTGAGACTTCAATGTGTTTCTGGCCGTGCAGAGTGGAAATCTCTCACGGGTCGACCGTTTCGGGACATATTCCGAAGCACAGAAAAGTGAAAGCCAGGTGTGGCTGTTAAGATATGTCCATCACGGAGTTGAATATCGGAGGTTCCTAAACATCGGATAAACATCTACAAAAAGAGCGAAATTCCTGTCGAGGTATCTCGAACTCTACCTTCGAAAAGTGTGGACATTGAATGTATTAGAGACATTCTCCCTGAAAACAATCTGCCATTAGAGAGCAGGACTTGATTCTAGAAATACGTTATTGTTAGCTGAACTCGAACCCATATAGGAAAAATGTTGTAATTATGAATTATTTAAACAAGAAATCCTTATTTAATTGTTTGTGATACAATAAAATATTTTTTCGATATTGATAAGACCAGGCCGTTGAAGTTGCCCGCTACCACACCACCTTACGACATCGAGTCCGTTACAGCCCTAAGGATATTGAAGCTTGACATAGTTGTAAAATTTAAGACGAAAATGTTCACAGTGTTTCCTAAAAAAATTGAAATCTTTAACGGCGCAGGAGCAAAAAACGTTCTAAATTTGGGTTTACGCGATAATGTTGAATATTGAAACCTGAATATTGACAAGACGTAATTTTTAAGGTCTAAATGCTCGCTAAGAACTGTTTATTGTTTTACAAAGATTAAAATAGCAGAAAACGTTCGAAATGCGTTCTAAATTCGATTTAAATAGAATTGCTAAAGCATGACCTTGAAATTTGACATGGTTGTAACTTTTGAAACGTACATGCTCTCAGAAATCATTTTCTAGTAAGTTCGAAGTTTAAAATGGTTCAAAAACAAAAAACGTTCTAAAATTCCGATTTCTGTTATACTGTTAGGGGTAGAAGCCTGAATTTGGCATCCTAGTTACTTAAAATATGTAAAGGTTCATTAAGAACCCTTTCTAAAAATATTTGTACTGTTTTGTAAGTCGTGCTTCATTCTCTGATTAGCCGTAGGTATTTGCAAAGCTAAAACAATTCTGAAAAAAAAGTTATCTTTAAACAGATATCTAACTAAACAATCAAAAATAAAAAAATATCTCACTAAAAGACCAACTATGCATCTCTATTTTATTTAGATTCTATCAGTTTTTTACAAAATTTTCATTCTTCATGAAAATTAAATACCATATAAATTGAAGAAGACTGATACTTTGAGAAAATATATTGACTTTCATTACTTTTAAATGATTAATTACTCTATGAAAGGAATGATATGTACACATATTGTGTTTCCTTCCTTCTTACAAAGGTCCTACGAGAACTCATTTTAATTTGAATGAGTAGATTATTTAAATTATATATAATCTCTTAAAAAAAGAACTGATATCTACTAAAAACATTTAAAGTTACTGTTTAATATGAAAATTGCCTTAATCATCTACACTCTTCCTAACTTATTATATAATATAGATTCATTGAATATAAAATATGTCTGTTGAGATGAAAATAAAGAAGTGACTGTACAAATAATAAATTATTTAGTGCTACAAATTTGTAGAAGTTGACATATATGATTATATCTGCTGTGAACATTTGAATAATCGGGGCAAAACTAAGTTTTTCAAGTTTTTTAAGGAAATTGAAAAAATTGCTTTATTTTTGAAATGGCGTACTACGCTTGCTATTGAGTGTATAAAAAAGTTATAACTATAAACGTTATGTAGAATTTATACATCTTTAAGACTGTAATTGACAAATAATACATTACGACAAAGGGTCTCGAGATATTTCAAAAAAAAAAAAAAAATCAAAATAAGTCCGAAAATTCTGTTGTTTTTTGGCCACAGAAAATTGTCCCTTAAGAAATGTTGTTAGAAAATTGGGTTTTTCAATGTTGGTCTCAGTATATACGATCTACTATAAACAACTTTTCAAAAGTAAAAATAAGCCAAGCTAAAAAAAAAATGTTGAAAGCTGTGGCGAAAAAATGGTGTGATATCAAATTTCCAAGCTTATATTATGGTACTTATTTAACATTTTCCATTAAAAAATTGTCATTTGTAAGTCGAGTGCCTTCGTATATGTTGATAGAAATCCTTTTCTCCTGTACTAAATACATAAAGTAGAGTGTTAGAATGTAAGTTGCTTAGAATTATCGATTAATTCTACTAGTTATATTTTACGTTATTTTTTAAATTTTTATCGCGTAATACTGCCATTAAAAAAATTCGAAAATTATTACGGTGGCATTCTGGCAGGATTGTAGGAACATGGAATAAATCACAAATCGTACGTCAAACGTGGCAAATGAGGTACGTTCCTACTATTATTAGTTTTATAAATAGTCAGATCTTTTGTGCAATAGCTGTTGCTCTCTTATGCAAAAAGGCATGAATACAACATTCATTACGATTATATTAATTAAATTTAGTAATATGGAAATAATATGACTCCATCTGAAATAGGGCGTAAGCATCACGACAATCTAGAATCATTACCTATCATGTGACACCAATAAATTAATTAATTATGACAGGATTTAATGTAATGAAGAAAACTTCTATTAATATCTTTTTAAATTTTTATTCGATTTAAAAAAAAATTGAAATGATTCGATAAAATTCTACATCAATTATATACACTAAATTTCAACATCCATTACGATTATATCTATTAAATGTAGAAATATGGAAATAACATGACTCCATCTGAAATAGGGCGTAATCATCACGGTAACCTAGAATCATTTCCTATCATGAGACATCACTGAATTAATTACTTATGATGTTATTTAATATAATGAAGAAAACTTCTATTAATATGTTTTTAAATTTTTATTCGATAAAAAAAATGAAATGAAATGACTCGACAAAACTCTGCATCAATTATATACATTAAATTTCAACCCATTCTGTTGGGTAGTTTTAGCGCTGTAATATGCAAGCAGATGGCGGACCAGACGACGACTTTAGGTTCTAGGTATTTATATAACTGCGAACGCACCTAATAAAACAAGTTGGAAATTGCTTGTCAAATATGGCAAATGTGGTGCGTTCGTACTATAACTAGTTTTATAAATATTTTTTGCCACGCATATTGTACTAAATGTATATTTTAGTGCACTTCATAAGTGAATATCAATTTAATTCTGTTCGAAAGGCTTTAACATCATTAAAATGCACTTGAAATAATTTTTTCCCATTCGCCGTAATGTAACGGAAAACTTTTCACTGTCCCTGTAATTAAACTGTGCATCCGATTTTCATAAAATTTGAAACGTATTAATAAAATTTTACAACAATTATATATTTAAAATTTCAGACCATTCGGAAGGCTGTAACATCATTAAAATGCACTTGCAATAATTTATCCCCATTGGCCGTCAAGTAACGGAAAATTTTCGACTGTCCCTGTAATTAAACTATACATCCGATTTTCACAAAATTTGAAATGACCCGACAAAATTTTACAACTATTATATATTTAAAATTTCAGACCATTTGGTTTGGTAGTATTAGCTCTGTTATAAGCGGACAGACAGACAGACGGACAGACAGACGGACGGACAGACAGACGGACGGACAGACAGACAGACGGACGGACAGACAGATGGACTGAACGACGACTATAGCTGTTTCGTATTTATATAATTACGAACGCACCTAAAAAGGACTAAACTGTGTAGAATTAAGACCAGGGCTGACTATTCATTGTTGGAAAACCATTAGGGCTGACAGTCACTTCTGCTTCCGAAAAGTAATATTAGCATTATATATGACAGAAATTCTGCATTATCACCCTTCGTGACGAGCGTCATGAATACGAGAAGCATAAGGTGTTTAGAATTCTCGATTACTTCTACTACTTATATTTTATTGTAAATTTTGTCTTATTTAATAAGGGATTTCCAGATTTAATTACACAAATATTTCTGTTTTGAAAAACCGATAATAAAAGGTTAAAAATTCTGTAAACGACGCGCGAAGAGGTTAAAATGGTATTTAACAGTACACACCAGTATGAATTCTACTATACATAAAACTCTTATAGTAAAAAAATTAATAAAAATGCGAAAGTTCTTCAATTTAGACAAGAAAAAAACTAGTATGTTGTGGCCATCACAAAACTTTCTTCTATATAAATCACGTCAATTAAATCATTTAAATAGTACAAGAAATAACAACAATTTAGTACCAACTCGTATCAAAGTATATCTGAATTTCAAGTTGGATGAAAATTCGTGCATTAGATCTTGAGATAGAGCTATAGCGGAAATTCCGAAAAATGTAGCATAGCTGCGCCACCTGTTGAGCGATTTACACAAACAATAAACAGCACTCAATGATATCAAGGTATACCTGAATCTGAAATTTGTTGAAAATCCAAGCATTAGTTCTTGAGATAAAGCTATTGCGGAAATCACAAAAAATACAGCATAGCAGCGCCACCTGTTGAGCGATTTACACAAAAATTAAACAGCACTAATTTATACGTCAATTCATGTCAAGGACTAACTAAATCTGAAGTTTGATGAAAATCCGTGCAATAGTTCTTGAGATACAGCTCTTGCGGAAATCGTGAAAAATGCAGCACAGCAGCGCCACCTGTTGGGCGATGTACACCAAAAATCAAACAGCACTAATTTATATCAGGGACTAACTGAATCTGAAGTTTGATGAAAATTCGTGCATTTTTTCTTGAGTTAGAGCTATTGCGATAATCATGTTAATGCAGCATAGCAGCGCCACCTGTTGGGCGATTTTCACAAAAAAGTAATCAGCACCAAACTATATCCTGGACTAACTAAATCTGAAGTTTTATAAAAATCCGTGCAGTAGTTCTTGAGATATATCTATTGCAGGAATCGTGAAAAATGACGCATAGCAGCGCCACCTGCTGGGCGATTTTCACCAAAAACTAATCAGGTCCAGTTTATATTAAGTTCTAACAAAATATAAAGTTTTGTGAAATTCCATGCATTAGTTCTTGAGATAGAGCGCCCACAATTTGTTTGTCACATACAGACTCACAGAGTGACAGAGTGGCAGAGTGACAGACAGACTCACAGACAGACATTTTCTAAAAACCATCAAATCATGTTCTGGGCATTCTAAAACGTATAAATCCGTCCAAAACCGGAAGTCGAAAATTTTCACGAATCCAATACTTTCTTCTTGTAAAGATAAAAGAAAGTAATAATTAGAACGAAAGTAAGATAAAAGAAAGAATAGTAGAAAGTAAGAATAGTAATAATTAACACGTTCACGCCGGCGCGGTGCGTCACACTCAACTGTCTCAGAGTTGTCAAGTCTCCGGCTTTTTGCGTACCACTGTTATTTTTGAGAAAATTTTGTTCCTTTAAATCACTCAATTGTTCTAATTAAATAAAACACAAAATTTGTGTATTAAAATACTGGTATCCAAAAAGCCGAAGACTTGACAACTCTGAGACAGTCGAGTGTGACCCACCGTGCCGGCGTGAACGTGTTAAATATTCTAATCGGTAGATTTCCTTTAGCTTAATTTAATTCAAAAGTTCTAGTAAGGTAAATAATCAACATCTCGGCGACTGCTTGAACGTCTTGTATAGAAGTCGTCCTGAACTATGTCGCAGAAACCTTCACAAAGAATAGAAAGTTGTGCAGGCAATTTTGTCATGTTAGTTCTTTTTTAATCAAAATACCTACCAGAATTTATGTATTGTAATTTTTGTTTTACTCTATCACGAAGTGTTTATGTTTAAATAAGACGAAAATTAATACAAAAAAATTATGGTAGAAATACTGAATAAAAAAGGGATTTATTGGAGATTCAAAGACCGACCAGTGACCGACTAATTATTCTTTGAAATCATTGGGTCTAACGGTCACTTCTACTTCGGAATAGCAAAATTCACTTTATTTATGACAGAAATTCCGCTTTAAAAAAAGCAAAGATTACTATACAGAAATTGTTGTTTGCCTTGACATGACTGTCAGTTTAGCATTCTCTTTTTATTCAGAAATTCCGAATTAATACCTGAAATATCGATAGAAGAATGTTTATGCTCTTTAACCCAGGATATGAATGGTTTTTACTTTGTCACCAATAAAGACAAACAAAGATCGTCATTCTATTTAATTGGAGATAATTTTGCGATAAAAGAAATTGAAGATTACTTTTACAAAGGTAGTGGTAATAGTTGAAAAAAACCGTACGCACTCCGGGTCTATCAGGCCCGGCACGTGTCCTCGAGGGTTAAAATGGTTATAAGCTGTTTTCGAAATTGTGCTATCTTCTTAACCCCTTGAGGTGCAAGCAATTGCCCTTGTGTAATGATGAATTCCCACCAGAAAATTAGAAAAAAAATATTTCAAAATAAGGAAAAGCAATTTTACGACTTTTTTTTTTTTTTCACCAAAATTAGAAAAGTAAAATTTCATAATTTTTTTCTGTTGCAAATCTTCATTAATCGTCGGAGGGATATGTTTTATCTCACCGCCCCTCAAGAGGTTAAAACAACTTCATAGTAAATATATATTTTTAAATTAGAACAGAGACGTTTATTATATTGGAACAAAGACGTTGATCACAGACGTTTGAAGTTCTGTAACCCCTTGAGGACCGGTGGGATATATTTTATCCCACCTACGATTAATGAAGATTTACACCAGAAAAAATTTATGAAATTTTACTTTTCTAATTTTGGTGGGAAAAAAAAAAAGGTCGTAAAATTGCTTTTCTTAATTTTGAAACAAAAGTTTTCTAATTTTCCGGTGGGAATTCAGCATTACACAAACGTAATTGCTTGCCACGCAAGGGGTTAAAATTAATACGACTAATATTAAAATGAAAACAGTGAAGGGAAACAATTAGAAATTTAGATATTTCACAAATATTTCTAAGATATCTAAAGGAAAACACAGCATAAAATAATACGGAAAACAAATTTTAACACGTTGTTAAAATTGACTTACTTATGCGGAAACATTTACATTTTTTGTAGATAAGAACACCTTTAACCGAGCATCAACTATTACAAATAGCATAAATTATTTAAATTAAAGAGATGTAGTTAACAGAACATTTTTTCTACTTTTTTAATCTTCCAGTGGGCGTCTTTTAATTTTTTTGCAGGAATACCAACGTCTCTTAATAATTCTGGAGCCTGATCCGAGACAAACAGGTTTTCATCTGAAAATGTTATTTTATCAATAATTTTAAATGAAATATTTTAAGTGCCGTATAGAAAAAGACCCATTCCCTTATGCATAGCTGCCAACCTTTACGCTCTCTTTTTATCACTAAACTTTTATAGAAAATATTGTTTTATTTAATCGTCAAAATCCATTATTAAACAAGGCGAAAATCTCATTAAAATTTTAGTGGTAGCCAAAAAGCGTAAAAATTGGCAGCTATGCCTTATGTATACTTTCCGATTTTAAATATGTGTGTCTTATATAAGACTCCGAAATACTCAAGAGATGTTGGCATCTATGCGGCACGCATACATTTTATTTTTACAGTAGTTATGGTACAGAAACAATGAACACAGAAGTCTGAAGTACTTTCAAATTAACCCGTTTTATATTAAAAAGTAACCAGTCTAACAATTAGCAAATTAAATGTTTCAAAAATATTTCTAAGATGTCTAAAATAAATGGCTATATAAAATAATACAAACAACATGTTTTAACATGTTGTTCAAACGGGCTTACTTGTTTGGAAACATAAACAATTTTTTTGTATATATCACTTCGATGCAAGATCGACTCCAAACAGCAAAAAGGAAATTAAAATGAATCAATGCAGTAAAAACTTTATTAAAAACGATCTGACGAACTGAATGATTATCGTAAAGGGCAATACAAACATGTTTATTTGAGTGCGAGTTTTCTATTTAAAAAGTATCTCGTGTTGATCTCTTTTATTTTTAAGTATCTACACATAAGCCTATTTTTATACCGTTCCATGTTTTAGAATGATAACATGAAAAACACGCATCTTTTATTGAATCTTTCAGCGAGCGCGCTATCGTGAGTTTTCATGATAAAAGTGACTTTTTTAAAACTTTGTTCTTACAAATGTCCCCAAATTGAAAATTCCATTTTTACTGCTTATATGCAAAATTGTCCTTTTAAATGTCTTATATCATTATTATGATACATCCTGAATTTTCTGTTGCTTAACTACCGTGAAACAAAAAATACTCCCCCGTACTCCATAGATGCCAACATATGTTACTGATTCTGGAGACTGATCTAAATCAAATATATGTTTAAAATTGGAAAGTATACAAGAGGAAATGGAAATGTATAAAAGTATCAAAGAATTCCTTTGTGCAGGGGTGTAGAAATCTAGTCGCCAGCAAGCAGTCTCTCAACACTAAATTTAATTAGTTTTCTAAACTTAAATAATATTAGTATTTTTGAAAATTTTTTTTGACGAAATACTAGACGAAAATATCGATTAAAATTTAGTGGTGATATCAGTGTTGCCAGTGGGCTACTTTTTTAAAATTCAGTATTCTAGATTGGCACGACTTTTCTGAAATGGTAAAATTCCCCTTGTTTTCGCCTTAATTAATATGCCATTAAATGATGCGAATTTTACTATTTCAAAAAATTGCTGCCAATCAAGAAATCAGAATTTAAAAAAAGTAGCCCACTGGCAACACTGGGTGAGAGACCATCCGCTCGCGCCTAGATTTTTACATGCCTGGCTTTGTGCAAGGATATTAAAAGGCAGAAAACCAACGTTTAACTATGCACAAATAATACAAAAAAGCAGCAAACAGCTGTTTCGAATCTACAAACGGGATTAATCTTCAGTGCAAGATAGTGCAGCGTGCTAGGAATAGCAAGACTAGGCAAAACGACTGAGAGGCGTCCACTTCCTTGTTTCCTGCTGTTTTTCCTTGATTGGTTCTTTTGGCAAGTTCGCTACCCGTATCGGGTATATAAGCCGGCTCCACTCTGTCGTTTTGTAGAGACTTGCTTTTTCTAGCAAGCTCTGCTGTATCTTACACTGAAGAAGAATCTCGTTTGTAGATTCGAAACAGCTGCTTGCTGCTTTTTGTTTATTATTTGCACATTTTTAAAGGGTTTTCACCCTTTTAAAAGTAAATATGTATTTTTTTTTCTATTAGGTACTTGTGAGATTTCATTCTAAAATTTTTGATGCAGTAAAATTTGTGAATTTGTCTTGATCAAACTCCAGAATACTTAAGAGATCTTCGTATTTATCGTGTTTTCGCGAAACATTAAAGGTCCCACATTGAAAGATTAACAAAGAAGAAAACGTTCTTTTACTGCAACTGTTAACTTTAACCCTTTTGCGGGCGGTGAGATGTATATGTCCCACTTAATTTAAATTAGCAATTGCAACAGGGTTATCAGAAATTTTGAATAGAATTTTACATTTAAAATGTATGTGAAGAAAAATCTTTTACTCATTATGAAAAAAATTGTTTCGTAAAACCTGGTGTCGTTCAATCACTTCAACATTTTAGCAACTGAATTATTTCGCCCATGAATGAATGGGTTAAAGCATTTGTGCTATTTAAGATAACTAATGCTCAGCTCGAAGTAATTTCAAATAGAAGAAAAGTTAAATGTTTTCCTACATTTAGTCCCTTTGAACATCGCGTTAAAACATGTTGTTTGTATTAGACATATTAGCAATATTTTTACAAATTGTTAAATTTTTAATTCTAAACTTTCACTCTTTTTTTAATATAAAATACGGTGGGTTAGTTTGAAAGCAATTAAAAATTTCCGTTTATTGTATTTTTATTTGACATCATATTTAAAAAATAAATATTATTTATGCTATTGTTTTAACCCCTTGAGGGGCAAGTAATAATGTCTCTATCATATTGAATTCTTACCGGAATAATCCAAAAATTTTATTTTTAAATAAGGAAAAGCAATTTTTCAATGATTTTCCCCCAAAGTTAAAAATATAAAATTTAGTTAAAAGTTTCTGGCGAGAATCTTGTTTAAATTAGGTGGGATATATTTTATCCCACCGCCTCTCAAGGGGTTAAGAAAATGGCTAAATTTCGACAGCAAATTGTAAATATTTCAAAGGCAAACACGACCAATTGCTTTCCTAAATGTTTCTACCTTTCCCACCGCTATTTGAAATCAAAAATATTCGTGAAAGATTTCTTTAACATCTACAATAGAAGTCCAGTGTTACTTTTGTGCTACCTTTTTAAACTCCTTAACCTACAACAACGTGTAAGACCAGTGGTCTTATAATCGGGTCAAAACTGATTATCACGGGCCTGGCCCGTAGTCAGTGATCGAGCAAAATGTAATTTCTTTGTACCACTAAAATTTTATTGTAAATATTGTCTTATTTAATCGTCGAATTCTCATGATTAAGAAAAGGTGATAATCTCCATTAAATTTTAGAGGTAGCTATGGATTTGCCGAACCATGGAATGGCTCGAAGGCTGTGCGATCCTGTTTACGCTTTGGGGCCAGTAGTCCAGGCAATAGAGACCGTATAGGGGCTCTATCTAGCAAAATTCATGGTAATTCTGCAAAAAGGCTTACTATATGTTTATTTGTGTCGCTGAATCCGAATTTTTCACTTTCCACCAAAATTTCCCACGACAACCCTCCCAAATTTTGGTAAAAAGCCCCCCCAAAAAAGGTTTTTGTTAAAAAAATCAAGTATCTAGAAATTCAGAAAGTAGACAAAATTTGCAACAAATTAGATATATGACATTATGACTTAGGATGAAGGGGAATGGGGGATCTGCCTAGGAACATGCGAGCGGTGCTGCGTGAACTAAGTTCCACTTAACCACTCACAGGTTTGCATTCGCCCTCCATTCTCCCCTCCGAACTCTCTCTATAAGGTTTACCTTAAGTTCATTGGGTCGCTGAATACGAATTTTTAACTCCCCCCCCCCAAATTCCCCCCCCCCCAAAATAGTTGTTTTTAACTTAAATTTCTTATTGTTTTAAGGGAAAAGCATTACGAAATTTAGAAACGACAAAATTTGCAACAAATAGGATATATGACATTATGACGTAAGATGAACGGGGAGGGGGATGGCTGCCTCTGAACGTGCACTGCGGCGCTACGTGCACTGAGTTATCAAGTCCAGGCAATAAGGGATTTTACCGGGAAAAATTAATACTAGTTCTGGATTTCGACTCACTTTATGTTTTTTGGGTCGCAGAATCCGAATTTGTAACTTCCCACCAAAATTTCACCCGGCAACCCCCCAAAAAATTGATTTTATGAAAAAAATTTGGTTTTGAGAAAAGCGCGCGGGGAATGTTCCGAGGCTGCCCCCTCTCTCCCCGTATATCCTACGCCATAATGTCATATATCCTATTTGTTGCAAATTTTGTCTAGTTTTTGGATTTCGTAATGCTTTTCCCCTAATACAATAAGAAATTTAAGTTAAAAACAACTATTTGGGGGGTTTCGGGGGGGGGAAATTTTGGGGGGAAGTTAAAAATTCGGATTCAGCGACCCAAAAAACTTAAAGTAAACCTTATAGAGAAAGTTCGGAGGGGAGATGGAAGGGGATGGAAGGGAGAATGTAAACGTGTGAGTGGTTAAGTGGAATTGCGCAACTTAGTCCACGCAGAACCGCGCGCATGTTCCGAGGCATATCCGCCTTCCACTTCATCCTAAATCATAATGTCATATATCTAATTTGTTGCAAATTTTGTCTACTTTCTGAATTTCTAGATACTTTTCCGCTAAAACAATAAAAAAATTGATTTTTTTAATAAAAACCTTTTTTGGGGGCTTTTTACCAAAATTTGGGGGGGGGGGGTTGCCGGGGAAAATTTTGGTGGGAAGTTACAAATTCGGATTCAACGACCCAAAAAACATAAAGTAAGCCGATTTCCAGAACTACCATTAATTTTTCTAGGTAAAATTCCCTATTGCCTGGAATATAGGCTGTTGAGACGTAACTCGTAGGTTAAGGGGTTAATTCAAATTACTTGATTGTACACACTTTTTTGAAATGGTAAAAATGGGCTTATTTAATGACATATTAATTGAGGTGAAACAAGGGAAACTTTACCATTGCAAAAAGTGGTGCCAATCAAGGAATCTGAATTTTAAAAAAGTAGTCTACCGGCAACACTGTAGAGGTCTAGAAAAAAGATTGTCGTTTTAAAATAGCGGTAGAAAAGCGTGAAAATTTTAGGAACGCTGCGAGCCCTGAAAAAAAAAATGCGAAATTGCTTGTTTTTGTTTGAATTTCTGACTACAAAAGTAGACTAAACAAGCGACTCTAGTCAGGAAATACAACATTCTGAGTTTTAATCCTCACCATATTTAAAGTGGAATTTTTCTTATAAAAAATGGCAACATTGGTATTAAACAGAATTGACTCATAACCCATTATTTTACCTAAAATAATTTGATGATCTCTTGACGCAGTATTGACAATTTATCTCCCTTTTACTTAAATATTCCTACCACCCTATCAGAATTTTTACCTAATATTTCTGGTCTAAATTAAGGATTAGCTTTCTGCGACTTGAACAATTACAATAAATGAATTCTAGTTAGTAACTGAAATAAAAAACAGTTAAGACGGAATCACTGCGTGCTCAAAATGCTATTCAGCGTGTAACATTCTAACACAAAGTTCAGGTACAATTTTCTACCGGATTTACAGACAGTCGTACAGTAACTCAACAACTGCCATTCTTGAACTTGAGGACAGAGGAAAAGTATAAATTGCACTATAAGATTTAATTCTTATACATTTTACATTACATTTTTTCTAGTATGAATAAACACAATTTTTTTGTGTTTAGAATAACAATTCTATGTAGACATGTATTCGTACTGGTGCAGTGCTGCCACAGGCGACTACATTTTAATTCTAACTGGAACCACTTTCTCAAAATACAAATGCTTAAGACACACTTTGACAACATTTGCAAGAGAAAAATACTTCAAAATTTATATCAGAAAAATACTGGTGAGACCAAAATATTAGAAAAGTCGCTGGGGCAGCACTGCTGGTCCTTAATTTAGAAAACAATATTTCCCAAAACAAAACGGCCGCCACCTGAACGCTGACGCAAAAATGGTGGCTGTAGTAGGCGGATTTTTTAAGCATTTTTACAGTTCCCTGAATTCGGACCAGGTAGTTTAGCCTCCAATTTGAATCCGAAATATCAAATTTACCCAATAAATTTAGAGAGAAAAATTTTAAAGTTATGCAATCGTTATATGTCTGTTATAAAACAATATGTAAAATACTATTCTTTATTTCTGGTATGAAGTTGAAATTTCTGGATAAAAATGAAGACCAAAATAGCAAGCCGGATTTAGACAGTTTTCTTCAATGTTATCACACTTTACTTAAAACTGACTTAAACGATATTACACATGAGTTTAAGTGGTTACAGAAAGAAATACTAGAATGCCTACCATTTCACTTGACGACCAGGCATAACAGTTAGCGAAAAAGCTTCAAGTTTGACGATGTTTCTTCTTTTCCATTTGTTAAGACTGCTGTTTTCCCAAATGTTTCTAATTTTTTAAGACTTTTAGCAGATCTGCGGGGTTTCTGCCTCATTTTTTTTCTTTTTTTTTTCACATTTAGGATTCCCTGACATAATAGAGTTAATATCGAGATTATGTAAATAAATTAAGTAGGATCCATATCTGTAAGAATGTGACGACGTTTGCTGTCGCTATTGTAGCATTTACTGTTTGGTAAAAAGCCAAAATGTTAAGCGAAATACTTCACTTAAAGCTTTCTAATTTTCTACAATTTAAGCAATTCTTCCAAATACAGGGCTGCCACAGGCAACTATTTCTACACTCTATTCGCACCACTATTTTAAGAAAATAAATTTTGTAGTATATTTCTCTTGTAGAGGCTGTGATAGTTCATGTGAAAGTTTTTATTTTTAAAAAATAGCGCGAGATAGAATTAAAAAATAGTCGCTTTTGACAGCCCTGCAAATGTCAATCAACACGTTTGTAAAGTAATTTCGTTCAGCCTTTTTGAATTTACATATTCAGGTAGTACATGAAACCAGGGTTGCCACTTTAGTCTCCATTTTTATTCAAAATTTAAGACTTCAGACTGGAACTAACTAAAGAAGATTTTTTACTTTACGTAATCACGAAAAGTCTGTCATTAAATAAATTTAAAAATATTGTTGCTATTTTCGGGTATCAATCCAAAATTTCTCACTTAAAAATGGCGGTCAAACTGGCAACCCTTGTATCAAACAAAAGACATTTAAATCAAGTTTATACCAATTTCTTGAATAGTCTCATTTTGTCGCACTTTTTATGTTGCCTACCCCTTTCGTAATATCCTAACCGTCGGATTTCTGTATTTTCTTTATTATTGGGTCGTTCGGAAAGTCGTGTCCGTTTGGGAAAATCAACTCTTACCGGAAATTTCTATCATTTAATTATTAAACATCGATTCCGATATGTAATGTCTCATAATTAGCGGGTAGAATTTTCCGGTACGAATTGATTTTCCCAAATGGACATGACTTTCCGAACGACCGAATGAAAAAAAAAAATACTATTCTAATTTAATGGTGAAAGTTTGCACATATCACATGGTTCAAAGAGACGGCGTTGATTATACAACGTGCCCACAAAAGTCTGTAGGCGCTTTAATTTTTTACCTTTTTGAGATACGAAAGCAATGTAATTAGTAAGAGGGTTGAAAATAAGGTAGAAATTATGATTATATTCATGAAATATTCCTGAAATTAATTTTCAAAGAGTTACAGTTTCGAAATTATTATTAGGTCACTGGATGCTACAAGTTATATTTCAGAAAAAAGATATCTATGCTCTGAGAAGTGCAAAATAAAAATACCATTTTTCTACGACCAAAACTCATCGAATTAGGTTACTTTGAAATTCATAAATTTTGAAGTACTCATAACTCAGTGAATTTCGCTCGTAGAAGGGTGGAATTTTTACTGTTGCATTTCATTGAGCACGGAAAAAGAATCTGATTTTTTTTAAGAGTCTGGATAAGAATTTAAGGAAAAAAAAACAATTTAACAAATTACAACGACCATATGGAAATTGATTTTTTCAAAGACTAAAATTTAAGACATAAAAAATCGCCAGGAGTTGATCATACATTACGTACGCCATGAATTAAACATTAATAGTGTTATTACATGTAAAAACTCCACTCGACAAAAATCGCCTGCGAGTCGTACATATTATGGTGTTATTACACGAGGAGTCAAAGTCGCTTCAAATTCCAAGCGTCTCAATGTTATTCTATGGATCCAAGAGAGACGCTCAGAAAGCAAGCGATTCTTTTGTGTCGGGGCGTTTTTGACGCCTGAAACGAGGCGAGTCGCCAGTAACAGCTTATCAAATGCTTGGAAATCTGTCGATGGAAAAGCCTTTTCTCGAACAGCCAATGAAATGCTTAGAAAACGAAAAAACTGGTACGGTTGCTATGGGAAACCTGACGAGTCGCAAGCGATTTTTGTCGCTTCGAATTGTATGTGTAATAATACTATTATCCACCTGAAACGTATGTATTATCCAAGAATTTCATTGGCTTTTCCGGAAAAGGCTTTTCCATCGTCAGATTTCCAAGAAATCTGACGACCCATTTTAAATGAAATTTCCTTCTTAAACTTCTACACATCCCACAATATTACTTTTTACACCGTCGTATTGAGAAAAAAAAATGTACTTTTAAATGCAATTTGTTTGAAAACTGTATCTCAATTTGTTTCTGAGTTATTAATTTTTTTTGTAGTTTTTATTACCTTTTTTGTCATAGTGGCAACAGAAGGTATTCATCTCTGTTGAAAGTGAAGGGAAATATATATTACTGTTTAGACCAATTAGAAAACGAATAAAAGCATGATTAAACCAATAACAAAAAATTCAGGTATGCTTTTGATTTCCTACCCTGACGAGGACAATAACCATTTTTCCAAATGGTTAAAAAACATAAGTTTTCCAAAATTAATGGTTGAATTATTTCACCAACGTAATCCTTATTCCTGTCTTATTTAAAACACTTTTTCAATTTACATTACAATGAGTCCCCAGCAGATAAAAATTTGAAGCGCGTTTTAATCTGTTTGGAATAACGTGTATAGATAAAAAGATAGTTATATACATTTTAATTTTTAAAATAATATTAAATTACGAAAAAAATACTGCCGGCTCGGCCTACAGGTGAAGGTAGATTTCGAAGTTAAGTACTAATTTCACCAACCAAACCTAAATCAAAATTAGAGACAAACCTCGTTTCTTCACTAAGAATGTGGTCAAGGGACATACGTTTTTTGTGAAAATTGTAATATACACGAATACATACACGCATATATCTGCAATCGGTTTAAAAATGGCGAAAACAAATTTAGAGAACCTCAAAACGTTAATATATGGTAATATTTCCATAGTCGGGTTTTTATCATGTTTAAATATGTTTTTTTCCAACTCGCATGATGTTACATATTTACCTGCTGACGTACATTCTATTTCCAATATGACGTAATATATATTTTTTAATTTGTCAAACTATTTATTTCATTTTATTTTTCACGTAGAAATCTTGCAGTAGAAAAGTAATTGTTGTGGTGAGAATCTTATTGTTATTTATTTTATTGTTGGCAACTGCTATAATGAAAAATGTTTATTTTTTTCAGTGATTTTTCTGTAAGAGCTGGTTTTATCAGAATCATGTTAAGGTGATATTCAAATTTTAAACCCTCCCCATTTCTACACCCTTGGGCCGATTTTGTCCATCTGCAATCCCAGCCGAGATATTAGCTATCTCAAAGTTTTTGGCGAGATTGGAGACGATCCGTGCATAATTGCGACTTTTATCGTGCGTACACAATTTAGTTCGCCATACATATACACATATATATAAACTTTTTATGTGGAGGGGGGGGGGGGGGGGTTCCTGGGGTTATATAATGAAAAGTTATGAAGGAATTTCTCAAAAGTCGCACCACGGTAACGACTGCAATAGGTAGTATTTCTTACGAAATCTACCTAAAAAATACTCCTTGAAAATCTTTTACTTTACCACTTTTGCGACTAGTAGTACGTATACTTGGCATAAAGTGTGCACAAAAGTTTAATGCCATTCAATTTTAACAGAGATTTCTAATTGATTTAGTTAGTAAATTTCAGCGATTGAATAAGTTCGAAATTGCTGTTCGAAAAAACTAGTGCTAAAAAATTAAAAGATATTATTGGAATGCTCATCGCGAATGGAAAATGTTTTTACAAATCAATTCTACTGCTGCAAACAGATTCATGGAATTTCACGAGAAATCGTATTTAGTCAGAAATACCACCGCTAAGGTATTTTTCAATAAAAATATCAGTAATTTGTAATACTAATGTGTCCTAATTTTAATGTATATTAATGAATAAGGACATTTTATCAATTCCATTGCAAAAAAACAAATAATTTATCAATTATTTGAGATTCTTTTGTTTTAAACTTCCAGCCGCGGACGACTTTTTCAGTGGGATACTTAAAAAAAAAAATTAAGATTGTTTGATTTCCTCCACTTTCTTAAAGCAGAAATAGTCACTTTATTTAATTACAGATTAAACAATACGAGAATCAGCCGAATTATACGCTTTTAAAAAAGTGGTGGGAATCAAGCAATCTGAATTTTAAATAAATCATGATTATAGATAAATCCACTTTAACAATTTTATCTGGCCGCTCTTGACGAGTTTTTATTTCATTTACATATAATAGCTGGTTTTATCATAATCATGTTAGGGCGGTATTCAAAAAAATAATTTTCCATGCTCAACAACTTGAAATTTTCTGGCATAATTCCAGATTCATTTTTAATTAAAAAAAAAAAAAAAATATGAAACTTGCTGACGTGATTTTTGAAGAGATTTATAAGCGACCTGTGTTTTTATTTTTTGTTCAATTAATTAAAACTTGATATATAAACAATTATTTTCTCAGAAGGACAATATTTTTCGTTTCTAACACAATCGCTTCGGGAAATTCCGTTCAAAATGCCCACTTTGACATCATTTTTTGAAATATATTCTGCCTCTATCTAAAAATCGATTATTACGGTACATTATATAGTTTCTGAATAAGCGAATCTACCAATTAAATGCGTTTGAGAGCAAAAATGAATTTAAAAACCAGTCAGAAAATAAGCAGTTTGGATTTAAGCGCATCCTTAATACAATGATTTTTCCAATACAATCCGCTTCGGTAAATTCGGTTCAAAATGCCCTTTTTAACAGCATTTAAAAAAATATATTCTGCCCCTATCAGAAAATCGACCATTACAGTACATTATATAGTTTCCGAGTAAGAAAACGTACCAAATGGAAGCCTTTGAGAGCAAAAATGAATTGTAAAATGAGTCAGAAAATAAGCAGTTTGGATTTGAATACACCCTTACTAAGATCATTTTTTACTTCAACCGGTATGTATTTTTAATTTGTTTTTGCTCTAAGAATTGGTCCTATCCAAAACTTGTCTATATAGATGTTGTAGACAATATTAAGAAGATATATGATAAATTCATGGGGATTTTATATCTTTTGAATTGACGGAGTTATGGATTTTTTTCTTCTTCAAACCCCTTTTTTGTTTTCGTTTTTAATTTTTTTTGCGGTACGAATTGGTCCTATCAAAAACTTGTGAATATAAAAGTTGTAGATAATGTTAAGGAGATTCATGATAAAATTAATTGGATTTGCTATCTTGAGAATTGACGAAGTTATGGATTTTTTTCTTCTTCAAACGCCCTTTTTGTTTTAGTTTTTAATTTTTTTTTGCGGTACGAATTGCTCCTATCAAAAACTTGTGAATATAAAAGTTTTAGATAATGTTAAGGAGATTTATAATAAAAGTAATTGAATTTGATATCTTGAGAATTGACGAAGTTATGTATTTTTTTCTCCCAAAAACCCTATTTTTTGCGACCCTTGAGCCCATTTTTAACTCTATCAAAAATCTGTGATACATAAATTTTTGGCCCTATTTTTAGAAGTAATAAAAACTTTAAACTGATTTGATATGTACAAAAATTAAGAAGTTATGGGGGGTTTTCTGTTTTCACAAAACCCCTCCCTATTTCCCACCCCTTGGTCCGATTTTGCCCATTAACGAACTTGACCGAGATTTTATGCCCATTGATTTTATGTATCAGTTTGGAAGAGATTGGTGCAGAATTACGAAAGTTATCGTGTCCAGAAGAAAGTGAGATATATATATATATATAGATAGATAGATAGATAGATAGATAGATAGATAGATAAAGTTTTTTACTGAGGGGGGGGGGGGGTTGGGTTCTAGGGGTCATGATCGGTGTAGATCTGCAAAATTTTTTCAGAAATTCCAACATAGGAACGATCCCAATAGGTGGTATTTCATACGAAATCTACCTAAAAAATGTAGCCCACTGGAACGCGAAAATAGCGTTTTCCGTGACTGGAGGGTTCAAAATGTTTTACACGAACATCAAATTATAATTATTTTTTTTTCTGCTAGGCTAACAGGAATATTAACATCTATCAAAATAAGCAAAAATAAACAATGGCGATGTTATTATCCAATCCATTCATCCATACCCGGTGCTCTCCCCTCCATCCCCTCCCCCCACCCCAAAAAAGTGAAAAAAAAACAAATGCGAACGATGGGTAAAATTCAAGTTACAGTTTACGAAAACATAAATAAAAGAACGCTTTCTAATAATGTGAATTTCTTTGTAATTAAATGTGGTTTTTTTTGTCATAAGAGGTTTTCTACATATTAAAAAGTTCACAAAAATTAATTTTCCAAGTCATAACACGCACTTTTGTCACGGTAGTCGTGTTTCTTGGATCAAGGCAACATCCAAAAGGTGTCTAGACAATTTTACTTAAATCTTTATATAGTCATGAGAAGTGAAAGTTTGAGGGTGCTAATGTTTATGTTCCAGCACTATACTATAGAGACTTCTTTCAGAATAAGAATTCAATTATTTAAATAGGGGTAAACTACATACCGCGTATATACTCGTGTATAAACCTACACCTACATGCGAGAAAAAAAAATATGTTGAACACTAATACTTTTGCTCGTTACCTTCCCCTTATTTAATATCAGATATATATATATATATATACAGGGTGTTCCGTTAAAGGGGTCCAATATTAATAGGGGTAATAGAGGAGATCACACGGAGCATAAATCAGTCTATAATGCCTGGCCGGATCTCAATAATTTTCAAGTTACAGCAAAAAGAATGAAAAATCGGAAATTTGTAAAAAAACCCTCATTGCTAAACTATCGATAATGCTACATAAAAACGAAGCACATATTTAGAAAGAGCAGAAAAATTCCTACGAAATGACATAAGTTGTTTTAGAATATTGAGAATTAATGGCGAGTTACAAGCTCTGAAACAGTGAAAAAATACAAAATCAAATATTTAGCAAAATAGTTAATCGTTAATTCCAAAAATGCAACTTTACCTACATCAAGGAAAATGTTATAAAATTTGGTCCATTCTGAAAGCTTTCGAAGAAGCTGACAATAAACCATATCAGTTTAATTGTATGGGAGAAATCAAGCAGTTCCCTAGTTACAACTCTGTACTGTTGCACGCTCGGAAAGGGCGAAACTCCGCCCATGACGATTGTAAACACCCCGTTTTAATATCTTTCAATTATACATTTCTGATCAACCTCTATCAATACCCTTTCATCATTAAGTCTGGTCAAGTGAATGACATATTGTGCAGCTCTCGCCTTGTCTTAAAGCAAACTCCGTGACTGCTGCGTTTCCTCCATGAACTTTCAGGATGATGAAGAAGAAGTACTTTTTATGCAAATTTTCTATGTGTATAGGAAGAAAAGTGTAATAAAACAGCAGTCATCAGTGGGCGTTATGTTAAAGGGAGGCTGTTGTAAGTGGGATTGTAGTAAGTTGATGTATAATAATTATGCCGGAATACTCTAACGAAGAATATGCGGACATGCATCTGATGTACGGGCAAGCTCATGGAAATGCATGTCTAGCACAGCGCATGTACCGTGAGCAATTTCCAAGGAGACGTTGCCCAAGTTCGAAACTCTTCATAAAAATCGATAGACGATTACGGGAGACTGGATCGTTTAATACAGCAAGCATTGATGCAGGGAAACCTCGGCATGTACGAACACCTGCAATGGAAGAAGATGTACTGAATATTTTAAAGATAACCCCTCCACGAGTACACGAGCTGCTGCGTCTGAAGTTGGTGTTTCTCACCAAAGTGTGTGACGTGTTCTGCGTGCAGAAAACATGCACCCCTTTCATGTGCAGCGGGTACAACTGTTATCAGTAACAGATTGTGCTCAGCGGACAGAATTCGTACGCTGGTTGCTTAATGTAACAGAAAATAATCCACAATTTCTGGAAAATATTTTATTTACTGATGAAGCAACATTTACGAGAGAGGGCGTGGTAAACACGCACAATATGCACACATGGTCATATACAAATCCGCACACTGTTTTCCCGTCGAACGCACAACAAAAGTTCAGTGTGAACATATGGGCAGGTGTCCTCGGCGATTATCTCATAGGACCATATTTACTCCCAGATGTACTCAATGGCAGTACGTACTTGGTTTTCCTACGGGATATCTTACCGCAGTTACTGCAAAATGTGCCAGCAACATTGCGCCACAATATGTGGTTTATGCACGATGGCGCACCGGCACATTTTTTCATAGGTGTTCGCAATCACCTCAATTCAACATATCCTGGGAAATGGATTGGACGCAGTGGACCTGTTGCTTGGCCTGCACGCTCTCCAGACCTCAATCCGTTAGACTTTTTTGTTTGGGGACACCTTAAATCGCTGGTGTATGAAACGCCTGTGGATACACCGGAGGATTTACTAGCGCGAATCGTTGTCGCTGCAGGAGACATTCCCAACTCCGTCGGAGATTTTCGGCGTGTTCGCCAATCTTTACGACGTCGCTGTCGGCTGTGCGATTCTGTTAATGGGCGCAACTTCGAACACCTATTATAATAATGTCCGTTCGTCTACCTTCCGACATTGAACTGTGCAGCGCAGGCCAGAAGACTATGCTTCACATATGTCATAAAGTACGTGGAATGTAATTCTTTATTTGTCATTTTTCTTTTATTTTCAACACTTTTTGGCACAGTATTTTGTAAGTCACAGACTGTGGTGTACTCAAATTGTAAATTACAAAGTTTGTATGAATTAATTTAAAATTTAGTGTCTTTTTTAAATTTATAATTAATAAAATTATTATGCTATTTGTTATTATTATTTCCTATCATAAATTATGATGCACATATACATACAATAATTGTCCATGTAAAACATGTACTGAAACTTCTTGCATAGTTACAAATCGCAATATTTTTAATTATTTCCGAATTTTCACCACCAGTTTAATTTTAAAGAATTTAACTTAAGCTTTATATCAATAAAAGACACTTTAAAATGTAGACTATTATTGTAAAGTTATTTTGGTTCATTCAACTCTTGAATAATTAAAAATGTTGCATCTCAGAAGAAGCATGATCGAAAATGTATAGTTGAGAGTAATTAAAAAGGCGGTGTTTCCAATCGTGATGGGCGGAGTTTAACCTTTGCTAGTGTCAAAGGAAGCGGAGTTGTAACTAAGAAACTGATTAATTTCTCTCACACAATTAAACCGATATGGTTCATTGTAAGCTTTTTCGAAAGTTTTCGGAATGGACCAAATTTTACTACATTTTCCTTGTTGTAGCTAGAGTTGTCTTTTTGGAATTAACGATTAACTATTTTGATGTATATTGGATTTCGTACTTTTTTCACTGTTTCAGGGCTTGTAACTCGTCAATAAATATTGCTATTTTAATACAATTGATGTCATTTTGTAGGTTTTTTTCCGCTCTTTCTAAATATGTGCTTCGTTTTTATGTAGCATTATCGATAGTTTAGCAATGAGGGTTCTTTTACAATTTTCCGAATTTTCATTCTATTTGCTGTAACTTGAAAACTATTGAGATCCGACCAGGCTTTATATACTGATTTATGCTCCATGTGATCTCCTCTATTACCCCTATTAATATTGGACCCCTTTAACGGAACACCCTGTATATATTTAAATTAGCCAGTTAGATAAGACGAAAATAACGTTGTTTAACACTAGAACGCCAGGAAATTTTACTCAAGTTTCAAATTATCTGACACCAGAATTTTTATCTAAAATTATTTGACACATTTATTTAACGTAAATTTGCTTGGTTTACATTTAACTTATTTTATGAAAGAATTTCTGGTTCCAGTTTACAATTAATCATATGGTCGGAGTCGGATCGACTCCTTCCCGGCGTTCTACTGTTAAATACTCGTATTCAGTCTGTTAATCCTCTCGAATTTAGGGTCTTCTTATCTTATATTATCTTTTCTTAAAAAGTTACTGAAGAGAAATTACGCTTTTGTTTAAATTGTCTGTATGGACCATCTGAAAAAATTATTATTTCAAAATGTTAACTTAACCCTAGATCTACCGGGAATTTTATTCAAGTTTTAATAAAACGTTCTACACCAGAATTTTTATTTAAAACTATTTAACTTATTTATTTACCTTATTTTTGTCTGGTTTATATACTTAGTTTATTTTAAAGAAATTTCTGGTTTGAATGAATATTTTGTATGTACCTGTCGGGTCCAATGGACCCGTCTGGTAGACGGAGGGTTAAGTGTACATGTATGTTTGGTATTTTATTCATGTTGTGTATAGACTAGCAAAGTATTATCAAAACTTAATCTGAGGATGGGAAGGCTTTATTTCATTAAATAGTAGTCGAAAGCATGAATAAATATATTTATCAATGAAAGCTCGTCAGATATAATTGCGACAATTTACATGGCAAAGAAACACTGTTTTGTCATTCTGTCCCAAATCATTCTAATTCCGTAACACAAAAATTGTCATTCTGTCACATTTATTGTGAAATCATTATATTATTAGTCAAAACAAAACATATTACATAGGTAGTCATTATATACTTGCTTTAAATTCTAAAACTTGTATAATTTGTGTTCAGTGAACATACATTTTATCAATTTAGATTTATGAGAACCCATTTACTTCAACTAAAATCACTTTAGAGTGATTTATTGTTATAACTTTTATTTAAGAAAACCCTTATTGATATTATCTCCTTAGCAATTAGCAATTACCATGAATCATCTGAAATGGTATTATATCCAGTTTTGTTTATCATATCAAGATACTTTCATTTCCTCAGTTGTTTAAAAATAATTATTGTGATTTATGTTTGCTGATCAAGGAATCAAGGACACTTCCTGGTTTCAGTGATTGTACATTTGAAGAGGCAGTTTAACTCGAGTATTCACACTGTACGCAACAGCTCATCTTTCTAGCTGTGATTTCGCAATTTTCGCAGCCGGGTAACAAAATCCCCGGTCCTTGTAAACTACAAGCGCTCTTTCCTGTGCACATGCAAGAAATTGTAACATGTCAATTCTCAATATAGTTTTATTTACATCTCGTGTTAATCTACTAATTCTATAAACACACAGAAACATAACAGTTTGGTTGTCAAATTTATCTGTTATATCAAAATATGCACAAAAACATGTGACGAAATGACACAACACAAGACATTATTTTGCATGCATTATTATCAAAAATATGGCTTTAAGGCTATTGTAAATCATTAAATATTATACTGCATGCATTCATTTATTTAAAAAATGCAAAATAAACAACAATTATATTCTTTTTACAAGTGCTCTTCTAGAATACTATTTGTATACAACTGCAAGCATTTTACTTTTCAGCCATGTTGTTTATTTAGACTGTTGCCAGTTGCAAATAAAATAAAAGTTTTGAATCTAAAAGATTAATTTGAAAACTTGGAATATATTTCAATATATTTTTTAACTTAATTTATAAAAATAAAAAATAAAAAAAATGATCAAAGTTGACACTTGTATGGAATTGCCCACTATTAATATTTTTCAAATTGCTTGATTGTTTGTCCGCTCCACTAGCAACACTGAGTCGTAATTACTTCAATTATTACACTTGAGATTTCATGGTTTTTTAGCTAAAAATATGTTTATAACAGGACCGACATGTTGGCGTCCTTTTGAATTTAGAAACTCAGAATCCATATGGTAAATTTTGATTTTTACTTATCTATGAATAAAAACGCTGTTATAAATCGGAAAAAGTTCATGGACGAGTTTTATGAAATCGGTTTTATTTTCTATTTCGAAGACGAGAGCTACTTAGGCCTCAACATAAAAAAAAGTCGTTTTGATATGTTTAAGAATTTTTTTTTTCGTTAATGTTCCGTAATTGTACTTCTCGCGAATACTATGTGTCGCCCTCTATAGCAGTAGAAATATTCTTCTAGATGGGAAATTAAAAATAATGATATTTATAGTTATAACCTAGATTTAAAGGATAATAAAATATTCATCTACATACTTTTTCATTTAGTGTTGTTTTTATTATTACAGAAATAGCATATTTTGTATTTTAATGGTCTAAAAACAATTTAAAAAAAGGCTTTCTTTGAGCTCCTTAGAAATTTATTTTTTTTTTCCTACTGGGTACATGTAAATTATATTTTACTAATTTAGAGTTTTTACATTTAAATATTTTTTTATCCTCATTAAATCAGCAATATAAGTCTCAATTTTTTGGAACAATTGTTTCCCTATTACTAGCGAATTGTACTTCTTTCTTTAAAATTACTAAATAAAATTTTGGAAAAATATGCGAAATGAACAAATTTGATTCACTATAAATCCCTAATGGTACCGATAAACGGTACATATATGCTGCGTATAAGATGCCCAAAATACTTGAATTCGAATAGTAGTATTTCTAAACAATTTTTTCCTTAAGTGATCTCGGGACTCTTAGAATTGGAAAAAATGGAAAAAAAAAAACATTTTCAACATTTAATATCTTAAAATGTATTTATTTTAAGACACAATTTTTATTGGGATAAAAAAAATATAAGTATCTTCTTTCATTTCTTGTCTTTAAAAACTTGCAAGATGTCGAATTAGGATTTACAGGGAGCTCAAATTGTCAGAAATTTGACGAGCAGAAAATTGGAATAACAGATTATGCGCAGGATTACAAAATAAATTTTGCAACTATAATAAAAATTCTGGTGCCTACTTATACTTTAGATTATAATAACTATCCTGAACCTAAATA
This sequence comes from Maratus speciosus, assembly GCA_963932465.1. Taxonomy (NCBI): domain Eukaryota; kingdom Metazoa; phylum Arthropoda; class Arachnida; order Araneae; family Salticidae; genus Maratus; species Maratus speciosus. The sequence continues at coordinate 192,584,367 of OZ010794.1, forward strand.
ATTTTGTATTTAAAGCATTTTATATTTCTGATAAAAAGTTGCATTTAGCTAATGCAAAAATTTTAAAATTTCAACAGTATAATCACCTAAAAAATATTTTTTTGAACAATAAAAATGAAATTTTAGGTTCCGTTTATACAGACTAACACGAAACATATGTTTTGAAAATTTCCTGAAGAAATATACAAAAGTTTTTGAGATCGCGCTTTGCCCCAAAACATCATTTGTAGAAAAGTGACTTCAAAGTTTCGGAAACGCCGCTTCAGCTATTGTTCGCGTATAATTCTAAAAGTCATAACTTCTGTTCTAATAGTAATTTCGAGGAAACAATTATAACCAAATGTTCAGAAATGATAGGAGTTTAGTATCTAAAAAAATTAAAATTTCGGAAATTTTAAATGTTTAAGAGTCCTGAAAACCCTTAAAAAAATTACGACAATTTTCCTTTGAAGTTGAACAAAAAGAATAGAAGTAAACTAGTGCTCAAAGGTTAAAAGAAGCGTGCTTGAAGCTCGTCTCAAAGGCAGAGTTGACAGACTGGGGACATTTTTAATTCACATTATTTGACTATCACCAATTTTTAAAAACAGTATAATTCTCCTTATTTTTCAGAATTTTTAATATATTTTCAAATAGGTCGGATATTTCTATTTCAAAAAAGCAGTGACAATCAACAATCTGGGAATAAAAAACCCATTCTGGCAACACTGCTTATGGGCGCTAACAAGCAAAATTTCTGTTATATATGAGGTAAAAATAACTTTTCGAAAATAACGGTGAAAGTTTGCAATCATTCCAAAAGAAATCTTTTCCCAACAGTTCTAGTAATACATATGCTGTACTATTTATCACTTTATACTGCAAAGAAGGATTGGCTAAATATATTTTTTTTTTTAATCGGAAGCACTTATTTACACGAAAGGCCATTGAATGACCAATTTTGAGAAAATATTTTAATGTTAATGCAAGACGTTTTTTCGAATTTCGATTACGTATAATTTTGAAAAGAATAAAAATCTTTCATTAATTACTACTACAAGTAATTTTACAGTCAAAAGCTCATATAAATATTATACTGTGAAAAAATCCTATCATTAGATTATTTTAACCCCTTCAAAGGTGGTGGTTTATATTTGGACCACTTAAATCGAACTCTAAATGCCACACCGGTACCAGAAATTTTGAATGAAAGTTACCCTTTTATTAAATACGTGACTAAAAGCTTTTAGTTATTTTTAAATAAGTATGTTTGTAAGTTATGGTACCATTCGGTTATTTCAGCATTTTGCGAATAGCCACTTTGCCCCTGAAACGATTAAGAAAAGGAGCTAATTGTTGTGGATACCACTATATTTTAATTGTAAAATTGTCCTTATATTATATAAAATACTTAGCGATTAAATAAGTAAAATATTACATTTTAAAGATAACGATAGCAAAGATAGGTACCAGATTGGTACCAGAAATTTGAAACTAAATTTTGCTTTATGTACGTGAAAATAAGCTGTTATTTATCTACCCTATATATATATAATCCTAATGAAACGAATTTATGAAACGGATATATGAATCAACTGATTAAACAACTGATTATGTTTCAAGCGATTTCTCCTAAAATATGGAATACTTTGCGATGAAATTAACACCAAAAATCGGCATTGATCCGAAGATCTCAAAACTGGTATTAGAATTTTTAAATTCGAATTAGTTTTCGAAATATTAATTTTTCTCTAATTTCATATACATTTTTCTAATGATGGCAACTCAAATTTAATCAAACAGATATTTTTTTTTCATATTTCAGGAAAGGTTGACATGGTAACCCGGCTATTGTTGTTTATTTGATAATAAATGTTTATTTACTTTTATTTCTTTTTATAAATTATATAAATTATTTTGTTCTATAATTATTAATTATTTTTTTATATTTCCTTTAGAAAATAATTAAAAAATACGGTACTACTTAGTTATTCCGTCGACCAATTTCGCGAAATTATACAAATTGACATAATTTTTATTTTAAATAACGAAAGAAAAAATAAATTAGTATAACATTAATGAACTTATAAATAAAAAGTTGAAATAAAAATCACATGGTGACGTAAACACGGGTAACTTGCTTAAAGTCAAGTGAATGTGACATTTACGATCAACCATTATAGGCATTTAATCATATAGTTTGTTTATAGATTTTTGGTAGACGGGATAACTAAATAATACCAAAAATGCATATGTAACTGGTATTGGAAAATGAGGTTTTCACCAAATTTTCGTTAAAAAAAAAATATATATATATATATATATATATATATATATATATATATATCACGCCAAACCTGCTGTTCGTATATGACATCTGGCAAAATTTTACCACTCGAAAAAAAATGCTAACTGGCGAGTTGCAGAAAAGCTATTGGCGAGATTAGCATCCGGCTAGCGTAATAGTACTGCTTGTCCACTTTTTAAAGACCGACCTTGGCATACTGCCAAAATAATGGACCTTTCCGAAGGTAGGGAAGCATTAGGAGGAGACGAAATTCAGGTTTCTCTTAACCCGCCTGACCGGACCGCTGACCACATGTCATTTCCACACTGGCTGTTGTACTATTAACGTTATTTTTTACTCGCCTTATTCTGTTTTCTATTTTCAGAAAAGAAGCTTTTTCCTTTTGATTTTGTATTTGCTTTTACTTCTATAAAATGAATGTAAATGAATCTAAAAGCTCTAAAGGCAAACACTTTCATAGTGCAACCAAAAATATTTTACTTAATATTGTAAAATATTGTGATAACGAAGCTGACAAAGGCTGCTTAACTATTCCGTTATCACATTCAACTAAAAGAGCTAGCGTAATTGCCGGTGTTTTGGAGAGCACCATAAAAAGAATTCGCAAAGAAGGCGATAATAATGCTAGTAATTTCGCTTCTCCTAAAAAGAAAAAAGCGAAGACAACCATAGAAAATGTCAACTTGGATGATTTTAATTTGGATGTAATTCGAAGAACTATCCAGGATTTCTACACGAAAGATAATTTAGTGCCTACTATTCCGAAATTATTAACCAAGTTGAAAGAGAATATCGGATTTTCAAAAGGTAAAGAGACATTACGGAAAGTTCTCCATGAAATGGGATTCCGCTGGGGAAAGTGTGAAAATAAGAGGAAACTGCTCTTGGAACGAAGTGATATTGATTTATCTCGCACGAAGAATCCACCAATTACGAAAAGAGAAACGACCTCTAATTTTTGTTGATGAAACGTGGATTGACAGCAACTTGACTGTTGGGAAATGCTGGCAATCAGAAGAAGTGTTCGGTGTTGTGAAAACAGGGGCGGCATCGAGGCGCATTATTGCTTTATGTGCGGGAGGAGAAATGGGATTTATTCCAAATTCATCCCTAACGTATAAAGCCAACACGACCACAGGTGACTATCACGGGCAGATGAATTCAAACATTTTTGAAAAATGGGCAAGGGAAAAACTCATCCCAAACTTGCCAAAAAATTTTGTTGTTGTGATAGACAATGCGCCCTATCATTCAATTCAATTAAATAAGCCTCCGAATTCTTCCCAGAACAAAAGAGAAATTATGGATTGGTTGGAACTTAATAAAGTCTCATATTCTTCAAACATGCGAAAAGTTGAATTAATGGATTTAGTGAAGTTGAATTCCCCTGCTAAGAAAACATATAAATTTGACAATATGTTAGCCGAGCATGGGCATTGTGCGTTAAGATTGCCTCCATATCATTGTGACATAAATGCGATAGAATATGTATGGGCGGATATGAAGAATTACATTCGCGAACGAAATATCACAGCAGATTTAAATATGGATGAACAATTTAAACTGACTAAACTTTCCCTAGAAAATGTTGATGCTGATAAATGGAAAAACTACTGCTTGCACATAGAAGAATTAGAGAATGAATATTGGAAAAAAGACGGCATAATAGGAGATATGTGTGATCCACTAATTATTTCGTTCGACGATGATGATGATTCTGATGACGTTGAAAGTGATAGTGAATAAAGCTCCCCCCCCCCCCCTCTTTTTTTGAGGAGAGGTCCGTGATGATATTATAAAATACAAGCATTTTTATGGCTTTATTTTTTTCTGAGACCCTCTCTTCTTTTTTTTTTCTTTGGGGGTCAGCTTCTGCATATATATATATATATATATATATATATATATATATATATATATATATATTTTTAGTTAAAAGAATTTCTACATGAATTTATCCGAAAAATAGATTCAAAACGCGAACATTGACTACATTTATATAAAGATTAATTACTTTTATAGTAAAGTAGAAAACGCTGTTCGATTTCGGGATATCTAAATAAGCAGGGACGAAGCTAGGGGGGTGCATATGCCCCGGCCCCAGAACGAAAGAGGGAGGGGGGAGAGGAAATGAAGACTTTGTTTGTCGTTTCATACAAAAATGTACATATATATATGAAATACCAAGAAACTCGCAAGCTAATGTTAAACCTATGGGAGCGCTCTTTTCAAATTTGTGTAAGGGAAAGTAAATTTAAAAAATAAAAAATCTGCAACCAAAATCGAAAAAGTAAACACTAACCCGGTTAGAATTTAATCTCAGCTATTCTAAGCAAAAAAAAAAAAAAACAAAAAAAAATCATTTGAAACTATTAATATGCAAGTGAGAAATTTTAAAAAGAACGCTCTCATAGGTTTAACATTAGCGATCCAGTTTCTTATCGAGACTAGTGTAGGCTCTTAACGCTCAAGCTAATGTTAATCCTATGGGAGCATTGTTTACATATTTCTTGTTAGCATTTTAATTATTATTAAATGATTTTTATTTTTTAATGACTTTTCTTTCTTTCTTTGCATACTGTACCTGCGGTCCATAACTTTTATTGTGTATGAGAAGAGGGGGGGGGGGGAAATCCATGTTTGCCTCGGGCGCAAAAATGACTTCGCCCGGGGCAAACATGACTAGTTTCAGCCCTGTAAATAAGAAAAACTGCAATTTCCCCATATTTACGGATAAAAATGTCTCCGTATAAGGAAATTGAATTTGAAAACAGATTTAAAAATATTTCAGTGTATTCATATTTAATAAGAAATTTATACTTATAAGTGTATCCTTTAACTTTAAGGAATAGATATTTAAAATATTAATTTATTTAAGAAAAAATAAGTTACAATGACATACGTAAAAATACAGTAAATATGACAGTTTTTTTACTTAACATTATTTTTGTTAAATAAATTATTTATATAACTGAAAATTCCATCCTTATTTTTATTTTTTTAATGCACCTTAAAGAATAATTAAAACCTTTCATGGCGGTGTTTATACCATTTAAAAATGTTTCATATTTTATAAATAAAAATAATAAAGTTTATATATCTAAATTATCCTAACATGTTTCTTTTGATTGAAGATATCGTCTTCATCGAAAAGAAAATAACGCATTATTATTAGATAAGAAGAAGAATCCTTTCTATAATCTTGAAGACAAGTGAATACGAAACTAGTCCAGTAGTATTTATTCTCCTCCCCATTCCCCACAACAGCAATACTAGTGGAACCTCCCTTTTCATTGCTCTCAGCCCTATTTTGAAGAATAGACTAGTCCGTCTTAGACCTGTTACTCACGTGACCGGTCTTTAATGCTTGGCTCAGCAGTACCAAGAATTCTTTGCAACCATGGTAAATTTTATGTAGTTTTATTCGAAAAAAAATTTTTGATTTTTCAATCGAGATGGAAAACTTACGGTCCGATATTGGCGCGATTATTTTCTGACGTCAATGTCATATTCGGAACGAGCACTTAACTGGCGCCAAAGTACCGTTATTTTGCTTGATATGGTAAGCTGGATGTTGTTGTTTATGCTGTTGATACGTTCCTCAAATTGGCGTCGTTAAAATATCGCGCCAATATGGGACGTATATGACATCTGTGCCAAACTTTCATATGAACGGCGAAGGGATCAAACCGTATTTGTTTATGGTAGTTGATGACTTGAACTATTATAATATAGATGAAATGATGGCGATAGAATAATATTTGACGACTTATCACCTGTGCCTGGCTAACATTAAAGTACCAAAATGGCACTAGAGTATAAAAAGCGAAGTGGTCCGCCTGGAACTGTTAATGATAGTCACATGACTTAGGTTATTGTTATAGAGATTGTTTTAAAATACCGGGAGACAAAGACTCTGTATACTTAGTTTATTTTATTTTATCTTCTTTTCAAATGTTTAACTGAACCTCTTTAATCTAAAACGAAAACAACCATTGGGTGTCTTAACAACTGATTCGCTCTTAAATTTTTGCAATCAAAGGGAATTGAATGGAAACCCGTTTACAGGGAGATCTGCACAGGTTTTTTCAATATAATTCAATCTTCTCTAATATTTTTAAAACCCATCAGATTAGCGTGTTCTTAGATTCTGCGGGGGTTGACGAGCGTATCTTGCAGGGGGCAGAGCCCCCTAGTTTTCATATAAATATTCTCGTAAATCCTGGTGTCAATCAATTATTTAACATTTTTGGATCATAAGTACTTTGCCCCTGAAAGGGTTAGCCCTTTATGCACTGACAATACATTTAACCCTTAAATGTGCGATTTTTTTATTATGTTTCGAAAGAATTATATATATTTCTCTGAAAGGTTTTTACACAGAAAAATACTGAAAAAAATCCAGAGATACATTTTTTATATAATACGTTAATCTTTTTTTTCTGTTGCACATCTGCATGCAATACAAGTAAAAACTAATGTGGTGTGGCTGTTTTACGCTAAAATATTGCAAATTAGTAAATATTTTAATAAGCATGCTTCCAAATACCTTACTTTATATAATTATTTATTTTATAAAGCTTAATCTTTAACCCTTTAATATCCATGATAGAATACGTTCCAGAAATTACGTAGTCCAAAGAATCTGACTTTACACCAAAAAGTTTCAATGGTTAATTTCGCTTTATTTAAATTCGGAATGTCTGTTATTAATGAAAGCAAATATTGCTATTTTAATTTGCTGGTGTGAATTAGGCATATACGAATAAAAATATCTATCAAATTCAATACACTGTTGTTTGCATAAGCTAAGCTGCGCGCTAAAGGGTTAAGTGCTTTTGAAGAAATTTAATATAAAATATATTTACTCTGTCTATTAATAAAAGTTTATTTTCTTCCCGCGCAATATACTTTCCTCGATCAAATTTAGATAGCATAGAGAAACAGTCAAAGCTAAATATTTTCAAAAATTGGTAATTTTCTTAATCATTTTTATAGGTATAGCAAAAAGCAAAGTTATTTGAAACATTTTCAACTGCAAAAGCCTTTCCATTTACATACAGGTTCATAATACAGGGTGTCCCAAAAGTCTATAACACATTTTAAAATTCAATAAGAAATGAAGTAATTGTCGTACAGGGTTACAGTTTGCACTAAAATGATTATCAGGATGAAAAGGTTTCTTCAAGTGAATGAAAATAATAAGTTCCATATTTCGATCATAGATACTTGTCCGTATGCTTGGTTTTAATGTTTTCAAACTTTCAGTTTTTTTCTGATTTTCAGATTAAATTCTACGCTGCGACACTGATATTGCGACTCCCACCGAAAAAAGACAAAGTGTATGCTTCTGCTGTGGCTGAAATTGAATAAGACGAGAATCATGCGTGCGGCGTGTGATCCAGTCAATTCTACAAGATGTGCGAGCGGCCACGTGGATTGAAACGAAGTTGACTCATTGAACTATGCTAATGGATTGCACAAATTATTACTCTGAAATAATTTTGACAAAATAGAATTATCTGTAATTAAATGTATGAGTTCTGTATGCTTTTGTTTTATTAATTTTAGGTACAGTGCCATCTATGGGAGGTGATAGGAAGTAATTTGTTTTATTCTCTTGAAAAAACTTTTCATCTTGAGAAGCATTTTAGCCCGTACGTACGACAATTACTTCGTTTTTTATTGAATTTTAAAATGTGTCAATGATTTTTAGGGGACCGTGTGCATTTAAAGAATTTACTTTTTACAAGAGTTGTGATATCTCCATAAGAGTATTTATGATTAATTGACCTGATTATTTTTGTAAATATTTTACAAAAAGGTTATATTTAACGATATATTTAATCCGTTTTAATGAAAAACATATCTAAATTTCACATTACTGTTATTTAAAAATGCCAGTATATTTTCAGATATTAAAGAAGATAATTATAGAGGTGAAATAATTTCTTGATAAATAATTCCGAAAAATAAACTTAAATGTCAAAGGAAACTTTTAGAAGGTACTGATGATTAATTTCAGGGAGCATACAGACATTAAAAAATCCTCACATAACAGCCACTATTTTTGCGGCATTGAGCAGGCCTACTTTTCATGGTGCTGCGGAAAAAATGAAAAATACTAGACAACAGATTTTATTGCATTCTTCTTATTAAGCTGTAATCTTGAAATCAGCTATATTTCTTGATCAGGTTCCAACAAGGATTTTACCATAGAAGATTCCGTAGGTAACTCATAGTATAGTTTAAATCTTCTATAAATATATTCCGGCTTTTAATAAAATATAGCAATAAAAAATTCAGGTTATTAAAAATCACATATCAGGAACATGTAAAATAATGAAATCACTTATCACGTCAGCCAACGCGTTGGCACAAACATGACTGCTATCATAAACGGCTTTTTTCTCAGAGTTCGTACTGTCCCTTGAATTTAAATACCAGCAATTTCTAAACATATCTTCGACTCAATTTTAAGAGATTACAAATGCCAAAGAAAGCCTCCTGATTATTCAGTGAACCTTAAAAACACTTTAAAAATTCCTCCTTCGACAGCCGCCGTTTTTGAGAGAGCGAGTAGGATAAACTTCAAAGGTAATGAGCTGAAAACTTAAATTAGACAGAACATTATTACGAAGCTGCTACCTTGAAAACAGCTTCATTTTTCGTTCTTGCTTTAACAGAAGAGTACTATTAAAAATTTCAGTTCAAACCAGAATTAAGTACTCTTTAATTAATTTCGGTTGTTAGTTTAATTAATTAAAGCTGTTGAAAATGCCTTGTTATTTAACTCTTTAGGGCGCAGCTTTGCATATATGCAAGCAACAGTGTTTTGAATTTCATAGATTTTTTTTAATCGCATATGCCTAATTCATACCAGAAAATTAAAATAGCAATATTTGCTTTAATTAATAACAGACATTCCGTATTAAAATAGAGAGAAATATACCATTGAAACTTTCTGGTGTAAAGTCAGATTCTCTGGACAACGTAATTTCTAGAACGTATTCTAACATGGGAATTAAAGGGTTAAAGGTTAAGCTTTACAAAATAAGTAATTATATAAAATAGGTATTTGGAGACATACGTATTAAAATATTTACTAATTTGCACTATTTTCGCGCAGAACAGCCACACGACAGAAGTGTTTACTTATATTGCAGATGTGCAACAGTAGAAAAGATTGACGTATTATATGAAAAATGTATCTCTGATTTTTTCATTATTTTCACGTGTAATAAACCTTTCAGACAACCATATATATTTTTTTCGAAACCAAATAAAAAATCGCGCATTTAAGGGTTAAAAATCCATATAAAGAATCATTATCCACGAAAAACTGGTAAAATTATAAATGTATTCTAGAAGCTTGTAAGAATACTTGACGTGTTCGTACAATCTGCTTACAGGAATGCGACTTGGTTCTTTTTTGAATCCCATTTTATTCGAAAACAAAAATCCTTTTTTTAGATTTTTACAAATTTGTAAATATCAACCTACAAAAAATATAGTCGTTGAAGTTGTTATAAAAACCAAACATTAAAATGTAGCATTATCAATACTGGTATTTAAAAACGGAACAGTGGATGTTCTGTAATAAAATTATATGCGATCACGAAGGTGGGTCTAATCTTTATATATTCCAGTCATTGTGAAACCACATTTTCCGAGTGGAAACTTTTTATTTGGTATTTAAATTTGAGATTTGTTTCAAATATGTAATTGTTTTATTTAATCTCAGAATTTCAAATATTTTTTTAGTGATTAACACTAGAACTACCAAGACCGCCACTTTGGCGGTTTTCAAATTTCATGCCTAAAAATTTTATGTAAATTATGTACTGCTCTAGAATTTTATGATACGACATTTAATGAAATATAAGAATAGTTACAATTTCCTTTTCAATAATCCGAATTTTTAAAAAGGGCCTTACACTGACCGGCACAGGCGCGTTCCGACGGGTTAAGCAAATAGCACTATTTCGGCTGCAAATTGTAACTCTTACAAGTCATGAGAATTCTTCTTTCGTAATTTACGGTAATAATTTCTGAATAAAGATAAAGCAATTTGGCCACTCTACTCGAAGAATACAATTATTTTTTAATAGCAAGCCACCCCATACTTCAAGCGGAATTTATGTTATAAATAAGGGGAATAATACGATTCGAAAATATTAATGACTGGTAACCATCTCAAAAAAGTGGTGCCAATCAGAATTCGAATTTAGAAATAGCGTCCCACTGGCAACTCTGCAGCATTCCGTATTTACCCCGCTATTCAGTATATCCCCTTGAGGGGCAAGCAAAAATGTCTCTAAATTTTGAATTCCCACGAGAACGATTTCCCTCCACAGTTTCAAATATAAAACGTAGTTAATTATTTCTGATTTTGACATCCATACAGGATTCCCAAACAGTCATCTAGGTATTCGACAACTGATTTACCTGAAGTTCAGAAATAATAAACGCGATATGCTCTCCAAACAGAAGGTTTATTTCTTATATATTTTACACTTAATTTTTTCTGGTGCAGGAAGAGGAATTATTGTTAATTTATTTTTTCAATAAAATTTTTTGCGGAGAGCATTTTTTTTTATTATTCCAACCACATTTTGACGGTTCTTAATCTTATTGGACAGCGTTTTTGGCATCAAGATGACGTATCCTGGCGGGAATAGTACTTGGCGCAAAAGTTATTCATACGCTTTTGAAATTTGCTTACCAAGTTAATTAGAGACAAGTAAGGCGAAAAAATTTAAATAGATTGTTATAAATGTAATTTTTTTTATATAATTTAATATATTTTTTTATTTAACAATATTTTTCCTAATCCTAAATTTAATAATAAATTAATAATCTCAAACAATTTAAAAGTATTGACATTTTTAATGATTTAATAACCTTTTTATTTAAAAAATAATTTAACTATTTAATGATTATTTGCTGAGGGAAGAGACATTGGAATTTTCAGAGGAGGTAATGTAAAAAAATATATATACTTTATTATTTATTTATTTATTATTACAATAAAGTAACAAATGGGGCAAAATCTTTATAAAAAAAGTGAGAGGGAGGGTGGAGGTTATAAGATGCCCAAACTTTAATTGATAAATCAGTGCTCTGTTAAAACAAAATATTAACCCATCACCCGCTGGTATATGGTAGACGCAATGGTCAAAATAAATGCACATAATTAAATTATTTACATACCCACCACTATTTTCCAATTAAAAATTGGCTTTACTTAAAGACACAAAATTTTAAGATCAAATAAAGCGGAAATTATCTTTCAGAATGTATGGTGTGAAACTACGTTCAACTAAAAGTTAAACAAATCTACTTAATAGTTTTGGATGTTAATGGGTTAACCCTGTATATCCTGATGGTACATTTAAGAACCATTAAAGAAAATTGAATGCAAAATTTATTTAATCTGTCTATTAATAAAAGTAGATTGTATTTTTTCATACAAAATAATTTGCTGGATCACATTCAGTAAGCAAAAGAAAACAGTCGAAGCTAAATACTTTTTGATTTGGTTATTTTCTCAACCCTTTACCTCGGTAACAGTGTTGCCAGATGGGCTACTTTTTTAAAATTCAGATTCCTGATTGGCGCTACTTTTTTGAAATGGTAAAATGACATATTAATTAAGGCGAAAACAAAGGTAATTTTACCGTTTCAAAAAAATGGTGGCAATCAAGAAATCTGAATTTAAAATGAAGTAGCCCACTGGCAACACTGCTCGGTAAACCCTTTTATACTATTATCCGCTTGAGGGGCGGTGGGATAAAATATATCCCACCTAATTTAAACAAGATTATCACCAGAAAATTTTAACTAAATTTTACTTTTTTAACTTTGGAGGAAAATAGGAGGAATATTGCATTTCATTATTTGAAAATAAAATTTTTCGATTATTCCGCTGAGATTTCAATATTTAGAGACATTTTTGGTTGTCCCTCAAGGGGTTAAAAATTGTATACGAAAAATGTGTAACTACAAAACACTTATCTGTTACAGATAGACTCACAATTAGTGTTTCCAGTGGGCTATATTTTTTAAATTCAGACTTCTTGATTAGCACCATTTTTTTGAAAAGGTAAAATCCCCCTTCTTTTCGCCTTAATTTATATATCATTAAATAATGCGAATTTTACCATTTCAAAAAAGTGGTGCCAATCAAGAAACCTTAGTTTAAAAAAAGTAGCCCAGTGGCTACACTGATCACAGTACATTATTTACACTGTTCTTACAATGGAGTTATGAATAAAGAGGAGGCGACATATAGTGTATTGTCTACCAGTTGTGAGTGAAGTAACTGGGGAAGTTGTCACAATATGGTGGATGATTTTTTTGTATCGGATAAACAGTTTCTGATAACCGACGAAGCAAATTTCCCCAAGAAAATTTCAAATAGAAGACTTTGCATTACTTTAGCGGTTCTTTTCATGAATATTTCAGCCGTATAGAAAACAGAGCAATTTTTTTTTCAAGTTTTAGAGAGTGATAATCCTTTGCCAGGGTTCTTACGTATCAAGGGATTTAGGATATTTTAATTGCTTTTTATCAGATATTTTGTAAAGTACTGGTCGTTATACCTGAAGATACATTTTTTTTTTCATTAAGTAAGGCAAAAGTTTCTTTATGAAAATTCTGGTACAGAGCCCCTGGACGTCCTTCAAGCGTACGAACCCTGTTCGCATAACAGATTTTCGCTTTTTCAAAAGATTTCATCTAAATTTATCAACCCCTGAAATTTCTTCTTCCCTAATTTTTGCTCCACCTGCACGCAAAGTTTAAAATACATGCAAGCTATTATTATAATTATAATTATTATTATTATTCTCTATTTGTATAAATAAATAATGCATTTTCCAAAATTCCCGACCTTCTAAGTATACTGTTTCCTATTCCGGACATTCCTATGACAAAATACTATTTGATGATTTCTTGGAAAAAGACATTACCCCCCCCCCCCCCCAAAAAAAAAAAAAAAAATACTTTGAATGACGTATAAAATAACCTCGATAGTTATTTTGCCAGCAAATCACAAATGTTTTGGAAAAAGGCAATTTGAGGCTTCAATAAAAAGTTCGTTGAATAGAATTGCACTAATATACGTCCATAAAATCTTCCTGTTTTCGAAATTTCACATTGTTCATTTATTGCAAAAATCGAAAGAAACTTTTGGAAAAACCTAATATTTATTTTTCAATACAAGTGTTTCGTTTAAAAAATGTTTTTCTTACAATATTATAAGATTCTGCGGATAGATAAAGTGAAACCTTCTTTTAGCAAATAATGGTGTACAAGCAACAGTACGATCATCACTCCATAAAAATTGCAGCTAGCTAGTTCAATGGATTTTTGCAGTGTAAGTCACATAGCTTATAACTGCTGTCCCCACCGTTATTTCCAAAAAGTTTTCTTGGTATTATTCAATTAATGAGATATCTCCGATAAAATACGTCACATTTTCCTGTTCTAAAATACTAGCAGTCAAAAATCGTAGCGTGTGATTTACAAGTAGTCATGGAAATAGCCTGTTACAAGAAAAAATATATAAATTTAAATTCCAGATAACTTTTTAGAGATCAGAAAAATTTCATTGTAAAATATTAAAGTACTAATTCTTTCTGTTTGCTTCTTACTTTCTTTTAGTTCTTTTATGTTGATGGTTTCCTAGTTTCAAGAAAGTCAATTGTTGAGTTGCTCGATGACAGTTTGCAAACCAATATAAGACACTCTGTCGTAGGATCTCCCACTGCGAATAGCAAGAATGGAGTTACGAAGAAAGAGGAGGAGATACATAGTGTATTCTCTGCCAGTTGCGACTGAAATAACTGAGGAGTTTGTCACAAATGGCTTCTGATTTTTTACACCCGATCAACGGTTTCACATCCGCAGATATAAGCTTCTACCAGTAAATTTCGAATAGAAAATTTTGCCTTTTTTTAGCGGCTACTCATGCAAAATGTCTTTTACGAATATAATTAAATGTTCTATACGTTACCACTGGTGGTAGTTGGCTCGGGTATTATGTCTTTTACCATAGCTGCCAACATCTTACGCTTTTTTGTACCTCAAAAATTTTATAGTAAATTTTACCTTTTTAAATCGCCGTAATCTGCCGATTAAACAAGGCAAAATTTTCTATTATTTTTTTCTGGTACAGAAAAGCGGAAGAGTCGGCAGCTAAGCTTTTACCGATACCGAAATGAGGTTGTCACAATATGGCTGAAACGCAGACCTCTTTACAGCCGAAGTAAACTTCCACAGTGAAAATAGATACTATATGTTTTCTACCATAATTATGAGTGAAATTCTGCTTTAAAAAGACGTTGAAATAAGCAGAAATTTTCTATTCAAAATTACTTGTGGACGATTGCCCAGCGATAAAGAATCCCTACGAAACCGGTTATAGTTGAAGCTTCACCATTTTGAGGATATGCCAATTCGTCTTTGTTCATTGTTCCATGACAGGCGACCATGAAGTTCTATCATCTTAGCCCTTTTCTATTTAAAATACCGTCCAGAACTTTTGTATCGTAACTTTTGAATTATTTTAACACGGAATGTCTGTCACTAAATAAAACAGAAAATGAATTGACTGATCTGACCGGATATTACAAGTAGTAAATAAAAAAGGGGCTAAATTGTGAACACTGTAATCAGCGGGCGAGTATTTATTCTTGGGAAACGATTGGGGCTCACAATCACTACTATTTCCGAACAGTAATATTCGTCTTATTTATGGCGTAAAGTTTGCTCTAAAAGATACAATAAGTATGTTCAGAAACAGCTGTATTCCCCGAATAGGGTTTTCTGACTAGCGAATTATCAGTCGATATGACTATGGATGCCATTTTAGCCTTGTTTATTTATTAAGAAATTCCGAATTAATATCGCACTTTCGACAGAAGAACTTTTATGCTCTCAAAAGGGCTAAGATTTCCTTAAAACAACATCGTAGTTAATCTTTTAGTAGGTAACTTTAAAATTTTCTTCGGACTACCATAGATACCATCATCTCTTAATTATTCTGGACACTGATGGAAGACAAATAAGTTTTCAAGCACAAATTTTATTATGTAAGAAATTTTAAAATTAAATCTTATTTTTACCTTATTTTGAAAAAAGCAGCCCCTCAATATACTTTCCGGTTTTAAATATGTCTGTCTAGTATCATACTCAGGAAAAAATAAGAGGTACTGGAATCTATGGAATACCTATGTAACTTTTTATATCAGTAGCAAAAATCGAATTTTCATTTCGGAGACATTTGCAAAAACAAATTTTGAGAAAATTCACGCTTGTCGAAAGAACTTAAGATAGCATGCTAGATGAAAGATTAAATATAAAGTGGGTGCCTTTCATAGAATTATACTAAAACATAAAACTAAATAAAAATAAGTGTATTTGTCGATATTTAAAAATAAAAGAGATTAGCACAAAATGCTCTTGGCGAGAAAAAATGTCGCACAAGAATAAACACTTTTTTCTTGCCATTTACAATAATTATGCAGTAAATTCTTTTCACCAGATCGCCTTTAACCCCTCAAGGGGCGGTGGGATAAAACATATCCCACCTAATTTAAACAATATTCTCACCAGAAAATTTTAACTAAATTTTATATTTTTAACTTTGGAGGATAATCGTTGAAGGATTGCTTTTCCTTAATTAAATATAAAATGTTTCGATTATTTCGGTGATAATTCAATATTTACAGACATTTTTGCTTGCCCCTCAAGGGGTTAATAATATTTTTCTGCATGACAGTTTTTCTCGCAAAAGCATTTTGAGCTAATCCCTTTTTTTTAAATGTCGACAAATACACTTATTTTTATTTAGTTCTAGGTTTTAGTAACATTCTGTAAAAGGCAGCCATTTTACATTTAATCTTTCATTTAGTGTGCTAGCTTGAGGTTTATCGGCAAACGTGAATTTTCTAAAACATTGTTAATACAAATGTCTCCGAAATGAAAATTCGATTTTTGCAACTTATATAAAAAGTTATTCTTTCAAGATGTCTCTTATTAATTTTATGATACACATTGAAAATACTACAGGGGTATTCCATAGATCCAATGTCACTTATTTATTCCTCAGTATTATACAAGACAAGCATGTTTAAAACCGGAAAGTATATTAAGGGGATGCTTTTTTTTCCCAAGAAGGTAAAAACTAGATTTCATTCTAAAATTTATTACATAATGAATTTTATGCTTGAAAACATATTTGATTGGTATCATTATTTGTATTCATATATTTTAATATGATTTTTTCCGTTTTGAGTCGATCTTTGATTTTCTGTTGTAAATGTACTGCGAAAAAACAGTACATGCGTACTCCATAGACACCGATTCTCATAACAATAGAACGCCCGGAAATTTTACTCAAGTTTCACAAAAATGTTTAACAGCAGAATTTTTATTTAAGATTATTTGACTGATTTATTTAAAGTAAATCTGCCTGGTTTGAGTTTAACTTATTTTATGAAAGAATTTCTGGTTCCAGTTGACATTTAATAATACGGTTGGAGTAGGATCGACTCCTTCCGGGCGTTCTATTTCTATATTTAATGACAAATATAGAGAAGAATGTTATAGAAAATTTCTGTATTAACGAGAAATTTCGAAAAAAAAAAAAAAAAAAAAAAAAAAAAAAAAAAAAAAAAAACCTCCAAACTGCAAAGACTATGTTGCAAGTTTTGGCCTTTAATTTTTTCACGAATTCCAAATTTCATTTTTTTCAAAAATTCCAAATTGCCTTTTTTGTTTAATTTAATGACAGACAGTGATTAAATAAAGTAAAAAATTTTCTTTCGAAATTCCAGGTATTAGTTGAGAAGTTAAATATAAAAACAAATGCCAAACTTCCAACACTGATCAGAGAACACAGCTATTTCTGAATAGCAATTCTCATCCTAATTAAAACAGAATTTCTGCTCTAAATTTTGGGAATATTAGTATTCGGAAATAGAAGTAACTATCAGCCCAAGTGTTCCTAAAAATAAATAGTGGGTAAGTGTTGATAATTTCGACCATCCTACCACAATTTTTATGTAATATTTTTTTGTCTTATTTAATGACAGACATTCAGCCACAAAATGAAACAAAAAATACAATTAATAAATTCCTTTTAATATTTGGAATACATATGCGGATTATGCTGGCAATAACTGCTGTTCACAACACGAAATTTTAAGTGAGGATTTAGAGCGATTTAGTCGCGTTTTTCAAACAGTGAACGAGTTACCATACCACCGTCTTTTCTTGAGTCCAAGACGTCTCTCATATGAATTCCAATCCCTACAGTTCGGAATAACTAAAACTTAAATATTTTACAAATAATTTTTTCTGGTGAAAAAAATTAAATTATTGGCGTTTTTAACCATTTGGAAAAATGGTTATTGTTCGCTTTCAGGGTAGGAAATCAAAAACATATCTGAAGCGTTTTATTAGTTGAATCCGCATTTTATTCGTTTTCTGATTGGTCAACAGTGTAATCTGTATTTTCCTTTTACTTTCAACAGAGATGGATACTTCTGTTGCCACTATGACAAAAAAGTAATAAAAACTACCAAAAAAATTAATTACTGAGAAACAAATTGAGGTACAGCTTTTAAACAAATTGCATTTAAAAGTACATTTTTTTTCTCTATACGACGGTGTAAAAAGTAATATTGTGGGATGTTTAGAAGTTTAAGAATGAAATTTCATTTAAAATTGGCCGTCAGATTTCTTGGAAATCTGACGATGGAAAATCCTTTTCCCGAACAGCCAATGAAATGCTCGGATAATACGTAAGTATCAGCTGGATAATACGTAAGTTTCAGGAAATGTGACGAGTTGCATGCGATTTTTGTCACTTGCAATTTTTACGTGTAATAACACCATTAATGTTTAATTCATGGCTAACGTAATGTATGATCAACTCCGTGCGATTTTTTATGTCTTAAATTTTAGTCTTTTAAAAAATAATTTTCCAAATGATTGTAATTTGTTAAATTGCTTTATTATTATTATATATATATATATTTTCCTATAATGGCAATATTATATTGAGGATTGTTCGCACTGGTGCCTAGTTACAGTGCATACCGTTATTTGATAAAAAATCATCGACATATGTACGCGCACAATCTTGCAAATCAATAAATTGAAAAAAAACCTGGTATTCAAAATAAGTACTTGCGCAAACACTGAAGAGGTTTTTCTAATAGCCTATCAGACAATTACAAAAATGTCAAGTTTTGAAATTAAGTTATAATAATTTTTACTTCATTGCACCTTAATTTGAGTGATTTAAAGAAAAAATACCGGTCTTTCTAACACTTCACTTGACGAACATGCGTAACAATTGGCGTTAATATATACATGTAGAAGCTAGTTAAATCGTTTGATTAATATTTATGTTTTGGATTCTATTGGATGACAATGGGAAAAGTGGGAAATTAATGCAGGCAATCTCACATGTATTTTAAAAAATATTTTTCGGTTTATTTTTAAATTTTTCGCGTAACAGATACCAACTATTTATCTCCTTGTCATAATCTGGTGGGACAAAATATATCCCACCTAATTTAAACAAGATTCTCACCAGAAATTTTTAACTACATTTTATACTTTTAACTTTGCAGGAAAGTCGTTGAAAAATTGCTTTTCCTTATTTAAAAATACAATTTTTCCAGTGAGAATTCAATATTTAGAACCATTTTTGCTTGCCCCTCAAGGGGTTAATATGCCATGTGAAATTTGTGGTATGATTTCGCAGATCCCTTTCTCTATGTTACAGATTTATCACACTCGAGTGACATCCTCCCTCTTGTTATGACAACACATTTTCTGCAACTGTCGAATTTGAACTATTTATAAGTAAAAAAATAAATTTTACACGTGGTTTATAACTTACTGGTATAAATTGAGTAAAACAGTTAAGATTTTGATAGTTTTTTTAAAAACCAGGGTTGCCAGTTTGGCCTTCATTTTTATTCATAAATTTCGAGTTCAGATCAGAAATTAAGAACTGTGTTTTATGCTTTGTTTACTGAGCTACATTTAGCGTTCATATAAATTTATAATTCTTCTTTCGAAATTTTCTGTGAGAATTTGAAATTTCTAAACAAAATAGGAGGCCAAACTGGCAATCCTGTTCCACACTGTTGAACTAAAAAAAGGAGTTAAATATTGATTACTAACCGAATTAAAAAAGAAATATATATTTTATTAAGCTCATTGTATGTATCTGGAATGGAATTATTTTCATTTATTAGATGTGTCGTAATTAATTTTGCCATGTGTCCCGCGCAAATGGCCTCTCCAAATAGTCTGTACACCAATATTTTAAAGAAGTTTTCTTCACCTTATCTAATAACAGAATTATCTGCGATTATAGAAGAAGAAATACACTGTAAGAAATTAGTAGTGTCCGAAGTATTTAAAGCTATGTTTCACACCGAACACCGAGCAACACTAGGCGCAATTAATGGATGAATCACCCCCCCCCTGCACACAAGGACAGCGCACTGACATGAAATGGTGGGTACTGTGATAGGCGCTAATTTCTTCAGCGTTTGTACGGTCCCTTAAATTGAATTACCAGTATTTTCTAAAAATATTTTTGCCTTCTTTAATCCTAGAAAGAGAAGACGGAAAATATTTTTAGAAATAACTGGTATTAAAATTCAAGGCCCCGTACAAACGTTGAAAAATATTTGCTACAACATTTAATTTATTTTGTCGCAGTGTAGGTTTCTTATTCAGGGACCAAAGGATTATCCCTAATTTGATATTCTCCAAACTACTATTCAGTAAAAATTGATTTAAATATATGTTAATATCCGTTTTCTAGGTACACCAGAAAAATGAATTGAAAATTTTTTAAATGAAGGAACTTGGAAGGATACATTTAAACTATAACATTAACAGGAGCTACTTTTCAGGAGAAATATCCCCCTTTATAATGTACTTCAAAAAATAAGCAAGTTCGTATTTTCTAGTAAATTCGTTTATAAATTCTGGTCTCAGTACAACCTTTCATCAGTACATAAACAAAATTACTCCGCGCTGGATAAGGTTTAAATATTGACTTTTGCGAGAACAAAACATCTGACAATGTGTTAATGTATTACGATTGTTAGACATAAGCATTTAAAATGGCAGTTACGAAAGCAAACTGCAAGTTCAAAAAGGTTGAAACTTCTAACTATAATAACTTTTCATTAAAACTGGTGAAAAAACATTTTCATTTTAATTGACTGTGAACACTGTCGATATCGTTACATTTCGATATCGAAGAATGTAGTTTGTTTCCTTGCCACAAATATTCTTCCCTATTGTTGTCTGCGATACCAACGACTATTTTTGATATCGAAGCAGTGTCGACATCATTGAAAATGATGCCCTTGTGTTTATTTAAATTTGAAATACAGCAATTTTGTAAGTGTTATTCCAAAAATTCTTCGGATGTCGAATTTGAGTAACTCCGCCCCAAATAACACCTTTAAATGAGTTTTATAAATTTCTACACATATTTTTGTAAATATTTATATGGGTGCCCAACGCACACTTTCGGCATTTATATATAATATAGGTGCACATATGAAGATTTTTTTTACAAAAAAAATGATAATTTTCATATAACCATAAGTTATGATTTTTATTTTTGTAAAAAAATTTATCGCTATTTCACACAGTTTTTATAAACAGAAAATTATACAAAAATTCACAATTATGCATATTTAATACGAATACAATCTCAGTTAATTGCATGAAATTCGGTGCAGTAGTTTTTGAGGAAATCAGTTTTTTCAAAATTGGAAAAACATTTTTATCTCATAAAGTAACTATGTTTATACGTTGATAATATGGGAAATATATATGGCAGATAGGTAGCACATCTGGGAAAAAAATCAGGAGATTTGATTGAAAGGAATGTTTCCAATGCTTATCCGGATATGTCCTTTCCAATTAAAATTTTGGAGAATAGGTCAAATGAACAAGTTTGAGTTACTATAAATCCCTAATGATAGATAAGTCATTCTATGTTCTTTTTATACTGTTTATTTACGTTAACACGATTTCTGTATGAAAATGTGGAATTTTGTAAGGGATTTTACACCAACTTTCTAATATGCCAAAATTACGAAAACTGTGTACACAGTTATGTTTCTAATCCCAATACAAAATACTAAAATTTTTAGCTGATTACAATAAATTAAAAAAAATAATTTTAAAAAATTTTCCGTTAGACTGGCGCGTGTGTTAAGTAGCCAAATATAATTTATTGTTAATATAATTTATTAGGTAATTATATGTCAATTTGCGATCGGTAAAATATCCCAATATTCCAATCTGTTAAAATAGAGGACTGCTT
Source organism: Maratus speciosus (assembly GCA_963932465.1). NCBI lineage: Eukaryota > Metazoa > Arthropoda > Arachnida > Araneae > Salticidae > Maratus > Maratus speciosus. The sequence goes on from OZ010794.1 coordinate 192,606,038, forward strand.
TAGTTACTACTAAAATATTAAAAAATGAATTTTATTATTATATCATCAGAAATAGGTTCTATAACTTTAGTAACAATATAAAATGTTATATATAATGTGCACCCAAATTTAACTTTTGAGATCCACCTTATCAGAATTTCCTATGATAGGGTAACTCTAGAATAGATGGCCATAGAGGAGAGATGGCCAGTCTAAATATTTCGAAAACTTGATTATAGTTGGAACATAAATTTTATTCGTATGAAATAGTTCAACGAGTTTATTTATTGCGACGTGCAGTTATGTTTTTCGATTATAAAAAGTAAGTGTAATTTTAATGTTTATTTAAATTAGTGGCTGAATATTTTTTTGACTTTGGTATCTGAATGTTTTTGCAGTACGGTTGTTATATATATTTTTTACTATATGGAGTTTTAAGGCACGTACATAGTTTAATCTTTACTTCTAAGACTAAAACAAAGACGTACAGTGGCTATCGATGCTTTAAATTTGGCGACTATCAGTGCTTCAATTTCAGGAGAGATGGTCACATGATTTCGAGGAGAGATGACCACCATTAATCAATATTTCAAAGTTTTACGGAGTGATCATTTTAACTAAATATAATTCAATTTAAAATAAATATATAACGTTTATGTTTATAAATATATTATTTGATGTAATTGTTTAAATTTTAACTAATAGAAATATGTTAATAATAATATAATAAGACCTAACGATTTGTTCGTTTGAGAAAATACTGAAAAGGTAGGAAACTTTCATAACAGAAATTGATAAAGTTAATAAATAAACTAAACTAGGACTTCCCTCAGAGGGATTAGTCTGAGCGATATTACTGAGAACATATATTTAATAATAACATGTGGAAGCAAAGAAAATGAGATGTTATCTTTAATTGTCCATATACTGCGAAAAATTGAAATGATGAAAATAAACGAATTGTAGAATTACAAAATCTTATATATAAATTCGTATACACTGTTTTAAAAAATGGGAAATCAAACCATTCAAGACAGCCATGCATGAATATAAAATTGAAAGTACGCAATATATTAAAAGTAAAATAGAAAATGAAACTCTAATTTACTTATATCGGAATTTTAACTGTATAAAATGATGTCAAGAGCATAATCAGACGCTCCGCACTAATTTGAGTAACTTTAAATGACAAATATATGATGTTTAAAAAGAATGGACTATATTTTATATGGTGTGTGCTCCCCCGGAATAGTTAATATTGTACAATATCTGTTTTCCACGGATGCAATGAGGTTGTCGATAACATTTAATGAATTCTCTTCTCAAAATCTAATATAGTATCAAAGTACCGAATACATCAAAAGTGGCATGCAATGCTTCGTTAGAGTGTGTTTTAGATATGCTCGATCGGATTTAAATGATGAGGGTATGCTGGCCACTACATACGCTGTATTGTTTTGTTTTCAAACATATTCTGCACAAGTTGAGCTGTATTTAGCATGTATTAAATAAAAGAAATCGGCAATGATTACAACATAAAGTATGACACAAGATCTGAATATATCGTCTGCATAACTTTTGAGCTGTCAAAGTGTCATTTGAAGTAATTTACAAATCCATACATATTTATTCAGCAAATCATGCAAGCTAACATACGCCAATATGAACCCGATTACAAAATTTCACCAGAATATGTTAATATATAAAAAATCTACTAATGATAATTGAGAATATGACCTTATGATAAAATGTCTAGAAAAATGAATCGATAAAAAATTCATATCACATTTAAAACGGCACTTCCCTCTGTTAGTGGCCTTGGCGAGAGAGAGAAAAGCCTAGAGAAGGAACACTTTAACAAGTACTTTTGGGCAACCTACTCACTGTTTCATACACATCTTTATTCAATATTTACACAATTTATTTAATGCTAGGTCGGTATCTATCAGTTTTGTTGCATTTAAATCGCATGTTTTGCGGAGGAAATGCAGCATTATGAAATATTTAAAGTTGCTGTACCTAATAATTCTAAATTAATGGTAATTGAGATCGCTTTCCGTCAATTTCATCTTTTTAAATTTTAAATTTTTTAGAAACCATTCATAGAGACAATTGTATATTTTAAAACTAACCCGAAGCAAAATTTCAAGATTTTTGGCTCAGCAGTAACAGAGAAATAGAAAATTTTTGAAAGTTTTTTGTTTCTGCACTGTTTTTTATAGTGACATTTTTAGAAATTGTTCTATTGCGAGAATTTACGTCATGGTAAATACAGCCATGTCAATTTTCATGTTTATATTCCTAACAGTTCCATGTTCTTTGTTACTCAGATCATCTTTAGATCTTTTTCCGCTTTGTTTAGTCTTTCTATTTTTTAGAATTCGTTCTACAACGAGCATTTACATCTTATTAATTACTACCATGCCAAAGTTCTAGTTTCAACCCCCAACAGTATCCCAAAAATTTCAGTATTCCAAATAAATCATAGTTTAGAACCTTTCTAGAAATTTTTACGTTTATCCGTCAAATTGAACCTTTTAGAGAGCGTTCATTACGAGTATTTACATCTTAAAAGTAACTACCGCACCAAATTTAAAGTTTCTAACCCAATCAATATCGCAGAAATCATAATTTTAGAACTTTTTTGCTCCTGCAGCGATGTAGGTTCTTGCACTGACATAAAATAGTCTTTTTTTCGGAGCAGAGATGGCCACCAACATTTTTTTAAGTTGGCTATGTAGTTTCAGAGATAACACCTCACAAGCGCACAAGCATTAATAATATTATACACTTTACAATATTATAACGCTTTATAATATTAGCATTAGATATAGAAGATACAAAAGCCATTTATCTGTTAAAAACTAAAGTGCCCGGCGTTGCCCAGAATTTTAAGGATGTTTGTTCTGAAAAATCAATTTCAAAATTTAACATACAACACAAAACAAACATTAAAAAAAGCAGTCGAAATGTTGTTGAATGAATCATATGAAAACGCTATATAAAAATGTATAAATGTATATAACAGACGCAAAAGAATACAGCTATAAATGAACTTATTTCAATTTATAATTGGAGCAATAATGTTAAAATACGCCAATATTTCCCTAATCGGGTTTTCATTATGCTTCAACACATTTTTCACACTCATATGACGTTATACTATATCCACCATGCCCTTTATATTTCCAATATGACGTAATATTTTCCTCTTTCACGTGGAAACCTTGAAATATAAAAGTTATGAAGTTATATTCACTTTCATTTAAATTCGACAAACCATTTATTTAATTTTCATATTTCACGTGAATATCTTGCAATAGAAAAGTTATGACGAAATATTCATCTTTTTTTTTAAATTCGGCAAACTATTTATTTCATTTTCATTTTTCACGTGGAAATCTTGCAGTAGAAAATTAATTGTTGTAGTAATAATTTTATTGTGTTTTTTAATTGTTGGCAACTGCTTTAACGAAAAATGTTTAAATTTGATAAGAAATTGCTGTTAAATTGGTGTTTTTTATTAATTAAAAATTAACTATAAGTTATTTCGATTCCGGATTACTTTAGTTGTTCGGCCATGTTTTAATACACATCTATGTATCTCTTCACAATTTTGGCTTCCAAATTGTGGATTTTTTATAGAATTACAAACAGACAGATAGACAAGTTTTCATTTTTATATATCTCTCTATTCTATGAAAAGTAACTAACGCTGTCACCGCCGCCGCCGGTTTTGAATTTTTTGTGACCGGAGGTCTTTCTTCGTTAATATTAAGAAAACTATTGCATACAAATATATGAAAATCGGTGGTATTATAGCGAAATGTTTGATCAACACACTAATGCATATAGTTTTCAAATCGAAGAATTATTTTAAGAGATATTTAATGCTAAAGTTAGACAAAATCGTTCCATTAAAAAAATTTATAAGAGCAAAAGCTATACATGGGAATTTAATCATTTTTAGATCATTTTATTCAATAGAAGATCCCGGTCTGCAGATTTCATTAATTTTTTTTTTTTTTTTTAATTTGACTCATTTTTTGAGGTTTTATTTCTATTTTAAATTCAAATATTCAGCATTTTGACAAATATTTTTTTACATATTTTAGAAAATGGTATTAATTTTAACTGTTGCCAACTGTATAAACTGCGCAAACAATAATGTTTGCTTCAAAAAAAAAAAAAAAAAAATTATTTACGCGTTATTATTATAATCAGAAAAAAAACCTTCAAATTACAATTAAATAATTAGGTATAAAAAAATTAGTTATAATTATTGGAAATTACGCCATAAAAACTATATTTACATGTAAATTTTAAAAGAGAAAGGATATTGTAAAATAAATTCATTAACATGCGTTAGAAATCTGAAATAGAACAAATTACGTAACTTATTATGCAAAATGAACAAAAAATAGTATTGCAAAACAGTTTAAATTTAAAAATTGCGCGAGACAAAATATTAGAGGTTAAATATTAGATTTTTTCAAAATTTTATTATTTGTCGTTTGATGTGAGGTGTTCAGCTATAAGTATGAAAATTTTTATGTTTCAACATAATTAGGGGCTGAGTTAGAAAAATTGCTTTAAATACACAAGTTAGAGCCCAGAGGGTTAAATATTAGACTTTTTCAAAATTTTATTATTTGTTGTTTGATGTGAGGTGTTCAGCTATAAGTATGCAAAATTTCATGTCTCCAACTTAATTAGGGCCCGAGTTAGAAAAATTGCTTAAAATACACAAGTTAGAGCCCAGAGGGTTAAATAATAGACTTTTTCAAACTTTTATTATCTGTCGTTAGATGTGAGGTGTTCAGCCATAAGTATGCAAAATGTCATGTCTCCAACTTAATTATGGGCTGAGTTAGAAAAATTGCTTAAAATACAGAAGTTAGAGACTGGAGGGTTAAATATGACTTTTTCAAAATTTTATGATTTATCGCGTTATCGCAAGTTTTCAGCTATAAGTATGCAAACTTTCAATTATCCAACTTAGTTAGGGGATGAGTTAGAAAAATTGCTTAAAATACATAAGTTATAGCCCAGAGGGTTAAATATCAGACATTTCTCAAAATTTTATTATTTGTCCTTTGATGGGAGGATTTCAGCTATAAGTATGCGAAATTTCATGTCTCCAACTAAATTATGGGCTGAGTTAGAAAACTTGTTTAAAATACATAAGTTAGACCACAGAGGGTTAAATATTAGACTTTTTAAAAATTTTATTATTTGTCGTTTGATGTGAGGTTTTCAGCTATAAGTATGCAAAATGTCATGTCTCCAACTTAATTAGCGTCTGAGTTAGAAAAATTGCTTAAAATACAGAAGTTAAAGACCAGAGGGTTAAATATGACTTTTTCAAAATTTTATGATTTATCGTGTTATCGCAAGTGTTCAGCTATAAGTATACAAACTTTCATGTCTCCAACTTAATTAGGGGCTGAGTTAGAAAAATTGCTTTAAATACACAAGTTAGAGCCCAAAGGGTTAAATATTAAGCCTTTTTCAAAATTTTATTATTTGTCGTTTGATGTTAGATGTTCAGCTATAAGTATGCATAATTTCATGTCTCCAACTTAATTAAATTAGGGGCTGAGTTAGAAAAATTGCTTAAAATACACAAGTTAGAGCCCAGAGGGTTAAATATTAGACTTTTTCAAAATTTTATTATTTGCCGTTTGATGTGTCGTGTTCAGCTATAAGTATGCAAATTTTCAAGTCTCCGACATATATAGTTTCTGAGAACGGGCTCTGTGACAGACGGACAAACAGACAGACAAAGGAGTGAGATAGGTAGGGTTTCGTTAGATGGACGAAACTCTAAAAACATGCTGCGGATGACTGTAACAACATCCTAAAATTACATTACCATCAGCGATCTACCAATCCCGAATTTAGTTTATATTCGTTTCATATATTCTTATTCTTTTGTGCGGCCCTGTAAAATAATTATCAATATTATATACAGTAAAACCTCTGAATAGCGGACACCCCGAGAATGTTGAATTTGTCCTCTATTTAGAGGTGACCGCTACTGAGAGTAAAACATGTACAGTTATTTAAGAGTTGGTAATCGAAAAAATGTCCGCTAAATAGAGGTATCCGTTAATCGGGTGTGTCCGCTATGGAGGTTTTACCAGTAAAACTTCTGAATAGCGAACACCTCGGGAGGGCAGAATTTGTCCTCTATTTGGAGGTGTTCGCTACCGAGGCTAAAAAATGTACAGTTATTTAAGGGTTGGTAATCGAAAAAATGCCCGCTAAATAGAGGTGTCCACTAATCGGGTGTGTCCGTTATGGAGGTTTTACTGCATAATAATATCATCCTTTACAAGAAAATTGCATGCTGTATGATAGACAGACAGACATCCAGAGAAAGATAACCTCCGGATCAATAAACACTCATGTCTTTTGTTTTAATAATCCACAATTGTATGTCATACAACATGCCAGATTTTATACAACAGGCTAAAAACGGTCACCGTGGTACGGAATACTGTATTATTATTTGTTTGCCCACCAAAACTGGTTGCCACGGGTTGTTGCAAGGTTTGTGATCACGTGGTTGAAACTGATCTATTCAATATTACTGCGTGCGTATTTTTTTTATTTGCTCCATGTGTTCAAACCAGTTGTCTACGAAAACATCAACCGGTGAAAGTGACGCACACCAAATTTCTGTGACGTATGCTGATAAATCGTGCTTTTTTAAGAGTTTTTTCTATATAATTTTTAAACGGTTTGGAACTTATTTTTCATAGTAGGTGCATTCAGTAGGCGACCCTCTTAGGTACCTTCTGGTGCAATCAGAAACGAAATCCGACAAATATTTTTTGAGTTATGCTTGACGAAAGGTTTTTATTAGGCTTTTTTTTTAGTAGGACATGGCGTTAATATCCATCCTAGTAGTAAAGTGTCCGGACAGTAATATTTCGCTGAGTATTAGCCTTCGCTTCGCTCAGACAATTAACATAATAAACCTAAAATTAACGCGAGTAAAAATAACCACGACACTTTCAGTTGCAAAGAAAACGAAATACAATTAAAATTATCAGATTCAACTGAATCCGAGTAAATAGAATTGGATTAGGATCACTGTGTTGGTTGTTCAAAATAATATAATATCACATCCAAAAAGGATGTCTGGATACAATGCGTAAGGTATCTGAAGTGGTTCCACGAAACGTGCACAAATAATCACGACCTTTGCCGTTTTACGAAAAGTGAAGTATTGAAATTATACTTCAAATTTTGTTTATTCGAGTTTTATTCACCCATTTTCCATCATATAACTGCATCTTTACAAATTGCTATAGTTTTTTCATAATTAACTATATGAAATGTGTTATTTTTTTGCTATTTAACTTCACTTTTTCTTTCTTGTATTGGATGGCCATCTCTCCTCGGCTTGAAGGAGAAATTGCATCTGCCATTTTAATTTCAATTTTGTTTAACACTTTTTGTTTGCAATATTTAATTATTTTTTGCATAAAATATGATAAGTATATGTATAAAAATTCTAAATATGTATAAATATTTCTTGTATTTGCATTCTAGGAATTTTTATTTCAATCTTTAAAAACTATGGCCATCTATCCTAGAGTTTCCCTATATATTTTAATAATAATAAACTTATTCGGTGAGCTCTAGAAATTCGTTGTAAAAATATTTTACAGTATTTACATATTTATGCCAAATGACACGCATTTTCTTCAGTTGATTGGTAGACACACTAGTATCCCCTTATGTAACCACTAAAACTTAGATAAAATGAGGTTCTAAACATTAAAATTTTAATCATATGAGTTGACATTTTTGAAACTGTCTCTTAGTCTCGCATTGTAGCCTCTATAGCTTTCGTAAAATTACTTATTTTAGAGTCCCAATATTTCTTAAAAGAAATTTTTACCTTAATGAAGTACAATATTCTGCTATTAAATAAGACGAAGTTTTCTTATTATGAAATTACAATAACTAAATTAAGCATTAGTACGAAACCGGATCTATATAAAATTTCAACATATTTTTTTATCGAGACCAGAAAAAAATCATCAGAAATTTTATAAGAATTTCATCTTCCGACATTTGCATGCTTTGTAAAGGATGTTAAAATTTCTTCAAGAAAGACAGTTGGTGAGTAGATCAGCGACTGTTTATATCACGGAGTAAAAGAGGTGGAGGGGAAACTTAACAGGCATTACTCGCCGAAAACGCAACAAGTTGATTTTGGCAAATAAGGAGGGCGCTACAACCCGCATGTTGGCCATTCTTTTAGCTGAATATCATACGGCTGTATGTATAAAGAGCCGTACGTTAGAATTAAAAAAAATATTTTATGTTATTCGTTTATTTTTTATTATTGATATTACAAAGCATAAATTAGGATGGGGTATAAGTGTTTTGTTCCTGGATTGAAAACAGGTTATACCAGTGACATAAAAAAAAAGAAAAAATTAAGGGGAAATAAAATTGAGCTTGTTCTGTGCTTTACAGGTGAGAGATTTTTTTAGGCTTTAAAATAAAGCTATTTGCTTGTAATTATGTTTGAATTGAGAAATTTTTATCTTAAATCGATGTTAGTGTATATGTTTTTTAAATGTTATACTTAATGAACACTAAAAATTGCTGTGGGTAATTGATATGTACCTATCTGTCAAATGCCATTTAAATTGAGATTAAACCATTTAAATTGCAGAATTTTGTCCTGTTAAATTCTATGAAAATGGAAACAAAACTTCAAAAGAAATTAATAAAAGTTTCCTTCATTCTATTAAATCCTATCATACGTAATTAATTCAATGATATTCCATGATAGGTAATTATTGTAGGTTGCCATGGTAATTATTCTATTAAATCCTATCATACGTAATTAATTCAATGATACCCCTTGATAGGTAATGATTCTAGGTTGCCATGGTGATTATTCTATTAAATCCTATCACACGTAATTAATTCAATGATATCCCATGATAGGTAATGATTTTATGTTGCCACGGTGATTATTCTATTAAATCCTATCACACGTAATTAGTTCAGTGATATCCCGTGATAGGTAATGATTTTAGGTTACCATGATGATTGCGTTCCATTTAAGATGGAGTCCTATTATTTTCGTATTACTGAATTTAATGTATATAATCGTAATAAATTTTGCATTCATGCATTTTTGGATAAGAGCGAATCTAAAGGGTTTTTTTTTAATTTGATATTTTGTATGCTCTGACTTGAAAACATATAGTAATCTAAAATATACTGTTACATTTTTCCATAAATATTTCTGAAGTATTCTGGAAAATAATCTTAATTGTATGTAAGAAAAATCGGAATTTTTTGTAGAAATTGAGTCAGGTCTGATTTTTTTCTTTTTTTCTGCAAGGGACAGGCCGGGCCTGTTTTCACTGATTTTTGCATGGACAGGCCAGGGCGTGAACTTCGGAAATACAAACGGACCAGGCCGGGAAGAACTTTTAGCTTTTCCATCCGCCCGGTTTGGGCCAAGCCTAATTATTTCTCTTTCGGGGCAAGACGGGCCCGGGTCTGGAAATTCCGGTCCTCTAACCCCCCCCCCCCTCCCCTCCTCATTATAAGTAAGATTATATTAAAATCCAACCTTACGACTTTTGAAAAAATTAGTTCCTGTACAATGACCTATAATTTACACGTTTTCTTTCCCAAATAATTAAGATATATCAAAAGTTATGAATTATTAAATTAATCAAAGGTTATAAAATATACACGAGATTAAAATTTACTCAAAAATATTGAATAATACTTTTAATTTTTAAAAGTCGTAAGTCTATTTATTTCTTCGTGGCAGAATAATCCGTGATATTCAATGTTTATAAATGGCCTGCCTTCACTTTTTTTTTGTCAGAATGATCTCTGATTTTAAGTGTCTTAAGAAGCAATCAAAAAGCCAAGTGCCTTTAAAAAAATATGTATCTTATGAAGAAAACTGTAATTAATCAGATTTCTACTTGTACGACTTTCTTAAAATTCAAATTTTCTAGTAAAAAAATTTTAAATATCTGTGCTTTTCCGATTGAAAAGCATTGTAGAACAATCGACCGACAGCCTACATTCTACGGTGTCGCCACCTAACGGGGGAAAAACTGCATAGCAAAATTTTAACATTAGTTTCGCCTCCACCTTTTTTACTCCGTGGTATATATATCTGTGTAAGTTGTACAAAACTCGACGTCGAAATATCGTTCCGTAAATCGCAAGTTGGCCACGCAGTGTAGTCAGTTTATCCCTTTTTAGCTCACAGGCTATTAAAGCCTGGTAGCTAATGTGCCCGCCGGTTCTGTATGTATGTACGTAACATGATAACACTTGATAGAAATATCCGATTTGCTTCAATTTCTTTTTCTAGGTTCATGCTGATAAGGCGCTTTCTTGATTAGTTTCGGAGGTTCATTGGTTAAGTATAAAGGGGGGACGGAGCACTAATCATCCCCTTAACTTAGATAAATGGTTTTTTATGCAGAATTATCAGATTTTCTTCAAATTTTGGTATAATGGTTAATTTTGATAACGAGCTTCCCTGATTAGATTTGAAGGTTCATTGTTTAAGTCAAAGGGGTAACGAGGGATAATACCACCATTAATCCTGTGAGGGGCGCCGTTTGCAGTCTACAAACGGTTAATTTTAATGCCTAAATTGCCAAATGGCACCAGTAAAATTTTAGTAAAATGCCTTGCCCCTGAAAGGATTAATTTAAATAAATGGGTTTTTCTATCCGGTTTGCTTAAAATTTGGTATACCGGTTTATTCTGATAAGGCGCTTCCGTCGTTAGATTTGGAAGTACATAGGTTAAATATAAATGGGAAGGGGGCTAATTCCCATTAATTTAGATAAACTGGTTTTTCTTTCCGATTTGCTTCAAATTTGTTACATCGGTTTATTTCAATAAGGTTGATTAAGTAAAAGTCCATTCCCTGGTGTCAATTAAAGGCTGATTTGTTAAGTATAACGAGGGGTAACGTGGGGGGGGGGAATCTCTCCCTTAATTTATTTTTCGAGGGGCATTATTATTTGAAAAAAGCGTATAATATACGACTATTTTGAATAGCCTCTGAGCTCAATGCCATCAGTTTAAATGGGCACTTTTCTTTTTTATTATGAATTATATTTTTAATTTTTATCACACAATGTCTGTTATTACATAAGACGAAAATTACTGCGTAAAGTATCTGTTAGGATGATAGGAATATTAAATAGAAAAAGTGGCTAAACTGTCAAGAAAGTGATCAGGTCCGTCTATTTATTATTGAGAAACCATTGAGAGTGACAGAAATTCTGTTTCCGAATATTGTTATTCGCCTTATTTATAAGAGAAATCCCGTTATAAACAATGGAATTCAATAGTGAGCACTAGCATGGGGCCTACTCTACATATATATATATATATATTTAACTCCTTGAGGGGCAAGCAACTGCGTTCGTGTAATGCTGAATTCCCACCGGAAAATTAGAAAATTTTTATTTCAAAATAAGGAAAAGCAATTTTACGACTTTTTTCCACCAAAGTTAGAAAAGTAAAATTTCGTAATTTTTTTCTGCTGTAATTCTTCATTAATCGTAGGTGGGATAAAATATATCCCACCGCCCCTCAAGGGGTTAAAGATAATAGATACTAGACCAGAAAAATTAATAATTATATATATATGAATTAAATCATCTATTTTCTTTTTGTAGATTTTCAATTCCTTTGCTTCTAATGTTTAAGTAAGGCTGTTGTTGAGTAGCCCGCCGACGGTTTGGAAATGTGATATAAAAATCGTCTTAAATTCTGACTATTGTACAGTGAATAGCAAGGTAAGCTACCGCTGATTGGATGCTAGTTCTGCGCGAAAACACAAAAATGGTGACTGTCATTGGCTGTTTTTTATTAGCGTTTGTATGTTACCTTGAATTTGGACACCATTTTTTTTCTAAAAGTATTTTTTGCCTTATTTAATCTAAGAAAAAATAATTCGAAAATAGTTTTAAGATTATTTTAATTTCAAATCAAGGTACCGTACAGTCGTTGAATAAAAAATCCGCCTACTAATGCAGCCGTTTTTATGTCAGCGCGTAAACCTAGTATTCAGGGGGCGATGGGTGACGAAACAGTGTTGTTATCTTAGTTCTATTTTATTAAAAATACCTAGAAGAATTTATGAATTGTAATTTGTTTTCATTTTATCACGAAATGTTTACCATTAAGTAAGATGAAAATTAATGAACAGAAAGTCTGATAGTATGGTAGTAATACCCAATAAAAAAGCACATAAATTGTTAACACTATGACCGACCAAGAGCCGAATAATTATTCTTCGCTTTTCACTGGAGCTAACAGCCACTTCTATATTCCAATATTAATATTCGCCTTATTTATCACAGAAATTCGGCGTTATAAGGTGAGTATTACTGTTCATAAATAGTTGTTTACCGGACGATGATCGTCAATTTAACATTCTTTTTCTTCTGAAATTCCGAATTATTACCGGAAATTTCGAAAGAAGAATTTTTATGGTGCTGAAAGAGTTATAATTTGCTTTCAAAATTGTACTATTTTCTTAACCCCTGACCTCTGAGAAACTGGACTCTGACCACTTCTGGATTACCATCTTTGTCAATTTTAAGTAAACAATTTTCTTTCCCATCATAATACATTTCTCTATTAGTGTGCTTTTCCTCCTGTATTTTTCTCTGTATAAACTATTTTTAAAATTTAAAATGTATGTCATAATGTATACATACACTGTGCATCACATCTGCATAAGAGCCCTAAGAATTTAACCCTCTTACTTTCGTAACGTCCATTTGGGATACCATTATTTTCATAAGACTGATAGTATTACGCTTAACTATTTCATGTATTTTCCAGTTAAAGGCGATCAATACAATCAATTTTAGATATATTCCTACGTAGTTTATTGTGTAAAAAAATTATTTTTGTGACATATACTGACGATCGAATGAAAATACTGGTCTCATCCAATAATTACTAAATAAAAATGGTACAACAATTTTAATATAGGAAGAAAAACACAAAAACTGTAAAGGGTTTTAAGTATCAAATATAGTGTTTCACATACTTGTAGTAATATCCTTATTCTTTTTCTACATAATTAATCAGGTTGTTAGTCTATTGTGAGCTTTAGTACGAAGACATGTTACAAAAATAATTATAAGAAGAATAAACTATTGTTATATATATATTTTTTAATCTGAATGTAACACTTTTATTATTTGTCTACAGCCTTACATAAAAAAAAAAAAAAAAAAAAAAAAAAAAACTGACAGGGAACTGGAAAAACAATCCATATCGAACTATCCGCATTAAAAATAATATTGCTCTCATGGGGAACTCATGGTTAGAACCACTGATCTAAACAATTTGGAGATTGAGTATTTTTCATATTTTCTGTTTTAGCCGTATCTTTACTTTCAGAGTTTTCGGCGAGTGACTTCGATTTTTGGGGTTTTTTTCTTTTTCAATCGGTCTATTTTATTTTGTTCGTGAAACTGTTTTTAAAGAACAGCTTTAAAAACCATGAGATGGATTAGCTTTAGGAAGATTTATTTTTTTGTGTGGTTTTATTTGCATTCTATACTGTTCTAAAATACAACAAACCTGCTTTTGACCCTAGTTTTTCAAAATACGTATTTATCGTTGCAAAACATCAAAACTTTCATCACTTATATATATATATATATATATTTAAAACCACAAACAAATATCAAACTTCATCACTCACCATTTTTAAACTGAAATTGTACATCAAAAATATCAAAACAACCAACATAAACATTAAAACTTAAAACCAAACTTTAAAACCAAACTAAGGAAAATATTTATAACAGCAAAACAGAAAAATAGAACAGAAGGCGAACGGCATGGCTAAAGACATGCTCTGCAGGGTTAAGTCAGACTTTACGCATGCTACGTCCCCCTTCACTCGCCGAGACAAAAAAATGAAAAAAACATGAAAAACTAAACAGATCTACCGAATCCAACAAAATATCTTTCTATCTCATTAGATCAATTAACGCATCAAAACCACCATTCTCATCCATCACTGAGTTCAGTTCAGTTCCGTAACTGCTACTCTTAATAAATTCACTAGTTATTCTCTTGATGAAATTGCGAGGATAACCCTGTTTGAATCCTTGACGACAACAATCCAAAATGCCATTAATCATATCCTTAACTCTAGTACTCAGTCTTTCTATTCGTATTAAGTCGTTTCTTAGGACATTTCTTTTAACCGATACATGATCATTTGAATCAGAATATATCAGCTTTAAGGTATTAAAATTAAAATCATTTCGCTTGTCAAATAGCTTAGATATCAAATTTTCACTTTCTATGTTTAAGGTCACATCTAGAAAATTAACATTTTTACAATTTTGGGAGGAGGATTCCAGACTCAGAGACGTAGGATAATATGTAAAATCAATTTTTTCAATATCATTATTTAATTTGACTATCAAAACATCATCTATGTATCTGTAGGCTAATGTATTACTGTTTAAATTATTATTTCTTTCATATATATGTAAATAGATGTCGGCCAAAATAAAACTGCAAATCCCCCCCCCCCCCCCATTGGAATACCCTGAATCTGTTTAAATATTGTATTTCCATCGTAGAGGTAGTTTTCTTGTACTACCAACTGAAATAAATTCATGAAAAAATCACTATGAACATCCAAAGTACTATTTGTATTATAAAAATCTACTATTTTTTCTTTTAAATCTGTCAAATTAATTGTGTTATAGACGTCTTTAAGATCATAAGCGTATAAACTAGTAATATTTTTTAATTTATTCAGATTATCTAATAGTGTATAGCTATTTTTTTATAATAAATGACGTCTCCCCCCCCTATCACTCCGTTAAACACTCTTTCTAATACCCCCAGCAACTGTTATATATATATACAGGGTGTTCCGTTAAAGGGGTCCAATATTAATAGGGGTAATAGAGGAGATCACATGGAGCATAAATCAGTATATAAAGCCTGGTCGGATCTCAATAGTTTTCAAGTTACAGCAAATAGAATGAAAATTCGGAAAATTGTAAAAGAACCCTCATTGCTAAACTATCGATAATGCTACATAAAAACGAAGCACATATTTAGAAAGAGCAGAAAAAAACCTACAAAATGACATCAATTGTATTAAAATAGCAATATTTATTGACGAGTTACAAGCCCTGAAACAGTGAAAAAAGTACGAAATCCAATATACATCAAAATAGTTAATCGTTAATTCCAAAAAGACAATTCTAGCTACAACAAGGAAAATGTAGTAAAATTTGGTCCATTCCGAAAACTTTCGAAAAAGCTTACAATGAACCATATCGGTTTAATTGTGTGAGAGAAATTAATCAGTTTCTTAGTTACAACTCCGCTTTCTTTGACACTAGCAAAGGTTAAACTCCGCCCATCACGATTGGAAACACCGCCTTTTTAATTACTCTCAACTATACATTTTCGATCATGCTTCTTCTGAGATGCCACATTTTTAATTATTCAAGAGTTGAATGAACCAAAATAACTTTACAATAATAGCCTACATTTTAAAGTGGTCTTTTATTGATATAAAGCTTAAGTTAAATTCTTTAAAATTAAACTGGTGGTGAAAATTCGGAAATAATTAAAAATATTGCGATTTGTAACTATGCAAGAAGTTTCAGTACATGTTTTACATGGACAATTATTGTATGTATATGTGCATCATAATTTATGATAGGAAATAATAATAACAAATAGCATAATAATTTTATTAATTATAAATTTTAAAAAGACACTAAATTTTAAATTAATTCATACAAACTTTGTAATTTACAATTTGAGTACACCACAGTCTGTGACTTACAAAATACTGTGCCAAAAAGTGTTGAAAATAAAAGAAAAATGACAAATAAAGAATTACATTCCACGTACTTTATGACATATGTGAAGCATAGTCTTTTGGCCTGCGCTGCACAGTTCAATGTCGGAAGGCAGACGAACGGACATTATTATAATAGGTGTTCGAAGTTGCGCCCATTAACAGAATCGCACAGCCGACAACGACGTCGTAAAGATTGGCGAACACGCCGAAAAACTCCGACGGAGTTGGGAATGTCTCCTGCAGCGACAATGATTCGCGCTAGTAAATCCTCCGGTGTATCCACAGGCGTTTCATACACCAGCGATTTAAGGTGTCCCCAAACAAAAAAGTCTAACGGAAAGTCTGGAGAGCGTGCAAGCCAAGCAACAGGTCCACTGCGTCCAATCCATTTCCCAGGATATGTTGAATTGAGGTGATTGCGAACACCTATGAAAAAATGTGCCGGTGCGCCATCGTGCATAAACCACATATTGTGGCGCAATGTTGCTGGCACATTTTGCAGTAACTGCGGTAAGATATCCCGTAGGAAAACCAAGTACGTACTGCCATTGAGTACATCTGGGAGTAAATATGGTCCTATGAGATAATCGCCGAGGACTCCTGCCCATATGTTCACACTGAACTTTTGTTGTGCGTTCGACGGGAAAACAGTGTGCGGATTTGTATATGACCATGTGTGCATATTGTGCGTGTTTACCACGCCCTCTCTCGTAAATGTTGCTTCATCAGTAAATAAAATATTTTCCAGAAATTGTGGATTATTTTCTGTTACATTAAGCAACCAGCGTACAAATTTTGTCCGCTGAGCACAATCTGTTACTGATAACAGTTGTACCCGCTGCACATGAAAGGGGTGCATGTTT
Source organism: Maratus speciosus (assembly GCA_963932465.1). NCBI lineage: Eukaryota > Metazoa > Arthropoda > Arachnida > Araneae > Salticidae > Maratus > Maratus speciosus. The sequence continues at coordinate 192,622,778 of OZ010794.1, forward strand.
TCTGCACGCAGAACACGCCACACACTTTGGTGAGAAACACCGACTTCAGACGCAGCAGCTCGTGTACTCGTGGAGGGGTTATCTTTAAAAATATTCAGTACATCTACTTCCATTGCAGGTGTTCGTACATGTCGAGGTTTCCCTGCACCAATGCTTGCTGTATTAAACGATCCAGTCTCCCGTAATCGTCTATCGATTTTTATGAAGAGTTTCGAACTTGGGCAACGTCTCCTTGGAAATTGCTCACGGTACATGCGCTGTGCTAGACATGCATTTCCATGAGCTTGCCCGTACATCAGATGCATGTCCGCATATTCTTCGTTAGAGTATTCCGGCATAATTATTATACATCAACTTACTACAATCCCACTTACAACAGCCTCCCTTTAACATAACGCCCACTGATGACTGCTGTTTTATTACACTTTTCTTCCTATACACATAGAAAATTTGCATAAAAAGTACTTCTTCTTCATCATCCTGAAAGTTCATGGAGGAAACGCAGCAGTCACGGAGTTTGCTTTAAGACAAGGCGAGAGCTGCACAATATGTCATTCACTTGACCAGACTGAATAATGAAAGGGTATTGATAGAGGTTGATCAGAAATGTATAATTGAAAGATATTAAAACGGGGTGTTTACAATCGTCATGGGCGGAGTTTCGCCCTTTCCGAGCGTGCAACAGTACAGAGTTGTAACTAGGGAACTGCTTGATTTCTCCCATACAATTAAACTGATATGGTTTATTGTCAGCTTCTTCGAAAGCTTTCGGAATGGACCAAATTTTATAACATTTTCCTTGATGTAGGTAGAGTTGCATTTTTGGAATTAACGATTAACTATTTTGCTAAATATTTGATTTTGTATTTTTTCACTGTTTCAGAGCTTGTAACTCGCCATTAATTCTCAATATTCTAAAACAACTTATGTCATTTCGTAGGATTTTTTTTGCTCTTTCTAAATATGTGCTTCGTTTTTATGTAGCATTATCGATAGTTTAGCAATGAGGGTTTTTTTACAAATTTCCGATTTTTCATTCTATTTGCTGTAACTTGAAAATTATTGAGATCCGGCCAGGCATTATATACTGATTTATGCTCCGTGTGATCTCCTCTATTACCCCTATTAATATTGGACCCCTTTAACGGAACACCCTGTATATATAACAGTTTTCATGGGAATCAATTTGAAAATCATTGTGGTATAACATTTGATATTAGTTGTTAAGTGCTCATTAACCCTCTCGCTGCGCAACCCGAGAGTTTCTCGGGCAACGTAAAAGTAGCAAAATTTGCGCAACCCGAGATTTTTTCGGGGTGCATTTTTTTCGTCTAATTAACCCTCCTTGATCATTCCCACCAGTAACTTTTTATTGTAAATTTTGCCTTATCTAAACCTAGTATTTTCCAGATTAAATCAGGTGAAATATTTTGTTTTGAAAAGTCGGTGACAAAATAATAAAAATTCTTAAAAGACGATCGTCGCGAAGGAATTAAATACGCAATTCTTGAAGCTATTTTGATAAAACAATTACGCAGCGAGAGGATTAACTATCATTATTAAATCGCCGCGAGCTTCAAAATCAGTAGAAATGTTATCTTACTTAGCAGGAAGATCATTGTTAACTCTTACGGATTATGGTCCAGGACTAACTAATATATTCTTATTCAATAGTACCGGAATTTACTAAAACATTTCTTTGTAGTACATTACCTAATGGAGTTATCAATAAAGAAGAGGAGACGTATGATGAATTGTCTACCAGTTGCGATTGAAGTAACTGAAGATGTTCTCACAAGATGGCGGGTGGTATTTTACGTCAGATCAACTATTTTTGATTTCCGCCGAAGCAATCTTGCAAAAGTGAACTTTGAATAGAAAATTTCGTCTTATCATTGCTTAATTTCCATGAAAAATATTTCTATTTCTTATTACTGGTGGCAGTTTTCACAAATATTATAGACTTTTCATTAACATTGACGGGAGGTTATGACAATATGGCGGAAACGTAGGGTCTGAATACTGCCGAAAAAAGCCTCCACCAGTACAAATGAATACCTGATTTTGGCATTATTTATGACTAAAATGTTGCATTAATAAGGCGTTGAAATAAGGAGAAAATATCTATATGAATTTACTGGTGAAATTTTACCCCCGGTATTATTCATCCCCTGCGAAAGGGGCTACAGTTGAAGCTTCACTATTTTAAGGGTATGTCAGTTCCTCTTTATTATTAGTTCCATGCATTAGTCTTGAAAATATCCTATCACAAATATTATTATAAGTTTACTATTATATATATATATCAAACTATCCAATATGAAAATAGTGTTGACAGTGGACTACTCTTTTAAAATTCAGATTTCTTGATTGTCACCTCTTTTCTTGAAATGGTAAAATTCACCCTGTTTTTGCCATCATTAATAGGTAATTAAACTAGTAAATCTGCAGATCAAGAGCCTCAACGTCATCTCTGCAACTTATTGTTTTTGGCAAACTTTGCGTAATATTAATCTTTCTACAAAAACAAAATTTAAACTTTTTAAATTACACAAACATTTATAAAAGGAAAAAAAAATATTTCGATGGTTTCAAACATTAGAAGCGTTAAATTAAACACGTTGTTATGTAATGATATTCTGAAATTCTCACGAGCAACTTATTCTAGTAATTTTTATATAATAAAGCAAATTTCTTCAGGGGGGCGCCCCCCTGAACCCCCCGTTGTGTAATTTATTTTGCATTTATAATTTTCTATTGATTGAGTTAATGATTATCCTATATCTTAGATTCCTGTTTACATTGCGATTTATAAGGATAAGCAACAATTTGGTCAAGCATTTTACGTTATCCTAATATGCATACAGCAGTATTTACTTGCCTGCTAACAACAAACACCTGTATCTAATGGATAAAGAACTTTTGGAAATGCAAACTGAGACATCTAATTTAGAAATCTAATATCTTTATAATTTTTGTTTCCAAAAAATAATTTTGATTACCATTCTGCAATATTTATATCTAAGATCTAATCTAAATATCTAAAAATGTACTCGATAACATTAACTTACTAAAATCACCCTAAAGTAGGGGGACTTCTAAACCTAACGGTTAATAATTCATCATCGTGTCCACTTCCAATTAACTAAATAGATAAACGTGATTTGGCGCCATTAAGTATTTTTTGTGATAGACTTTTAATAGTATCCACATTTAATTTAAAATCGTGATGTTATAAACACCGTTGAAATTTGACGTACTCCTGTGTTCAGGTCAAATTACGAAAGGTTAACTAACCTTTTATTTCCCTTAACCGGGAATTTTGTTTCATTTTTCGTAATAGGGATTATTTTAATAATTTAATTTATTTTACACTCTACAAGCTGTTACACGGGACGTTGTTCACGTAGCATTAAAATAGAGATAAATTCATTAAAAAAAAAAAAATTCACTCCCCACCAGACATGATAAGTCTCAGGCTTTTTGCACAACACTATTATCTTACAGAAAATGTTGTTCTTTTAAATAGCGCAAATGTTTCAATTAAATAAAGTAACATTTTTTGTATTAAAATACTGGTATCCAGAACGCTGGAGGCTTGGCAGCTCTGCTCCTCTTAATAGAAACATATATAGTTAACCAACACATTATCACATTTTATAGGAGACAATACGGAATTTCTTATTTGTACGGCTTTACATTTACCTCAGTCATAAAAATGTAAAATTTTGTGCCAATTAATATACACAATTGCGAAAATGAAATCGCAACCAATGAGAAAAGGCAGGCCAAGTAAAATCGTGTAAATCGAGGAATCTTTCTTCGTAGTGTTGGGAAAATACCACTACACAAATTATTTTAGGTGGTATTTGGTGTGAAATGTTTATATGTATTCATTCCTGTCCTATTTATCTTATTTATTATTTGTAATTTGCTTATTCTATTTTCCTTTTGCACGTGAAAATCTTACAAATTAAAATTAACTCTTTGGGAGAAATTGTTATTTCTTTTCTTTTTTTTTTGGCAACAATAAAGTTTATAAAGTTTAATAGAATAATGTCAGTTTATTCTGTATGAAAATAACGAACTTTTTCATTTATAATCAAAATAGTTGAATACATAAATAAAAATATTATTCTATATAGTATATAAATACTATTTTCATTTCTGCGTTTAAATCAATCTATAATATATGCAAATATCTATACAAAGGCGTTCATTAATTCATTCGTTTTAACTTTGATTTGACTTAAAAAAAACATACATACTTTCACATTTATGATATTTTTAGATGAGATATAGTTGCTACGCGACGGTTAAAAGAAAAAAATGAAATATAAGTAAATTCATAAAATAAAATGTTTTATATTATTCGAACACATGTATAAAATTCCATCATAAGTTGTACACCTAATTTAAAAGCTCTGACAAATGTTTTGACAAAATTGCAAACTAAAAGGAATAATTTAATACTCTTATTTAAAAATTTCAGCATCCAAAATTTACCATTTAAATCTATTATTCATATGAGCGATTTCTTTCAACAAATGAAAATTTGAAAATCGTCTGATTTCCCATAGAAAAGCATTATGTCACAAAATAAAATGTTCGATATATTCCGAACGAATGAACCAAATTTAACCCAAAACTATACAGTAAATCCGGGGAGCTCACCAATATACATCCTTAATATCAAGCAATCGGATGCTTTTTACGGCAGTTATCGCGAGACAGACAGACTAACAAACAAACAAACAGATGGAAACCAAAAAATTTTGGGTCTCCACAGTAAGCCTTCACTGACGTTTCGACAATAAGGACAATTTAACTTTTTCAAAAATTTTGGTGCAAATCAAGAAATCTGAATTTTAAAAAAGTAGCCCACTAGCAACACTGTTTTCATACTGGATAGCTGATCATAGTACCAACGATATATTTTCTTTAACGAAATTCAAATAACTTTTTTTCATATTAACCCTCCGTCTACCAGACGGGTCCATTGGACCCGACAGGTACATACAAAATATTCATTCAAACCAGAAATTTCTTTAAAATAAACTAAGTATATAATCCAGACAAAAATAAGGTAAATAAATAAGTTAAATAGTTTTAAATAAAAATTCTGGTGTAGAAGTTTTATTAAAACTCAAATAAAATTCCCGGTAGATCTAGGGTTAACAAATTGACTCTACATGCCATTTTTGACTCTACATGCCTTGCTCTATTGTTATAATTTTAATATGAGAAAGGTAAATAAACGACACCACTGCAAGTGAAATTTGTAATTATTCATGCGGTAGAAAATACTAGGGTCAACGATCACTAGTAGCTCGGAATAATTATTTATATCTGAAATACATTGTGCCAGAGGGATTTTATACAGTGTTGAGTAATATTCAGCATTTTGCTTTGAAAAATATCTTATCAGTTCCAGAAAAGAGAAAAATTTCGTACATTTTTGTAAAAAAAGTCAATTAAAATTTACATGAATGATATTTATTAGCGTGAATTTTTCATCTGTCAGGTATGTAGGATAAATTTTATTTTCCTTATAGTAACAAAAAAAATCTTGAAATTCAATGAATTTCGCAGTTACCTTATAAAAAATAGGTTGAAAATATTATACTCAATATTTAATCCTTTTTCATATGTTTGAAGAAACTTAATATAACTTAAAAAGTAACAGAGAGAGTTTATAAGTAGTATTCGATATTTTGCTAAGAATTTATTTTCTCTAAAAACGACACATTGAAAAAACAATATATATGAGAAAATACAATTATATGTTTTCTCAGTTTATAAATATTGTCTTCCCAAAATGTGTAGGGTTGCATTTGCTTTTTTAAATTCTAAATCTACTACAAAGATAATAAATTCATTTTAAATTTTATTATAAATAAAAAACAACGACAAATTATGACTAAATAATGAAAAGTAACAAATTATAACTGAAATTTTTCATCAGCCAGCATTGATAATTTATTCAAAGTTTATTACCTATATTTAATGAATGTCAACATTAAAACGTATATTTAACTTAATCCTAGGCAGCAGAAACCGGTAAAAAGTCATTAGAGAGTATCGGCATAAAGACAACGGTATTAAATTCTAATTTATCATACGTAAATGTTTTAAGCTATTAATCTTTGTTTGCCATAAGATTACAATGTTTTCTTTGGGAATGTATAATGATGACAAAGAACTGAAAGCAAAGTGCAGAGCTAAACACAAGTTAATTTCCAAATTTTCAAAAATCTGGTGAAAAGATACAAAATGTAAATAGAAATTTTCCGTTGCTTTAGAAAAAAATTATTAATCCCTTGTGAAGAGAGTGAAATATAGCGGAAAGAGTTTTCGTTCTATATTACGACAGCGCTATTAGTTTTGTTTGTCTAAGACTGCTTATCATAAATATATTTATTTGTGCCAATGAATTTTGCTAAAATGCTCTATTAAAATAGAGTTTATGAGAAGCATTCGATCTTATGTTAAGAATTAATTTTCTCTAAACCCAACACATATTTTTATTAAATATAGTAAAATTTTCTTATGTTTTGTCAGTTTATAAACAATATTTTTTTCCAACGAATGTGAGCGAATACTTGCCGTCCTTTTAAAATTATTTATTCTACCAGTATGTCAAAACTTGTCCTATAAGATAAAAATTTAATACTTTTGAGGTACATTATTGTTATTTAAAAATAATGGCGCTCAAAATAATAACAAAATACAAGTCGCTAGTGGTGGCCTTGAGAGTGTTAAACATAGATAAAATGTAAAATTCCAACCTTCAGATTTTGTAAAAAAAATCAAATAAATATATTTTGCAGCAAAAAATTAATTTAAAAAAATGTGTCTATTTTTTCTGTGGCAAATGTTTAATATTTATTGAAGTATTTCTGAAATTCAAATTTGTTATTTTCTACTAATTTCTGGATTTACTCTTATTCCTAAACGAACAAAACAGACATTCATTATTATTCAATAGTTGTAAATTTGAATATATTTTTTTTTCTATTTTCCAATAACAGCAAACGAACTTTCTGAAAATTTGTCAAAATTTGTCATTTTGTACAGTTTCTAAGCGTAATAACCAGGGAAATGTGGTTATGAAACATAAATTGCTTATAATTATCGCTTATCAAACAATGATAAAGACTGTTCGATGCCTTAAAGGGCTGCAGTTGAGTGTCTTTTTTTTATTCGGATTGCCTGATTTTTACCACATTTTTCAAATTGTAGTATTCACCTTATTTTATCAGTCATTGACTAAGGGCAACATTACTTTTAGTCCGAGCGCTCGACGACCAAAATAAGGTGAAAACTGCAAATCGTGATAAGAATATACCGATTGGGTATCTACTTTATATTAATAAAATGCATTTCAGAGGTGGAGGCATCCCATAAAGTCGTGGGAATTCAAGATGGCGGCTGTTATTCAAAATGGCGTCATTTTCAGAATTTTCTCACTGTCGATCATATAAATGTATGTTTCAGTTCGATTTTGATGTTTTTAACGTCAAAAATTTCGTTTTAATACTTTCCACTGTAGTTGAATGACTTTATGAATTGAGTTTGTCTGTTTGTTTGTCTGTCTGCCTGCTTGCCATGCCAATCTCTAACTCGCTTAAATATCGTTGCTCGCTTAAATCCACTCAGATTGTCATGTAATTTATGTATGTTATTGGAATTTACAATAACATGTCCCGAATAAAAATGAAGTGTATAGGTTTTATAGTCCGTTTAAAGGACCCTCAAAATAATTCCATTACGTTATTGTCTATTAGTGCGGGTGCTACGGTTGAGAAAACTGCAAATCGTGAGAAGAATATACCTATTGGTTACAACCCATATAAGAGGGGGAGGCATCGCGTAAAATCGTAGGAATTCAAGATGGCGACTGTTATTCAAAATGGCGTCATTTTCTGAATTTTCTTACTATCCATCATATAAATGTGTGTTTTAGGTCGATTTCGATGTTTTTTAACGTCAAACGTAGTTGAATGAGTTTATGAATTCAGTTTGTCTGTTTGTTAGTCTGTCTGCTTGCCATTCCATGCTCTAACTCGCTTAAATTCAGATTGTCATGTAATAATTATAAGTTATTGAAGTTTGCAATGGCATGTTCCGAATAAAAATTGAAGTGTATAGCTTTTATAGTTCGTTTATAGGGCCCTCAAAAGAATTCCATTACGTTATTGTCTATTAATCCGGGTGCTACGGTTGAGAAAACTGCGAATCGTGAGAAGAATATACCGATTGGTGAGTACCTACTTTATATTAATACAATCCATATATGAGGGGGAGGCATCGCGCCAATTCGTAAGAATTCAAGATGGCGGCTGTTATTCAAAAGGGCGTCATTTTCTGGAATTCTTGCAATTTTCAAACTATTCATCATATAATAGTGTGTTTGATGTAAAATTTATGTGCAAAATCTGCAAAAATATGTGTGGCTGTAGAAAGGTTTGACTTTCTTGCACATTGTTTTATAACTGCAAAAACGAATGTGAGAAATATGATGATACAAAGTGAAGTTTTTATATTCTCTAACTTTAAATGTAACATGCAATTTTTTTAATATCTTGTATAATTAAAGTACTTATAAAAATGCATTTTTGTTATTTATTTATTCCTTTCATTTTCCTCACTATAAAATACAAAATTACTTTAATAATTGTCTTATTTTCATTTTAAGCGTATTTTTGATATTAAAACGGGAATTTTTTAATTTAAAAATATCAAAATTGACATCATAGACACTTTTATATGATGTATAGGGGGGAAAATGCAAACAATTTTGAACGATTCCAATGAATTCGCACGATGCCTCGACTTCGTATATGCTTTGTATTAATATGAAATAGATACTGAACATTCGCGATATCTTTATCACAAAATGCAGTTTTTTCATACCTATTAATTCCACTAATAACAGTTGATTTAACTGATGATCTTTATAGAAATTATACACGAGTTACAAACGAACATATTCTTATTTTGATGGGATTTTTTTGGTAAATAAACAATAAATATTATGCACATCTTATTCTATAGTAAGTATCTTGTAGCGCACCTCACTAATGTATGTCAATTTGAATATGTTTTAGATAGTATAACACGATTAAAACACATTGCAAACGATTTTCCCCCATAGACATTAACGTAATGGAGTTCTTTTGAGGGCCCTGTAAACGGACTATAAAAGCTATACACTTCAATTTTTATTCGGAACATGTTATTGCAAACTTCAATAACATACATAAATTACATGACAATCTGAGGGAATTTAAGCGAGTAGCGATATTTAAGTGAGTTAGAGCATGGAATGGTAAGCAGACAGACAGACTAACAAACAGACAAACTGAATTCATAAACTCATTCAACTACGACGGAAAGTATTAAAAACGAAATTTTTGACATTAAAAACATCGAAATCGATCTGAAACACACATTTATATGATGGATAGTAAGAAAATTGAGACAATGACGACATTTTGAATAACAGCCGCCATCTTGAATTCCTACGACTTTACACGATGCCTCCCCCTCTTATAAGGATTGTAAAGTACATACTCACCAATCGGTGTATTCTTCTCACGATTTGTATTTTTCTCAACAGTAGCACCCGGATTAATGGACGATAACGTAATGGAATTCTTTTGAGTGCCCTGTAAACGAACTATAAAAACCTATGCACTTCATTTTTGTTCAGAACACGTTATTGTAAACTTCAATAACATATGTAAATTAAATGACAATCTGAGTGAGTTTAAGAGTGCAGCGATATTTAAGCGAGTTAGAGCATGGAATGGCAAGCAGACAGACAGGCAAACAAACAAACAGACAAACTGAATTCATAAACTCATTCAACTGTGACGGAAGGTATAAAAACAAAATTTTTGTTGTTAAAGACATCGAAATCTACCTAAAACGCACATTTATATGATGGATAGTAAGAAAATTCAGAAAATGATGCCATTTTGAATAACAGCCTCCATCTTGAATTCCCACGACTTTACGCAATGCCTCCCCATCTGAAATGCATTGTATTAATATAAAGTAGATACTCACCAATCGATATATTGTTAGCACGATTTGCAGTTTTCTCAACCGTAGCACCCGCACTATTTTACATAAAAATGTCGTAACAATCAAGCACTTTGAATAATAATAATTTTTATGACTATTATTATTCAAATTGCTCAATTGTTGATTTTCCCAACTAGCAACACTGATTCCTAATCACTCCAATAAACGTCCCGCAATGTCATGCTTTAAAATCATTCCAATTTTATTTTTAAATTAAATTTTTCAAAACATTCCCATGTGAATTCACAGGGAAAGACACATGAAAGACACAGGGGTGCGTGCACCTATATCTCGTTTCTAGTAAACTTGGCATATGAGTAGGAGGATGAACGAGAGCCTGCCCGAGTCCCTTCCAGTTTAAGAAGAAAACTAAAGCTGGGTCCCTGATGTGTGTAAGTTTCTGATGAATCTCCAAATCCTGTTCACTACGTTTACGGGCAACGTGCACCTGGATAATCTGTCGCTTGCAGTGTCAACATGTGGTCATCCAACCGTATCCCGTTCCCGGGGTTGGGTGACGTTTTGTGGGCAACGCCATCCGTTAGCATGGATGAAAGTAGCTGGATACTCCAGCAGTAGATGAACGAATAGGAAACAGTAGAACACAACAGGGTCCGGCCGTACCGCCATCTTTCGCTTCCATTTTTTATCCCCGTAGCCCTGACATCCGGAATGGTAGTTGACCGTGGTACGCACGATGCGGGGAGACTAACTTTCCTTTTTTGTATCTAACATTTTTTTTTTTAACAGTTATGCTTCTGTTGCTTTTTATATATGTGTTGTTTCATCCGCTGACTTGAATCGCAGAGGTAGCCTGTTCATGGGGGATCCTCAATTCCGGCTTTTGGTGAAGCAAGACCAGAGTGTGGTGTCCCTGATTTGTTTCCGGAAGCGGTTCTCTCCTCCGAGGTTCAGCGTAAGGAATCAATGATATGGCAGTACTTGCTGCAATGTCGGACCTGCTCCAGCCCCTCTTCAAGTATTGAGTTGGGTTTTGTCGTAGCGTCCGCACCTCGGTTTGAATCTGTGTAATGTCCAATATTGGACAAGTCACGTAAGAATTGTTTTACAGAAAAATAATTATTTGCTGTTAAATGTGTTATGCTAAAACATTTTAAATGATTTTTTTTATAATATGCATCCTTTGAATATCATTTCTAGTTAAGGATAGTGTGTTCAAATGCGCTTAATGTCCGCGTTATCCATTCCTTGCTTATATCATAAAACGATAATTTGAAATCCGGATCAAGAATTATCCTAAAGCAAACTCAAAATACATTTCTGTACGGATTGTTGGGCATGTAGAATTCATAGGTGGTAAATTGCAACGTGATTCAAATATATGTGCAGAGTACTTAATTTTCGGAATGGTGTTGTAGTCTTCGAGCAATAAACGCATCGAAAACGTCTTGAAAAGTGAATAAGAAAACCAGGAATTCTTCTAATAGCAGTAAATTTAAGATCATTGCTTAGGAAATGCAGAATAAATAGAACCATACTAAATACTGAGCATCAAAAGTAGTATCAATGGCAGACATGACCAAAGACTTACCTCACTATAAGTTCAAGTATTTTATTTACCGTGCCATGGATTTTTAATTTTCATATCAGCATCCTTTGAAGTTTTTTGTCCTTTTCATTAAAACAATAAATCTCTAAATTTATCTAACATGCTAATATGTGAATTGTGTCTAATATAAAGTATGCATGGATGATGCTGTCATTAACCCCTTATCGGTCGCACTAAATTACGGTTTAAAAATTCAAATTGCTTATTGCCACCACTTAAAAAATATATATATCCCCCTTATTTAATGACAGGTAAAGTGATACCATAGTAAACCCAATTGCATTATTTTATAAAACTGGTTGAAATTAAACAATCTGAACAAAAGACACAGACCATGAATATCACAGGAGTGAGAATTAAGGTGTTAGACACAAATTCTGACCAAATTGTTGACATTATAACCCAGGGATAACCCAGCAGTCTTTACTTTTTAAAATTCAGATTACTTAATTGGGATCAATTTTTTGATGTAGAAATGTTCGTCTTATTTAATGATGTAACAAATAATGCGAAAATAAGACGAAACATGCTATTTTTAAAAAGTGGTGATAATGAAGGTCTCTGAGTTTAAAAAAACAGGAGCGGAATAGCTGCACTGACTTAAACACAAATTTGACATCTTGCTTCAGAATCTGAATAATGGGGGGGGGGGGATAAAACTGACGCATATTACTGTAATTTCCGTCATATAATCTACGGTACAAACAATCATTTTTTGACCGAGAAATTTTAAAAAATAGAATGTCACTTTTTAATTCGCGGTAGATATTTGGCCTCAATATCTAAATAAAATTCCTGGGTCCAAACAGAATTGTTTGATCCGTGGATTATATACCGAAAGTTACAGTAAGTCTTTCTTTGAAATAAAAAAAAAAAATATTAGAAAAAGTACATACCGGAAAAAATATTCAGAAACATATTTAAAAATTTAATGTACCAACAGCTGCATAAAAATTGTAAAATTAAAAAATAAAATATATGACCCTGATTAATCCCTTTTTTGAAGGATAATGTGGTCTTTGCCACCCTAGCTTTTCTTGCCCATGCTTGGTGAGAGTCTCCCTGAACAGTGCTAACTTTAACTTCCTTAATTTCTTATAGTAGTTCTTCAACTACAGTTAGACTTTATATACCTTATTAAGATTCTTGTAATTTATTAAGATTTAACTTTTTATTATCTTAAGTTTTAACTTAATTTTTCTCTTTTTATTCCTTTCTCTCTTAACTTTTTTAAAAATTCTTTTTGTTAACTTAATTACTCTTTAGTAGCTTTGCTACAATTTTACTTTATCCCAATGGCTCATAAAAACAAAAGACATTTCAATTTCCTAGTCTGGGTGTAAAGCTGTTATCAGCTAGGAAACCCCTTAATGCTGTTCACCTGTTCAGCACCTGTTCAACAGCTGCTGTTTATGTCACTTTTCTTGTTCTGAATTGATCTAACGGCTCCTCGAGTGTGTGTTGCCACATATTTCAGGCAGTTAAAGATTCCTCGTTTGTCGAGCAGACTGTTTATTTCTCAGCTTTTGGAAGCAAAAATAAAATAAAAGCAATATCATAACTCTAATTATTTTCTTACTCTACTTAAGATTTCTAAGAAGCATGGCACCAATACTTCAAATTACAAATTTTTAACCCATAATTTTTCTTTGTATTAACACTTTGAGTGCTACGTCCGTCACCGGTGACTGACAATGAACTTTCCGTTTAAGGCCGTGTCAGGCACCGGTGACTCACAGTGTAAGATATGATATAAAACTAAACAAATTATGTTGTTCTAAGTAATTACTGAAAATTTATTTAAAATTTACTAAACTTTTATTTATTACAGGATTATATTTATATATTATATATACAGGATATACCCAGGAAGTAAATTTCAATCTGTTAGTAGTGCGCTTTGTATTGCTGTATCGCAATACCAGCACTTCTAAGCAACGCGCGTGGCCTGGCGGGGATTTCCCTAAGAATTCGCGTGGCACTCAACGTGTTAAAAAACTCCATTCGATGAATCCAGAATTTCTATTATTTCAATCAATTAACTCTTTAACCCCTTGGGGACGAGCGACCGGTATTCGTGCCGCATAAGGTGTTCAGAATCAGTGATTATTCTCACCAGTAAAATTTTATTGCAACTTTTCGCTTATTTAATCCGAGAATTTTACCAATTCAATTAGGCAAAAATTTCTGTTTTTTAAAACAAGTGATAAAAGATTAAAAATTTTGTAAGAAACGCTCGTCCCGAAGGAGTTAAGGATCGCTTAAGGAGGCTGGTCACTCAGCTTCCGATTTCCTCTCACTAATGTAAAGTCTATGGCATCTGATGCATTTGTATATTTAAAATATCTCCACGGGAAATTATATTTTTAACTTCCATTTTTTATGTCCACTTCCTAACAGATGTCTCTTTTTTTCTTAGTTCTCAAAATATTTTTAAAGTATAGACTTAATTTAATATGAAGTATTAAAATCTTACTCGCAGTTCGCCCGATTTTAACACATAAAATATTACATGCAGCATAGATTTTAGAAATGTTTTGAAAACTAAGAAAAAGGAGATATTCTTTAAGCAGAGTACACAGAAAAAAGATGTAAAAATTATGGATTTCCTGAGAAGATATTTTAAATATATTGAATGCATCAAAAGTCCATAGACACTTTACGGAGGAGAATTCCTTAGCTGAGTGACCAGCCTCCTTAATATTTGGAAAAAAAAACATGAAAAAAGTACCTATTTTTTATTACAGAAATTGAATAATTATAAGGCTTCTAAATAAAGTATGCAAATAATTTTTTTATTAAGGCGAAAAAAAAAAGATGTTTTAGAACAAATTTACATTTGTAGAAAAGCCATCATGCGAGAATTCTGTTGTCTTAATGTTTGTTTTACACCATACAAATTAATGCGAATAAAACCTTTATTTTCCACATCTTAGATCTTTATTTATCACCATCACACATTTTTTTTTTTTTTTTTTTTTTTTTTTTTTGCAAATAATATTTGGAATAATAGAAACATTAAATTTTGACTTTAACATTTTTTTTAGTGTGACATATTTCGAAACATGCAATACAAAGTCTAACATTACAATCAGCGCCAAAAACCTAATCCAAACGTTACTATTTAAAGACTTCACACCATGGAACTATTAATAAAAAGGAACTGACATATCCTTAAAATAGTGAAGCTTCAACTGTAACCGCTATAGCAGTAGTTGTTTGCCGCAAGTGGAAATTTCCACCAGTAGATTTATATAGAAATTTTCAATATCTTCAAACACCTTATTATAGCAAAAATTCAGTCATAAATAATGGTAGAAACAGAGTTTCATTTTTACTGGTAGCAGTTTTCTTTTGCGGTAGTTAGCCCTTGCGTTTCCGCCATATTGTGACAACCAGGGAAACAAACTGACAGTTTTACAAGGCATACTGACACCAGTAAAAACAATTAGAAATTGTTACGACAATTTTGAGAAAAATTTCCCTGAATACGACGCTTAATTAAGACAAAAGTTTCTATTGAATTTTACTGGTGAAAAGTTTGCGCTGGCGGTAATCATAAACGGAAGATCCGATAAAAAAAAAAGCAGCCGCCATCTTGTGACAACCTCCTCAGTTACTTCACTAGCCACTGGTAGACAATGCACTATATGTCTCCTCCTCTTTATTCATAACTCCATTCTTCACACGGAAATGCCAGTTAAATTTTTCTAGTTTCAGAAGTTTTTTCCAACAATTAAATCTCCAATCCAGAAATATGAAGGGCATGAGAAATAATGAACACCACCTCGGCCCGTGATATTCAAGGGAGCGAGAATTAAGAGATTAAACGACTAATTCTATTCAAAATTTCGTAAAATTGTACACATCGTTGTTAGTTTATTTTATCCATTAGTTATTAATTTTTATCATACTTTATCCTTCTTTATACAGGCTAGGACTGGTAACTATATTTATATCCATTCGAAACACTACATACAAAAATAATTCTTTATTTTTCCATCTCCTTTTTATTACTGTTATCAAGTTATAAAACGCAATAATCACTTTTTTCATTGATATTAATATTTGCATACTTGCCAACCTCCCGCTTTTTTTAAATCAACTAAACATACTTTAAACCAGAAATTTTATTTAATTAATAAAATCATGTATATTTCAATAACTATCGCATTGTAGCAAGACGCATGTAATTTAATAAATTTTCTGGTTGAAAGTAAGTTTTTTCGTTTAAAAAAAGCGGGAGGTTGGCAAGTATGTATTTGTTTCAATATTGATTACATTACACAAATTAATCTTTACAACGCCTTCATTCATTAAATTGTTATTTACATAATTACAAGTGTCATCTGCCCTGTTATTTGCCATTTTTGCCAAAAATTCACTGTCAGCGATACTGGAAGAAACATATCCACCCAATATATGTTTAGAAACTCCCTGACTAATAGAAGCAGTATTAGTTGATATTTTATTTTTCTCATTTTCAATATCGAAATTCCTTTTCTTTTCACAACTATTTTCTGTTGGCACCTGGACTTTACTGTTATCACTACTATCTTTTAACTCTAGCTTTTCTATATTACCGTCATTCATTATGTTCAGAGCGAATTTAGTTATCTGATCTAGATCAGTAGATTCAATTACATTTATCATTTGACAGCAAACATCATTGGCAATTGAAGGAATTTCAGTAATCACATATGCATCGTTTACCTTTAGAACGACAGATGCGGAGGGGGTTGAATTTTAAACAATTTCTTTGTAATGTGATTGCTCGTTAATATTTAGAGAGATAATTTTACTGTTACAATTTATGATGGCCTTATATTCACTGAGAAAGGGCATACCTATAATGTCAACAAAGCTAACTGCAAGTTTAGCTGATACGATAAAAAATTCAGTTTGACAGCTGACACTATTAAAGTTAAATTGTATGTGAATTTTTTTCAGGAAGTTTTCTAACAATTAAATCTCCAACCCAGAAATATGAAGGGCATGAGAAATAATCGACAACACCTCGGCTTGTTCACTTGTTACTGTAAGTATAAGGGCATTATATTGTTGAATATTTACATTACTAAGTAAATCAAGTCCATGTCTGGATAAAAAGTTCTACCCTCGAGCCCGTATCACACAGAGTTTTAATACATAAAATTTTAACAGTAGATAAAGTAAACACAATAAGAGAAAAAACTTTATATACCGATAGAGGTTGTCGTTTGACCATTCATGAGTCAGTCCAACTATTCTTGACTCAACCCCTACTTGTTTAAAGGAGGGTTGATAGAATCTGCATCACTCTGATGCTGCTCAGGCTGCGGAACATTGTTATCGCCACCCCGTCCTCTCAAACTACCTCCTTTGCCCCTGTTGTTGCTGCTTTTGTGAATTTTGATAGCCCCTACCTCTCCCACCATAATTCCTCCTGTTGTTCTGCAAAAACTGATTTCCGGGATTGTGATAACAGTCCCATGCAAAGTGGTTAGGGTTACCAAACACAAATTAGGCGAAATTAGAAAATTGGTTTATTTCCTGACTTTGCATTCTTCTATCATTAACCCTTTCTGGCACGTACAAGTTTTGTTGTAAAAGGATGAAATGATTGACTGACACCTGAATTTTAAAACGACTTTTTTAGAAATTAAAAACATGTTATTTTAGCTAGTCATTGTAAAAACAAAATTTTACTAAAATATTCTTGGTGCCGTTCGTAAGTTTGGAATTAAAATTAGGTATCCCGACCAGTGCACACTGTGCCGAAAAGGGTTAACCTGTTTGTATAAGAGACTGTCAATTTTAGCATCTAATCCAATTTATCTCGAAGTTCATAAATTTCACTTTGTTTCTTGTCAGCATGTGGAAGATAATATGCAGCAGCACATGCAACATTAAGAGGTTGCCTACGGTTGTCACTCAAAGTATCATGAGTGTAGAAGGGGTTAACGCTTCTACACGCCTTATCCTCTAAAATTGCAAATTTGGGTATAACTTTAGGAGTGTTAAGATCTTTGGAAAAAAAACCTTTCTAATTTCTGGAGCAATATTACCTAGTAACATAGAATGGAGAAAATATTGTCTACTTTGATTGGAAATTGCGGCTGACACATACTCTACGACAAGAGCTTTAAATGAGAGATCAAATGCTCTGTCGAAATATTCTTGAACACACACTGCTTGGATCTGTTTAAAATTTATAAATTTAGATAATGCCACATTTGGACTATCAAGATGTAGATACCGCTGCTTTAAGATAGCGACTAAATCCTTACTCTCTTTGGATTTGTGTAATTTGATTAACTTGGCCGCTGTCCCAGAAATTCTATTGAGGATCACAAACTTGCGTTATTCTTCATCCCAATAAAAAAATCAGCTAATTCCTCCCATTTTTTTAAAAACATCAGAGCAAGAAACTGAAGATTCGCCATTAAAAGGGGTGATGTTTGAGAGGTTATATATCAGCGCATTCTTTCTTTGCACCTGTGTAAGTTGTTTGGTAGCCTCTTGATCCATGACAAAAATTTGAAAGTAAACACACATTTTAAATTTCAAAAGGAGAGAGAAAAAAGAAAATGTACTATATTTCTTAGAAACCCAACACAGTAATTTAGAAAGGCAAACAGAAAAAGAGTAAAGAAATGTTAAATTTAAGAACATTACTAACTTTTGCTATTACTTATTTAACACTTTATCTACTGCATTATGATCAACTGCATTTTTTCATGTATTTTTTTTCAGTTACTACAATGAAAATTAAAGGATAAACATAAATAATTACTCATCCGTAAAAAATTTAATTCTTTAGAGATAATTAATTAAAGAGGTAATTTAAAGTAACGTCAGTACACTATGACTAAACTATCGTAACAGAAAAACCATAAGGTATTTCAAATGACACCACAATAGCGGTAAAATATTTTTGATTTAATAAGTATGTGAAATATGGACTTTTTTCATATTTACAAATAATTTTTTTGGCAAATACCGGTGCCAATCATTTATTTCAGCATTTTAGCATTGAAAGACAATCTGTAGTGCAAAAGCTCTCCGGTAATATCCTGTGAGCTAAAAACCTGCAACACGATAGTAAATATATAGTTCTTATGTCTTCAATTCGGTGACAGCAAAACGGAGCATTTAAATAGTGCTCCCGAAAAAAAATATATATATAAAAATGAAAACAATATGTGGAAGAATTTTTTTTTGCAGAAATTGGCACTTAAGACTGTAACTAATACGATTATAATTCAAAAATGGTCCGACAAAGTCCGGCACATATTTAAAAAGCTTTCGATATAATTAAATTAGATCCAAAAATGCTTTAAAAATAATACTTTTACATATTTAATGTTTTTTATTACATTAAAAACTAAACTATTTAAATTAACACAAGTTTAACACTAAGCTCTGACCTTTGTTAAACAGGTAAGGCCTGTTTAGTTTTAATTCAACAATTCATTGAGCCACAAAAAAAATATATTTAAACATAGCAACGATGCCAAAAAGCAACAAAAATCCAAGTCTTCTCACAAAGAAACTTCCTCTTCAACTGAGGTCATGAGCCACCGGATATAACTCAGGCTCCTAAAAAAGATATAGATCGATGCGCCAATTAGTTAGCTATTAAAAAATATGATTTTTACAATTGTTGACGGAATTTTTATTTTTGAATTTTTGGCCAGGTTTTTAGATCAAATACTCCAGTGTGCGCCCCTCAAGAGATTAAATGGCTAGAGACGTAAATGACAGAACAGTTTTTAAAAATGGAAAAACTTAAAACTGTGCAGGCTCAAAGAAATATTCTAAGATTTATCAGATATACTTGATATAGAAGATAGGATAACAAGAGCTTTTGAATTTCAAATGCTGATTACATTTAAGATGTAAAATTAATTTTCATGTTCGCTTAATACTGTTAGAAAACGACGTTTGCTCAAATTGTGGCTTAATTAGTAATTTTTACAATATCTGTAGCAGTATAATTCCTCCTAATAAAATTAGACATGCAAATACCAAAGGACATATTTCAACAACTATTCGTGCAAATCCTCTTGTCTTGGTTGTGGTATATAAACAGAATGTGATATAGTAAAACATGCTAAGAAAAAATTGCTAGTGTTCGGGAAATGCTAAAATTTATATGAGGTTCTACATAAATAATATTACATTGTATGCGTGACCTTCGTTGTCCTTTGCGGTCAGTCGACAGCAGTTTAATCCCTTTAGGGGCTATGGGATATATTATATCCCACCTAATTTTAATGAAGATTCGCACCAGAAACTTTAAATTAAATTTAAATTTTTTATCTTTGGTGGTTAAAAGTAAAAGAATTCCCTGAATTTCTGACGGCATAAGACTCCAGCAAATTATCGGCATTCTGAGCGGATCCAAAACACAACTTCACCGGCCTATAGGCTTAGAGTACCTAGCGGATCCAAAATGCACTTTCAGCGGTCAGTAAGCCAGGCTACCCTCTTTCTCTTTCATTACTAATATCACTTACTTCTACTTAGATTTTAGTGTTTATTATACAGGGTGTTCCGTTAAAGGGGTCCAATATTAATAGGGGTAATAGAGGAGATCACACGGAGCATAAATCAGTATAAAATGCCTGGCCGGATCTCAATAATTTTCAAGTTACTGCAAATAGAATGAAAAATCGGAAATTTGTAAAAAAACCCTCATTGCAAAACTATCGATAATGCTACATAAAAACGAAGCACATATTTAGAAAGAGCAGAAAAAATCCGACGAAATGACATAAGTTGTTTTAGAATATTGAGAATTAATGGCGAGTTACAAGCTCTGAAACAGTGAAAAAATACAAAATCCAATATTTAGCAAAATAGTTAATCGTTAATTCCAAAAATGCAACTCTACCTACATCAAGGAAAATGTTATAAATTTTGGTCCATTCCGAAAGCTTTCGAAGAAGCTGACAATAAACCATATCAGTTTAATTGTATGGGAGAAATCAAGCAGTTCCCTAGTTACAACTCTGTACTGTTGCACGTTCGGAAAGGCGAAACTCCGCCCATGACGATTGTAAACACCCCATTTTAATATCTTTCAATTATACATTTCTGATCAACCTCTATCAATACCCTTTCATTATTCAGTCTGGTCAAGTGAATGACATATTGTGCAGCTCTCGCCTTGTCTTAAAGCAAACTCCGTGACTGCTGCGTTTCCTCCATGAACTTTCAGGATAGTAGGGGAAAAAGGACAGTTCAGCCCCAGCAGGCGGATTGCGGATTGTGAGGATGTGGGTGGAATCCACCTTGTGGGTGGAATCCACCTTGTGGATAGAGGAGGAGGGTGGAATCCACCTGTGGGAGGTTTCTTAGAGTAGGAGAGGCTAAATGTTGGAGGGGGCTTAATTTTTGAGAGGGGCTTATTTTTTTTTTTTTCGAATCGACTTAGAGTAGAGATGGAAATATCATACTATAACATAGGTCTTTTCGAGAGGAAGTATGAAGACACTAAATTTTTCGATGGGCTTAATTTTTGAGGGGGGCTTATTTTTAGGGGGGCTTAATTTTTTTTTTTCAAATTGACATAGGAATCATCATGGAATATCATACTATAACATAGAGATGTAGGTATTTTCGAAAGGGAGTTTGAGGAGACTAAATTTTTTAGAGGGGCTTATTTTTTAGGGGGCTTATTTTTAGGGGGGCTTAATTTTTTTTTTTTTTTTTTTTTTTTTTTTTTCTGAATTGTCTTAGAATTTGAATGAAGATAAAAATGTCTTATGTTTTCTGAAAAAAATTTTTGATGCTGCCATCTGTATGCGGTAGTGTGAATTTATTATTGAAAATAGTATTTTATTTTTGAAAAGTTTTGAGGAAGGTTTGAACCTGCAAAATAGTCTCTTGGCTCGATGATATGTTGAAGACTTAACTAATCGAGCCAAGAAACTATGTCTATATGTTTAGATTTTAGATGTTTCAAAACAAAAAATTGTATTCCCCCTTCTGTATGCGCAAAGAGAGGTTGGTTTCTTAAGATAACTCATTAATACCTATTTTAACTGCTCACTCTGCGAATTTTTTTAATGTGTATGATTTTTATTTTTAGTTTAACTGATTTTATCGATTTTGTGAATGAGAGTTTGATTATTTTAGCAAGCTAAGGTTTCGAACCTGCGAACTCCCATTCAAATTTCATTTTTTGTAACTGATAAGCTATCCACTATTCAAACCGCGCCCCGACAATTACTGAATTACTTTTGAACACTATATATTTTTAAAAAATACCTACCTCTTCCTCTTTCTTATACTAGGGAAGTTAATACAATTTTTGTTTAAATTGAAGAAATAATTAATTTTTTATATTTCTTTAATAAGCAAGTCATTTTTTTAGATCGATTAGAAGGCTACCAAACGATTTGAATTAAACATTGTTTTTACCAGTATTAATCCTCTTACCTAATTTTAAAATTATACTTTTTCTTGTGAACCATATCCTATTCATTGAATCGTCTGAAATACACTTCCTAAACCCTCTTATCAACGTTACTCACTATCTATCACAAACATCCGATAAGTCTAATCAGCTTTTTTCAACAGAAATTAGCTAATATGTAAATATTGATAACTATTGAAGAGATTATTCCACTTGTTTACAGATTTTTAATGAAAGTTTGAAATATTTGTCAGATTTTCTATTTATCAATTATTATAAATTGAATCAACTCATAGTTTGTTATTGCAATAGATAATTATTTGATGATTCTACATTAGTTCTAATGAATTTTAAAACTACTACTTCAATTCAACTCATTCTTTTATACAGTTTAATAAATTTAGTTTGAATTAAACCATTGGTTTGTCATATATTTCACTGAAATAATAAAATTAAAATGTAAAACCTTAGAATGACGAATTCAAAAACGTAACATGATGAATCATATACTTTTTAAACACTACATAAAAACCTTTGGATTGATTCACTTCCTGTGAACTTCCTACACATACTTTTTTATGCCACGTGTTTTTCTGAAATGTTTGCACCAATCATATTACATGATTTGCACTATCGTAATAATTTTTAAACATGCGCCCCCTATGATTATATATAAAATTGAATGAAACGAGACTTTTTCATTAGTGTTTGCTATTTTTTGAGTGTTTGAAGACGCTTTTTTCACTTAAGATAATATGGCTAGTTTTCAAGATGAACATTCTACTATGTTAAGCGATGATGTATCACGTTTGAATAATCAATATTTTTCATCAAGATTAAATGATCAAGATATGGGATTAATAGTACAACCTAAAGTAGAACCCGTTTCAGATGATGAAGCGGAATCCTCCTCATCAAAACTAAAGAAACAGAAGCCACCTTTTTTGTGTACTGTTTGCAGCAAATCTTTTTCACGAAAAGGTAATTTAAAACAACATTTGATGATTCATTCAGAAGAAAGACCATTTATATGTGACATCTGCCAAAAAGCATTCTCTAGAAAGGCTATTTTGAATCGTCATAAACTATCCCATTTAAAGATTCCTTCCCAACATAAATGTGAATCGTGCGGTGAAGCGTACTCAAGAAAGTATGACTTATTAAAACACATGAAGATCCACAAGTCCTCCAAAAACGATAAATGTATTCAGCGTAGTGAAATATTCAATCCCAACTCCGATTTTTTATATCATTTGAAAACTTCACAGAGAGTTAGATGCAAAATTGATAATTCATCCTCTTTAAAAGATATGTTTTTTGAGAAGGTTAAGCATTTTAAAAGGCAAAATGCGTTAAACATATTTACTAAAACTGTAATCAACTCTAACGAGGAGAATGCTACAGACTTTAACACATTTTTTAATAGTATTCATTCGGACGTTTTAAACGAATTAAACTACCAGATTCAAGTTAAAATATCGATGAAATGGTATGCAAGTGTACAAGTTGTTGTATATCGTGTAACACAGGAGGGTGTCTTAGAGATTGCCACACCCTATTTCCTTTCAAAAACTATACTTGAATTAACGAAACAAAACTTATCTGAACATGTTGAGGATACCTTTGCAAAAATTATTAAGTCCTATGAGAAGTCCACCAGACGTGGTTTTAATTGGATATTAGATAAAATATTGAATTTAGAACTATCTACCTTTAAAATATAACATGATTCGAAATGTTTATACCTTTTTTGAAATATGTGTACTCATGTTTTCACTATTATAACTATTGAAAACGACGAATAAATAATGTGTAAATGAAAAAGCTGTTGTCTGTTTATTTTTGTTAAACAACTTGTGATTTTTAATAACTCATGAAGTCGTAACGACTTTACTTACTATTTTTTTTTTCAATTTCTTATCAAATGAATAATGAGTTAACTATCTTTTATTAATTTCATATTGAAAGTCTGAAATTATCCATTGAAATAGTTAATTTGCAATATTTCTAATTTATCATAATTATTTTTAAAGTTTAATATATCACTCGTTATTTGTATAAACAACTGTTATTGCTCAATAATAATAATAATATTATCATTTATTACCATACAATTCTTTAAAAAAAGCATAGAACCATTAACATAATATATATCATTAACCACTTTTTTAAAAACTGTTACCTTGTGTTACCATTGAATTCTTCAAAACAAAAAAGAATAAAACTAAAATCATTATCATTAAATATCATTAACCACTTTTTAAAAACTGTTACCTTGTGTTGCCATTGAATTCTTCAAAACAAAAAAGAATAAAACTAAAATCCTTATCATTAAATATCATACACCACTTATATAAAAATTGTTACTTTGTGTTGCCATACAATTCTTCAAAAAAAGAATAAAACTTAAACTATTAACATTAAATATCATATACTGTAAATATAAAAATTGTTACCTTGTGTTGCCATACTATTCTTCAAAAAAGGATAAAACCATTGACATAATATATTATTCACCACTTAAATAAACTGTTTACATATATATTTTTTAGACTTAAACTAAAATTAATAACATTACTAATTCTTTTAAGTGTTTATCTGTAACCGACACTGATTTTTAACGTATATTAACGGATGTGCTGTTTCCAAACATTCAGTTTCCAACTGATTTTTGTTCTAACTTCATCTAATGTTACCTTTATTTTTTGAAAACGGGTTCTGTAGTAAATATGTTAAAAAGATCTTCCGACAAATTGGCTTCTTCTTCAAAGTATCAACGTCTAGAAGAACCTAATGATCCCACTTCCGCAAGTGAATTAAATATACCAAGATTGGAAACTCCTAATTTATTAAACACTGACTGTGGGACAATATCAGGTGATTTATCCACTACTGATTACTCACCGAATGTGAAATCTGAAATCGATATGAATTTTTTTATCCCTAACTTTGGTGATGATACTACATCTTCCGAGAATTCATGCCAAGAGTCAATTTCTGTCGAGGACTATTTGAATATATTTCTCAAAGACATGAATTTTGAATCCGCTTTAACCTCGACCCCAGCTAGTAACATAATTTCACAAGACGAATCCTTTCAAGAACGTACTATTGACCAAGAGGTTTCTGATTCCCAACCAAGCAACCTTTCTAAAGCAAGTGATGAATTACAAAGCACAACCCCACTTACGAATGTCATTCCACAGTCTAAAACTAGCAAATCCAATCATCCTATTGTATTTCGAGAAGAACTCAGTGACTGTATCTTTTCAATTTTAAAGTTGCATAATAGACAATTTCATATTCATATTCGAGAATTTAAACGCAGTGGGCTTACTAGTGAAGAAATTCTATCGAAAAATGGTATTATTATGAATGTTAACAGCTGGTTCGAATTTTGCAAGAAAATTTTTTCATTTAATTTGAGATATAAAAGTTCCTCATTTGTTTCTAATAACATGATATTAGTGCTAAATTTTAATAATTCTATCATGCGAATTAAAAATTTAAAGAATTATTCTCACATTGACTTAAACGAGTATCAGTTGCTGAAATTAAAAGAAAAAATACATGATTTGAATAAGGAACTTCTTCAGCATATATATGTAAACCATATACCAAGCTTAATTAGGCAGAAATGTATCATTGGTCATATATCTACAGAAAATGAACTCATGTTGCAGTCTAAACTTATAACATGTATTGAGAATAATGTATTAACTATACTAAACCGCATTTTTGAATGTGATGGATGTATTTTTAATCAGAAATCTCAAAGCCCTCATTCCTGTTGTATACTAAATAATCGACAAAAATTTGAAAAACTAGGAGAGATGTTATTAACACTTATAGATTTAGATTTTGTTATTTCCTCATTTTTAAACGGAGTGGATTGTGTTAGTGAAAACTTTTTATCAAACATTCATGTAGAAACAATTCAAAACGAATTGTTTAAAATAATAAAATAAAATGTATTGCTATCCTTTTTAATACGTGTGTGTTTATTTTTCTAAAGTGTATGTTTATTTTGTTATGTCTTTTAGAACTTTTAATAGAGTGTTAAACTCAAATTTGCATATGTATATAACTAAAGAAATCAACAATTCTTTAGCAATTAAAAAATTAACACAAGTTTAAAATATTAAACTAATAATCTTAATACTATAATTTCTACTTTCTAATATATATATATATGAAACTTAATTATATAAAAAAGTTTTCAATAATAATAATAAGTTTAGAAAATTGAAAAGTTTAAAAAACAAAATTAAGAAACTCATTTAAAAAAATATTTGAAAAGTTAAAAAAATAAAGTTTTCAAAATAAAAAAATCTTTATAAAAAAATAATAATAATTAAAAAAAAAATTAAAAAGTTTACAAAAGTTAAAAAAAAAATATTAAAAAGTTTACAAAAGTTAAAAAAAAAACTTGAAAAAAAAATTAAGTTATCAAAATTTAAAAAAAAAAAAAAAAAAAAAAAATTATAAAAACTTAATACATTAAGTTTTCAAAAGTGAGTTTACCTATTCGTATATGTATACATGCATGTGACTTTCATTATATTTCAGTTTAATACTTCTTTTTATCCTATAAAAGTGTTAGATCAATATATACTTATAAAAATATTTGTAAGTTAAATTTAAAAAAAAGTAACTTATAAAAAAAATGTTTTTTTTATTAACAATTTTTTTTTTATTTACAATTTTTTTTTTTAATTTTGAAAACATTTTTTATTTAAAAAGTTTTTTTTTTTTTTAATTTTGAAAACTTTTTATTTAGAAAGATTTTGTTTTTTTAATTTTGTAAACATTTTTTTTTTATTTACAATTTTTTTTTTTAATTTTGAAAACATTTTTTATTTAAAAAGTTTTTTTTTTTTTAATTTTGAAAACTTTTTATTTAGAAAGATTTTGTTTTTTTAATTTTGTAAACATTTTTTTTTTATAAGTTACTTTTTTTTAAATTTAACTTACAAATATTTTTATAAGTATATATTTATCTAACACTTTTATAGGATAAAAAGAAGTATTAAACTGAAATATAATGAAAGTCACATGCATGTATACATATACGAATAGGTAAACTCACTTTTGAAAACTTAATGTATTAAGTTTTTATAATGTTTTTTTTTTTTTTTTTTTTTTTTTTAAATTTTGATAACTTAATTTTTTTTTCAAGTTTTTTTTTTAACTTTTGTAAACTTTTTAATATTTTTTTTTTAACTTTTGTAAACTTTTTAATTTTTTTTTAATTATTATTATTTTTTTTATAAAGATTTTTTTATTTTGAAAACTTTATTTTTTTAACTTTTCAAATATTTTTTTAAATGAGTTTCTTAATTTTGTTTTTTAAACTTTTCAATTTTCTAAACTTATTATTATTATTGAAAACTTTTTTATATAATTAAGTTTCATATATATATATATTAGAAAGTAGAAATTATAGTATTAAGATTATTAGTTTAATATTTTAAACTTGTGTTAATTTTTTAATTGCTAAAGAATTGTTGATTTCTTTAGTTATATACATATGCAAATTTGAGTTTAACACTCTATTAAAAGTTCTAAAAGACATAACAAAATAAACATACACTTTAGAAAAATAAACACACACGTATTAAAAAGGATAGCAATACGTTTTATTTTATTATTTTAAACAATTCGTTTTGAATTGTTTCTACATGAATGTTTGATAAAAAGTTTTCACTAACACAATCCACTCCGTTTAAAAATGAGGAAATAACAAAATCTAAATCTATAAGTGTTAACAGAGGTGCCAAGTTTGCATTAATCTTCCGTAATACGAGGATTAATTTAACCCAGTTTAACAAAGTTTCGAACCAGAAAAATTATTTGATGAATCTTTATTTATTTAATTCCAGTTTTCTACGTGAAACTTATTTAATTTCATCTCTAAAAAAAAATTCCGGTACCAAATGTGTTAAACCATGGTTAAATTAACCCACATATTACGGAGGATTAGTGGCAACTTCGCACCTATGGTGTTAATAACATCTCTCCTAGTTTTTCAAATTTTTGTCGATTATTTAGTATACAACAGGAATGAGGGCTTTGAGATTTCTGATTAAAAATACATCCATCACATTCAAAAATGCGGTTTAGTATAGTTAATACATTATTCTCAATACATGTTATAAGTTTAGACTGCAACATGAGTTCATTTTCTGTAGATATATGACCAATGATACATTTCTGCCTAATTAAGCTTGGTGTATGGTTTACATATATATGCTGAAGAAGTTCCTTATTCAAATCATGTATTTTTTCTTTTAATTTCAGCAACTGATACTCGTTTAAGTCAATGTGAGAATAATTCTTTAAATTTTTAATTCGCATGATAGAATTATTAAAATTTAGCACTAATATCATGTTATTAGAAACAAATGAGGAACTTTTATATCTCAAATTAAATGAAAAAATTTTCTTGCAAAATTCGAACCAGCTGTTAACATTCATAATAATACCATTTTTCGTTAGAATTTCTTCACTAGTAAGCCCACTGCGTTTAAATTCTCGAATATGAATATGAAATTGTCTATTATGCAACTTTAAAATTAAAAAGATACAGTCACTGAGTTCTTCTCGAAATACAATAGGATGATTGGATTTGCTAGTTTTAGACTCTGGAATGACATTCGTATGTGGGGTTGTGCTTTGTAATTCATCACTTGCTTTAGAAAGGTTGCTTGGTTGGGAATCAGAAACCTCTTGGTCAATAGTACGTTCTTGAAAGGATTCGTCTTGTGAAATTATGTTACTAGCTGGGGTCGAGGTTAAAGCGGATTCAAAATTCATGTCTTTGAGAAATATATTCAAATAGTCCTCGACAGAAATTGACTCTTGGCATGAATTCTCGGAAGATGTAGTATCATCACCAAAGTTAGGGATAAAAAAATTCATATCGATTTCAGATTTCACATTCGGTGAGTAATCAGTAGTGGATAAATCACGTGATATTGTCTCACAGTCAGTGTTTAATAAATTAGGAGTTTCCAATCTTGGTATATTTAATTCACTTGCGGAAGTGGGATCATTAGGTTCTTCTAAACGTTGATACTTTGAAGAAGAAGCCACTTTGTCGGAAGATCTTTTTAACATATTTACTACAGAACCCGTTTTCAAAAAATAAAGGTAACATTAGATGAAGTTAGAACAAAAATCAGTTGGAAACTGAATGTTTGGAAACAGCACATCCGTTAATATACGTTAAAAATCAGTGTCGGTTACAGATAAACACTTAAAAGAATTAGTAATGTTATTAATTTTAGTTTAAGTCTAAAAAAATATATATGTAAACAGTTTATTTAAGTGGTGAATAATATATTATGTCAATGGTTTTATCCTTTTTTGAAGAATAGTATGACAACACAAGGTAACAATTTTTATATTTACAGTATATGATATTTAATGTTAATAGTTTAAGTTTTATTCTTTTTTTTGAAGAATTGTATGGCAACACAAAGTAACAATTTTTATATAAGTGGTGTATGATATTTAATGATAAGGATTTGAGTTTTATTCTCTTTTGTTTTGAAGAATTCAATGGCAACACAAGGTAACAGTTTTTAAAAAGTGGTTAATGATATTTAATGATAATGATTTTAGTTTTATTCTTTTTTGTTTTGAAGAATTCAATGGTAACACAAGGTAACAGTTTTTAAAAAAGTGGTTAATGATATATATTATGTTAATGGTTCTATGCTTTTTTTAAAGAATTGTATGGTAATAAATGATAATATTATTATTATTATTGAGCAATAACAGTTGTTTATACAAATAACGAGTGATATATTAAACTTTAAAAATAATTATGATAAATTAGAAATATTGCAAATTAACTATTTCAATGGATAATTTCAGACTTTCAATATGAAATTAATAAAAGATAGTTAACTCATTATTCATTTGATAAGAAATTGAAAAAAAAAATAGTAAGTAAAGTCGTTACGACTTCATGAGTTATTAAAAATCACAAGTTGTTTAACAAAAATAAACAGACAACAGCTTTTTCATTTACACATTATTTATTCGTCGTTTTCAATAGTTATAATAGTGAAAACATGAGTACACATATTTCAAAAAAGGTATAAACATTTCGAATCATGTTATATTTTAAAGGTAGATAGTTCTAAATTCAATATTTTATCTAATATCCAATTAAAACCACGTCTGGTGGACTTCTCATAGGACTTAATAATTTTTGCAAAGGTATCCTCAACATGTTCAGATAAGTTTTGTTTCGTTAATTCAAGTATAGTTTTTGAAAGGAAATAGGGTGTGGCAATCTCTAAGACACCCTCCTGTGTTACACGATATACAACAACTTGTACACTTGCATACCATTTCATCGATATTTTAACTTGAATCTGGTAGTTTAATTCGTTTAAAACGTCCGAATGAATACTATTAAAAAATGTGTTAAAGTCTGTAGCATTCTCCTCGTTAGAGTTGATTACAGTTTTAGTAAATATGTTTAACGCATTTTGCCTTTTAAAATGCTTAACCTTCTCAAAAAACATATCTTTTAAAGAGGATGAATTATCAATTTTGCATCTAACTCTCTGTGAAGTTTTCAAATGATATAAAAAATCGGAGTTGGGATTGAATATTTCACTACGCTGAATACATTTATCGTTTTTGGAGGACTTGTGGATCTTCATGTGTTTTAATAAGTCATACTTTCTTGAGTACGCTTCACCGCACGATTCACATTTATGTTGGGAAGGAATCTTTAAATGGGATAGTTTATGACGATTCAAAATAGCCTTTCTAGAGAATGCTTTTTGGCAGATGTCACATATAAATGGTCTTTCTTCTGAATGAATCATCAAATGTTGTTTTAAATTACCTTTTCGTGAAAAAGATTTGCTGCAAACAGTACACAAAAAAGGTGGCTTCTGTTTCTTTAGTTTTGATGAGGAGGATTCCGCTTCATCATCTGAAACGGGTTCTACTTTAGGTTGTACTATTAATCCCATATCTTGATCATTTAATCGTGATGAAAAATATTGATTATTCAAACGTGATACATCATCGCTTAACATAGTAGAATGTTCATCTTGAAAACTAGCCATATTATCTTAAGTGAAAAAAGCGTCTTCAAACACTCAAAAAATAGCAAACACTAATGAAAAAGTCTCGTTTCATTCAATTTTATATATAATCATAGGGGGCGCATGTTTAAAAATTATTACGATAGTGCAAATCATGTAATATGATTGGTGCAAACATTTCAGAAAAACACGTGGCATAAAAAAGTATGTGTAGGAAGTTCACAGGAAGTGAATCAATCCAAAGGTTTTTATGTAGTGTTTAAAAAGTATATGATTCATCATGTTACGTTTTTGAATTCGTCATTCTAAGGTTTTACATTTTAATTTTATTATTTCAGTGAAATATATGACAAACCAATGGTTTAATTCAAACTAAATTTATTAAACTGTATAAAAGAATGAGTTGAATTGAAGTAGTAGTTTTAAAATTCATTAGAACTAATGTAGAATCATCAAATAATTATCTATTGCAATAACAAACTATGAGTTGATTCAATTTATAATAATTGATAAATAGAAAATCTGACAAATATTTCAAACTTTCATTAAAAATCTGTAAACAAGTGGAATAATCTCTTCAATAGTTATCAATATTTACATATTAGCTAATTTCTGTTGAAAAAAGCTGATTAGACTTATCGGATGTTTGTGATAGATAGTGAGTAACGTTGATAAGAGGGTTTAGGAAGTGTATTTCAGACGATTCAATGAATAGGATATGGTTCACAAGAAAAAGTATAATTTTAAAATTAGGTAAGAGGATTAATACTGGTAAAAACAATGTTTAATTCAAATCGTTTGGTAGCCTTCTAATCGATCTAAAAAAATGACTTGCTTATTAAAGAAATATAAAAAATTAATTATTTCTTCAATTTAAACATAAATTGTATTAACTTCCCTAGTATAAGAAAGAGGAAGAGGTAGGTATTTTTTAAAAATATATAGTGTTCAAAAGTAATTCAGTAATTGTCGGGGCGCGGTTTGAATAGTGGATAGCTTATCAGTTACAAAAAATGAAATTTGAATGGGAGTTCGCAGGTTCGAAACCTTAGCTTGCTAAAATAATCAAACTCTCATTCACAAAATCGATAAAATCAGTTAAACTAAAAATAAAAATCATACACATTAAAAAAATTCGCAGAGTGAGCAGTTAAAATAGGTATTAATGAGTTATCTTAAGAAACCAACCTCTCTTTGCGCATACAGAAGGGGGAATACAATTTTTTGTTTTGAAACATCTAAAATCTAAACATATAGACATAGTTTCTTGGCTCGATTAGTTAAGTCTTCAACATATCATCGAGCCAAGAGACTATTTTGCAGGTTCAAACCTTCCTCAAAACTTTTCAAAAATAAAATACTATTTTCAATAATAAATTCACACTACCGCATACAGATGGCAGCATCAAAAATTTTTTTCAGAAAACATAAGACATTTTTATCTTCATTCAAATTCTAAGACAATTCAGAAAAAAAAAAAAAAAAAAAAAAAAAAAAATAAGCCCCCCTAAAAATAAGCCCCCCTAAAAAATAAGCCCCTCTAAAAAATTTAGTCTCCTCAAACTCCCTTTCGAAAATACCTACATCTCTATGTTATAGTATGATATTTCCATTTTTACTCTATGTCAATTTGAAAAAAAAAATTAAGCCCCCCTAAAAATAAGCCCCCCTCAAAAATTAAGCCCATCGAAAAATTTAGTGTCTTCATACTTCCTCTCGAAAAGACCTATGTTATAGTATGATATTTCCATCTCTACTCTAAGTCGATTCGAAAAAAAAAAAAAATAAGCCCCTCTCAAAAAGTAAGCCCCCTCCAACATTTAGCCTCTCCTACTCTAAGAAACCTCCCACAGGTGGATTCCACCCTCCTCCTCTATCCACAAGGTGGATTCCACCCACAAGGTGGATTCCACCCACATCCACACAATCCGCAATCCGCCTGCTGGGGCTGAACTGTCCTTTTTCCCCTACTCAGGATGATAAAGAAGAAGTACTTTTTATGCAAATTTTCTATGTGTATAGGAAGAAAAGTGTAATAAAACAGCAGTCATCAGTGGGTGTTATGTTAAAGGGAGGCTGTTGTAAGTGGGATTGTAGTAAGTTGATGTATAATAATTATGCCGGAATACTCTAACGAAGAATATGCGGACATGCATCTGATGTACTGGCAAGCTCATGGAAAACTCATGTCTAGCACAGCGCATGTACCGTGAGCAATTTCCAAGGAGACGTTGCCCAAGTTCGAAACTCTTCATAAAAATCGATAGACGATTACGGGAGACTGGATCGTTTAATACAGCAAGCATTGATGCAGGGAAACCTCGACATGTACGAACACCTGCAATGGAAGAAGATGTACTGAATATTTTTAAAGATAACCCCTCCACGAGTACACGAGCTGCTGCGTCTGAAGTCGGTGTTTCTCACCAAAGTGTGTGGCGTCTTCTGCGTGCAGAAAACATGCACCCCTTTCATGTGCAGCGGGTACAACTGTTATCAGTAACAGATTGTGCTCAGCGGACAGAATTCGTACGCTGGTTGCTTTACGTAACAGAAAATAATCCACAATTTCTGGAAAATATTTTATTTACTGATGAAGCAACATTTACGAGAGAGGGCGTGGTAAACACGCACAATATGCACACATGATCATATACAAATCCGCACACTGTTTTCCCGTCGAACGCACAACAAAAGTTCAGTGTGAACATATGTGCAGGTGTCCTCGGCGATTATCTCATAGGACCATATTTACTCCCAGATGTACTCAATGGCAGTACGTACTTGGTTTTCCTACGGGATATCTTACCGCAGTTACTGCAAAATGTGCCAGCAACATTGCGCCACAATATGTGGTTTATGCACGATGGCGCACCGGCACATTTTTTCATAGGTGTTCGCAATCATCTCAATTCAACATATCCTGGGAAATGGACTGGACGCAGTGGACCTGTTGCTTGGCCTGCACGCTCTCCAGACCTCAATCCGTTAGACTTTTTTGTTTGGGGACACCTTAAATCGCTGGTGTATGAAACGCCTGTGGATACACCGGAGGATTTACTAGCGCGAATCGTTGTCGCTGCAGGAGACATTCCCAACTCCGTCGGAGTTTTTCGGCGTGTTCGCCAATCTTTACGACGTCGCTGTCGGCTGTGCGATTCTGTTAATGGGCGCAACCTCGAACACCTATTATAATAATGTCCGTTCGTCTGCCTTCCGACATTGAACTGTGCAGCGCAGGCCAGCAGACTATGCTTCACATATGTTATAAAGTACGTGGAATGTAATTCTTTATTTGTCATTTTTCTTTTATTTTCAACACTTTTTGGCACAGTATTTTGTAAGTCACAGACTGTGGTGTACTCAAATTGTAAATTACAAAGTTTGTATGAATTAATTTAAAATTTAGTGTCTTTTTTTAAATTTATAATTAATAAAATTATTATGCTATTTGTTATTATTATTTCCTATCATAAATTATGATGCACATATACATACAATAATTGTCCATGTAAAACATGTACTGAAACTTCTTGCATAGTTACAAATCGCAATATTTTTAATTATTTCCGAATTTTCACCACCAGTTTAATTTTAAAGAATTTATCTTAAGCTTTATATCAATAAAAGACCACTTTAAAATGTAGACTATTATTGTAAAGTTATTTTGGTTCATTCAACTCTTGAATAATTAAAAATGTTGCATCTCAGAAGAAGCATGATCGAAAATGTATAGTTGAGAGTAATTAAAAAGGCGGTGTTTCCAATCGTGATGGGCGGAGTTTAACCTTTGCTAGTGTCAAAGAAAGCGGAGTTGTAACTAAGAAACTGATTAATTTCTCTCACACAATTAAACCGATATGGTTCATTGTAAGCTTTTTCGAAAGTTTTCGGAATGGACCAAATTTTACTACATTTTCCTTGTTGTAGCTAGAGTTGTCTCTTTAGAATTAACGATTAACTATTTTGATGTATATTGGATTTCGTACTTTTTTCACTGTTTCAGGGCTTGTAACTCGTCAATAAATATTGCTATTTTAATACAATCGATGTCATTTTGTAGGTTTTTTTTCTGCTCTTTCTAAATATGTGCTTCGTTTTTATGTAGCATTATCGATAGTTTAGCAATGAGGGTTCTTTTACAATTTTCCGAATTTTCATTCTATTTGCTGTAACTTGAAAACTATTGAGATCCGACCAGGCTTTATATACTGATTTATGCTCCATGTGATCTCCTCTATTACCCCTATTAATATTGGACCCCTTTAACGGAACACCCTGTATAAAGTATTTACAAAAAATCTTATATAACATGAAAAAAATCTTGTAAAAAAAAATTAACATTTAATAAAATACAAAAATATACCTTGTTGCTGTACTGCTATACTTAAACTTTCTATTACACATTTCTTTTATTGAGCTCTTTTCCCTAGCAATTCCTGTTAGATTTTTTACTTCTATGCCCTCCTTTCCCATTTCTATTAGCTATGAATTTGCTATCCTATTTAACCTCCATCATCTTATGTGTCGGGGTTGTGGGACAAGGGTCCCAAGCTCCTCGAGCTAAATGTATTCTAAACCAGATTAGAAATTTCTTTTCCCCCTATGAGGTAATTTTTCCCGAAAATTAAGGTGCGAGTTCAACATTACACAAACATAGTTTTTGCCCCTGAAAGGGTTAATCCCTTCCAGAGCAGTGGTTCATTTATGGACCACTTAATTTTAATCCCTAAATTCCACATTCGCACCAGAATTTTGGAATGAAAAATTTCCTTTCTTTATATACTTGAACAAAAGCTTTTGCAGATTTTGAAAAAAATTTGTTTGTATATTCTGGTGCCATTCCCTCATTTCAACATTTTGTGAATAGAAGTACCTTACCCCTGACAGGGTTAAGGAGCTCAAATCTGGAAAATAATTTATTATAACTTTTTGCACAGTCGTCATACTAAAACGACTGCATTTCTGGAACTTGAATGACTTTTTTTACAAAACCCGAATTACAATTTGCAGAAATAATTATTTAAAATTTTTAAAAAATAATTTTTCCTGTGCTAAAAATGTAATATTGTTTTAACTAACTTTTTTAAGTAAAAAACCGCTTACCATTGTATTTTATTATATTAATTAAGTTAAAATTATTAGTCTTAAATTAGAGTCATCCGGATTGCTATATAAAGTTCAAAAATACATTTTCAAAGAAATTTAATCTTATAGCATTAAATGAGCATTTTTTTTTATATTTATTTATTTATTTATTTATTTATTTATTTATTTATACGTTTCTGATTTCTGAAAACGATTTTCTTGAAAACGAAGAGACTAATAATTACAATAAATAATAATTTAAGCTTTTAAATCTTATTAAAAAAAAACCACTCTCTTAAGGCAGTTCTTATAAAAATATTTTTTCGGGTCTAGAAATTGGTATGTTAGTGTTTCCAGAAAAACTCTGTTTTATGGAAAAGCAAGGATGGAAAATATTTCAAAAATATAAATAGTGTACAAGAACTGCCAAAATTGTAAATAAAATTTAAACCTGTTACATATATGGTAGTAAACAAAATGGAGTAATTTATTATCTTATACACGCTCTTTGCATGAGTAAAATTAAGCAAGGAATTGAAGAAACTGTAGGTCATTATTTCATTCAACATTGTAAGTCTATGGGACATACGAGAATTGCCAAAAGTTATTTTATACTATTACATAGTGATGGGTAGAATGAATGATTTTTCTATCGAATTAATCATTCCAGCAAGCGCAAAAACAGAGTTTTGCATAAACCTTTGCATATATTTTTAATCAATTACCACCAGAAAGTTTGTGTAAACAAAAGAAGCAAAAGCATAGCTTCCAGCCTTCGTAAGATTTTTAATCAATTATCTTCAGGAATTTTAAAGATAAAAAGAATTTTTATGGAATTTTGAACTTAACTCTAATTATAATAAGAAACTTCTTTTTCTTCACAAAATTTCTGACCTAAATTGAATTAAAAAAAAAAAAAATCAAAGATTTGTAGCAGTGCTTTTTCTCATGCCCGGATGATTCATTCGAATAATAAAATCATTCATTTTGACCATCAATATTATTAAACGAACAGTTTCTTCTGTATGTTTTTTTTTTTTACTCTATTTTTTGAGAACGTGTGTGATGTTTTTCATGAAAACAACGTAATAGGAGTTTTTTTAACCTAAAAACAAATCCATCTTTCTCATCTGCGGGGAAATTCATTTTCAGGCAATATGTGCTCTTTTCACAATTTTAAAACATTGCAGAAAGCATAAAAATATCGTAAATAAATTTTTGTATGTGATGAATCACTGTTAAACACATATTATGATAGCAAAAGTAAGTTTTTTCTTTATATAGAGTACGTTATAAGAAAATAACAAGT
Organism: Maratus speciosus; assembly: GCA_963932465.1. Taxonomy (NCBI): domain Eukaryota; kingdom Metazoa; phylum Arthropoda; class Arachnida; order Araneae; family Salticidae; genus Maratus; species Maratus speciosus. The sequence goes on from OZ010794.1 coordinate 192,660,316, forward strand.
ATAGTCAATGGGTTAATTGAGTTTGGATCCGATGGCGGAAATTTTCCCTAGCAAAACAACTGCAAAAAGAGTTTATCTCATTTGTTCCGAGTAACTCTGGGTCAACTAGGCGCTATAGTTAACATCCGAATCGTATTTATAAGTTTGTATAAATATATCATTATTGAAATACCTATTTAAACAAATGTTAAAATTTATATTTTATTGCAGTTTTCGATGTTTTTGTTTGAATAATTCACGACCGGCATTTAATACATTTTTGAGTCACTACATTGATTTATTTTCATACTAGCGGTCGCCGCTGGGCGTCGCTAGAACCAATGATAATGACCATAAGTACACCTAAAATCATGGAATTATTAATACAGAGGAACTGACATATCCTTAAAATGGTGAAGCTTCAACTGTAACCGATTTCGCAGGAGATGATTACCTCTAGGAAAATGCAAACCAGTAAATTTATATAGACATTTTCTTCTTATTTAAACGCGTTATTATTGCAAAATTTCAGTCATAAACAATGGCAAAAACAGATATTCAGTGTTACTGGTAGAAGTGTACTTCGGTGGTATTCAAAACCTGTGTTTCCGCCATATTGTGACAGCCTAGACAACTTACCAGCAGTGTCACTTTAACCCTTTCCGGCGCGGAGTAATTCTGTTTATAAACTGATGAGATATTGGACTGACACCAGAATTTATAAACGAATTTATTAGAAAACATGAATTTGCTTATTTTCACGTACATTATAAAAGAAAAATTTTAATTAAATATTCTTGGTGCCGTTTGTCAGTTTTAGAATTAAAATTAGGTGTCCTTTTTTAAGGACATCGCGCTCGAAAGGATTAAAAGATTATAATACCAGGCCAAACTGCCACCAGTAAAAACAAAAAGAAATTTTAATCATATTTTTGAGAGAATTTTTTTATGAAAAAAGACATAAAATAAGGTAAAATTTTCTATTGAAAATTTACTGGTGAAAGTTTGCTCAGGCGGAAATCAGAAACTGATGGTCCGATGTAAAAAAAATCAACTGCCATCTTTTGATAACCTACTCAGTTACTTCACTCGCAACTAGGAAATAACGCATTACATGTCTCCTTCTCTTTATTCATAACTCCATTCCTAAAATCAATGTTGAATGATTTTCTTCGAAAATTAGACGAAAATCTTTCCTTTTTTAAGCGTTAGTACAGTCCCCTGAATTTAGACACCTGTATTTCACCAAAAGTTGTCTTTGACGTATTGAATTTCAGAAAAATAAAGCGGGGAAAACTCAGTACAAACCGTAGGAAGTTGTATGGAGGTTTGTCTCCGTAGGTTTCGTACAAACACTGAAAAAAATCGCCCTACGACAGTCGCCATTTTGTGTCAGCGCTCAGGCCTAGTAAATGGTAAAGCTTATATTATAATAAAACACTCATACTACTATATATATTAAAACACACATACACACATAAATAACGCCTGCATTCAACAGTTAAAGGTATATATAAATATCATACAGACATACAAACAATAAATACAATAAACCCAACTGGAGTGAAAAATTAGCCAGAGCCAGGAATCGAACCCGGGACCACAGTATACAAGACTGCTGCTCTAACTACTGAGCTACTACGGCCGATGCCTGAGTCTGCATATTCTCACTAATAATACTGTGGTCCCGGGTTCGATTCCTGGCTCTGGCTGATTTTTCACTCCAGTTGGGTTTATTGTATTTATTTTTTGTGTTTTATTATATTTATCGTAGATCTATGTAATAGTAAAATCTATTTATCGTTGTCCGGTCATCCAAGGCTGTCGTATAGATGACTGGTGACTTCCCTAACACGGTTTTTAGTGAGAAATTGCAGACTCAATCATCGGCCGTAATAGCTCAGTGGTTAGAGCAGCAGTCTTGTATACTGTGGTCCTGGGTTCGATTCCTGGCTCTGGCTAATTTTTCACTCCAGTTGGGTTTATTGTATTTATTGTTTGTATGTCTGTATAATATTTATATATACTTTTAAAAGCTTATATTGTTTCAAAAATACTACAGCACACTAACTTTATAACTACCATAGAAACCTATCCGATTTTCTCATGTTATAGAATATACATGCAACTTTTTACTTTTTTATTGAAAATTAATCCATTTTATATACTACTTAACTTAATTGTTTAGATTGCTTCCAACAGCCAAAAGCATTTTTATATGAACAATAGCTATTGTACATTCAGATAAAGGTTATGAAAGTACTTAACTTCAGTATTTCTTTATTAGCCATATGCCAGCGATTTCGTAATCGTCAAAGGTTGCGACAGCATTTTTTCTTCTAATTACTTCAGTGTTTAAACACACATTTCAATAACATGTCTGTTTAAAAGATTTGGAATAGTAATTTTCGCCTTATTTAACGCTTTGCTGAAGACTAACGAGAATTCGGATATTAGGTTCTTTGGCTATGTGTAACTCCACTCATTGGTGGTACTTTTTAATTTTATATGTTACATTATTTCTCAAAAGTTGACAGAATGTTTATATTTTCACTGCCATGCATATAAGTGCTCTTATTAGCAACTATACATGTATTATAGACATTCATTTGAATATAAACACGAACTGAAAAAGTCTTTTAGCGACATGCATGAGTAATGTCCATGGGCGGTCATTCTCATTTAACACTTTCAGAGGCAAAGCAGTGTTCTATTGCTAAAGTGTTGGAATTAATGACTAACACCGGGATTTGAAAACAAATTTATTTTTAAATAAGAAAAAGCTATATTTCACACATACAATAAACCGAATTTCTTTTTACCAGTTTTTTGGTGCCAATCTGGCATATGGAAATTAAAATTAAGTGGTTTCATGCACATACCATCGCCCTTCAAGGGGTTAAAAAGCAAAAACAAACTTTCAACAACGTGTTAATCGCAAATTTTTCCGATTAATTAAGGCTAAAAATTAAGTGCGTACTTTTCACCACAATTATTTAATAGATAATTTGGCTTATTTAACCCAACAAAGTTCTTACAAATCCCGCGATTCATCATGATTATTACGAATTCTGTTATTTATATATTTAATCGAAAATTTCTGATAAAAAAGGGTACCAGTCTCCTTGGAAATTTCAAGGAATTTATGCACATTGGAAGGTCATTATTATAGAATAGTAGAAACAAAACAAGGCTAAAAATTGATGGCTATACATCCTTCTGTCTGATGAACAATGTGTTGACTGACATACAATCTACTCATCTGTGCTTGCGTAGGATTTACGGAATTAGTCTCTACATTGAAGGGTACCTCTTTCGAACTCCCACCAGTAAGTTTTAATAGTTATTTTTGATGTATGTGACAGATATTGCATACATACAATTATAAAAAAATGCTCTTAAAATTTTTCTGGTGTGAATTTAATATTTCTATATAAAAAATTTGTACTGTTCTAGAGTTATACTAGGAGGGCGACATTTTATCACTTTTTTAATAGAAATATTCGATATTCAATAATTTTTAATAGAAAGCTTCGCCTTATTTAATAGCAGAAAATCGTGATTAAACAAGGCGAAGTTTACTATAAAAAACTGTTAGGATTACTCCGATGGACTCAATCAAGGATTGTTCTTGTCTGCAATAAATCATCGAGTGTATGCGTTTGAACTAGCCGAATACATCTATTTCGAAATTGGAGTTCTCATCTTATTTGAACATACAATTCCAGACATAAATAAAACGGAAATGTTTAGTTGGCAATAGTAATGCTTTCTGGGGATCTGCTCATCACGCTACTCAAAGTAAGTACAGGGAATGTCGCAGGAATATTCACATAACTCACTAGGTTCAGATTCGAGAATGGTATTTCTCGGTATATTTCTCTGGTATGAAATTATGAATATTCTGAAATACTTATGAAAACGATCGTAGAAGCACAAAATTATTATTTAACCCTTTCCGGTGCGGACTAAGTTTGTTTGTAAAATGATAAAATGATGAACTGACACCAGAATTTAAAAACGAGTCTATTAGCAAATAAAAACTTGCTTATTTTCCTGTACTTTATAAAAGGAAAATTTTAATTAAATATTCTTGGTGCAAATTGTCAGTTTTGGAATTAAAATTAGGTGTCCTTTTTTGTGGACACCGCCCGCTACAGAGTTAAAAGGCTTGTGATCCCTTGTCCTTTTAAGAGAACATGTCTTTTTATTGAGCATTATTTTGTTTTAAAATTATTTTTGTTATTATTTCCATGTAGTGATGATAGAAATCTAATCCTAATCTATACTTCTATACTCCTATTATAAAGAGGAAAAAATTGTTTATTTGTCGGAGATAAGCTGTGGAACTACCGAACCGATTTAAAAAGTAATGGTATCAAAATGACGGTGTTAGTCCAGCTTAGAACATAGGCTATATCTTATGTCGGTGCCACTACCCCAAAGGGGGTGTAGGAGCAAAAAACGTTCTAAAAATGCGATTTTTGTGTTACTGAACGGCCTAGAAATATGAAATTTGGAATATTAGTTACTTATAAGATATAAATGATGTCTAAGAACAGTTCTTAAACAATTCGAAATTTAAAAGGGTTGAAAATGCACAAAAAGTGTTCTAAAAAACGTTCTAAATGGTAGTTTCTACACAATCTCAGGAAATACCAAACCGATTTAAAAAGTATTGGTGTCAAAATGACGGTGACAACGCTTGCTCCAAGAGAGGCTATGTTTTATGTCGGTGCCATTACCCCAAAGGGGGTGTAGGAGCAAAAAACGTTCTAAAAATGCGATTTTAGCGTTACTGAAGGGCCTAGAAATATGAAATTTTGAATATTAGTTACTTATAAGATATAAATGATATCTAAGAACAGTTCTTAAACAATTCGAAATTTAAAAGGGGTGAAAATGCACAAAAAGCGTTCTAAAAAACGTTCTAAATGGTAGTTTCTACACAATCTCAGGAAATACCAAACCGATTTAAAAAGTATTGGTGTCAAAATGACGGTGACAACGCTTGCTCCAAGAGAGACTATGTTTTATGTCGGTGCCATTACCCCAAAGGGGGTGTAGGAGCAAAAAACGTTCTAAAAATGCGATTTTAGCGTTACTGAAGGGCCTAGAAATATGAAATTTTGAATATTAGTTACTTATAAGATATAAATGATATCTAAGAACAGTTCTTAAACAATTCGAAATTTAAAAGGGGTGAAAATGCACAAAAAGCGTTCTAAAAAACGTTCTAAATGGTAGGTTCTACACAATCTCAGGAAATATAAACCGATTTAAAAAATATTGATGTCAAAATGATGGTGACAACGCTTGCTCCAAGATAGGCTATGTTTTATGTCGGTGTCACTACCTCAAAGAGGGTGCAGGAGCAAAAAACGTTCTAAAAATGCGATTTATCTGTTACTGAAGGGCCTAGAAATATGAAATTTGAAATATTAGCTACTTATTAGATATAAAGGATTTCTAAGATTAGTTCTTAAGCAATTCGAAATTTGAAAGGGGTGAAAATGCGCGAAAATTGTTCTAAAAAACGTTCTAAATGGTGGTTTCTACACAATCTCAGGAAATACCAAACCGATTTAAAAAATAATGGCGTCAAAATGACGGTGACAACCCTTGCTCCAACATAGGCTATGTTTTATGTCGGTGCCACTACCCCAAAGGGGGTGCAGGAGCAAAAAGCGTTCTAAAAATCCAATTTTTGCGTTACCGAAGGGCCTAGAAATATGAAATTTGAAATGTTAGCTACTTATTAGATATAAAGAATTTCTAAGAACAGTTCTTAAACAATTCGAAATTTAAAAGGAGTGAAAATGCGCGAAAAGTGTTCTAAAAAACGTTCTGATGGTGGTTTCTACACAATCTCAGGAAATAATAAACCGATCTAAAAAATAATGGCGTCAAAATGATAGTGAAAACAACGTTTGCTCCAACATAGGCGATGTTTTATGTCGGTGCCACTACCCCAAAGGGGGTGCAGGAGCAAAAAACGTTCTAAATTGCGGCTTTTGCGTTACGGAAGTGCCTAGAACCGTGAAATTTGGAATGGTAGTTAATGATCTATATGGTAGTTAATGATAGTAGTAAATGATCTCTAATGACATTTCCTAAGAAAATCGAAATTTAAAAGGGGATCAAAATGCGCAAAAAGCGCTATAAAAAACTTTCTAAATTGCGATTTCTATGCAATCTCAGGAAGTACTGAACTGATTTCAAATATAATGGTGTAAAAATGATGGTGACAGATCTTGCTCCAAGATAGGCTATATTTTATATCTGTTTCCACTACCCAAGAGGAGATGCAGGAGCAAAATGCGCGAAAAGCGTTCTAAAAACGTTCTAGATGCCGATTTGTCGGCAATATCTCAGGAAGAATGAATCTGATTTCAAACGTAATGGTAGGGAATTGATACTGACAGCCTCTGCTCTAACATAGACGCTATTTTATGTCGGTATCACTATCACCAAGACGTTGCAGGAGCAAAAATCGTTCTAAATTTCGATTTTTGTGATCGGTAGGGGCTAGCAACTTAAAATTAGGCAAGGTACATATTTATTAGATATAAATGATCTTTAAGAACAGTTTCGAAAAAATTTAATAGCGAAATTTAAAAAGCGGTGAAAATGCGCGAAAAGCATCCTAAAAACTTTCTAAATTGCGATTTCTACTCAATCTAAGGAAATACCAAAGCTATTTCAAACATAATGGTTGCAAATCAATGGTGACAGTCCCTGCTATAACATAGGTTATATTTTATGTTGCTGTCACTACCATCTGAGGGTTGCAAAAGCAAAACATGTTCTAATTTGCGTTTTTTGCACAACTGAGGTGTCTAACACTTTGAAGTATGGCATGGTATTTACTTACAAGATGCAACTGCTTTCTAAGAACAGTCGAAATAAAATTCCAAAATTTAAAAAAATGAAGTAAGTGAAAAGCGTTATAAATTACAATTTTTAAGCAAACTTATAAATTACCAAACCGATTAATAAAATAATGATGACAAATTTTGGTGATAGAACCTGCTCAAACATAAGCTATATTTTATGTCTTTTCCACTACCACCAGAGGGTTGCAGGAGCTAAAAACTTTCTAAATTGCGATTTCTGTGATACTGAAAATGCTAGAAGCTTTAAATATGACATGGTAGTTACTTATAAAATATAAATGCCCTCGAAGGAACGTCGAAAATAAATTCCAATTAAAAAGGGGTGAAGCGAAGGGGAGGTGCGAAAAGCATTCTAAGAAAGTTCTAAATTACGATTCTATGCAATTTCAGGGAATATAAATCGATTATAAAAGTAATAGTTGCGAATCAGTGGTAACAGTCTCTGATCCTACACAGGCTATATTTTATGCCTGTGATTCTACCACCTGGGGTTCACAGAAACAACAAACGTTCTAAAAAAGGGCTTTAAAAGCTTTTTAAATTACGTTTCTGTGGAATATTAGGAAATAAAAAACCGATTTCAAAATTAATGTTGGCAAATTAATGGTGACAGTTCCTGTTTCAACATAGCCCTTTATGTTGAGAGAGGTGGTAGGACTTGGAATTCGACAAGATGGTTAATTTTAAGATGTAAGAAGATGGTTTCTAAAAAATTCAAAACTTCAAATGAATACCGAAATGAGCGTATTAATTGAGCATAAAAGTTTCAAAATATTTTCTAAATTATCATTTATTTAGTTTTATTTCATTTTATTAATTTAAGTCTCATTTCTGCCTAATACAGTGTAATAATGATGTTTAGTCAAACTGTGTTTTAAATAGTAATTTTTGAATTATTCCAAAAAGTAATAAGTACCTTTTAATAAAATAAAATATTACCTTTTAATAAAATAAAAATTTAGTTAGTACCTTTTGATAAAAATTAGACACATAAATATTACTTGGCATATTTCAAATATTACGCGAGCAAAGCCGCGGGGTTTTCTAGTAATATTATAAATGTGAAAGTCTGAATATGTATGTCTAAAGTCACTGTCAAAACAGATGATCAGATGTCTTTGTATTCATTATCCAGCACATTTTTGTTTCCCAATGTGAGAAATTTTCACTTAAGTTAATAAATATTACATATTTTATTTGTTTGTAATACATAAAATCAAAGTTATAAAAATGAAACCTTACTTTCAGTCAAAAGTTGCGTTTGTAATAACAGGGAATCAGTATTTCAAAGAAAGAAAAATGCGAAAATACCATTGACATTTCAGTAATATAGGTACAACAAAGTTAACCTTAATAAAAATGTACATGATTCTACAATCCAGAAGTGATTGTGTTTCCGGATTTGTAACAAATATTTTTTTCCAACACTGCGTAAATATACGCAAAATAAAATTTGACAAAAAAACATTCTGCTATTTCACTATTAAAATTTCCTGTAAAAAAAATATTTTTGCAATTTTTGCGTTTTGTTGGATATAATTACAGCAGCAATACTTCTGAAGTATTGATGTTTCATTACAAATATTTCCAATGTAATTTTACTTGTATTGGTATTTTTGTTCAAGTATCCTCTACGGCAATCAGTGTTCAAAATTAGGTGTATTTTTGTATTGAAAATACATATCAGAATTTTTTAATAATAGTTTTCGCTTTTTAATAATAATTTTGCTGATTTTAGCCGAATATATAAAATGAAAATTAGTATTTCAAAAGTGTGGTAGATATTTTGAATTCAGAATTCTGCTAAATTGGTAACACAGTTAGCGATGAATGCAAATATTGGTGCAATATAGCCAACATAACTGATACTGGTTTTCAGGGTAATTGTTTTCTGGGTTTTTAATCTCTATTTTCAAACAAGTAATCTTCGCCTTATTTAAGCTGTGAATTTAAAAGATGAATATTACTATTAGGATGAAATAGTAGTTATAAAAAAATCTGGAAACACAATCACTCAGGCTTTCTCATCAGGCACATTCTTAGCAAGGTTAAAATCTCTGTGCCTATTATTACTGCAATGTCAGATCAATTTTCACTTTTTTCTTTCTTTGAAATATCACAATATTAAAAGCGGAATAGAATATTATATTGTTACATTTTATTCAAAGTAGATTTTAGTTTTAATAATTTATTTTATATATTACAAAGAAATATCGTATGTAAATTTTATTAACCGAAAATTTTGCACGTTGGAAAAATTAAAATAATATAAAATATAATGAATTCAAAGTCTCTCAACCCTTCCCGATTCAGTGTGCCCAGGTCTGGATACCTAATTTTAATTCCAAATTTATGAACGCACCAAGAATATTTTATTAAAATTTTGCTTTTACAATGAGCATTTAAAGTAACAAGTTTTTTAATTTCTAAAAAAGTCGTATATAAATTCCGGTATCAGTCAATCATTTCATCATTTTCCAACAAAACTTGTCTGTGTCGGAAAGGGTTAATCATCTTTTTTGACACTGACTTAGCCAAACATTTTCAGACTTTCACATTTATAATATTATCAGGAATATGATACTATGATTACTGCGTGGAGATAATACCAAAACAAACTGTTAAAACAAAATAATGCTCAATGAAAACACTTGATCTCTTAATAAGATGCTAGACCACAAACGATTTAAATCGGGAGTGGCAAACTGTGGCACGCTGGACTCCAATAAAATTTTATAGTAATCATTGCCTTATCTAATCATCGAATCTCTGCGATTCAAGAAGTCGGCTTTTTCTCGAAAAAAATAGTGGTATCCGGCGTGCCACAGTGGCCACCTCTGATTTAACACTAGAACCTACAGAAATTTTACCCAATCTGAAGAAAAACATTTTAACACCAAAAATTTTATTTAAAACAATTTCACTTATTTATTCAACCGAGTTTTCTCCAGTTACGATTTAATTAATTTTACGAAAAAAATTCTGGTTCGAATCGACATTTTGTCATTCGATCGGTGTCGAATTGACACCAGCTGAACTTTCTAGTGTTAAATAATAATTCCATGCCTTTCTGACATAGCAATCACCTTCATAAGTGTTTCAGATTATTCAAAACTTCATACCAGAAAAATATACTGAGAAATACCAGAGTGCAATCTGTACAGTGTAGGTATCGGGTACATGCATCCCGTAGTGTTTGCATATCGCCACATTTTTTATATCCAGATGCTTCATTGCTATCACTTTTTGACTAGAAATAGTAGCATTATTTAATTTAGTTACAAATTAAATAATACGAAAATAAGGCGAATTATACTAATTTAAAAAAGTGTTGGCAATCAATAAACATTAATTCATAGCTGCTAACTTTTACGCTTTTTTCCTATCACTAAAATTTTATAGTAAATACAGTCTTATTTAATACTCGACATTTCATGATTGAACTAGGCGAAAATCTCTATTAAATTTTAGTGGTAGCAAAAAAGCGTAAAAGTTGGCAGCTATGTAATTATAAAAAGGTTTGCCAGTTTGGTCGTTTTTTAATTCAAAAATTCCAATTTCATGTCGACAAAACTGAGAGATAAGGTTTTACTTTAAATAATCACTGAATGTCTGGCATTGGTTAAAAAGAAAAGAATACGATATAGAATTGCTGGCAGAACGCGAAGGCAGAACACGAAACTCCGGAATAATAATTTAAAAAAAAGACAAACTGGCAACCTTGTCGGATATTGTACATCAAACGTGCCAAATGAGGTGCGTTCGTACTATATTTAGTTTTATAAATACTCAGATCTTGGTGCAATCTGTTGCACTCTTATGCAAAAATGCATGGATACAAAATTTATGAAGATTGTATATTGTATATTAAATTGAGAAATACGGAAGAAATAGGACGCCATCTTAAATAGGATGTAATCACCATTGCAAACTATATTCATCACCTATCAAGGAATATCACTGAATTAATTACGTATGATAGAATTTAACAGAATGAAGAAAAACTTTTATTAATAACTTTTTACGTTTTGATTCGATTTTCATAAAATTTAAAATAACTCTACAAAATTCTGCAAAGATTACATATGTTAAATTTCAAACCATTCCCTTGGTATGTTTTGCGCTGTTATATGCGGACAGATGGACAGACCAGACGATGACCATAGGTGTTATGTGTTGACATAATTACGAACACATCTAAAAAAGTACTTAACTCGCAACATATACTGGCGTTCATATACTTAGATCTTATATCGTCGATACCATATGTAAAACTATCCAATATGAAAACAGTGTTGCCATTGGGCTACTTTTTTTTTAAATTCAGATTTCTTGGTTGGCACCACTTTTCTGAAATGATAAAATTACCCTTCTTTTCGCCTTAACTAAATAAGGCAAATTTTACTATTTCAAAAAAGTGGTGCCAAGCAAGAAATCTGAATTTATCTCCTTAATTCTCTCTCCCGTACGAGACAGAGTGTCTTTTACTCAGATTGCTTTAATCCCACCAGTTTTATAAATTAGGGAATTTGGCTTTATTATGGTATCGTTTTACTTGTCATTTATTTTTTTTTTCAATTCAAGTGGTACCAATCAGCAATTTGAATTTCTAAACCGTAATTGTATGCGACCGTTAAGGGTTTAAAAAAAGTGGCCAGCTGCCAATACTGTTTTCATAATGGATAGTTTGACATGGTACGGTCGATACATACGAGTTTCTTAGTAAATGTTAACGGAAGGATTTGAACTAGATTTCTATGCAGTTATCGGACAACCTAACAACTGATGCCTTGAGTTCTAATATACAAACAAAGCGTTATAAGTAAGCGAACAAACTTAATGCTGGAATCAGGCGTAAATTAAGACAGCTGCGACACCTTGTGGACGGAGTGATAATTCACATACGCGGGCTTTTAGTGTGGCGCGTATTTTCTAAACCTTCCGTCGCTCATAGAAATGAATTTCGTTTGCCACATTTATTGCAAAATAACGGCGGAGCGAGAGGGGCATCCAGACGCACATGACACCACGAAGTTTTCTTCGCCTTGTTAGAAGCATTTCAGTTATTAATCAAGATGAAAAAAACTTTATAATTTTAGAGGTGTCAGTAAGAAAACCGTTAGGTATCTACCTGTAGTTCACACTCCACCCGCTACATGGGGCATGACCTTGATTGATGTGACCTCGCTTTTAATCTTGCGGTTACTTCTTACATTTAAGATAGGACGCTTACTGGCATCGCTTTCATATACAGATTAATTTTGGCACATTAAACGGATAGAAAAGTTATACATTCAATATTTGCATGGTATTTTTTCTGGTAAGAAAGGATACATTTTTGGCATTTTGTTAGTTTATAAATAGAAGACTCAATAACATTCTAGTACTGCCATACAGTCCTCAGCAAAAGTTTACACACTGGTGATTTTTAACCTTTAAATAAAAAATACGAACACTTGGGTTATACAAATGGCTGTACTTATTTTTAAATATATTTTAAACGTTTTAGGCTAGAAAAATAGTCTTAATGTAGGATGTTATTTAATTTAACTTAAAAAAGGGAAATTTGCATATTGCAAAAGTTTAGACAATTTTGTGATTTCTTGGAAACTGTTCGCGGAAGAACGCAAATTTCAAACTTATGACGTCACATGCATGAAGTATTTAAGGCTGTTCTCAAATCCAAAAGGGCAACTTCCTGACATAAGTTTTCATTTATTTTTGTTCGAAAATGCATGAAACTAGTTGGTGTTGTTGTTCAGAAACTATGTTATCGAGCTGTTTTTACCATTTTTTTGAAAACGCAATACATCTTTCAGAAAATAATGTCAAAGTGGACCTTTTGAACAGAATTTCCGCGCGGAAGTAGAAAAATCACTCAAGAACGGACGAAAAACGGGTTTGTCACGTGATCGATCTCGCTTATAACTCACTAGCAAACCCCGCGGCATTGCTCGCGTAATATTTGAAATATGCCAAGTGATATTTATGTGTCTAATTATTATGAAAAGGTACTAACTAAATTTTTATTTCATTAAAAGGAACTTATTATTTTTAGGAACAATTAAAAAAAAAACTATTTAAAACACAGTTTGATTAAACATCATAGTTACACCGCATAAGGCAGATATGAGACTTAAATTAATAAAACGAAATAAAACTAAATAAATAATAATTTAGAAAATATTTTGAAACTTTTATGCTCAATTAATACGCTCATTTCAGTATTCATTTGAAGTTTTGAATTTTTTAGAAACCATCTTCTTACATCTTAAAATTAACCATCATGTCAAATTCCAAGTTCTACCACCTCTCTCACCATAAAGGGCTATGTTGAAATAGGAACTGTCACCATTAATTTGCCAACATTAATTTTGAAATTTGTTTGTTTTTTCCTAATATTCCACAGAAACTTAATTTAGAAAGCTTTTAAAGGCCTATTTTAGAGCGTTTGTTGTTCCTGTGAATCCCAGGTGGTAGAATCATCGGCATAAAATATAGCCTGTGTAGGATCAGAGACTGTTACCATTGATTCGCAACTATTACTTTTATATTTGGTTTATATTCCCTGAAATTACCTAGAAATCGTAATTTTGGACTTTTTTAGAATGCTTTTCGTACCTCCCCTTCACGTCACCCCTTTTTAATTCAAATTTATTTTCGACAGTACTGCGAGGGCATTTATATTTTATAAGTAACTACCATGCCATATTTAAAGTTTCTAACCTTTTCAGTATCACAGAAATCACAATTTAGAAAGTTTTTAGCTACTGCAACCCTCTGGTGGTAGTGGCACAGACATAAAATATAGCTTATGTTTGAGCAGGTTCTATCACCAACAATTTGTTATCATTATTTTTTTAATCGGTTTGGTATTTGATAAGATTACATAAAAATTGTAATTTGTAACGCTTTTCGCTCACTTCATATTTTTAAATTTTATATTTTCTTTCGAAAGTTCATAGAAAGCAGTTGCATCTTGTAAGTAAATAACATGCCATACTTCAAAGTGTTGGACCCTTCAGTTATGCAAAAAACGCAAATTAGAAAATCTTTGGATTTTGCAACCCTCAGATGGTAGTGACAGCAACATAAAATAAAACCTATGTTATAGCAGGGACTGTCACCATTGATTTGCAACAATTACTTTTGATATAGCTTTGGAATTTCCTGAGATTGAGTAAAAATCGCAATTTAGAACGTTTTTAGAACGCTTTTCGCGCATTTTCACCCTTTTTTAAATTTCCATTTTTTTCGAAACTGTTCTTAAAGATCATTTATATGTAATAAATATGTACCTTACCTAATTTTAAGTTGCTAGCCCCTACCGATCACAAAAATCGAAATTTGGAACGCTTTTTTGCTCCTGCAACGTCTAGGTGATAGTGATAGCAACTTAAAATAGAGTCTATGTTAGAGCACAGGCAGTCAGCATAAATTTCTTACCATTACTTTTGAAATCAGTTTGATTCTTCCTGAGATATTGGTGACAAATCGGCATTTAGAACGTTTTTAGAAAGTTTTTCGCTCATTTTGCTCCTGCATCTCCTTTGGGGTAGTGGAAACAGATGTAAAATAAAGCCTATCTTGGAGCAAGATCTGTCACCATCATGTTAACCCCATTATTTTTGAAATCGGTTCAGTATTTCCTGAGATTGCATAGAAATTGCAATTTAGAACGTTATTTACAACGCTTTTTGCGCATTTTGACACCCCCTTTTAAATTTCGATTTTTTTAGGAAATGTCCTTAGAAATCATTGATATCTTATAACTAACTACCATTCTAAATTTAACGATTCAAGGCCCTACCCTCCGCAAAAACCGCAATTTAGAACGTTTTTCTCCTTTGTTTAAGAACTGTTCTTAGAAATCCTTTATGTCTAATAAGTAGCTGATACTTCAAATTTCATATTTCTAGGCCCTTCAGTAACACATAAATCGCATTTTTAGATCGTTTTTGCTCCTGCACCCCCTTTGGGGTAGTGGTACCGGCAAAAACATAGCCTATCTTGGAGCAAACGTTGTCACTATTATTTTGACACCAGTATTTTTTAAATCGTTTTGGTATTTCCTGAGATTATGTAGAAACTACCATTTAGAACGTTTTTTAGAACGCTTTGTGTGCATTTTCACCCCTTCTAAATTTCGAATTGTTTAAGAACTGTTCTTAAAATCATTTATATCTTATAAGTAACTAATATTCCAAATTTCATATTTCTAGGCCCTTCAGTAACGCAAAAATCGCATTTTTAGAACGTTTTTTGCTCCTGCACCCCCTTTGGGGTAGTGGCACCGACATAAAATATAGCCTATGTTTTATGTTGGACTAACAGCATCATTTTGATACCATTACTTTTGGAATCGGTTCGGTATTTCCTGAGATTATGTAGAAACTATCATTTAGAACGTTTTTTTAGAACGCTTTTTGTGCATTCACACCCCTTTTAAATTTCGAATTGTTTAAGAACTGTTCTTAGACATCATTTATATCTTATAAGTAACTAATATTCCAAATTTCATATTTCTAGGCCCTTCAGTAACGCAAAAATCGCATTTTTAGAATGTTTTTTGCTCCTGCACCCCCTTTGGGGTAGTGGCACCGACATAAAATATAGCCTCTGTTCTAAGATGGACTAACACCATCATTTTGATACCATTACTTTTGAAATCGGCTCGGTAGTTTCATAGCTTACCTCCTACAAATAAACAATTTTTACTTCTTTATAATATGACTAGCAACCCCGCGGCTTTGCTCGCGTAATATTTGAAATATGCCAAGTGATATTTATATGTCTAATTTTTATTGAAAGGTACTAACTAAATTTTTATTTTATTAAAAGGTAATATTTTATTTTATTAAAAGATAATATTTTATTTTATTAAAAGGTAATATTTTATTTTATTAAAAGGTTTTTTTTATTAAAAGGTACTTATTACTTTTAGGAATAATTCCAAAATTACTATTTAAAATACAGTTTGATTAAACATCATTATTACACTGCATTAGGCAGAAATGAGACTTAAATTATTAAAACGAAATAAAACTAAATAAATCATGATTTTTTGAAACTTTTATGCTCAATTAATCCGCTCATTTCAGTATTCGTTTGATGTTTTGAATTTTTTAGAAACCATCACCTTACATCTTAAAATTAATTATCATGTCAAATTCCAAGTCCTACCACCTCTCTGAACATAAAGGGCTATGTTGAAACAGGAACTGTCACCATTAATTTGCCAACATTAATTTTGAAATCGGTTTGTTATTTCCTAATATTCCACAGAAACGTTATTTAAAAAGCTTTTAAAGCCCTTTTTTTAGAACGTTTGTTGTTCCTTTGAACCCCAGGTGGTAGAATCACCGGCATAAAATATAGCCTGTGTAGGATCAGAGACTGTTACCATTGATTCGCAACTATTATTTTTATAATCGGTTTATATTCCCTGAAAATGCATAGAAATCGTAATTTAGGACTTTTTTAGAATGCTTTTCCCACGTCTCCTTCGCTTCACCCCTTTTTAATTCGAATTTATTTTCGACGTTCCTTCGAGGGCATTAATATTTTATAAGTAACTACCATGTCATATTTAAAGTTTCTAGCCTTTTCAGTATCGCAGAACTCGCCATTTAGAAGGTTTTTAGCTCCTGCAACCCTCTGGTGGTAGAGGAACAGACATAAAATATAGCTTATGTTTGAGCAGGTTCTATCACTAAAATTTGTCATCATTATTTTTTTAATGGGTTTGGTAAATTATAAGTTTGCTTAAAAATTGTAATTTATAACGCTTTTCATACACTTCATTTTTGTAAATTTGGAATTTTCCTTCGACTGTTCTTAGAAAGCAGTTGCATCTTGTAAGTAAATACCATGCCATACTTCAAAGTGTTAGACCCCTCAGTTGTGTTAAAAACGCAAATTAGAACATGTTTTGCTTTTGCAACCCTCAGATGGTAGTGACAGCAACATAAAATATAACCTATGTTATAGCAGGGACTGTCACCATTCATTTGCAACCATTACTTTTGAAATAGCTATTGTATTTCCTTAGATTGAGTAGAAATCGCAATTTAGAACGTTTTTAGGACGCCTTTCGCGCATTTTCATCCCTTTTTAAATTTCCAATATTTTCGAAACTGTTCTTAAAGATCATTTATATCTAATAAATACGTACCTTGCCTAATTTTAAGTTTCTAGCCCATACCGATCACAAAAATCGAAATTTAGAACGCTTTTTTGCTCCTGCAACGTCTTGGTGATAGTGATACCGACATAAAATAGCGCCTATGTTAGAGCAGAGGCTGTCAGCATCAATTTCCTACATTACGTTTGAAACAGATTCATTCTTCCTGAGATATTGCCGACAAATCGGC
This sequence comes from Maratus speciosus, assembly GCA_963932465.1. NCBI lineage: Eukaryota > Metazoa > Arthropoda > Arachnida > Araneae > Salticidae > Maratus > Maratus speciosus. Next base: position 192,677,564 of record OZ010794.1, read on the forward strand.
ATTTAGAACGTTTTTAGAACGCTTTTCGCGCATTTTGCTCCTGCATCTCCTCTGGGGTAGTGGAAACAGATATAAAATATAGCCTATCTTGGAGCAAGATCTGTCACCATCATTTTTACACCATTATATTTGAAATCGGTTCAGTACTTCCTGAGATTGCATAGAAATTGCAATTTAGAACGTTATTTACAACGCTTTTTGCGCATTTTGAACCCCCCTTTTAAATTTCGATTTTTTTAGGAAATGTCCTTAGAAATCATTGATATATTATAACTAACTACCATTCTAAATTTAACGATTCAAGGCCCTACCCTCCGCAAAAACCGCAATTTAGAACGTTTTTCTCCTGCACCCCCTTTGGGGTAGTGGCACCGACATAAAACATAGCCTATGTTGGAGCAAGGATTTTCATCATCATTTTGACGCCATTATTTTTTAAATCGGTTTGGTATTTCCTGAGATTGTGTAGAAATCACCATTTAGAACGTTTTTTAGAACGCTTTTCGCGTATTTTCACCCCTTTTAAATTTCAAATTGTTTAAGAACTGTTCTTAGAAATCCTTTATGTCTAATAAGTAGCTGATACTTCAAATTTCATATTTCTAGGCCCTTCAGTAACGCAAAAATCGCATTTTTAGAACGTTTTTTGCTCCTGCACCCCCTTTGGGGTAGTGGCACCGACATAAAATATAGCCTATGTTTTATGTTGGACTAACAGCATCATTTTGATACCATTACTTTTGGAATCGGTTCGGTATTTCCTGAGATTATGTAGAAACTATCATTTAGAACGTTTTTTTAGAACGCTTTTTGTGCATTCACACCCCTTTTAAATTTCGAATTGTTTAAGAACTGTTTTTAGACATCATTTATATCTTATAAGTAACTAATATTCAAATTTCATATTTCTAGGCCCTTCAGTAACGCAAAAATCGCATTTTTAGAACGTTTTTTGCTCCTGCACCCCCTTTGGGGTAGTGGCACCGACATAAAATATAGCCTCTGTTCTAAGATGGACTAACACCATCATTTTGATACCATTACTTTTGAAATCGGCTCGGTAGTTTCATAGCTTACCTCCTACAAATAAACAATTTTTACTTCTTTATAATATGACTAGCAACCCCGCGGCTTTGCTCGCGTAATATTTGAAATATGCCAAGTGATATTTATATGTCTAATTTTTATTGAAAGGTACTAACTAAATTTTTATTTTATTAAAAGGTAATATTTTATTTTATTAAAAGATAATATTTTATTTTATTAAAAGGTAATATTTTATTTTATTAAAAGGTTTTTTTTTATTATAAGGTACTTATTACTTTTAGGAATAATTCCAAAATTACTATTTAAAATACAGTTTGATTAAACATCATTATTACACTGCATTAGGCAGAAATGAGACTTAAATTATTAAAACGAAATAAAACTAAATAAATCATGATTTTTTGAAACTTTTATGCTCAATTAATCCGCTCATTTCAGTATTCGTTTGAAGTTTTGAATTTTTTAGAAACCATCATCTTACATCTTAAAATTAATTATCATGTCAAATTCCAAGTCCTACCACCTCTCTGAACATAAAGGGCTATGTTGAAACAGGAAATGTCACCATTAATTTGCCAACATTAATTTTGAAATCGGTTTGTTATTCCCTATTATTCCACAGAAACGTTATTTAAAAAGCTTTTAAAGCCCTTTTTTTAGAACGTTTGTTGTTCCTTTGAACCCCAGGTGGTAGAATCACCGGCATAAAATATAGCCTGTGTAGGATCAGAGACTGTTACCATTGATTCGCAACTATTATTTTTATAATCGGTTTATATTCCCTGAAAATGCATAGAAATCGTAATTTAGGACTTTTTTAGAATGCTTTTCCCACGTCTCCTTCGCTTCACCCCTTTTTAATTCGAATTTATTTTCGACGTTCCTTCGAGGGCATTAATATTTTATAAGTAACTACCATGTCATATTTAAAGTTTCTAGCCTTTTCAGTATCGCAGAAATCGCCATTTAGAAGGTTTTTAGCTCCTGCAACCCTCTGGTGGTAGTGGAACAGACATAAAATATAGCTTATGTTTGAGCAGGTTCTATCACTAAAATTTGTCATCATTATTTTTTTAATGGGTTTGGTAAATTATAAGTTTGCTTAAAAATTGTAATTTATAACGCTTTTCATACACTTCATTTTTGTAAATTTGGAATTTTCCTTCGACTGTTCTTAGAAAGCAGTTGCATCTTGTAAGTAAATACCATGCCATACTTCAAAGTGTTAGACCCCTCAGTTGTGCTAAAAACGCAAATTAGAACATGTTTTGCTTTTGCAACCCTCAGATGGTAGTGACAGCAACATAAAATATAACCTATGATATAGCAGGGACTGTCACCATTCATTTGCAACCATTACTTTTGAAATAGCTATTGTATTTCCTTAGATTGAGTAGAAATCGCAATTTAGAACGTTTTTAGGACGCCTTTCGCGCATTTTCATCCCTTTTTAAATTTCCAATATTTTCGAAACTGTTCTTAAAGATCATTTATATCTAATAAATACGTACCTTGCCTAATTTTAAGTTTCTAGCCCATACCGATCACAAAAATCGAAATTTAGAACGCTTTTTTGCTCCTGCAACGTCTTGGTGATAGTGATACCGACATAAAATAGCGTCTATGTTAGAGCAGAGGCTGTCAGCATCAATTTCCTACATTACGTTTGAAACAGATTCATTCTTCCTGAGATATTGCCGACAAATCGGCATTTAGAACGTTTTTAGAACGCTTTTCGCGCATTTTGCTCCTGCATCTCCTCTGGGGTAGTGGAAACAGATATAAAATATAGCCTATCTTGGAGCAAGATCTGTCACCATCATTTTTACACCATTATATTTGAAATCGGTTCAGTACTTCCTGAGATTGCATAGAAATTGCAATTTAGAACGTTATTTACAACGCTTTTTGCGCATTTTGACCCCCCCTTTTAAATTTCGATTTTTTTAGGAAATGTCCTTAGAAATCATTGATATCTTATAACTAACTACCATTCTAAATTTAACGATTCAAGGCCCTACCCTCCGCAAAAACCGCAATTTAGAACGTTTTTCTCCTGCACCCCCTTTGGGGTAGTGGCACCGACATAAAACATAGCCTATGTTGGAGCAAGGATTTTCATCATCATTTTGACGCCATTATTTTTTAAATCGGTTTGGTATTTCCTGAGATTGTGTAGAAATCACCATTTAGAACGTTTTTTAAAACGCTTTTCGCGCATTTTCACCCCTTTTAAATTTCAAATTGTTTAAGAACTGTTCTTAGAAATCCTTTATGTCTAATAAGTAGCTGATACTTCAAATTTCATATTTCTAGGCCCTTCAGTAACACATAAATCGCATTTTTAGATCGTTTTTTTGCTCCTGCACCCCATTTGGGGTAGTGGCACCGACATAAAATATAGCCTATGTTCTAAGTTGGTTTAACACCATAATTTTGATACCATTACTTTTGAAATCGGTTTGGTATTTCCTGAGATTATGTAGAAACTACCATTTAGAACGTTTTTTAGAATGTTTTTTGTGCATTTTCACCCCTTTTAAACTTCGAATTGTTTAAGAACTGTTCTTAGACACCATTTACATCTTATAAGTAACTAATATTCCAAATTTCATATTTCTAGGCCCTTCAGTAACGCAAAAATCGAATTTTTAGAACGTTTTTTGCTCCTGCACCCCCTTTGGGGTAGTGGCACCGACATAAGATATAGCCTATGTTCTAAGTTGGGCTAAGACCATCATTTTGATACCATTACTTTTGGAATCGGTTCGGTAGTTCCTGAGCTTATCTCCGACAAATAAACAATTTTTTCCTCTTAATAATAGGAGTATAGACGAGTATAGACTAGCAAACCCCGCGGCTTTGCTCGCGTAATATTTGAAATATGCCAAGTGATATTTATATGTCTAATTTTTATTAAAAGGTACTAACTAAGTTTTTATTTTATTAAAGGTAATATTTTATTTTATTAAAAGATAATATTTTATTTTATTAAAAGGTAATATTTTATTTTATTAAAAGATAATATTTTATTTTATTAAAAGGTAATATTTTATTTTATTAAAAGGTTTTTTTTTATTAAAAGGTACTTATTACTTTTAGGAATAATTCCAAAATTACTCTTTAAAATACAGTTTGATTAAACATCATTATTACACTGCATTAGGCAGAAATGAGACTTAAATTAATAAAACGAAATAAAACTAAATAAATCATGATTTTTTGAAACTTTTATGCTCAATTAATCCGCTCATTTCAGTATTCGTTTGATGTTTTGAATTTTTTAGAAACCATCATCTTACATCTTAAAATTAATTATCATGTCAAATTCCAAGTCCTACCACCTCTCTGAACATAAAGGGCTATGTTGAAACAGGAACTGTCACCATTAATTTGCCAACATTAATTTTGAAATCGGTTTGTTATTTCCTATTATTCCACAGAAACGTAATTTAAAAAGCTTTTAAAGCCCTTATTTAGAACGTTTGTTGTTCCTGTGAACCCCAGGTAGTAGAATCACCGGCATAAAATATAGCCTGTGTAGGATCAGAGACTGTTACCATTGATTCGCAACTATTATTTTTATAATCGGTTTATATTCCCTGAAATTGCATAGAAATCGTAATTTAGGACTTTTTTAGAAAGCTTTTCCCACGTCCCCTTCGCTTCACCCCTTTTTAATTCGAATTTATTTTCGACGTTCCTTCGAGGGCATTTATATTTTATAAGTAACTACCATGTCATATTTAAAGTTTCTAGCCTTTTCAGTATCGCAGAAATCGCCATTTAGACGGTTTTTAGCTCCTGCAACCCTCTGGTGGTAGTGGAACAGACATAAAATATAGCTTATGTTTAAGCAGGTTCTATCACCAAAATTTGTCATCATTATTTTTTTAATGGGTTTGGTAAATTATAAGTTTGCTTAAAAATTGTAATTTATAACGCTTTTCATACACTTCATTTTTGTAAATTTGGAATTTTCCTTCGACTGTTCTTAGAAAGCAGTTGCATCTTGTAAGTAAATACCATGCCATACTTCAAAGTGTTAGACCCCTCAGTTGTGCAAAAAACGCAAATTAGAACATGTTTTGCTTTTGCAACCCTCAGATGGTAGTGACAGCAACATAAAATATAACCTATGTTATAGCAGGGACTGTCACCATTCATTTGCAACCATTACTTTTGAAATAGCTATTGTATTTCCTTAGATTGAGTAGAAATCGCAATTTAGAACGTTTTTAGGACGCTTTTCGCGCATTTTCATCCCTTTTTAAATTTCCAATATTTTCGAAACTGTTCTTAAAGATCATTTATATCTAATAAATACGTACCTTGCCTAATTTTAAGTTTCTAGCCCATACCGATCACAAAAATCGAAATTTAGAACGCTTTTTTGCTCCTGCAACGTCTTGGTGTTAGTGATACCGACATAAAATAGCGTCTATGTTAGAGCAGAGGCTGTCAGCATCAATTTCCTACCATTACGTTTGAAACAGATTCATTCTTCCTGAGATATTGCCGACAAATCGGCATTTAGAACGTTTTTAGAACGCTTTTCGCGCATTTTGCTCCTGCATCTCCTCTGGGGTAGTGGAAACAGATATAAAATATAGCCTATCTTGGAGCAAGATCTGTCACCATCATTTTTACACCATTATATTTGAAATCGGTTCAGTACTTCCTGAGATTGCATAGAAATCGGAATTTAGAACGTTTTTTACAACGTTTTTTGCGCATTTTGACCCCCTTTTAAATTTCGATTTTTTTAATAAATGTCTCTAGAGATCATTGATATCTTATAGCTAACTACCATTCCAAATTTCATGATTCTAGGCCCTTCCGTAACGCAAAAGTCGCAATTTAGAACGTTTTTCTCCTGCATCCCCTTTGGGGTGGTGGCACCGACATGAAACATCGCCTATGTTGGAGCAAGGGTTGTCACCATCATTTTGACGCCATTATTTTTTAGATCGGTTTTGTATATCCTGAGATTGTGTAGAAACCACCATTAGAACGTTTTTTAGAACGCTTTTCGCGCATTTTCACCCCTTTCAAATTTCGAATTGTTTAAGAACTGTTCTTAGAAATCCTTTATAGCTAATAAGTAGCTGATACTTCAAATTTCATATTTCTAGGCCCATCAATAACACATGAATCGCATTTTTAGAACGTTTTTTGCTCCTGCACCCCTTTGGGGTAGTGACACCGACATAAAACATAGCCTATCTTGGAGCAAGCGTTGTCACCATCATTTTGAATCCAATATTTTTTAAATCGGTTTGGTATTTCCCGAGACTGTGTAGAATCCACCATTTAGAACGTTTTTTAGAACGATTTTCGCGCATTTTCACCCCTTTCAAATTTCGAATTTATTAAGAACTGTTCTTAGAAATACTTTATATCTAATAAGTTACTAATATTCAATATTTCATATTTCTAGGCCCCTCATTAACGCAAAAATCACATTTTTAGAACGTTTTTTGCTCCTACACCCCCTTTGGGGTAGTGACACCGATATAAAACATAGCCCATCTTGGAGCAAGAGTTGTCACCATCATTTTGACACCAATATTTTTTTTAATTCGTTTGGTATTTCCTGAGATTGTGTAGAAACTACCATTTAGAACGTTTTTAGAACGCTTTTTGTGCATTTTCACCCCTTTCAAATTTCGAATTGTTTAAGAACTGTTCTTAGACATCATTTATATTTTATAAGTAACTAATATTCAAAATTTCCTATTTCTAGGCCCTTCAATAACGCTAAAATCGCATTTTTAGAACGTTTTTTGCTCCTACATCCCCTTTAGGGGTAGTTGCACCGACATAAAACATAGCCTATCTTGGAGCAAGCATTGTCACCATCATTTTGGCATCAATATTTTTTAAATCGGTTTGGTATTTCCTGAGATTGTGTAGAAATTACCATTTAGAACGTTTTTTAGAACGCTTTTTGTGCATTTTCACCCCTTTCAAATTTCGAATTGTTTAAGAACTGTTCTTAGACATCATTTATATCTTATAAGTTACTAATATTCAAAATTTCATATTTCTAGGCCCTTCAGTAACGCTGAAATCGCATTTTTAGAACGTTTTTTGCTGCTACACCCCCTTTGGGGTAGTGGCACCGACATAAGATATAGCCTATGTTCTAAGTTGGACTAACACCATCATTTTGATACCATTACTTTTGGAATCGGTTCGGTAGTTCCAGGGCTTACCTCCGACAAATAAACAATTTTTTCCTCTTTATAATAGTAGTATAGATTGGGTAATTGATTAATCAAAAAATGGAAAAAAACACTTCAATTCCAAATCTCTTCCATGGCCAGGCTTACCAATTTTATATCTTTCCGTTAAAAAATAAATTTGTAAATGTGTCAGAACGTTTTGAGCTTGCTCAGCGGAGCACTTAAGAATAGCTTTAAGTGCACCTCGCGATAGTATCGGTTAGTGAAGGTGCCGCGAACTAGAAATTTTCAGCAACATTAAGTAATTAAATGAAGGAAGCTCAAATCGAAAGGGAAGACTGTTGCAGAAATTTCAGCTACTTTGAATCGTCCAAAGAAGTCTCTCTATTAAGTACTGTCTAAGGGTGACTCTTTCAAAGCAAAACATAAATCTGGAAGGCCTCGTGTGGCCGGAAAACGAGATTATAGAAGGATCCATAAACTGACATCCAGACAAATGATGACTGCTAATCGCATTAAAAGTGAGTCAGAGCTCTTTCCGTGTGAACGGATACTTTCGTAGATGAATTGTAGAAAGATGTACAGTCGTGGAAAAAAAGTAAACACCCCCTACTAACTACTCAACAAATTATCGTAGGAGAAAGTTACTGGTCCCGAACTTTTGGAAATAACGTCTACTTTTAACCCCTTGAGGGGCGGTGGGATAAAATATATCCCACCTAATTTAAACAAGCTTCTTACCAGAAATTTTTAACTAAATTTTGTATTTTTAACGTTGGAGGAAAATCGATAAAAAATTGCTTTTCCTTATTTAAAAATAAGATTTTTCGATTATTCCGGTGAGAATTCAATATGTAGAGATATTTTTGCCTGCCCCTCAAGTGGTTAAATGATGTATATAAAATTTGCTTAGAGGAACATCTACATATTAAAACGAACAATAACTTTATTTTTTTTCAATAGCAGTACAATATTCTGACAGCATAAATGAGTTTTACACCCTTCAATTAGTCTAAAAACAAATTTTGATGCAATTCGTACATTAAGTTTCCGAGAAATTAATTATTTTAAAACGAGCGTATTTTAAGGGCTGTATCCAAATTGAAGTTCGGTACTCGATTGTTAACCGAGAGAGCTCCCTTCTTGATCAAGGCACCTTAAGCAGTCAATTAAGCCAGTTAGATTACAGGATAGCCTAAGAAATTTCAAATAGAAACTTAGAGTCAACTCTATCATAGACGGCCCCTTAAACCATCATTTTGCCGTTTTTTAATCATAATTTTAAAACTACTTGAAAGTAAAATGTGAAATTTCGGATTTCCATAAAGCAGGACTTAATAATTCTGAATCCATCATAAAAATTGTAGGTTGCAATTCATTTTTTTTTCATAGTTCCTAATTCATATCCGAAAATTATAAAAATTGCAAATTCAGCGCATTTATGTTTGGGTATATTGGTATTATTGCTACACAAAAAGTTAGAACATTAGGATCATAATTTCAGAAGTTATAAATAAAAATATGAAAATACAATTTAACATTAAAAGCACTAAATTTTGAATGTTTATCATTCAAATGACTTGAAATTTGGTGTCTAGGAATAGTTTGAACCAAAGATTTGAAATATCTCGTTAAAATTGGGTATTGCCATTGAAAAAAAATGAAGCTTGGATTCGTTTTAATATGTAGATAGCCCCCTAAGCAAATTTTATATACGTCATTTAAAAGTAGATTTTATTTCCAATCGCCCTTGAAATCTCACAACAAATTGACCCCTTTCCGTTGCGGAGTAATTCTGTTTATAAAACTGATGAAATGATGGACTGAAACCAGAATTTATAAATGAATTTATTAGAAAGTACGAACTTGCTAATTTTCACGTACATAACAAAAGGAAAATTTTATTTAAATCTTCTTGGTGCGGTCTGTCAGCTTTGGAATTAAAATTAGGTGTCCCTTTTAAGAACACTGCTCTCGAAAGAGTTAATGATTTGGGCCTCACTTTGTTTTAATACTAAGGAATCTCTGGAGTTTCTCAATGGACGCCAAGCAGCGTAAGACTACATACATACATTGGAAAACAATTTACAGCCATTTAGTGAACTTTTAGCTCTTCCAAAGCATGTATTTGAGTAAGATAATGCGTCTTCTGATGTTGTATACAAATCAAAAAATTGCTTTAACTCTCAAAATATTACTGTTATTGACAGGCCCGCGAAGAAGCCCTGATCTGAACCCAATCGAAATTTTTTCTGGCATCATATCTCATACGGTTTATGTAATTTTTTGACAATGCTCCACTGTAAAGGAACTTCGATCAGCTGTTGAACGTGTTTGGTACGAAATAGACCCCCAAGTAATCCAGGATTTAGTTTCTTCGATGGGAAGTCACATTTTTGCATTAATAGTAATCAATGTAGGTGCAGTTCGATTGTAATTTATGGATATTTTTCTGATAACAGACAAATTATCTATACTTTTGCCGCAATGTTAAATTTGTTTTTTTTGCCATTATATATTATCTAAAGTGTATAAATTAAAATTTATTGTTTGTGTATGAAAGATAAGTCCCCAGTAATATATGACAGTTAAGTTACAACAATTAGTTACATACTTCTCAGTACAGAAGCATAATCGATCATTATCTAAACTTTTGCTGAGCACTGTATCCAATCAGCAGCCCAACATACACAATCATTAATCCTTTCTAGGTGCGTTCGTAATTATATAAATAGGTAGCACATATAGTCGTCGTCTTGTCTGTCCGTCTGTGTGTCCGCAAATAACAGTTCAAAATCTACCCAACCGAATGTTTTGAAATTTAATATTTAATACTATAATTTTCATATATATGATGTTTAATATATATATATATAATCGTTTCAGAATTTTGTCGAGACATTTTAAATTTTATGAAAATCGCATGTATAGTTGAGTGACAGACAAAAGCATCCCCTTACATTACTGCCAATGGGAAAAAATAGTTCCAAGTGGTTTTTAGAGACGTTAAAACCTTTCGAACATAATGAAATTGATATGCATTTATGAAATGCAATTAAAATATACGTTCTGTAGATTACGTGGCGCAAAGAATATTTATTATTCATTTACAGAGGTTACATAAAAGAATTCCGTTACTTAAAGTAGAAAAATTTGATTGCGGCGTATTTTATTTATGTTAAACTATTTCGCGTATAATGAAATTGATATCAGTTGCTGAGGATTACTACAAGTTATTTCTTGTATAACAGAAAGTGCACAGCATTTACAGGAACACACTAAAGATTTCGGATATTGTACTATATCCGTAGTGATATATAGTGATGATTGCTGGAAGTGTATTTTTAGTTTTAATATGAGTTTTTAAGTTTAACTAAATTTTTGCATATTACATTGCGTGTATAAATGCTGTAGGTCATATAAAGGGTTACGCAAAAAATTCGTAAGGGTGTGAGGGAAAATAGCTTAAAGGTGTTTTTTTTATTTCATTTTTACGCTGATCTACATTTAGTACACTAAGATATGTTTGTAGGATATTGGTAAAACGATATACAGAATGACGAAGAATTTGGATAGATGACCATCTATGGGTGATAATCTCTGGAAGTGCGACTTTAGTATTTTTAAGCGTGTTTTAGTCTTAGCCCTTTAAGGAGCAAGCAATAATGTCTCTCCAATATTGAATCCTTATCGGAATATCAGAAAAAAGTATTTCTTTTGAATAAGGAAAGGCATTACGCGTTTTTAACACTTTCCAACATAGTTGAAAAGTGTTTATGAATTCGATTTGTCTGTTCGAAACCTAACTTGCATTAATATAGTTGGATTGCTCTGAAATTAATATATGTTAGTGAGATTTTCCATGCCATGTTCGGTATTGAAAATAATGTAAGTAGCGTTCATAGTTTATGACAGAAATCTGAGGGGGTGATGAAGCGTTGTTCTACTGTTCTGTTAGCAAAGAAAAGTTTTTATTCACAGTTTATAAAATGTTGTTCACACAATATATTGGAGTAATTAAATTTCTCCTACCTATTTATTGGTAAGAGAAGACACAAAATCTTTCACTCAGAGATGGAACGACGAGAAGATCTGTACACTGTGTTTTATTTGCACACTAAATTTATCCTGGTTAAATAGAAAATAGAAAAATAGTTTAAATACTGGCCGGCGTCTTATTACGAAGCTAAACAAAGCTTTCGTTTTAAACAAAATACGCTTGGATTTTATCAACGAAAAGTCTTGCATGATCGAAGTTCAGCCAGCAACTAACGAACTTGGGGCAGTCAGAAATACTTGCAGAGTCTATAATTTGTAGAGACACAAAAGGATTGCCGATTCAGCGATATTTCTTTGTAAGATCACTGGATATCCCGTACATTGAAAATTATCAAAATTCAGTTCCGTTTGGTGTCTCCATCTGCGAGAGTTTAAACCAACTGAGCTCTTTCCTGAGATCCGATATGGGTAAAGCAATCTGAAATGTAGTGCTGCCCTCTATTGGGGTTCGATTATACTATAGTTCACAGTTCAGACCAGTATTGTTTTTGATTTAATGTTCTTGGTTGATATATTTTACACTGTTACGTAGTTCGCACAAAATATGATATAAAAAATATTGCATATGTCACTAGGCATATTTCACAAACAAATGCAGATAATTGGAGTGTTTATGTCCAAAACATAATTTCAAAAGTCCTGGGATTCCGACAGTTTATTTATAGAGACACTCAAAAGTATTACATTTCATTATGGTCTATGGCAGGTGTGTCAAAATGTAGCCCGCCGGATACCAATATTTTTTTTTAAAGAAATAGTCCACTTCATGAATCACTGATATTTAATGATTAGATACGGCAATGATTTTTATAAAATTTTAGTGGTATCTTGCGGGCCACAATTTGACACGCCTGGTCTATGGGAAAATGTGGTAATTATATAAATAGGTAGTTTCTTTAGTCTTCGTTTGGTCCGTCCGTCTGTCCACATATAACAACGCAAAAACTACCGAAATGAATGGTTTGAAATTTAATATACATAATCGCTGCAGAACTTTGTCGAGTAATTTCAAATTTTACAGAAATTAAATAAAAACTTAAAGAGATATTAATAAACTTTTTTTTCATTCTATTAAATCCTATCATACTTAATTAGTTCAATGATATCGCATGATAGGTAATAACTGTATGTTACCAATGTGATTACGTTTTATTTAAGATCGTACTATTTCCATATTACGCAATTTAAACGTTTCTGGCACACTGTGCCCAGATCGGGATACCAAATTTTAATTCCAATCTTACGAACGGCACCAAGAATATTTTAGTAAAATTTTGCTTTTACAATGAACATTAAAAATAACACTTTTTAAATTTCTAAAATGTCGTTTTAAAATTCGGGTGTCAGTCAATCATTTCATCATTTTACAACAAAAATTGCCTGTGCCGGAAAGGGTTAATATATATATTCGGAATAAATTTTGCATTCATGCATTTTTGCCAAGATGTGCATTTTTTTAAAAAAAACTAGTTATAGTACGAAAACGAACCTCTTTTGCTACGTTTGCTTACAATTTCTTACGCTACAATTTCCGACTTGTTTAAAAAGGGCATTCGCTGTTTTATGGGAATACAAAATATTCCCTGTTCTTTATTATTTATATTTAAAAATCTTTAATGTCCACTGCGTAACGAAGGGCTGTTTTTACATGTAACCCTTAGTGCACTACAGGGCTGCATGTAATTTTTAACACTTGAACCGCCGTTAGTGATCATTTTAACCCCTGCCAAATTGATATTAGTTGGTTCGAACCAGAATTTTTTTTCATAAGATATGTTCAATTTGTGCAGCATAAAAATAGGCTAATTAAATAAGTTAAATAGTTTGAAATACAAATTCTGGTGAGAAATACTTTTATGAAACTTGAGTGATATTGCCGGCTGTTCTAGTGCTTATTTTCAATAACAAATCAAACAAAACTTAAAATTATTTAAATTTACTCTATCAATTAAAAAAAATAAGTAAAATCATTCATTCTGATTTATTAAAGAAAATACCCTGTTCATTTATCTTATAATTTGGAAAATCCGGATTATTTTATTGTGTTTTATGTTCATATATCTAAGAATAAACTAATTAAACTATTTTGGTATACTTCCTATAAATCTGTTGTTATATTACAAGGTGAGGTTATTAATTTACAGGACTGACGTGAGTGTAAGAGAACCGAAAAATGTCAGAACCTGGTAATGCTTGTATTTGGAAGATTATTTATCTGCGCATGTCCAACGAAGTCGGCGCCCTCCAGAAGCAAGTGATTGTTCTCGAAACCAGTGTTGCCACTGGGCTATTTAAAAAAAATTCAGATTTCTTGATTGGCACTGCTTTTTTGAAATAGTAAAATTCGCCTTATTTGACCCTATTTAATGACATATTAATTAAGGCGAAATCAAGGTTAATTTAACCATTTCAGAAAAATGCTGCCAATCAGGAAATCTAAATTTTAAAAAGTAGCTCAATGACAACACTGCTGGAAACACGCTTTAACCTCTTAACTGTCGCAGTATATTGCGGTTTAAAAATTCAAATTGCTTATTGGCACCACTTTTTTGAAAAAGAAATAGTCACCTTATTTAATGACAGGTAAAATGATACCATAATAAAGCCAATTACACTATTTTATAAAACTGGTGGGAATCAAGCAATCTGAGTAAAAGACACAGCGCGTGAATATCACGGGAGCGAGAATTAACCATTTCCATTACAGACAAATTTTGTTGTAAAAGGATGAAATAATCGACTGACACCGCAATTTACATACGACTTTTTTAGAAATTAAAAACGTGTTTATTTATACTTTCATTGTAAAAGCAAAATTTTATTAAAATATTCTTGGTGCCGTTTGTAAGTTTGGATTTAAAATTAGGTATCGCGATCCGGGACCACTGCGTCGGAATGGGTTAAGGGATTAAAACGTAGCTGTTAAATTTTTTTGTCGAAGTAACATGGAGCGGATAATATACATTAAATACTACTTCAAATTGGGAAAAAAAAGCTACAATAAGCCATGAAATATTTGATTGCTAAGAGGGATTTCTCAGACAAGGAAACCAAGTCTGTAGCGTGTAGTGTCCCCCCCCCCCGGTCACCTTTATTAAAGTCTTAAAAATTGCAGTATTCAGCCAGGGCTGAAGCCGCCAAAATTCCGACAATGGGTGGTATATCCATAAATTCCGTGATGATGAATATTTACAGTATAAATTCTACACGCTGGGGCACAGACTACCCCTATGCGACAGAGAGCGGGAGAAAAAAACACGATGACTTAAGCGTTGCCCGCTGGGACAAGGAGCCCCCACGCGACATGCAGCAGGTGGAGAAGGAGCGGTTTTTGCTGCTATGGCAATCTTGCGTCTGCTGGAGCACACTGTAAGTTCAGATTTGTAGTGTTATGTTGATACATTGTTTGCTCCCGACACATGATCGCAAGGAAGTTAGGACACAAATTTCTTTTTGAAATTGATAAATGTACTTTCATTTTGCCAGCAGTGGCGGCCTTGAGAGTATGTTTAATAGCCAAGATTTTGGGGTGGCTGAGATATTTGTTATGCCAGTTTGCCGTAGCCATGAAATAATTAACAAAGTGTACAGTGAGGAAGCATTATCCCTTTCACGTACTTTTGAATGGTTTAGCCGTGTTCGGGACGGCCGCATTCCTTCCGCACACTAGAAACAATCGAGAAAGTTCGTGAGTTTGTGAATTCGGATCGCCGATTGACTATTCGAGTACTCGCAAATGAACTGAACATTTCCAAGAAGGTGGTTCAGCAAATTTTGTCACAAGACCTTAAGGAACAAGATCTGAGGATGTCGAAGCTTACAAGAAAACGGTGACATCCACATGAATGAGCATTCCGAAAGAGGACATTAAATGTAGTTTCCGAAATTTATACAGCCGAACACAGAAGTGCATTACGGCAGGTGGTCGTTACTTCGAAACATCATAAATGGATATGTACTGTAATTTCGGGCGTATAATCCGCGGATTAAACAATCATTTTTCGACCCAGAAACTTTTAAAAATAAAATGTAACTTATCAGATCGCGGTAAATATTTGGCCACAATTACTGAATAAAATTTCTGGGTCCAAACAGAATTGATTGATCTGCGGATTATACGCCGGAAATTAGAATATTTCATATAATATTTTCTGGAAATTATTAGATCATTCCTGGAAATTAATGGCCGTACCTTGTACTATTTTAATTACCCCTTTTAGCACTTTAAAACATAGTTGAAAAATGTTTATGATTTCGGTTTGCCTGTCTGTCTGCCCGCGATCTAACTAACGGAAATAAAGTCAGATACGCCATGCAATTTGCATGTGTTATTGTGGTTTACTATGGCATATTCGGTATTGAAAACGAAGTGATCAGCATTTACGGTTTGTTTACAGGGACATTTAAAATAATTTCGTTACATTAAGGATTACGGGAAAAATTGTATTATAAGTAATTAATTATTGTTTGCAGTGTATTTTAATATTACATCATTTTAGGCATATTGAAATTTATATATATATATCCCTGAGGGGTACTATAAGGCGCTTACAGTAAAATAGAGTGTGCATAGAATTTATCATTCATTTACAGAGAGACACAAAACTATTTAGTTACATTACTGCGTACGAACAATAATTTCTGGAAGTGCATTTTCTGTTGTGGTACGTATTTTTTACTTTAATTATTTTTTGCATTTTAATTGGTGTGCGTAAATTCTATAGATCATATACAGGGCTTTACAAAAGCTTTTATGTTACATTTCAGTTTATTGACGAAAATGGCTGAATGGGAATGTTCAACTGCGCTAAGAGTTTAACAGAAGTAACTTTTAGCCAACTATTTACTAATAAAGATAAAGATCTATATATCATATACAGGGTTGCAGAAAAAAACTTGGATATCTTTCTGCCAATTGTTGCTAATCGTAGAAATAGTATTATAGAATGTGTTATGCGTTTTCCAAATTGTTTATTTAGACATCGTCATTCACCAAATAAACTATTTTGTTACAGTATTCTGGCAGTATTGGAAAGTGTTTGATAATCTATGTTAGGCGCATAATTTTTCGTTCTTCTTTACATTATTATATAAGCTTGCATTATTATATAGACTGCTTGCCATCGTACGTTGCGATACACAAAATATTCCCGAAAAGAATCATCCTTCTTATTCGATGGTGTCACATGCTGCAATAATTCTGGCTAGCAAAATTTATTCCTTACAGAACATCTTGATGAGAGATAAATCCAAACTGAGACGGGTAAATTTAAGTAATACGGGCGACTAAAAAAATCTTAAAAGACTGAGACATCATTTATAAGCGTAGGAATTTGAATTTACAACATCGTAAATAATAAGATTTTAACTCCTTCGGGACGGGAGCCTTTAACGAAATTTTTAATCTTTTATCACCGTTTTTAAAAACAGGAATTTGTATCTTCTTGAATCGAGAAAATGCGCTGATTAAATAAGGCATATTTTACAGTAAAATTTTACTGGTGAAGAAAAACAAGGATTCTGAGCGCTTCATGCGGCACGTATACGTGTCGCTCATCCACAAGGGGTTAAGCAGGTCTTAGACCCGGACATTAATAAAAAAGCGATCTACATCATGATAAAAAACTAAAGAAATTTCTTAAAAATTCTTTAAAATTCTGTTGAAAACTTTATTAATGAATTTATATTGAAATTTATTTATATTGGAAAGCATTATTATAAATACTAGATAAACGGGTGCTAGAAAAGTGACGCCAAATAAGCTTCAAATCCATTAGTTAAATGAATATGACGTAACATAACGAGAAAAAAATTAAAACCCTACGAAAAGCGAAAGTACATTTCATTGGCTTAGCAAAACACACTCATTTATTGCGTGACTACTAGTAAGAACGATGCCGGAGCGTGTGCTAAAAATAGATCGTATGACGAAATATTTGAAGAGGAAATGACAAGAAGAAAAACGATCTGTTACCATACGGTAAAATGAAAGAGGTGGCTTCAAAAACGATGACGAAAATAAAATAAAAGAATATCCGGGGCGGTAAGTACAGCGCGCAGACATAAGATATTAAAGAAATATGATTTCCACATCACACTGGCAACACTAGTTGCGGCCCATCTGGCATAGCAAACAAATGTTAGCAGCTCGCGGATTTTTTTTTTTTTTTTTTTTTTTAAGTATAGCTGATGAAATAGGTAGTAATGTTCAAAAACCATATAGTCAAGTTTCCTCTGCACAGAAAATCTGTAAAAAGATGTACTGTCCAGATGCACTGTACTAGTACATGGACTATCAATATAAAAAAATATATACAGTCCACAAAATTTAGCTGCTAAATTGTCGCAGAGAAAAACGAAAATAGACATTCTATTAGTAAAACTGTCTATTAATTAGTGCACCACTTAATTTTTACCTACTGTGGTCTCTACATAATAGAAATTGTAACAAACATGAAACATTTGAATACTAACACTTAATTTTCACAACATATTTGGATCCTTTGATATATTTTACCTTCGTATACAAAACAGGAACCCCCCAAAATATTTCCCTTTCAAACGTCTCGTTATGCGATTTATTTTTAGCACACACTCCGGCATCGCGCTGACTCGTAGTCACGTAATAAAAATTCGGTTAAATAGCTCAGGATTTTTAAGTGAAGATTTAAAATTTTTAAACTCAGAATGTTAAATTTTCTTTTATTGTTACAAAACATATGCCAATGCAAGAAGTTTTCAAAGCATAATTTAAAAAATAGTCGGAATGAGCTGTAATTTCAGATTCGTATGGTGAAAGCTTTTGTAAATCTATTTCAGTTAAAGAGTTCTTTGCTTATATTGCATTCATGGCCGATTCTCCAATAAGTGGGTAATTTGTGTTTCTTGGGGCCACATTTTATCACTCATATAATTTTCGCTAACCCTTTCGAGAGCGGTGTCCTTAAAAAAGAACACATAATTTTAGTTCCAAAACTGACAAATGGCACCAAGAATATTTAATCAAAATTGTACTTTTATAATGTACGTGAAAATAAGCAAGTTCATATTAGGGCTGCCATGCTTAAAAATCGTAAAACTGGCCAACCAATGCCGATATACATGGTAAATGTTATACCTCGTAAGAACTTCGAAGAAATTTACCAAATCAAGGCTATACATAATATTTATGTTAAGATTGAAGCTTTTACTAGCAAAAATCGTGTAAAACAGTGTTACAAATACCAAGGTTACTGTCACGCATCAGAAGTGTGTGGCTTCGATGCTAAATGTGTAAAATGCGGTGATCTACATTTAAGTACAGACTGTAAGCACAAGGGGCGTATTAAACCCACTTTTGCCAATTGTGGACTCGGGCACCCAGCGAATTTCCGCGGTTGTCCAAAAAATCCCTATAGACTAGAAAATAAACAAAACCGTAAAACAAGTAATAGCGTCAGCAATCTCTCCCAAGAAACACAAATCTTATCGGATATATTTAAGAATTATAATTACACCAAAAATACTAAAGACTCTGAACCCTCAACTAGTAATGAAATATTTAACTCTGATATTAATGATAATACTACAGCAAACACCCATTCCTCCCCTACTATAGAAAATTCTAAAATTCCTACAAATTACACAAACGATATAAAGGATATTCTTAATACTTTCAATGAAGTTAAGCAAATTTTACAAATCACTAAATTCTTAAAATGTATAAAGAACATCTCAACTCAATCTAAGAAACTCGATAATCCGATGCAAAAAATGATGGTTATATTAACTGAATTTGATAAACTTGCAAGTCAAATCAACATTAATGAAGATTAAGCTCTTCACTTGTTAAACTTTTTGCTTTCTTCCTGTTCGTGCTGTTTGTTTAAAATTCTATATATATTTAAAAAAAAAATTCTTAAGTAGCATATTATGTTCATCTCATGTTATTCCTCTTTTTTCCCTTTCTTTTTGTTTTATTAACCTTCAAATTACTAGACTGGGTGGACGCCGTCCTCTTGCTGTCGTTGTTCACCTCGGCTTTTGCGTTTATCTGTATATTTAGTTAGAACTCTCCTCATTGTAGCTTTTTTAAATTTTTATTATTTTTTCCTTGCAGAATATTAAACTCTCTTGTAAGTATGTATATATTTAAGTTTTTTTTCATTTCTTCTATTTTGCTCGCATTGTGTTTAACTTTTTATTTCTCATGTTATACTTATTGTATGGTCTCTGAATTGAGTCTTTTTTTTATGGGGCTTCCTTTGGTAGCTTTTTCGCCTGTCCTGGACTCTTATTTGGATCATATGGAACATTTTTTTTCACTAGTTATACTAACAATTTCTTCTTTTAAAAATTGTCTATCCTCTTAGCTTTTACTTTCTCTTTTTGTGGCTTTAGCCGCGTTTAAAGGCTCTTTTTTCTAAGGCTCCCATTGCATTGTAACACGATACATATTTAGCCTGGACGTAAAGTTGCCAAGCAACTAAGGAATCCAAACACCAGCTAACATTGTTCCATTGTTCCATTGCAAGTTCATATTATCTAATAACTTCGTTTATAAATTCTGGTGCAGTCCATTATTTCATCAGTTTATAAACAGAATTATTCCGCACCGGTAAGGGTTAAGCCTAAAATGTATTCTGTAATACCTTTCTATAATTTCGAAAATAATTTTCAAGAAAATAACTGTAAATTTTACTCCAGTAATATTTTAAAAATTCAAATTGTCACTTGTCCTAACTTCATGCACTGATCTTCTTGAACAAATTTAAGTGTAATGACAAATACAAATTTTACTATATGAAATAAATATTTACATTCTAAAATATAAAATAAAGAATTTTTATTGTAAATTATTAATAGTTTTACACTTATTCCAAACAGACAAATGTTGTCCCCTATTTATTATGTCACTACTGACCCCGTGTATAAAACTGCTCATGTGTCCAAGAAGAGGTCATATAAAATTTGGAGGACATTTACATTTTGTAGAAGCAGCAAAATTGATTGCTGAGATCTTGGTTTAATTATATGAACTTCCAAAACAGTTACAAGCAGCAAAATCGATAGAAAGTTAAGGATATGCTTATTATCTGTCACTACTGTACCGTACTTAATTTTTCCTTTTTATTATTTTTATTTACTTTTGATTTTGTCATGTTGTAACATACTTTTGCTTATTTCAAAATATCACGTTACAGCCTTACGAGACTTTTATTTAAATAAGTTTATGAAAAAAATTCTGATTCAAATTTAATACAATAAATTACAGAAATGGGTCGATTAGAGGTAGTTAAGTTTTAGAAAAATACTGTTTAAAGTGTATGCCGGAGTATTGTACATTACTCACTATCTTATTTTTCGCTAAATTACAGAGTGAAATTACCGAATTATTGGACAATTGTCCATGTGTATTTGAAATTAATTTTGGAAATTTTTAAAATTATAACTTATTTTTTTTGTTTTGTTCTTTTAAACAGCAATAAATTTCAAGATTCTTTATCTATGAGAAAACGGAATTGCAACTCACTTCGACAAGTAATTTTTTAACTATGCTTTAAGCGAATCCGGGGATAAAAATTCTCAAAAAATGCATTTTTTTTTTTTTTTGGCTTAAAAAAAATACCGAGATTTTAGCGTTAAATACTGCAAACCGCATGTTTTATCTTCGTGCGAACCAGAGATATAACACATATTGCCTTGAGAATCGGTGCATCAGTAACCCTCTGACGAGAACATTAACTTAATTTATCTCAGAATAAATTTTTTCACGATTTATCAACTTTAAAAGAATATATCTAAAGTTCCTTGCACGATATATGTAGGAAATTTTTAAAAGCGATTTTATGGTACATTTCCAACAAATTGTCTTCAGGATTTTTAATATTGAGTGGAAATTGTGAAAATATGCTGATTAACGCAAAACTCACTCATAAAAAATTCATTTTCTTACTTAAAATTTTTTTATAAAATTCATAATAAATATTTTAGGAAATCCTGGGGACAAATTAAAATGACATATTTTCTGTTCACAAAAGAGTAAAAATTTTCTAAATCGAGCAAGTACTTCCAGAGTTATATCAAAAATTAAATATGTTTAAAATTTAAAACTTAAATTTTTTTAAATATATTTATAAAAATTCAGATTTTTTTACATGCAATATTTTTATTATATTAAAACATATTTCTGAAGAAAAATTCATAACAAGATCTCTATTAAAAAAAAATAGAATTTTGAGTCCCCCCCCCCCCCTAAAAAATATTTCGTTATTAAGTATGAAACTGACACCCTGTGACTACTAGGCCTCAGCACTCTCACAAAAGTGGCTGAGGTTGTAGATGAATTTTTTCCCCGTTTGGAGGGTCTCTTGAATTTCAATACCAATAATTTTTAAATGATTCCTAAGCCTTATTTTTCTGTGGTTAAAAAAGTGAAAGAAAACTTTTAGAAAATATTGTTGTCTAAATTTAGGCGACCATATTATCGCTGAAAAAAATCCATTCAGCGCGCAGGCCTCTTATTCGGGGGCCGTAATTAAACCTCGAAGCCATAAAAATTGTACATTTAACCTTCTCACTGCCGTGAACTTATATATCCATTCAGTAAGCTGCAGGTTTCACTGCGATAGAAGCTACTTTAAATTAATATAATTCTACAGATAAAATCCAATTTTGAAAGATTAAGTTATAATTAATACTCTTATGTATTGTATTCCTATACATGAAAAAAATATCGTTTTTTAGCATTTTTAAAAAATTACCGAGAAAACAACACTACAATTTTGCTCTTTTGCACGGTGGTCAGGGGTTAAAAATAATTAAACATAATAACAAAGTTGAAATGTAACAATGAAGCATATCTTCTCCCAAAGAAACCTCCTCTTCAACTGAGGCTAGGAGCTTCATTCTTCTGGATGCATGCTTTCTTCCTATGACTCATGCTCATAGCCCGATTAAAAACGGGGCACATTCCCACCAGTAAAAAGAATCAGAAATTTTGCATTATGCATGGCAGAAATTTTACATAAATACGGCGTTTAGATAAGATGGACATTTCTGTTTAAATGTGTTGTTGTAAGTGTGCCCATTTGGTAATCAGGCCCTGCTAATACTTCTGAAATAGACATAGATTGATACACCAATTAGTCAGCTATTAATAAATACGCTTTTTTACCCCTTAATTCTCGCTCCCGTCATATTCTCGGGCTGCGTCTTTTAATCAGATTGTTTGATTCCCACCAGTTTTATAAAATAGTGAAATTGGCTATATATTAGTATCGTTTTTCCTGTCATTAAATAAGGTAAATATTTCTTTTTCATAAAAGTGGTGCCAATAAGCAATTTGAATTTTTTAACCGTAATTTAATTCGAGCGTGAAGGGGTTAAAATTGTCGAGCAAATTTTAATTTTTGCACTATTGGCCAGGTTTTTGGGTCATATACTCCACTGACAGCCAGTGGTTTTTAGAGAAATAATCTTTCTTTTTTTAAAAAAAAAGAGGAACTTACCGGGTGACCCAAAAATGACTGATGGATTTTAAAATTTAAAAACTTCCAAACAGTGACAGATATTAAAACAATTCTTGCAGGCGGGTTTTGTGTGATGTCAGGAGTTTTTTTTTTTTTTTTTTTTTTTTTTTTTTTTTTTTTTTTTTTTTTTTTACTGTGATTTTTTATTTTAGTTTAAATTTCATGTATAGATCGCGCCAGAACAATAGACACTTAGTCCAGACCCGATTTTTGATACTTCAAGATCCATTCAATGCATTTTAACCCTCTCGCTGCGCACCCCGAGCTCGGGCATGCACTTTTCCGTCAAATTAATACTATTTGGTAGTTCCCACCAGTTATGTTTTAGCGAAAACATTGTCTGATTTAATCAGGACATTTTCCCCGATTAAGATTTTCATTAAAATTAAGTGTTTAAAAATAAGTGCATTAAAAATTTCTGCTTTAAAGAACCGATGGTAAATGATTAAAAATTCTGTAAAAGGCGCTCATTACGAAGAATTACTCCCGCAGCGAGAAGGTTAATATAATTTTTTCGCATGGAAAAAGAGATAAACCGAAAAATCAAGCCTGGATTTCGCGGTTATTGTTTGCAGCGCCATCTATCATGCTATTTGTAACTAACACTGAGAATCGCAGCATAAAAACTCCTGACATCTTATATAACACTCCTGAAAAAAAAAAAAAAAAAATATTTGTCACCGTTTACAAGTTATTGAATTTTAAATTCCATGTAAATATTTTAGGTTGTTTCCATGGGTTTTTGTAGTGTAAGCTGCATAGCTGATAACTAGAATGCTCGTTGGCCGTCGTTATTTTTGAAAAGCTTTCATAGCCGATAAAATAAGTCAAAATTTTCGTTCTAAAATACTGGTAGCCAAAAATCCCAGCATGTGACTTACACAATAAGTACTCATGGAAATAGCCCATAAAATGTTTCTAAAATTTCGCTGTGAATTCAGCATTACAGAAACACAAATGCTTGCTCCTGTAAGGTTTAAGCACAAAATCCGCCTTATATGTTCTATCATTCAAAGAGACGAATTTTAAAAAAATAGTGTTTTAATAGACTCAAAAAATAGACTTAAAAAAATGGTAGAAAACAACCAATATGAATTTTAATATAAAGACCAACTTCAAACAATGATCAAAACTCTTAAATTAAAATCCTGTAAACAAAGTTTTTTATCGCAGTGGAAGCGATTACTTCTTTTTCGAAATTGTAATTGTAATCTTATTTCAATGCAATAAAACGAACTTGAAATAATGATGTTTTTTCTGCCCCATTTACAGACAATTAACATTTAACTGAATCGGCATCACGCTATTTGCTGAACAAGTTGACTAAAGCACTGAAAGGATTACATTAGGTTGTTATTCCTGTCGTTAGGCAACCGAACAACAACTATCTTGAATAATTCATTTTAAAATGTCAACCAGTCACAAATCCTATAGAACAGTTAATGCTTTTAATTTTCGGTAGGTATTTTTTCTGGTACTAAAAGAATAATTTTTCGCATTTATTTTGTTTACGATTAGCTGATGCTTTAATATTCTAGTACCTGATAATCAGTTTTCTCTGCGCAGTATAAAAAAATATATTCAACGCATAAAATTCAGTCGCCAAATTGTCACAGAGAAAAACCAAAATAGTCTATCTATTAGTAAAAAGGATTATTAATTTGAAAAATATCTATTAATCCTGTTTAAATTTTGCTTACATATATACATACTTTGCTTACATCTACATATATAACTTACAAAAAACATGAGACTTATAACCCTAGCACTTGCTTTTGATATCATATATTTTGATCCTTCGATATGTTTTAACTTCGAATAAAAAAAAAGATGTCATTTAGTCAAATTGCTTAGGAATTATGAATGTTGAAAATTTTAAACTCGTAATGCTAAATTCCTTTTTAAATGTTGCAAAAATTAGTGTATGTAGGTGATCTTCAAAGCATGGTTCAAAAATTACTAATTGAAAGGCGCTTCAATTTCCGATTTGCATGCTTAAAACGTTTAGAAATCTACTTCATTTTTCAAAAAATGATAGGTTACAAATCATTTCTTTGTTATTTTAAAATATATGTTTTTTCGAAACTACAATTCCAAAAAATTTTCGTTTGTGATTTTTTTTTAATAACACGGATAGATTTCTAGAAACTTAAACTATGATATTCCGAAATTGCAGATCATTCCACCGAGTAATTTTTGAATTATGTAATTTTTTATTTAAAAAAAAAAAAAACGTTTTAAAGTGCTAAATCAATCTCAAAATACGAATCTAATTAAGAATCATAAACACACATGTGTTTGATCCTCCCCATTCTGTTTATGTAAAGATTGATTCAGGCCACAATTTCTAATTTATTTAAGACAGAATCTCTGCGTTTAAATAAAATAAAAATGTCTATATTGAAATAATGGTTTATGGAACTTCACACATACTTATTTTTATTCAGTTCCACCGTTTCAGATCATTTTCAAAGATGACAACTTACAAGTAACCCTTAGATTACGGTTAGGGACATATACGTCACAGTGGTGAAATTTTAATATTTTATGAGTGCCATTTTTTTGAAAAATAATTTCGACAAAACGCTTATTCACAAGAATATTTTGAAGAGAAATATATGATAAAGGAAAATTTTATAAATTGTTGTATGATTGAATAAAAAAATAGTGCCCAGTCCTGCCGGTAATCTAAATGTTAATCGCTAGCGAACGTGAATTCTTAAATTTTATAAAAAATTGGATTTTTTATATACTTTTTTCCTTACAAGTAGCACAGAAAGAAAAATCCAATTATTACAACTCATATCTATAATTCGTCTTTTAACATGCCTCTTATTACTTTTATGAATTAATTTGCATTTGTAATAGCATAACTAGTGAGCGTGAAAAATACAACACGCTTCAACTCAGGCAAAAGTCAGAGCATGTCGGCTGAAAGTTTAAGCAGAATAATAAATTGCATGTTTTGTATACTATCTCTTAAATTTATATTAACTGTCCAACTCAGCTGCTACCACTGTTTCCATAGAGTAATTATTTTCTTTTCGAAACGCTGAAGCTCTGTCATAAATAAGACGAAAATTACTATTCGTGAATAGTTGTGAATGTCTATGTAGGTTCATAAAGATGATTTGGCAGGCTCTACAATTGTACTATTTGAAATGATTTATGCTCTAGACAAAGAGTTCTCATGTACAAAAAGTGTTGAATTTTTGCGAATAATAAATATCTTTTGTCAATTATTACATACTATTAATGTTTATTGCCGCAAATATAGTACATAACCGATTTATCATTTTAAAATACATAAGCCGAAATGAATATCTCGCTTCCTTATATTTTGAAAGAATAATCGTCGATAATTGAAACTTAAAATTTATTAACAACATGTTTATATACTTTTAGTTGCAATGAGATCATAACATGTCGCCTTTTACGATATTAACCACTTAGGTACACATTTGTTTCAGGGTTGCCTCTGGCGGGTTTTTTTTTTATTATTATTCCATCCCGCTCTGCTTTCTCTAAACAAATAAATTCGTGTAACAGACGATAGCAACCCCCCCCCCCCCACACACACACACTGTTGCCAGTGGGCTACTTTATTTAAAATTTAGATTTCATGATTTACGCCTCTATTTTTGAAATGGTAAATTTCCCCTTGTTTTTGCATTAATTAATATGTCATAAATTAAGGCGAAATTTAGTATTTCAAAAAAGGGGTGCCAATCTAGCAATCTGACTTTTAAAAAAAGTATTCCACTGGCAACACTGCCTGTGGTTGGGAGGAGTACTTCAATTGCAAGAGGTTAACATATTTGTTATAAAATTTTAACATTAAATATAGAACTGACTGAATAAAATATCTTAATATATGTCCCTTCTTGGAATTAAACAATGTAAAAAATAATTCTTTTTCTGCAATTTATGTTTTTGTTTAACTATTTAACATGTTCACTGACAAAACTATAAAGTAAGAATTTCCAAATTTCTTGATGAAAGTCGTTTGCCACCGCAAATTCAGACAGGTAAATTTTGCTTTACTAATGCAGCGAAATTTCTTCCATCAAAAAAGGCATTTTTTTAATTTCAAAAATAGTGGTGACAGAGGAATTAATAAATAAAAACCACGCGTACACTCGTGGTTGGTAGCGAAAGGTTTAATAAACAGAACTCTCGTTTTCTTAATATGTGTAACATTGCACGCGGGCAGTTCTTTTCAATTTTATATTTTAACTTGTTTATCTAAAATAGACTATTTGTTTCTAACCATTAGTCTTCTATGCGTATAAATACTACTAAAATAAGCAGTAAAATTATTTTATACATTCATTTGAATAGAAACGCAGACACAGAAAATCGTTCCGTTATATGATAAAATATATGTGAGTAACGCCTTTAGTCTAACCATTAGTCTTCTATGCTTTTAAATACTGCTAAGATAAACAGTACAATCCTCATTTAGTTACATTCATTTGAATAGAAACGCAGACACAGAAAATCTTTCAGTTATATAATGAAATATATGAGAGTAACGCCCATGGACAGGTATTCCTGTTTAGAAGACAAAAACAAGCCTTCAGCAATCTGATAATTGCAGTTTTCGGCGATTAATAAAGTCAAAAATCAGGATGCGTACATTTTTACGACAATTATTTAAGAAACTTAAAAAAAAATATTTAATCTCAGAATGATAATGTTACAAACTACGCGAAGCAAAAGAATGATTGCGAATTCTGCTATTTCAATATTAAACAAAAATTTTTTTGAATTTAAATAGTGGCACCAGAAATTTCAAAGAACGCACGCACATTAAAAGGGTATTAATTGAAAATAGGGTTAACAAAAAGCGCAAAATTCGGCAGCTATATGTACATGTAACGAATCATCGATGTGTTTATTGATATACACTCTAGTTATCATTTATGATATTACGCTCCCTAGAGTAAAGCCACCAGTGTGCCATCATATCGCATTTTGTATTATATAAGGAAATTAAATAGTCAATGAAGTTTTTTAGTCGAAAGCTTCACATTAATTAAATTCAGAAAAACGCGTTTAATTAAGTCGAATTTTACAATAAAAAAATAGCGCTGCTGCATCCCCTATACATATTCTAGGGACGTCCCTGCTTACATTGTTTTGTGTTTAGTCCATCGAGGCGTATGTGTTTGAACTAATATAATATATAATGAATATGAAGTGTGCGCAAAAGTTCGTTTGAAGGAAATGAATTCAATTTTCCTGGGTAAATGTAAATTTATTCGTATACAAAAAATACTTTGCCATAATTGTGTGTTTCAATACATAAATTTTAAAATAGTAGATATTTTTTATGAAGACTGTCTCGACATTTATTTTCTCTTTAACATTATTTACTTTACTATTCCAATCAAATTGTAGTATCACTTTTATACAATTATTTTCAGCAGAATTAGTGGATTTTGTTTACTTTATCTTGCAAGCCTACACTTCAAATTAATTTCCTCAAAATTAAACTTAATTTCGCATTATCAGGGCTGCCTCTGGCGACTATTTTTATATTATATTTGCACCACTATTTAAAAAACATAAATTTTGTATTATATTTCTATTGCTATTGTTGTCAAATTATATATATATGAACGATTTCTGTTCTGAAAAAGTGATGCAAGACAGAAACCAAAAATAGTCGCCAGTGGCAGCCCTTCACTATAAATAAGTGTCTACAGAAGTGCGCGTTGAGACAGAATTCATTAGATAACGTATCAACATTTTCGCTGAAAAGCTGCTATATTAAGAACAGTTTCATTTCTTGATTGAGTGTCAGCTGAATAACTTCCACACAATCAGCTTGATTAATCATATTATCATCTACTAAGAATAGGAAGGCTAGAGTTGCATTTGTAAAACGGCATAACCCTTTCAAGGGCAAAGCAATTCCATTGCTAAAGTGTTGAAATTAATGACTGACACAGGAATTTTGGTTAAAAAAATTCGGTTTATTATGTGTGTGAAATATAGCTTTTTCATGTTTACAAATAAATTTGTTTTCGAATTCCGGTGTCAATCATTAATTTCAATACTTTAGCAATGGGATTGCTTTGCCCCTGAAAGGGTTATGCCGTTTTACAAATGCGACTCTAGCCTTCCTATTCTTAGTAAATAACAAACGTGTTTTTGCTGGTCTTCTGCCATGTAAACCATAGAGGTTTAGGCGTCGTTCGACTGATGAAACGTGTATGTCTATGCAGTAATTTTCTTTCAATTCATTTTTTATTATTACAGCGGACTTACGATAATCACTTGTAGATATCATTTTTATAATACAGTCAACATTGCAAGTTGTTTTTTTCGAATGACCACTTTCAGGCTTATTTTCGATGTATTTCTGTTTATTAAAAACTTTATTCCATGTAATAACAAGTTGTCGGGACACGTTAACCCTAGAACTACCGGAAATTTTACTCAAGTTTTATAAAAACATTCTACACCAGAATTTTTACTTAAAACTATTTAATTTGTTTATTTAACTTATTATTGTCTGATTTATACATTTAGTTTGTTTTGAAGAAATTTCTGGTTTGAATAAATATTTTGAATGTACATGTCGGGTCCAATGGACCCGTCTGGTAGACGGAAGGTTAAAAGAACGAGCTAATTCTGCTTGCAGTCTACCATTCTTAAGTGCATTTACAGCGGTTTTTCTAGAATCACTTCAATATTTTTAACATTTCGGCATTTAAAAATAATTACAATAAGTCAATATAAACACTAATCGAAGCTATAGTGCCACTGACACCTTCAACAGTTAAAGGGAAACTAATTGTCAAAATACTTTTGAGCTAAGGAGGAGTCATATTTCTTCGGTGGCGCCGAATATAAAAAAAACAAGTTGAAACTTGATACATTTGAATACGTGCAATCATAGAGTTCTCAATTATAGGGAATATATTTTCTTTTACATTTTTATATTAAATAAAATAAGAGAGAATATAAGGTTGTCAAAATACTTTTGAGCGCTACTGTATATCTGTGTTCCATTTTATTACAAAAAGTTTTATTATTATTTTTATTTAGTACATAAATAATTTTTTTACTGAGATTCAAAATGCATATTTGTTACAACAAAACGTTCTTGAGTAGTATTCAAAATATTTAAAAAGTCCAATTCACTGATTGTTTTCACCATTATGCATATCCGCCTGATAGTTAAGAGTTTTCTTTAAATATGCCTGTAGTAACAGGTAAAAGACAAACGTTTATTTTTTAAATCAAAACTTTTCAGTTCGCACAAACCCATCCTCGTGCTGTTCGGCAGCCAGATTTCTGCGTCATAGATCATGGATATACGAGAAGATTTACACAATAATTTTATACTATGCTGAGCTTATAACTGCAATATTTTATTTGATATCACTTAATAAAATAGACAAGTTACATAATTAAAATTTCAAATAATTAAAATGTTTAAAACTTAAACCTTTAACCCTTTCAGGTACGCCGTTTGCAGTCTACAAACACTTAATTTTAATGCTCAAGCTGTCGTAATTTTTTACACAATTAATTTGTTAGTACAATTCCTATCTTATAATAGACGTGAAGAAAATATTTTGATTATTTTCAAATAAATTTGTTCGTAAATTGCGGTGTGAAATAATTATTTAAACATTTTTGTAGCGGAAATGCCTTATCATGAAATGCATGAAAAGGTTAATACTGAAAACGGATGGTATATATTATATATATGGTAATCTCCAAGTGCCACAACGGAATCAGAAATATATATATATATATATATATATGTAACGTACGTGACAAGAAGCACTTACTTATTTTCAGAAAAGTTTGTTCGTAAATTCTGGTGTCATTCAAACATTTCAACATTTTTGTAGCAGAAGTAAATTACACCTGAAAGGGTTAAATTTTTCTTGGTGTTTTCGTCCTGAACGAGAAAGTAGTGTGATACTTTTTTTTAAATAATAACCGATTTAATTAGCTAATTTACAATAGCTTCCAATATGAGTGTTTTTTACCACTAAAATTAAATAAACTTTTTATCTAATTTATTCGCCGAAATATAACAATATTTATCTCTTGAATAAGGCAACATTTCTAATTGTAGTGATACAAAATATCGCTGGAAGCTAAGTGTTGGCTAACAATTCAAAAGCTGATCTGAAATTATGCCTTTCTAACCCTTTCAAGGGCAAATTACTTTTGTTGTTAAAATGTTGAAATGTCTGATTCGCACCAGGATTTTGTAACAAATTTATTTCAAAATAAGTAAAATTTTTCTTCACGTTCAATATAAATCCAAAAGTTTATTTCAAAATTCTGGTGTCAATGTGCATTTCGGAATTAAAATTAAGTGGGATTTATTATATCCCACTTAATTTTAATTCCGAATTATTACATCCCATGTATAAGGGTTGTCGGAGTTTCCTCTTAGCCCTCACAACTTTGAAGGAAATCCTTTGCTATCTATATGCTGCCACCACCGATAAGATTACGTGATATCGGTCACGCTCTGAGAGGATTGTTTATATGAAAACTAACTCGTTCAATTAACTAAATTAACAGTTTATTTACACACTATTTACAAAACACCAAACACTATTTACACTTAAAACTCGGATGTAGATGATCCGGTTCAACATTAAATTAAATACAGTAATTGCTGGCTGTGTACTGTTAAAACTACGTTATATCACTCTCAATCTACACTCGTTTAATTAGCTTTACCGGAGACTACTCTCAATCTCCCAACACATGGGCTCTAAGCCTAAGCTCTGTTAGCTTTACTCAACCCTATACTCTATCTCAGAGCTCTACGCAGGAACTAACCTTGCGTCTTGAGCTCCAGCCTTCAACTGCCTATCTCCCAGCCAAAGCGACTGCTTCTAGCAACCCTCTGCTTTCTCTGAACTTCTCATCTTTCCTCAACATAAAACCGGGTTTTCCACTCTGACCCCAATGTCAGCTCTTTCCCTCTCTGGTGAAACCCTTATCTCCTTATCTCAGGCAGGCACCTGAATAGCAGGGCAAACCCCTTTCTGTTATAACTACTTCCCTTCACCCACTCTGTCTACCTCACCAGCCAGGATTAAGTTTTAGATAAGAAAAGAATGTTACTTTGCAATTCTCAGTACACAGACCAACGACATGAATACAATATGCAAGTAAAAAGAAAAATATATAATTCCAGCTCCAATAGCAGATGTTTCTCAGAGCCTGACAAGGGTGTTTCATAAAAGATGGGCAAAACTTTGAGAAGTGATAGTACACATCCAAACAAACAACTTTCATCAAAGAATGCAGGGTCAGAAATTAAAAGCAAATGTGCTAGAGGGCACCAAAGGCAATGTTGTTATACGACAAGATTACCAGCATGGTCTCCATTTTTATTCCAGAAATACGAATTCGTGCCAGAAATTAAAAATAGCATTTTTTGCTTTATTTAATCACAGAAATTTTGTGATTACATATAGTACACATTCATTTTTTTTAAATTTTCTGGTATGCATGTGAAATTTCGAGATAAAAATGGAGATCAAACTGGCATCCCTGTCATACGAGGCAAAAACACAGAAAGAAAAATTACGTGGCAAAAGCAAGGCTGGAAACCGTTCTCCGTACAATCGTTAAGCCTCTAAGACATTTTCCTTAGTAGTTGGAAACAAAGCGCAAATGTTCTGGCTCATTTGGAAACTTGGCCAATTCAAACGTAAAAGCTCCATTTCTGTCGCAAGTTATTGGGAGAAGAACAACACTAATAGCATGCAAATGTGATATGGGGAAGAAGAAGAACGCGTAGGAAAAATTTCGCCTCGATTAATACATGAAAGCCGCTGATCTGATTCTGTAACCGCCAATCGCGTTAGGAGTGCGTAGAAAGATGATGCCCTTCACTAATAGGAAAAAAGGTTATTTGAATTTTATCTACAAAGAAAAATGGCTCAGAGCCTCAACGATTGTACATAGAGCGGTTTCCCACCTTGTTTTTGGCACTTAATCGTTCTTTTTTGTGTTTTTGCCTTGTATAACAGGGTTGCCAGTTTGGTTCAATTTTTATTTCGAAATATCGCATCCATACCGGAAAATTAAAAAAAAAGAATCTGTACTATACGTAATCACAAAATATCTGTCATTAAATAAAGAAAAAAATACAATTTTTAATTTCTGGCACAAATTCCGATTTTCTGAATAAAATGGAGGTACAACAACAACATCACCTTTTGTGCCCGATAGCACATTTGCGTTTTATTACCCATCATGCATTCTTTGAAGAAAGTTATTTGTTTAGATGAGTACTATCACCTCTTAAAGTTTTGCCCACGTTTTATGAAACACCCTGTATATTATATACCACCGCCCCTCAAGGGGTTAATTGAATAGACATGTACTGAACCAGTGTTATCAGTGGGCTACTTTCTACCTTGATGGGGTATCTAATTCAGATTTCTTGATTGGCATCACTTTTCGGAAAAGTTAAAATTCTCTTTGTCTTCGCCTTAATTAGTAGTTATTAAATAAGGCGAATTTTACTATTTCAAAAAACAGGTGACAATCAAGAAATCTGAATTTTAAAAAAAGTAGCCCTTATGCAACACTGCGTTCAACCAAAAAATTTTATTAATAAAATGTATGTTAAATTTATTTATTGGAATGTAGTACTACATATTTATTTCATTTAAATTTTAAATTTTGGTTTCAAATATATTTATCCCAAATGTTTTTGGTAAAAGACAAAGGAATTATTATTCGCAGATTTCGTTGCAAACAGTAATCTGCGCTGACGTATTTTATTTTTTAATTATGGACACATATAGATTTCATTATCCAGGTCTAAATTTTTGGATCGTTATGTCAGAGCTTCTCATATTTACCATTCAATAAGGCAGATAATGAGAAATTCTACTATCATACACGTCATATCGTTTGTAGGACGGAGTTGATATAATCAGATTGCTTGATATCTACTACTTTTTTTTAGCTACAAATATCCGCATTTGTTTATCCTTTCATTCAAAAAGACGAATATCATTATTTAACCCCTTGGGGACGAGCGACACGTATACGTGCCACATGAAGCGCTCAGAATCCTTGTTTTTTCTCACCAGTAAAATTTTACTGCAAAATTTGCCTTATTTAATCAGCGCATTTTCTCGATTCAAGAAGACACAAATTTCTGTTTTTAAAAAACGGTGACAAAATATTAAAAATTACGTAAAAGGCTCCCGTCCCGAAGGGGTTAAAAAATATTAGTAAAATTGAATTTAAAGAAAATAAACCTCTCAGCTGCCAACAATGATTCGAACTCCTAATTTTAAATCATATGAACAAAACTTGATTATCGCAGTGAAAGTAGTGATGTGCTGAATGAATGATTTTAGTATTTCAATGAAACATTAGGCCGTTCGCAAAAGCATATCTCCCATTTTTATTATTATTATTATTATTATTCATACTGTGCCAGAAATTTTCTATCAAACAAAAAATTTCTTATTTTAATTAGAATCAATTACAAAACCTCATTAAAACATGAAAATTATTTTTATCTTACAAATCTCTGGTGACGATGCGAAGAGTAAGCCCGCGACCTATGCCCCACATCCCCGGATACTGGACGTTTGTATTATATGACAAGGTGGTATTCCTTGGACAGCAGTGCAAAAAAATAAAAGAAGGGGAGGGGGGTGGAGGATTAAGACTTAAGTTCTTGAGTTCAACACACACAAAAAAAAAAAAATAATAATAAAAATTTAGGAACAAATTAAAAGTGACTTAAAAAGATCAACAAATCTCTGAATTTCAACCATGCTTTTGCTTCCCTTCTTTTTACAAAGATTTTAGTGTTAATTGATTAAAAATCTACACAGATGTTGGAAACTATGTTTTTCCGCAAGCACGAATGGTTCATTCGAATTGTAAGTCCGTCCATTCTGCCCATCACTAAGTGGAAGCGAATACACATATTTCGAAATTGTAGTTGTTATCTTGTTTAAAATCAGAATTTCAATCATAAGTAAAACGAAAATATTTTGTTTGAAATATTGGTGTTTTCGCTCACTGTTTAAAGAGTGCGCTTTACCGGAGCGTGCACAGCATATTAGGTGCACATGTTGACCGAAGTACCCGGAGACTTGAATAAGACTTCCATGCTGTCGTTGAACTATACAACGACAACCGCCTTGAACATTACATAATTAGCTTTATTCACATATTGTAAGAACAGAAGAGTTTTTACCTAAATTTTTTTGCGTGGTATTTTTTCTGGTAAGAATGAAAATAAATTTTCGGCATCCACTTTGTATACAAATAGCAGACGATTTAATATTCTAGTACCTGATAATATGTTTTCTCTGCAGTTCTAAAAAGTACACAATGCATTTACAATCAGTATAAAAAAATATTCGGCCCATAAAATTTAGTCGCCAAATTGTAGCAGAAAAAATACCCAAGTAAACATTTTATTAGTAAAAATATTATTTTTGTTACGGGGTATCAACATATAGAAATTTTTGCCTTTTTAATCCCAACACTTATTTCTGACATCATATTTGGATTCTACGATATATTTTACCTTCGGATGAGAAACAGAAAGGCATTTAGTCGAATCGTTTAGGCATTATAAATGATTAAAACTTGGATTTCTTAATGTTAATTTTCTTTTCCAGTGTTTCAAAAAAGGTGATTAATTATACAGGTGGTTTTCAAAGCATAATTCAAAAATTACTTGTCGATGGGAGCTCCAATTTCAAATTTGATTACTTAAATCTTTTAGAAATTTATTTCTCTTTAAAAAAATTATAGGTTACATTTCATGTCTTTTTATATCACTTAAAATATATACGTGTTTTCGAAATTATTTTTCAAATAAATTGTGATTTGTAATCAATAATTTTCATCTAACTGAATAGATTTCGAAGAATTTCAATTACGAGAATCCGAAAATTCAACTCATCCGAAAAAAATAATTTTGTAATTTTGTAATTTATTATTAAAAAATAACAATGTTTTAAAGGACTAAATTAATCTCTAATTAAGAATCTGTGTTTTGTGAATGTAGATTCTCTTTATGAAAAAATTGATATAGGTCATGATTTTCGGCTTATTTAAAAGCATTTTTTAAACTTTGCGTTAAAAAAAAATGAAAATTTTTATACTAAAATAGTAGTTGAAGAGCCCCTTGATACAAATACTTATTTTTTTCGTGTCCGCGGTTTCTGATCACTGTCAAAGATGCCCAACTTACTTGCAGCCTTTCGATTATTGTTAGGGACATATCAGTTACTGTGGAGTATATTTTAAATTCTATGCGTGCCACTTTAAAAAAATAATTTCTGCGATACCATGGTTCGTTCGGATACCGTTATTTCTCCAAGAAAACTACCAGTATCTTTTTTATAGTAAAAGAAATCTAGTTTACACCAATAAACCAATGCAGTTATTATTGAGTCCATAGAGAAGTGGTACTGCTTCTGTTTATCTCAGTCGAATTCTGAAAGGTCGAATAGTCAGAGTGTTTCGATGATTAAGCAGTGATCAATTCCTTACGATTTCTGGAGCATTGGGATCGTAGAAGTAGCCAGGGATCGTGGGAAAAGATAAAAAAAAAGGCCCCAGAGACATACATTTTTTTCTTTTTTCTTTTATATATATATAAATTAGTTATACCAAAATAAAAATGATAGGAATCGAAAGAGTGAAATCTAGGTTAAACGCTTAAAATTTCTCCTTCATTTAAGAAGAGATTTCTGTAAGATAATACTGGTGCCGAAAAATTTTTTGTTCTGCAAAATTCAACATGGCGTACGAACCATGGATACACTTATAATAGAAAGTGAATTAGATAAGAATTATCATAATGAAGACTTTTTATCAATTGTGGTACGCCTGAATAAAAGCAATAGTCGCCCGTCTTGACCTGTAATCAAAACGGTAATCGTAACCGAACTTGCTCCCTTAAACTTTACGAAAAAATTTATTTTTTTTTCTAATACGTTGTCTTTACAAATAGTTCTGAAAGTAAAATTTAATCTTTAGAAAACTGATATGTATATTTCTTTTTTTTCACATGACTTTTTTTACTTTTATGAATATTTTGCATTTGTAATAGCGTAACTAGTGTGCGTAAAATGCACTACACTGGTCTACTCGGGCAAAAGGGAAAGCGCGTCTGCTGAAATTTTAAACAAAGTAGAAGATAACGTGTTCTATTAATATAACTCTTACATTTAAAGGAACTTACCCGAATACGTGCTACCGCTATTTCCAAGCAGTAATTATTATCTTGATTATCTAGTTTCTCAAAAATTCTTTATCCTTCTCTATAATTGTGCTATTTCAAAGAATTTATGTTCTAGACAAAAAGTTTTGATAAACCAAGAATATTGAATATTTGCACATAATAAATCGTTGCAAATTATGACATACTGATAAAGTTTTTGCCGCAATTATAGCACTTTAATTTTTAATTTTAAAATGCATGATCCATAATTAATATTTGACATCCTTTTATTGTGAAAGACTAATTCTTGAGCATTGAACGTAAAATTCCTAATCAAAACGTTTATTTATTACCGTAATTTCCGGCGTATAATCCGCGGATCAAATAATTTGTCAGTACGCAGAAATTTTATTTAATACTTGAAAGAAAATACTTACCGCTATCTAATGAGTTGCATTTTATTACATAAAACTTCTGTGTCCAAACATGATTGTTTAATCAGCCGATTATACGCCGAAATTGTGGTACTTGCAGGGCTCCCACTGGTCCGTTTTTTGAAAACCAGAACGTTTAAAAAAAGAATTCATCTAAGGTTTCTGCAACATTTGCAAGAAAAACGCTTCCGCAGCTAATTTTCTGTTTAATTTATAAAGAAGATTTTTCACTGAAAAATAGTGTTATTCAAAAAACGGACCAGGTGGGAGCCCTGTACCTGTTATTGCAATGCGAAGTAATACACGGCGACTTTTGCGATATTAACTTATTTACAATCCTCAGCAAAAGTGTAGACACTGGTGATATTTAACCTTTAAATAAAAAATACGAACACTTGGGTTATACAAATGGCTGTACTTATTTTTAATATATTTTAAACGTTTTAGGACAAAAATAACGGTTTTAATGTAGGCAAGGGGTGTCAAACTGTTGCCCGCCGGATACCACTAAAATTTTACAGTTATCTTTGCCTTATGTAATCGTCGAATTGCTGCGATTCAGCTTGTCGACTATTTCTTTTAAATTTTAGTGGTATCCGGCGGGCCACAGTTTGACACTTTTGGGTAGGCTATTACTTAATTTAACTGAAAAACCTGAAATTTGCATTTTGCAAAAGTTTAGACACTTTTGTGATTTTTAGGCAACTGTTCAAGGAAAAACGCAATTTTCCAAATAATGACGTCACATGCATGAAGTATTTAAGTGCACCTCGAGATAGTATCGGTTAGTGAAGATGCCGCATGCTAGAAATTTTCAGTCAGATGAAGTAATTAAAGCATGGAAGTTGAAATCGAAAGGGAAGACTGTTGCAGAAATTGCAGCTACTTTGAATCGTTTAAAGAAGTCTGTCTATTAAGTACTGTCTAAGGATGACTATTTCAAAGCAAAACATAATTCTAGAAGGCCTCGTGTGGCCAGAAAACGAGATTATAGAAGGATCCATAAACTGGTATCTTGACAAATGATGACTGGTAATCGCATTAAAAGTGAGTCCAAGCTTTCTATGCCGACGGATACTTTCGTAGATGAATTATAGTAAAATGTACATTAGTTTACATGAAAAGGATAAAACAACAAGCCTTGA
This sequence comes from Maratus speciosus, assembly GCA_963932465.1. NCBI lineage: Eukaryota > Metazoa > Arthropoda > Arachnida > Araneae > Salticidae > Maratus > Maratus speciosus. The sequence goes on from OZ010794.1 coordinate 192,716,159, forward strand.
AATCTCACAACAAATTGACCCCTTTCCGTCGCGGAGTAATTCTGTTTATAAAACTGATGAAATAATGGCACTTACACCAGAATTTGTAAACGAATTTATTAGAAAATATGAACTTGCTTATTTTCACGTATATTATAAAAGGAAAATTTTAATTAAAATATCTTGGTACCGTCTGTCAGTTTTGTAATTAAAATTATGTGTCCTTTTTAACCCCTTAATTCTCGCTCCCGTCATATTCTCTGGCTGTGTCTTTTATTGAAATTGTTTTATTCCCACCAGCTTTATAAAATAGTGAAATTGGCTATATTTTAGTGTCGTTTTTCCTGCCAATAAATAAGGTGAATATTTCTTTTGGTGCCATAAACAATTTGAATTTTTCAACCGTAATTTAATTCGAGCGTTAAGGGGTTAAGGACACCAACCTCGAAAGAATTAATGATTTGGGCTTCACTTTGTTTTAATTCTCAAGTATCTCTGGAGCTTCTCAATGGTCGCCAAGCTGCGTTAGACTACATACATACATTGGAAAACAATTTACAGCCATTTGGTGAACTTTTAGCTCTTTCAAAGCATGTATTTGAGCAAGATAATGCGTCTATTTATGTTGCATACAAATAAAAAAAATAGTTTAACTCTCAAAATATTACTGTTCTCGACTGGCCCGCGTGTAGCCCTAATCTGAACTCATTCGAAAACTTTTGTGGCATAATATCTCATACGGTTTATGTAATGTTTTTACAATACTCCCCTGTAAATTAACTTCGATCTACTGTTAATGTGTTTGGTACGAAATAGACCCCCACGTGATGCAGGATAGAGTTTCTTTGATAGGAAGTCACATTTTTGCATCAATAGCAGACAATGTAAGTGCAGTTCGATTTTAATTTATGGATATTTTTCTGTTAACAGGCAAATTGTCTATACTTTTGCCACAATGTTAATTTTTTTTTTATCGTCATTATATATTATGTAAAGTGTATAAATTAAAATTTATTGTTTTCCTATGAAACATAAGTCCCCAGTAACACATGACAGTTGGGTTACAACAATTCGTTACATACTTCTCAGTACAGAAGCATAATCGATCATTGTCTAAACTTTTGTTGGGTTCTGTAGATCCATAGTGCTATAAGACGTGTTACTTAGAGCTGAAGTAATGTAAACAATTTATTGGGTATTTTTTAAATTAAGAAATAATTATTATGTGGAAGAAAAATTCATACTTTAACAATATTTCTTTAAAAACATTTGTTCAAATAAATGTGGCTTTTATTAGCTGGGGGAAATCAGTCACTTGTTCAACACTGTTAGATCGCTTTTAAAACGTACTTACTGTTGAATTCCAGTAAATGAGTTAGTCAAATAAAATGATATGCAGTGCAAAATCGGAAATAAACTTTAATTTAACCTTAACAGAAAAGATTTGCTAGTATTGAATTTTAGAAAGAAGGTTTAGACTTTCTCCCTTTTAAAATTTACAGGATTGTAGTCCATTAGGATCGTAAAGGTTTCTGAAGAACACATTTTTTTGTTTCCGCTTCGACTATATTTTATATGTAAATATGTAATATAACTAAGAAAATAACGAATTAAAAGTATTAAATGTTATGTAAAATATTCGAATTTTATTAAAAAAAAAAAAAAAAAAAAAAAACGAAACTCAGTATTCAGAAATAGAGGTACAAGGAAGTTATAAAAGTGAGGTTTATGGGAACAAGGAATGAGAGATTCACCCATAAGTGGCTAATTTGTCCCCTTTGGGGGTTTATGCTACATTTTATCATTTATATAATTTTCGTTAACAAAATATGTATTCTGTAAATGTCTTTCTACAGTTTCAAAAAACAATTTTCAAGAACATAACTGTAATTTTTACCACAATAACACTTTAAATATTCAAATTGTCATTTCTGTCCCTTGTCCCCTACTCCATGCGCTGATTTTCTAGAACTAATTTAAGTGTAACGACAAATTATTTTTAAAAATTTTACTATACAAAATACAAATTTGCCTTCTAAAGTGTAAAATAGAGAAATTTTTTGTAGGTATAAATAGTTTTGTATTTAATCTGGGCAGAGAAACTTAGTCCCTTTTTTATGACACTACTTTCCCCTTGTATAAAACTGCTTGCGTGACAAGTGTTCAGATAAAATTTGGATGACAATTACACTTATTAGAAGCAGACATCTTGAATGTCGAGAAAGACACATGGTATAATTATCGGGATTTCCAAAATAGTTATAAACTGCGGATGCTGAATCGATAAAAGGATAAGAATGTGTTTATTACATGTCACTACTATTCCGTACTTAAATTGTCCTTATTGTTATTTTGATTTATTTATGATTTTGTCATTACGTAACGTCGTTTTGCTCAGTTCAAAATATCATATTGCAGACTTACAAAGATAACCCACTATGAGCACAGAAGCAATTTTCATAATTTTGCCACTACTGCACATGTCACTCCAATCCCCTTTCAATGAAAGTTAATTAGCTCACTACTTTGTTAAAATTTTACACAACATTGTTTAAAAACTTATACACCGAAATATTTATTTAAAGCTATTCAACATATTTATTGAACTTAGTTCTAAATTGATCTTATTTTAATAACTATAACCCTTAATTCACTGACGGTACTTATAAGTACCACTCACTATAAAATATTATACCATAGTGAATATTACTAATATTCTAATGGTACTTTGCAAAAACGCTCTTTTAACTCCATTTTATTCGAATACATGGCAACAGTAATTCTAGGTTTGTTATTTTAGAGAGGAATGAGGCTAACTTTGAAGCAGTCGATGTGTCTTGTGCCGACATTATGTACAGATTGCCACGCTCGTCTTTTCATTGCTGCAAACACGGTAAAGGATATAAGATAAGTGTTGGATTTTTTTATGTGTTCATTATGATCTTAGAATACAGTTTGACTAGCTATTTTAGGTGAACGGTGTATGTATTTGATTCAACAGTTGAATTACTCGGTGGTACTTATAAGTACCGTCAGCATACTGGCTGCTGGAGAAAAATTTCTTGTTTACTTTTCGTCTGTGTAGTTATCTATTGTTTACATCAGCTTTAAAATGTAATTACTAAAATGTAGTGTAGTAATGATTTCCCTGGTATTTCGTTTCTGTTTCATTGTTATTTTTTATAGGAAATCGAAAAAATTGTAACATCGGCTCGTTTTTGCTATGCTAGAAATGGCACATGTAAATCCATATATTGCGTATGTGGAGATGCGAGAGAGCATGTTGTCCCTGGAATATTGACGTCGCATAACTAAAGGACTGCTATCAGGATCAAAATCTAAAAAAAAAAAAACCTTTCAGGAGCAAAGCATTTTCAATCCTAAAGTGTTGAAATAAACGATTGGCACTGGAATTTGCCAAACGATTTATTTATAAGTAAGAAAAAGCCTATATTTCACATGCTTATTAAATCGAAAATATTTTCTGGTGCCAGTTGAAATACCTTGTGAGTTTCTGTTACGATATTTCAGTCATAGTGTACTGACGGTACTTTAAAGTACCACTTTAGTTAATTAACTCTAAATAATTAAATTTCTCACGGGTCAGTATTTTTTTATGTTTATCCTTTAGTTTTCATTGTAGCAACTGAAAAAAAAAATATTACATGAAAAAATTACAGTAGATCATAATGCCGTAGATAAAGGGTTAAACCTTTCAGAGGTAAATTGCTTCTGTTCGGAAAATGCTAAAATGATTGAATGACACCAGAATTTAAAGACAAATTCATTTGAATACATGTAAAAGCTTTTCTTCACGTCTTCAATAAAAGAAACATTTTCATTCTAAACTTCTGGTGCCAATGTGTCATTTGGGGGTTTAATTTAAAAAAATCAAAAAATGAACCACGGCTCTTAAATGTGTTCAGAAGAAATTTCTGGTTCGAATAGAATGCAATAAACTATACAAATAGGTCGATTAGAGGAAAGAAGGTTAACCCTCTAATGCCCAATGGTAGCATTTTTGCTATTATCAGTGTTCCCGATTTAGTGGACTTTTTTATTCACATATTTCGTCTCCCACACCAGAAATTTAAATTAGGAACTTAAAGTAGAAATTTTTGCTTCAATTAACAGCAGATATTTCGTTATTAAATAAACAAAAATTTGCTATTTAGATTTTTTGTTATGGTTTCCTATTCTTTGAATTACGCAATTTTTTGGAACGCATTTTACCCTGCGAATTAGAGGGTTAAACAAAAATACTGTTTAACGCTAGAAACGCCAGAAATTTTACTTAAGTGTTATAAAAATATTTCACACCAGAACTTTTATTAAAAACTATCTAACTTATTTATTTAACTTATTTATCTGTGGTACATATTTAACTTATTTTAGAAAGAAATTTCTGGTTCGAATCAAGGTATTTTTATTTGGTACCCGTCAAAATTACCGCTATGGCGGTTCTAGTGTTAACCCTTTGAGGGGAAAGTGATTCTATTTCTGTAATCGCGAATTCATACCGGAATCTACCAATATATTTATTGCAAATTAAGGTAAAGCAATTTTACGTTTTTTTTCCACCAAAGTTATAAAATTAAATTTAATAAAATTTTCCTGGTGCAAATCGTCATTAATCGTAGGTGAGATAAAATATATCCCACCGCCCCTCAATAGGTTAATGTTTATGCCTGAATATTGTACGTTCTTCACTACCTTCGTCTTATCAAATTTTCAAAAATGTTAAAGTTTAACTTTTATTTTTCACTAAATAACAGAGTGAAATTACCCACTTATCGGAGAATCGCTCGTGTTCAAATTTTGTAGCTCCAGGAAAATTATACTTCTTAATCAACTTATTCAATTTCGCATGACTTTTCATGTTGTATACATATGAAAATTGAACAATTGCTTCACTTTTGTTTCTACTAAAACACCGTATTTAAAAGCGAATTTTATGGAATATTTTAGAGAATAGAATATTATAGAATATTGTCTGGAAATTCAGGAGGGGATAGTCCAAGTTAGGTCATGATGCACCTGTAATACGGGTAAACTGCTATGTTGTAAACGATGAGCAAGACCGCGAGAATTATGATTGATATCTACGATTTCTGTATTTATTTTCGTTTTCCAACTAAAAATCGAGTTTGAGACAGATCGAGTATTGTCATATGATTAAAAGTAAACTTTACGTGAAATAGTGAAGAAAAAAACTCGCCAAGTTTTCCCCCAAAAATGTTGATAGTCCAAAAAATTTCCCCATGAACTACTTGTCCCCAAAATTTCCCCTGGAGGTTCAAAATTCCCCAAAGTGGGGACAAAATCCCCAATCTGGCAACACAGCATTGGCACCTGATTTTTGGAGTAAAAGTACGCGAAGAAAAGCTTTTACTTATTTTCAAATAAATTTATTTTTTAATCCCGGTGTCATTCAATGATTTCAGAAATTTTACGATAGAAGTACCTTGCCCTTGAAAGGGTTAAATAAAATCAGATATGCTCTTCATAAAACATGAAATTAAAAACATAAAAAATATCAAAAAAATTCCCCGGTTGGAAACGTGTTTAACCTCGGTCAAATTAAATTACATTTTACAGAAAAAATACATTCAGGTTGAGAAGTATGCTTACAGGAAACTAGTACGGAAGAGTTTAAGCTCTGGCCTACCTACACATTTTTTAGTTTTTTTCATCTTCAAGAAAGTACTCAACAGGTAAGTGTAAAATGTGTCACGCGCCGATTTTGACGAGAGTGATATCGTTGAAAAGATTTCGTCGTGGGGTGTAAAAAACTCAATGGAACTACCACCGCAAATCAGCGGAGATATTCGACAATTTGTGTCACACTATTTGTTCGTTTATATTACAATGTATTTACGCTGCTAGATTTGTCATATCATTAAATTTATTATTTTTCATGTTAAATGGCTTCCTGTTAACTTAATTATGTTACTTACGTTTAGAAATTAAATATGCAAAAAGAAACTACAACAAAAGTTCTATGCATTTTTCGCCTGATTGTGTAGTTCACTAGATAATCGCATTCAAAATGATGAAATTTGGCAAAAGTCACACCAACGCCAAACAGCGATTCAGCGGTACTTACAATGTACCTACTTAACTTAAACGAGCGTTAATAAATGCTGTAGTCAGGGAAATGGAACAACAACTTTAACAAATGTCATTTTTTATTAAATAAAACCATGCAAAAAAGAAAAATATATAAAAAATCAGCCACATGCGGCAACACTGAGACATTCCGCATCTGGCTGAATTTTTATTAAGGGATTCCGAATTCTCACCAGTAAGTTTAAATAGTTATTGTTTTATAAGATGATAGATATTCCACAAATAAAATAACAGAAAATTGCTATTCAAAATTTCCCCGTTCAAATTCTAACACTAATGAGAAATCGGTCGATTAGTGATGACGTCCCACATCGGGGCCTCTGTCCTTGAGTATTTCGATGGCGGCATCTCGGGACACAGAAAAAAGCATTTTTGTGGCTGAAATTATTATAGGTACCGGAACATTTGTGAGGAAGATAATAGAAATTGTAATCTACGCATACTTGATTCTAATTGGTTGCGAGCAAATGCTAAATTATAATAACATTTGTAAATTTCGTCTTCGTTTTCGAAAAATGGTCCGATTTGAATGTGTTAATTATTATCCTTTGCGGTCCAAAGTCTAGGATGATTCGGCATCACGTTTGCAAAATTTGTTATTGACACCAGTAATAAAAAAATAAACATTTGTGTTATAAATTAGAGAATTTTCAAAATAATCTAATTGAATGCAACTTAAAAAAGAAAGTGTTGCAATCCGAATAAAATTCGAGTAAGAGACGCCGATCCCGAAAGCGATAAATAGAAAATTTCTCATCTTAAATAGTGGTACCAGACTCCTTGGAATTTCAAAGGAGTGTGCGCACATTGACTGTTTATTACTAAAAAATAGAGTTAACAAGAAGAGTAATATTTGGCATCTATGCATATTCGTGAGAGGTAAGTAATGTGTTGGTTGACGTAAAACTAGTAGCTCTAATACAATCTCATTACGTATGCTTACGTACTATTTATGAGATTTGTCCAAAGCTGTCTCTAGAATGAGGCCAGCAGGGAGTGATCTTATTAGCTGTTTTTAATAGATTAAAATTAAATAATTGATATTTTTTTGGTAGAAAGCTTCACCTTATATAATAGCAGAAAAACGCGATTAATCAACCCCTTGAGGGGCGGTGGAATATATTATATCCTACCTAAGTTTAATTAAGATTTGCTCAAGAAACTTTTAAACTAAGTTTTACTTTTATAACGTTGAGATAAAATGTTTGAAAATTTGCTTTTCCTTCTTTAGAAATAAAAATTTCAAACTTTTCGGGGGGAATTCAGCATTACGCAAACGCAGTTTCTTGCCCCTCTAGGGTTTAAGGCAAAGTTTTTTTTAAGAAATGGCATGCCTCCTCAGGGTCACTAGCCTGGCCTCCATTTTTGTTTCGAAATTTCAGATGCATACAGGAAATTTATAAAGAAAAAAATTTACTATATACAATTACAAAATTTCTGTTATTACATAAAGCAGAAAATACTATTTTTAATTTCTATCACGAATTCGGAATTTTTGAAGAAAAATGGAGGCCAATCTGGAATCCCTGCACCTTCTAGACACAATCTAGAGACGTCCGTGCATACATTTTATATGATCATTTAAATATTATCCAGCCGTATGTGTTTGAACTAGCAAACTATTGAATGAATGTGAAGTTTAGTCAAAAGTTCGTTTGTAGGAAATGGATTGAATTTTCGTACCTAACTGTGAATTTATTCGTAAATTTAAAAAAAAAAATTGTCATAATTGTGGGCTTTTATAAACAAATCTTAAAACGGTAGAAATTTTAATGTGAAGACTGCCTCAACATATATTTTTTCATTAAAAATGTTTACTCATGCTATTTCAGTCAAATGGTAGTATTCATAATTTTTATACGATCACCCGCCGCGAAAATACTGAATTATGTTTACTTTGGCACCGGTATATATTATATACCACCTACGATTAATGAAGTTTTACACCAGAAAAATTTTATTAAATTTTACTTCTCTAACTTTGGTGGAAAATAGGCCATTAAATTGCTTTTCCTTATTTTGAAATAAAATTTTTCTAATTTTCCGGTGCGAATTCAGCATTTCACTAACGTAATTGCTTGCCCCTCAAGGGGCTAACACTAGAACCGCCGGAAATTTTACTGAAGTGTTATAAAATTATTTTACACCAGAATTTTTATTTAAAACTATTTAACTTATTTACTTAACTCATTTCTCCGTGGTCCATATTTAACTTATTTTAGAAAAAAAATTCTGGTTCGAATCGAAATATTTTCATTTTTTACCGGTCAAAATGACCGCTATGGCGGTTCTAGTGTTAAACTGACTCTTATTAAATTAACCCCTTGGGTACATTTGACGACTGAGACTCGCCATGCATTTGGCAACTAGCGCCTATTTTTATGTTTTATTTATACCTCTATTAAAAGAAGAAAAAAAAGTAGATTTTATCTTGCATATGTTATCATACTATTTTCGGAAGATTTTTGTTTAGAGGAAGTGGTGGGAGGTGTACTTAAAAAGGAAAAATGCCAGTTACAGCCCTGAAATAAATCCGTACCCAAGGGGATAAAGCATTATTTTTATATTTCACTATAAGAAAGATTCTTCTGAGACGAGCGGTGTAGACAAATTCATTTGATGATACAATATGTTTTTCAAAATTCTTTCGACGCTGCCTAAAGAGAACAGCTTCATGTCATGATTAGTATATGATCAGTTGGCTAAGCAGCGATAGCATTGCAAATCATATTTTGTATCTTTGTTTCTGTAAATATTTTCCGGTATGTATATTATTAAAGTTATTAAAAATTCGTGGTTATCTAAAATCATATATAAAGTATTATTATTTCTAAAATCGTTGAATGTATACATAAATCCGCAATTATTTAATAGCTTTATTTAACATCAGAAAAAAAAAATGCAATCCTCCGGATTAAACGCAATGATTAAGAGTTCTGCTATTTATGCAAATAACATAAATTTTCTTATGTTTTCAAGGAATGGGCACACATCGAAAGTTTATTATTTAAAAATAGTGATTAGAAAAGATTAAAATTTGTCTATGCATACTCGTGACTGATAAGTAATATGTTGCTTGACACGCAATCTTTATATGTGTACTTACGTATTATTTGTGAGTTTCGTCTCTACATCCAAGGGTGTCTGTAGATTGCGGCTATGAAAAAAGAGGAGGAGACTTATAGAGTATATTCTGTCAGTTGCGAGTGAATTAACTGACGAGGTTGTCTCAAGATGGCGGCTGTTTTTTTAAAATTAGGTCAACTGTATCTGATTATCCTGGCGCAAACTCTCACCAGTTTTTTTCTTATTTAACACTAGAACCACCGGAAATTTTACTGAAGCGCCATAAAAATATTTTACACCGGAAATTTTAATTGAAACTACTTAACTTGTTTATTTACATCATTTCTCCGTGGTACATTTTAAACTTATTTTAGAAAGAAATTTCCGGTGATAATCAAAATATTTTTATTTGGCCGCGGTCAAAATGACCGCTACGGCGGTCCTAGTGTTAAGCTCCTTATTCATTGAAAATTTCTCTCACAAATATAGCAAAAATTTCTATTTCTTTTTACTGGTGGCAGTTTGCCCAGGTATTATACTGTTTTGTCGCTGACACTGACAGGAGATTGTCTAGATTGCCACAATATGGCGAAAACGCAAGGCCTAGCTACTAAGTAAGTAAATTTCCACCAGCAAAAATGAATATCTATTTATCCATTATTTATAAATGAAATCTTGCATTAACAAACACAGTTTTAAAAAAGAATTATATAATAAGGGTTTATATCCAAAAATCGCGGTTTGATCCGTGTTTTTCTAGCCTGTGTGACTACGAAGCGTTTAAATAAGAAGACAATTTCAGTTTAAACTTTCGGCGGAAGTTTGTCCCGGTGATAATCAACCCCTGCGAATGCGGTTAACGTTTTAGCTTCACTGTTTTAACCCACTAAGGGGTCAGGTAACCTTTGAACCAATAAAGGGCATGGAAAAGTAAATCGCATTCACTCTTTAATTAACTTTTAATTAGAAAATTTAAAATACATGTTAGGAACGATTTATTTTATCAATCAAAGTTGTTAGAAAAGGTATACACATATACAGTTTTTTTTTTAAATTTATTTTTAAAGATAATACAATTTTTACGAACGTGCATTGTGTGCATCATTTTTCCTATTTCAATGGCTGAAAAAAGCCAAGATTTTTTTAATGAGTACTGATATAAAGTGTTTTCAAAATGACCTACAATGAAAAAAATAAAACTTGTAGATCTCGAGAAAAAAAAATAGAGCAATTCGAAATATCGAGATTTTTTATACAAAAGTAGCCGTGAATTCTTAACTTCTTACTTGAGAAACATAATTATAGGTCATTTTGTGTTTCTGTACGTTTAATACATCCACCAAAAATTTCATGAAATTCTAGGCAACCGTTTTTCAGAAATCGTGCGCACAATGATCATAATCGCTGTTTTGAAAAAATTGGCTTTAAATATTGAAAAACCTGTCGATCATATAGCAAAAGCTCAAAGTGTTTTTGACATAAATTCTCTTGTAATGAGAATTTTTGTATGGGGTTTGATTTTAAATGTTCCCAAAAAATCATATTTAATTATAAGCGATTTAAAAAAAAAAATCGATTTTTGGACGCTTCAAAGGTAACCTGACCCCTTAACCGCCAAAACTATAAGGGATTAAAAAAAAATTATACAAATGATACTGGTTATTCACTTGAACATTTACAATATTAATTTATAGTGGAAATAACAAACTTTGTGTCAGCTTACGAAAAATTGAGTGTTGCGTCCACGCAACGTCAGCGGAATAAAAGTACTGATGTTTATTGAGTTCAACTGAGCATCAGCAGGGTTTTCTTGCATATTTGGGCACAGTGTAAGATCTTTTTTTTTACATTTGTTACAATTTAGACAACAAGCAATCACTTTAACGTAACTAATTTATTATAAAAATTTAATTTAATTTTTTAATCTACATTACTGATCATAACCAGAAAACAGTTTCAAGTATAACATATTCGCTTCACGTTTGATGTAAAAACATCACAAATGTACTGCAGCGATAAACATTCTGGCTATGGCATTGTTTACATTGTAGTCTTCTGCTGTCATCGGAATTGACAATTAATCCCTTCAGGGGCGGTAGTATGTTTATGAAACCAAATAATTTTATTTCTCTAATGCCACAATGGCACTAGAATTATAGTAAGGTAGTTCTCCTTTATTATGTAATTGTTCGTAAATACAGGTGTCTTTCATTCATTTCAACATTTTAGAAATTGAAGTTCTTTTCCCCGGAAAGAGTTAAATTTCCGCGTTCTGTCTGTAATGGCTTTTGCATGTAGAACTTACTATGCCTTCTTTTTTGCTAATTTGTTTATGGCTAACTGTTTACTTTCAAAGAGTGTTTGCAAAAGGAACAAGGCAACTGCACGTCTGAAATCTAAGTGAGAGTTTTTATTTTCGAACATAATCTTTATGCCTTCTCGCATTTGTCAAGGTTTTATTTTTTCTTCATTTTTTGGCTGAGTCATATTCAATTTTCTACCTTTATCCCCTTCACGTCTCCAGTTATTTTTTATTTGTATGTGTGACTTTGCACTACTTTTAGAGGGTACAAACTTCTTTTTCACGCGCACTTCAATTTCGCCAGCAGTATCGAAAGATAAAACATCATTATCACTTGTTGATATATTATCATTTCCTTCTTCACCAATAATTTCTGCTATTTCTGATGAAATAACGATAATATCTGTTTCATTCCCGTCATCATTATATGAATCTTTATAAAAAAAAAAAAAAAATCTTTGAAGACCTTCCTCGAACGTAAGATACCTATTTGAAACATTTCTATGAGCACAGAATAAGAAAAACATCCACAGAGTCGAACGATACGAGTGAGTATTGGAACTACCCCTTTCCCGCTGACGATGCGTAAACGCAACACCTATTGTCTCTTCCTCCCCCAATTAAACAAAAGCAACTGTTTCGTTAAATGTTCTGATGTACTTTGACCTTGTCTAAAAATAGATTTACTATAAAGCTTACGTTTGTCTAACTATATTTCTTCTGCGAAAACGACAACTTGAAAGTTTTCGTTTAAAAATGCTTTAAGTTTCGAGCTTGTTATTAAATAGAAAAAAAATGTTGAAAGAAAATATTTTTCTATTGAATTAGTAACCGTAACATGCCCCACTTAAAAGTTACTATTAATATAAAATTCATTTGATAGCTAATTTTTTATACGCATTTATTTTGACTGTTGCTTGAACGCAACACCAGCGCTTAATGGGTTAAGGTTACCTCAGTTCTTCTTTATTAATAGTTCCATGGTGTGTAGAAAGTGTAGTCAGGAGTGTATCATCGTATCACTTTTTTTTAATATAGAAAGAAATTAACCCTTTGCAATTGTGTTTGTGAAATGTTGAATTCACACCGGAATTAAAAAGAAAGAGTTACTTCAAAATTAAGAAAAGCAATTTTCTGACATTTTTACACCGAATTTAAAAAGTAAAAGTTAATTAAAGTTTCTGGTGCATATCTGTATTAAACTTAGGTAGAATATAGTATATCCCACCTACCCTCAAAGAGCTAAATAATTCATATTTTTTTTTTTGCGGAAAGCTTCTCTATATTTTATAGCAAAAAATCTCGATTAACCTTTTCGTGGGCGGTGGGAAATTTATGTCCCACTTATTTTAAATTACCAAATACAACAATGGCAACAGAAATTTTAAACAGTTTTACATTTATAACGTATGTGAAGAAAAAGCTTTTAATAATTATGAAACAAATTTGTTCATAAAACCTGGTGTCAATCATTCATTTCAACATTTTAGAAACTGAAGTATTTTGCCCATGAAAGTGTTAATTAACTATTTCCTGCGCAGAGCACTTCCACTGATAAAATAATTTCATGAAAGTTTCACACAGGAATTTATAAACAAATTTATTTGGAAATATGAAAAAAGCTTTAATTCATAATCTACATACTGAACGAAAAATATTTAAAACAAAATTGTGCGCCATTGTGTCATTTGGGAATCTTGTTATGTGTTTGTTCCACGTGGTGTAACATTCAGCAACCAAGGGTAAACCCCTTGAGGGGCAAGCAAATTACGTTTGTGAAATGCTGAATTCCCACCGGAATCTTTGAAAAATTCTATTTGAAAATAAGTAAAAGCAATTTTACGGCTTTTTTCCACGAAAGTTAGAAAAGTAAAATTTAATAAAATTTTTCTGGAGTAAAACTTCATTAATCGTAGATGGTATGTAATATATACTGGTGCCCCTCAAGGGGTTAAAGTGAAGCTAACTATTTTTAAAAAGTGGCACGACCCCGAACACGGGATATATTCTAAGGACGTCCCTGCTACATTTTTACCCCATAAGGCCGTATTTTGAACTAGCAAACAATGTAATGAATATGTTCTAAATGCCTTAAAGTTTGTTTGTAGGAAATGAATTCAATTTTCCTATCTAAGTGAAAATTTATTCCCATACATAAAATATTTTGTTATAATTATATGTTACTATAGACAAAATTTAATATGAAGACAGTTTTAACACTTACTTTTCCCGTAACATTTTTTACTATACTTTTCCTATCAAGTGGAAGTATCATTTTTATATGATTATTTACCGCAGAACTAAAAGGTTTTGTTTATTTAAAAAAAAAAAAAAATACATAAAAATTATTTTTCATAAAATTAAAGCATTAATTTTATTTTTGCGCTATTAGAAAGATTGTAGGCTATTGTAAGACCTAGGGCTATTGTTGTACTACTTTATGATCAATCATCAGATCTTCAGAGCATGAATGATTGCAGACGAGTGTTATTTACAAGAAAGAATCGAGCCATCGAAAACATACCTCCTACAGCAGATGCTTTGACACAACACATCAAACGAGCTACTCTCCAAGCAAGAATTTGGAACAACAGCCTCATTGCACATTACACAATACCTTCACCAATTAAGTGGGGATGGATAACAAATTCAGGAGGATCATACCAACCTTTGTGGATAACAATTCCAGAGATGTCAAAGCACTCTAAAGAACTTACTTCCTGTACTTGCCGCAAGCGATGCACATCTTGTAAATGTATTAAAATGGAAATAAAATGTATGAAACTTTATGTATGTGAAGGGCAGTGTTCAGACAGTGATAAGTAAACATTGTATTGTACATTCTTTTGTTTCTCATTCTTGTACATATAAATGTCTGAAACTTATCTTACAGTTATGCATATTAAGTGTACCTCATGTCATTGATTTTTAAACGGAAATGAAAGTTTCATAGCCCTAAAAAACCCTAGAATATATTTACATATACATAAAAATTTACAATAATAACATTTGCTACTTAAACAGTTATAAAGCCACTGTATTAATTTTCGGATCCCATATAAATTAGGTACATTATAGCCATAGTGACTTTTTGTGCAACGCTACATTGTTTTGGCAAATTTTCAGAAAATATTTGTGATAAAATAGAATTCATATATAGCGTCCGAAAGGTAATTTTCTGACGAACAAAAGATATGCGACACGTTTTCAGCTACATGCTACAAATTCCAAATTATTTACCAAAATGTTTTTATTTTTTTTTAAATTCATTTATAAGTATTTGCGGTATTATGAATATAAACAATGATGTCAAATATACCGTTAGAAAGCGCGTTTTCTCCGGATTAATAATAACTAAAAATATAGGTTAATATCGAAATATTAACCCGAGTTCTATAGAGAAATGTAGAAGCACTTCTCAAAACTTTGGCGGCCATGTTGATTACGTCATCATCGCCGCTAGAGGGCCAGGAAAATTTGTGTCCCGGGCTTTTAAGACTCATCTATCCATATACTATCTGAATCCGAAGTGGCGCATTGGTTGACAGATGTGAAGTTTTTTTTTAGCTATCTCACCCCACTAAAGGGTGTCTCTAGAATGTCGCCTGAGGGTGTGATGTCATCGTATCACCGGTTTTTAATAAAATAATTGATATTTTTTGTAGAAATCTTCATCTTAAATAATAGCAGAAAAGCTAGATTAATGAGGGCGAAGTTTACTGTTAAAAAAAATGCACGATCGCACTTCTTCAGGGTTACCAGTGAGGACTCCATTTTTGTTTAGAAATCCATATTCATCCATGAAATTTATAAAGAAGAATTTTTACTACACATAATTACAAAATTTCTGTCATTACATAAAGGAAAAAATACTATTTTTAATTTTTGGCTCTAATTCGGAATTTCTGAACAAAAGTCGAGTCCAAGCTGGCAACCCTGCACTTCCTTGACATAATCTAGAGATGTCCGATCCTACATTTTACAGTTCATCGAACCGTATGTTTTTGTGCTACCAAACTATGTAATGAATGTGAGTGTAGTCAAAAGTTCGTTTGTACGAAATGAATTGAATTTTCGTACCTAAGTGCGAATTTATTCGTATATATATATATATAATTTTTTTTTTGTCATAAATGTGTGCTTCTATCAACAAATTTTAAAGCAGTAGAAATTTTAATGTCAAGACTTGCTCAACATATATTTTTTCATTGACTATTTTTATTATACTATTCCAGCCAAACGGTATTAATCATCATTTTTTATACGATCATACGCCGCGAAAACACTGAAATATGTTTAATTTTTTCCAGCCTACGGATCAAACTAATTCTCATTAACCCCTTCGGGACGGGAGCCTTTTACGATATTTTTAATCATTTTTCACCATTTTTTAAAAACAGAAATCTGTGTCTTTTTGAATCGAGATATTGCGCTAATTAAATAAGGCAAATTTTACAGTAAAATTTTACTGGTGAGGAAGAACAAGGATTCTGAGCGCTTCATGCGGCACGTATACGTGTCGCTCGTCCCCAAGGGGTTAAATGAAAGCATAATTTTTATTTGTCAATATAAGTAAGAGTCCTCGGTCGCAAGCGGTGTAAA
Organism: Maratus speciosus; assembly: GCA_963932465.1. Taxonomy (NCBI): domain Eukaryota; kingdom Metazoa; phylum Arthropoda; class Arachnida; order Araneae; family Salticidae; genus Maratus; species Maratus speciosus. Next base: position 192,732,237 of record OZ010794.1, read on the forward strand.
TAAATTCATTTCATTACATATCGTGTTTATCAAAATCCTTACGAAGCTGCCACAGCTTGGACAGCTTCGTTTCATGATGAAAAGTTTAGAAAATGTCCACACACTCTGTACCCTTTAAATAATATTTAATATTTAAGTTTCAGTAAATATTTTCCGGTGTATATTTTATTAAAGTTACCAAAAGTTCGTGGTTAACTAAAATGATATACATGTATAAATTATTATTATTTCTAAAATTGTTAACTGTAAAGATACATCCGTACTGAAATAAATGGAAAAAGTTTACTTAACATTTAAATAAATTGCGATATTCTCCCATTTAAAACTAATAGATTTTTCTAACATACATAGATTTGGATTTAAAATATATATACAATTGAATCTGGTTAAAATACCTTGAAAGTAGTTCATTGTATTTGCCAAATTCAATTATAAATTTGTTTGGATAAAAAAAAAATAATAAAAAAAAACCTGTAATAAATCTTGAAATAAATAAATGGCGAAAAATGTCCAAATCAAAAGTGATTTTTAAAATTCATCGAATATGTAATATTAATTAGCATTAACTTCATATTATACCATTAATATTAATCATTTTTTTTTACATATTTATTATCTTTAAAAAAATTACAAATTCTTTAAGTAAGTTTACGTAAAGTTTTTGAGATTTACAAAAAATTTTATTCAAAATAAACTTATTTTGTCTTTCAAAACTGAGCTGAATCAAAGACTATCTTACAAAATATTCTTTACAAGTTATATACACATGGTAAAAGTACTGTAACTACCCTTCATGTAAATTTAGATGTATCAATTTAAATATTGCAAGTCGCGAAAAAGTACAGTTTAACTCGGGAGAACGCGCGCATACACAGGCTATGAATGGTTTTTACTTTGTCACCAATAAATACAAATAATAATCGTCACCTTATTTAATCGGAGAGAATTTTGCGATAAAAGTTGAAGATTATTTTAAAAAAGATAGTGGTGACAATTGTAAAAACCGTACTCACTCCGGGTCTATCAGGTCCGGCGCGCATCCTCCCGGGTTAAGAAAATGCACTTAAACCTTGGACAAAGCTGCACCAACTTCAAAGATTAAAACTTTTAAAAATATCTTTTGATTTCAGTATCGTATTTACTTCCAGTTTGTATAATTTTATTTTAAAAAGATCAAGCGCATTGAGGCAGCAGGGCCTTGTGAGTTGCAGAGTTAAAAATTTATTAACCCTTTCGCGGGCGGTGTCCTTAGAAAAGGAATTTTTATTTTACTGGTACCAAGAATATTTAATTAAAATTTTCCTTTTATAACGTATTTGAAAATAAGAGAATTCCTGTTTTCTAATAAATTCGTTTATAAATTCTGGTGTCAGTCCATCATTTCAACAGTTTATAAACAGAATTACTTTGCGCCGGAAAGGGTTAAAAAAGAAATTTTTACATATTATAATCATATTTTCTAAAAATATATGATTAACGTATACCTAAATTTTCAAACTGTTTGTTTTTTTCTGTATTTGGAGGATTAAATTCAGTGGTTTTATATCTCAAAGTGTTACATATGTGTCATTTAATTTGTTTTCAACAAAACGCCGAATATATTTTTCACTCGAAATAAAAAATCAATTCGTAATGACAGAGCTTAATTTGTTTAACTAACAAGATAATAGGGCAAAATATCTAATGTTAAGGATTTATAACTGATTAATTTTGCATGATTTAGATTGTTAATTCTCTACTTTATGAAGTACTTTAACCCTTTATTGGGCATTGGGATATATACGTCCCATTTAATTTAAATTGCCAAATGCTACAATGGCAACAAAAATTTTAAACAGAATTTTACATCTATAACCATTGTATTTATAAGTTTTGATTCGATTTTCATAAAATTTGAAATGACTCGACAAAATTCTACAACGACTATATATATTAAATTTTAAAACATTCGGTTGTGTAGTTTTCGCGCTGTTATATGCGGACAGACGGACGGACGGACTAGACGACAACAGTAGGTGCTGTTTATTTATATAATTACTAGGGGGCTCTGACCCTGCAAGCTACGCTCGCCAACCCCCGTTCAGACACCGCAAAATCTAAAAACACGCTAATCTGATCAGTTTAAAAAATATTATAGAAGACTGAATTATACTAAAAAGGCTGTGCAGATCTCCCTGTAAACGGGTTTCCATTCAATTTCCTTTGATTTAAAAAATTTAAGGCCGAATCATTTGTTGTTAAGACATCCAATGGTTGTTTTCGTGTTTGATTAAAGAGGATCGGTTTAACGTTTGAAAATAAACTAAAAATAAAAGGAATTAAGTGTTCAGAGTTTTTGTCTCCCGGTATTTAAAAATAATTTCTATAACAATAGCCTAAGTCATGTGACTATCATCAAGAGTTCCGGGCGAACCATTTCGCTTTTTATATTCCTGGTGCCATTTTAGTACTTTAATTTTAGCCAGGTACAGGTGATAAGTCGCCAAATATTATTCTATCGCCATCATTTCATCTATATCATAATAATCCAAGTCATGTAACTGCCATAAATAAATACGCTCTGATCCCTTCGCTTTTCATATGAAAGTTTGGCCCAGATATCATATACGGCCCCGTATTGGCGCGATTTTTTTCCGACGCTAATTTGGGGAAAAGATCAACAGCATAAACAGCAACATCCGGCTTATCAAATCAAGCAAAATAACGATACTATGGCGCCAGTTAAGTACCCGTTGCGTATATGACAAAAAAATAGCACCAATATGGGACCGTATGTGGCATCTGTGACGAAAGTTTTCCATTTCGATTAAAAAAATCAATTTTTTTTTTGAATAATACTACATAAAAGCATTGTCGCAAAAAATTCCTGGTACTGTTATGCTAGCCGGGTGCAAATCTCGCCAATAACTATTTTTCAACTCTCCAGCTAGCATTTTTTATTTCGAGTGATAAATTAAAACATTGCTTTGAAGTTGAAATTGTTTACATTGTTTAAGCCTGAGAAGGGACAGATATTAAGTTATTTCACTCAATTAATTCTACATTTAATGTTAAATTTTTGTGACAAATTAGTTAAGTCAATTGAAGATTGAAAAGTAAAAAATAAAATTCATACAATAGGATACTTAAATCACCCTAAAAACTTAGATTCCGTTCCGATGAAATCGAAATAAATCTTAACCTTCTTCCATTTTTAATTGAAAATATTTGTATTGCAGATTTAGTAAAATTTAAGGAAGGTTTATGAAAATTGTGCATAAAATGATAAGATGCATGCAAAATACAAAACTTTAAAAAAAAAGTCTAAGATTTATTTCGATTTCATTTGAACGGTGAATGTGAATACTGTGTGTAACTTTAAGATTGAAGACCAATAGTTTTCCTTTTCACATTTTTATATCACACAGCACACAAATGTTACAAACAATCACAAACATTGAAAAACATATAGAATGATGAGGTGACTTTGGGGTAATAACCCGCTGTTAGAACAAGTGATGTTCGTAAAACATATTTTTGGGGAATTCTCCCGCTATAAGCAACAGAATAATTGGGGATAAGACCCGCTATAACATAACGTGCCACAATCGCAGCTAAAGAACAACTCTATACTTGGGGATAAGACCCGCTCGAATACACAACGTGCCGCAATGGCAGCTAAAGAACAACTGAACTGGGTCACATGACCGCGAAGCTCGTTCGGCATGAGCACAAGGTCCGAACATGCCGCCCCGCGTTGCAATGTGCGTAGCACATTCAAAATATTAAAATACACTATAAATACAAGAACTAAATAAAATACCAATACCATAAAATAATATTACAATAACGATAAGTAGCAATAAGAAGGACTATTCAATACAATAAAATGCAATTCTAGGTTAAACAAAGTTAAACTATTTTCTTAAAATAGTTCTATATTGTTCTTAAGAAAAGTTGAATGTAAAATAACATGTAAATCTTAGGTGCACTTTAAAATAAGTAGACAGTGAGAAAAGGTATGTACATTAGGTTTCATTAATGGGCAAGACACACAATCTAGATATGGATCTAAGAAAGATATCTGAGGCTGTTTTAACCTTTGCAACCCTAACATTACCATCCTTTCCTGGTATAACCTCTAAGATTCGTCCTAGCATCCACTTACAGGGCCAAAACCGCATACGTACGTAATGGATTAAAGTTTGGGGACCAATATGAAAATACTTCCTGTGAAAATGCTCAAATATGAGTTTTGTGAGCTTATGGCCTTTCGGCAAAATGATTTGATGCTTCTTATCAAAGTTTAAATCTGAATTTTCCAACCTACCGCCAACTCTTAAGATATTATCTTGATCCAAAAAGGGGGATAAACATTTAATTTTACTGGAAGGGGGAACCCCTGATTCCCGTTTTAAATCCTTAATCTCTTCCTGAAATTCTGCATTTTGTACTAATCTAATTAGAGAAACTTCTGAAATTTTTATTTCTGGGGTTGTGAGGCTGCCTCTGCGCCGGTCTGCTAACTTACATTTGTAATTGTGAAAAAACCTATAAACATATGCCAGTATGCGCAGAATACTATAGTATTTACCACTTATGTTGAGAAAAAAATTTACTTCTTCAGGATTCCTGAAAAGAGAAAGAGAAATATTAGAATTGAAATCATTACAGTTATTTTTATATTTTGATTTAGTCTCTGGAATGTAATCTGTTTCTGGCACAGAATTAGTTTCTTGCTCAGTCACTAAGTCATCAGCTGCTAGGAAGTTTGGTTCCCCTAAACCACATTGGATTCTCTACAAGGGAATTAACACTCGCACCTCTAGTCAAGAGATCGGCAGGGTTGTCCTTGATGGAGCAGTGATACCAAGAGTTCGAATCTGTAAGTGCATTAATCTCTATGACACGGTTTGCCACAAACTGTTTCCATCGGTTTGATGATCCTTTGATCCAGAATAAGGTTATTTTGGAATCCGTCCAATAGTACACTCTCGATGCGATTTTTTTTTATCTAGGAAGGGTTTTACTTTATTGGTCAGTCTTGCACTTAGTAAGGCTCCGAGAAGTTCCAGCCTCGGCAGAGTTATCTCCTTTATCGATGCAACACGACTCTTTGAAGTCACGAGATTGACTTCCACACCACTCTCTCTTTTTATTCTCAGATAAATTGCAGAGCCATACGCTATTTTACTAGCATCAGAAAAGGCATGTATTTCTACAGCCATTACTTGATTCAAGCATCCAAGAATTTTCCTCGGAATTTTTAATTCTGCTAAATTCGGAAGTTCTTCGAACCACTTCATCCACCTTTCGTGCACATTAGTTGGCAACTGTTCATCTCATGCTGTCTTCTTTAGCCATAGTTCTTGGAACAGGCATTTGATTCTAATGGTGAATTTCGTGGGCATGCCTAACGGATCGAATATTTTACCAACTGCTTGCAATAGTAGACGTTATGAGCTTTTTTGCGATGACAAGAATTCTGTTAAACTTTTGACTTCGAATGTCAGACAATCTTCTTCTGTTTTCCAGGACATTCCTAATACATTGCTTAGATTGCTTCCTAGGCTTATTGCAGCATGTTCTGCTTGAATATTTAAACCTTCCTTTTGCCAGCACTTCAGTAACGCTTCATCATTGGTTATCCATTTTCGAAGAATCATTCCTGCTTCAGACATTATTTTGTTAGCATTCAGGGAAACATCAAGAGCGTCTTGCAGCGTATCTTCGCCAGATATAAAATCATCCACATAAATATATTTATCGAGTAGGTGAACAGTTCTTGGGTGTAGGTTCGTAAACCGCTTGATGTGCTCCTTTATGGTAGCTGATAGGAGGAATGGGGAGGCATTGACTCCAAAAATAACACGTTTAAATCTGAAGACCTTGAAAGATTTTAAATCATCATCATACCACAGAAAACGGACAGAATCCCGATCTTTTTCAGCGAGTGAAATTTGAAGGAACGCCTTCTCGATATCAGAAGAAAAGGCAATTTCGTATAATCTGAAGTGGATTAAAATATCAAATAGAAGTGGATTTAAGTTGGTGCCGGGCCATAAACAATCATTAAGGGACAAATCATTGTTATCATGAGAGCTGGCATCGAAGACGATTCGGACCTTTGTAGTAAGTTTATCTTCTTTACAGACCGCATGATGGGGCAAATAATAAACTGCCCTGTCTAAAACAGGTTCATTTTCTTGCACCTGCTCTATAATTCCTTGCTTTAAATATTCCGTGCTTATTTCAGAATATTGTCGAAAAAGCTCTGGGTTTCGATAAAATTTTCTTTTTAGACCTTCCAAACGCTGTTTCGCAACATTAAAATTATCGTTTAAATCCTTCCCGTCTTTTTTCCACGGTAACTGAACTTCATAACGATCGCGTACAAATTTGACAGTTTTATGGAATATTTGTTGTGCTTGATCAGTTTCCGATATTTTCGGATCATCATGTTTAATGCCTATAGACTCGAGCTCCCAAAATTGTTTTAAATTATCATTTATTTCATCGAAATCTCTAACGAAATTGCACATAGCAATATTGTTTGTTTGAGTGTTCTCCTCTAGCGCCCCCGTTGGGATCCATCCAAAAACAGTGTCTTGCAGAAAAAGTTTATCGTTTATCTTAACTGAATTATGCTTTAAAATTCTATAAAATAATTCAGTCCCAACCAATGCGTGAATTTTTCCCGGTTTGAAAAATGTGGGGTCTGCCAATTCCACAATATTAGGTAAATTAATGTCCGATACATTTAATTGCTTTGATGGAATTACATCCGTGATTTTGGGAACAATTAAGTAATCTATATTCTCCCTGAAAGAGCCATCTTCATTTGTATTTACACTCGAAATTTTATTTTTTACATTATAAGTATAACCGTTTAATCCTGAAACGGGTACATTAATTATCCTTTTTTTTTAAATTTCAGCATGTCAGCGAAATCCTTAGTTAAAATATTGACATTGCTATCATTATCCAATATTACTCTAAACTTTCATTTATTTCCGAAATTATCTTCAATATAAACAAAGCATGTACTCAATAAAATTGATTTTTTTTCTTTACTTATATTATTCAAGGTCTTTAAAGATTCGTCATTATTTACCGAAATGTTTTTCGTTTCTCTATTTACCGCACCTGCAAGAGGGGAGGAAATTTGTGGGGAAGCCAATTCATTTTTGGATTTATTTTCTTTATCTCGATGAAGCGATGAGCTGTGTCGCAATCCACAGGTATTATAGTTATATTTTGAAATGCAAGAATTTACGAAATGAGAATTATTCAAATATTTGGTACACAGCTTATTTTTTTTCACAAAATCGTATCGTTCAGAAACATTCATTTTTAGAAACTGAGAACATTTGTTTAAATTATGAAAAGCCAATTTGCACAGAATACAAGTTTTTCCATTCGATTTATCATTCGAATTTAGCATGAAATTTTTTTGTTTGTTCGAAAGAGGAATGTTTTTGTTTAAGGGTTTTGAAGCAGAGTATCTATTTACGCTTTCTAACGTAGAACTTCGGTTTTCCAAAAATGACATTAATTCATTAAATTGTGGGTGTTCTGATTTTTTAATCGAACATTCAAATAATTTTCGAGATTCTTTATCCATAGCTGCCAACTTGTACGGATTTTTGCTACCACTAAAATTTCATAGAAAATTTTGCCTCATTCAATCGCCGAATTGCAGTGAATTTTGATAATTAAATAAGGCAGAAATTTCTGTTAAATTATAGTGGTAGCAAAAATCCGTACAAGTTGGCAGCTATGCTTATCTACCTTTTGCAATATAATATTGATAAGGATAGCATCAGACAGATTGTTTTGTTCATATTGTAATACTTTCAAAGCCCTCAATTTTTATTTACACAATCAATAAAGGATCTCAATTCTTTAGAAGACCCGTAATGTATTTTTTCATAATTAATTATGGCTGATAAATGAGTGTCAATGAGCAAACGTTGATTTTCGAATCTTTCAGTAAGTGCTGTAAACAATGACTCAAAAGAATCGTCTGGACTCTCTAATTGTTTTGCTTCATTTTTTAGCGAAGCTCGCAAATAAAACAGCTTCTGAGCATCATTTAACTGGACATTATTGATAATTAAATTTGTAAATTGTACTTTAAAGATTGACCACTCTTCATATTTACCAACAAGTGGGATTTCAGGTAACTTAACTTTAATATTATTAAAACTTAACCACTTCGCGACGGAAGCCTTTTACGAAATGTTTATTACTATAATACCGGTTTTAAAAAACAGAAGTTTGTGCCTATTCAAATCGGGAAAATGCTCGAATTAAATAAGGCAAATTTTACAGTAAAATTTTACTGGTGAGGATAAACGATGATCCTTAGGCCTATTTCCGGCACGTATACGTGTCGCTCGTCCCCAAGGGGTTAAAGATTCAATAATATCAGCATGCACATTTATTTCAGAAACTTTAAGATTTTTAAGAAATATGTTGAGCCTTACCTCAAGTTTCTCGAGACGATCTTCGAGTTCATCTAACTCGTTTTCGACTTCTGGTAAGTCCTTAATATCAGGGATATCATAATATTTATCCCGTATTTCCGATACCTTTGCTTGAAGTTCAGGTAATTTTCGAATCTTTATTTCGAGCTCGGTACTCGAGTAATTAATTTCGTCTGTATTATCTTTTACGAAATTTTCTAATTTCGTTATAGTACCTTTTAGAGCACCTTTTGTTCGATTTAATTTTTCCATAGCAGCTATTTCGCTGCGAAATCGACGGACCACAAAAATTGTATGTGAATACTGGGTGTAACTTTAAAATTGAAGACCAATAGTTTTCCTTTTCACATTTTTATATCACACAGCACACAAATGTTGCAAACAATCACAAACACTGAAAAACATATAGAATAATGAGGTGACTTTGGGGTAATAACCCGCTGTTAGAACAAGTGACGTTCGTAAAACATATTTTTGGGGAATACTCCCGCTATAAGCAACAGAATAATTGGGGATAAGACCCGCTATAACATAACGTGCCACAATGGCAGCTCAAGAACAACTCTCTATTTGGGGATAAGACCCGCTCGAATACACAACGTGCCGCAATGGCAGCTAAAGAACAACTGAACTGGGTCACATGACCGCAAAGCCGCGGAGCTCGTTCGGCATGCGCACAAGGTCCGAACAAACGTAATCTAAGTTTTTAGGATGTTTTAAGTATCATATTGTATGAATTTTATTTTTATTTTTTAATCTTCAACTGGCTTAACTAATTTGTTACAAAAATTTAACATTAAATGTAGAACTACCATAGTTACCAACCTCCCGATTTTTTTCATACCAATATTTTTATTCAAAAATACTTGCTTTATGCAATTGCACAATTTATGCAATTAAATAAAGCGAACATTTTTGTAAGATTTTACTGGTATCAAAAAAGCATTGGGGTTGGCAACTATGAACTACACTGGTTCCCAAAAATTAAGGAAAAATCACAAAAAGAGCGATAACGCATTCAAAAATTAACCTATCCGTATGAAATTCGGATATGTTGTTAACTAAAATATGCTGATTAAAATTACAAAATGCAAATTAGTAGCGCTGCAGTCGGATTGCGTCATCTGTGCGGAGCATAAAATGCATGCTTGAGAGTACGGCTGCTGGTGTCGCTGTGATTATGAGATAAAAAACTGAGATAGCCAATTAATTAGTATGACATCGAGGTATCATTTGTCCGCATAACTGCGATATAGACCTGTGCGATGATTGGATGTAGGCCAAAGTCAGACAGAGGTGGCCAGATGGCTAAATGTGAGTCTTTCTGTTTCTCACAGGCTTTGGTAATAATTTCAAACCACTGGTTCGGCCTCCAGAAGGTTCAGCAAAGGACGAGCAAGAGCTACGACAAGCACCGATGACCGATATTTGCGGTTATGTGTACGAAGGAATAGAAGAGCAACCCCCTCTCATCTTAAATCTGTCCTTGCTGCAGCCACTGGAAGGTTGGTATCAACGTCTACTGTGCGTAGAAAGCTTCATGAAGGTAGTCTTTACGCGATGCGACTAGATATTTGTGTGCCGTTCACCTCATGTCTCCGTAGGAATGTTTAAGGTGGGCACGTCAACATGTCTACTAGACGGCTGATCAATGGAGGCGATTTCTCGTCACAAATGAGTTCCAGTTTAGCCTCCAAAGAGATAGTAAGCATTGTTTGATTTGGAGAGAACAGGGAACACGCTATCATCCATCAAACATTCCTAAAGTGATTCGTATGGAGGAGACAGTGTCTGTGTTTGGGATGGTATGTCTTTGGGCGGACGTATAGACCTCCATGTCTTTCCACATTGAACTGTGAATGCTCACGTCTATAGAGATGGCATTCTTGATGCTTATGTGCACACGTATGCAGGTGCAATAGGTAATGATTTCCTGTTACAGGACGATAACTCTAGACCGCACAGGGTTCACATCGTAGAAGATCATCTTCAGCACCAAACAATTCAGCGCATGGAATGGCCAGCGCGATCACTGGACTTGAATCCCATCGAGCATCTTTGGGATGCTTTAGGAAGATGTGTCTCTGCACTCAATTCTCTTCCTCAGACCCTTGCCACGCTTACAACTGCTTTACAAGTGCAATAGCTCGCACTTTCCAGCGAACTTATTAATAGCATAATTGACATTATCACAGTTCGCTGTATGTGCTGTATTGCTTCTAGGGATGATCATAACCCATATTAAAGGTACTTTTCCTATACCAAACTGAGACATTTTTTGTTTTTTTTTATAATTGTATTAATTTCTGAAACACAACAATCGTCTGGTAATTTCTTTTAATGTTATTTTATAACTTACTATGTGTTGTAAATTGTGTCTCAGTTTTATTAAAATCTACTTGTAACATTTTGAGTAATCTCTACTTTTGCTGTTTTTCCTTAATTTTTCGACACCAGTGTAATTGAATGAAATAACCTAATGTCTGTCCCTTATCAGGCTTAAACAATGTAGGAAATAAATTTTGTTTTTTTAATTTGTTCTTTAAATTATGTTTTTGTTTAATATGTCAAGTTTTTTAACCCTTTGAATACTGAAGTCTAAAAACGCACTGGCATTCAAAATACGGAAACGCCCGAATGCTGAAATTTTGCTGCGAGATTTTTTCACCCCCTTTCTTCTGCGTTTCTGACCTGTCAGAAGCACAATAAGAAGGCAGCCTTCTTCGAAAGTAGAACTTTTTTTCCCTACTATCCCTCGTAAGGTCACTCATACAAAATGCTTATCCTGTTCAAGAGAATGTTTTTATTTTACTAAAGCCCGAATTATTTGTGCATGTTTTATCTTTCAGGATTTATCCCTGTCATGTTATTTCTGAGAGTTTCTCGAAATTAGCTTCCTACGTGTTAGAATTAGAGTAACCTTTGTCCTATAATGAAATTTGTCGCAGGGAGAATACAATTTCTTGCTTTTCGTTTCACAGTATATTTTTCCCGATAAATATCTGCAGTGAACTAAAAAAATCTGTTCTACAAATAACATTTTATAAAATCGACTTCTGTTTTCAAAGAAATTTATGAAAAAATATACCAATATTTCCATTGTACGGGTACTTCTAAATTGCCTAACTGTATTTGACAGATAATTTTTTTTTTATCCCATAAGTCAAATCGTTAAAAGAGAAAGATCAGATGCAAACTAAAAGATAATAACTAATAAATATTCTGTTTGAAAATTATTTTACAAATCACATAAAAATAAAAATTCTACTCTTTGTAATATATTTGTGAATCCTAAGAAAGTACCAAATTTTTAATATTGAATTTTAAAATTATTCAAGGAATAACATCATTGTGATTAAAAAAAATTACTGATTGATGCCATTAAAAGAATGATAGTAAACAATTTATTTTTTTATTTTTAGCATTTTAAAAGTTCATATTAATTTTCTATTAATTATTAAACACATACGATTTATGAAAACATAGTAACTAAAAAAGCTGTATCTAGAAACTAATATCTCAAAAATTCAATTTATTTTTTCTTAACAAAATTTCAACTTTTTCCTAGAAATCAAAGCTTTAAAAATGTTTAAAAAAATGTTTAACGTTAAAATAAATAATAATGACTTGAATTAATAAATAATAATAACTTAATAACTATTTGCCCCAAAATGTATTTAAATATTATGCAATACAGAAAAAAATATATATTACTGTACATATTTTTTAATCTAGCAAACTTGTAATAAAAGTGAAATAAACATTAAATCCTTATATTGTTAATAGATTTTTTTTAAATGTTTCCAGACACAAAAGTACAGTAACTAAAAAAAGGAAAAGCATACAGAAAACAAAGTTATCTACAGAAAAATTAAAATATTCTTTTTTTGCCTTTTTTTCTGGAAAATGGACATCGTCAATTTTTATAAATTTGTAATAAATGTATCTAAGGTTAGCTATTATACATTCTAATGGCTGTAATGGATTTTTTAAGTTTCCAAACGTATAGACAATACAGTAACTAAAAAAAGGAAAAGCATATAGAAAACAAAGTTATCTAGAAGATTTAAAATTTTCTTTCTGTTTTTTTATTCTGGAAAATGGACATTGTCAATTTTTATAAATTTGTAATAAATGGATCTAAGATTCATTATTATAGATCCGAATGGATGTAATGGATTTTCTAAGTTCCTAACATATAGAAAATACAGTATCAAAAAAAAGGAAAAGCATATAGAAAACAAAGTTATCTAGAAGAATTAAAATTGCCTTTATTTTTCTTTCCTTTTTTCTGGAAAGTGGACGTCGTCAATTTTTATAAATTTGTAACAAATGGATCTAATATTCATTATCAGGGCCGAAACTAGTTTTTTTGTGACCGGGGAAAACATGTATTTTGCTCCCGCCCCCCCCCCCCCACCGCCACACACACACACACCACCACCATCCTGACGCACAATAAAACTTATCGACTTCATATATCCTTCTATGCAAAAAAAAAAAAAAAAAAAATCCTTAAAAAAATAATTTATTAATAATTAAAATGTGAGGTAGAAATATGTAAACAATGGTCCCATAGGATTAACATTAGCTTGAGCGTTGAGAGCTAATAGTAGTTACGCGAAAAACTAGGACGCTAATATTAACAGGGCTGCGGAGTTGGAGTCGTCCATTTACCCACCCACTCCGCAGCCCTGAATGTTAAACCTATATTGCTTTTCCGATTTTAATTGCAGATATTTTTTTTTTGTAAAGTTATTTTCACTTTCAATACAGGTTCCAAAATCTCAAAGTATAGAAACTCTAAAGATCAACATAAGCTATCCTAAGAAAGAAATAAAAAAACAATAATTTTAAAATATTTAATTGCAGGCGAAAAATTTGAAAAGAAATCTCCCATAGGTTTAACATTAGCTTGCGAGTTTCTTTGTATTTCATATATATATATATATATATATATTTGTATGAAACAACAAACAAAATCTTAAATTCACGCCCCCCCCCCCCCGATTTCGTTCTCGCGCCCGGGGCACATACACCCATAGTTTCGGACCTGTTCATTAATATAGATCCTAATAGATGTAATGGATTTTCTAAGTTTCCAAACATATAGAAAATACAGTAACTAAAAAAAGGAAAAGAATATAGAAAATAAACTTATCTAGAGGATTTTTTTTTCTAATTCTGAAAAATGGACAACATTTTAAAGTTTTACAAATTTGTGATAAATGGATTCATGTTATTAATAATCATGAAGTTAGCAGAATATCTTTTTTTAAATTTTTATTCTGGAAAATGGACATAGTCAATTTTTATAAATTTGTAATAAATGGATCTAATATTCATTATCAGGACCGAAACTAGCTTTTTTGCGCCCGGGGCAAACATGTATTTCGGCACCCCACTCCCCATCCTGACGCACAATAAAAGTTATCGACTTCAGGTACCCTATGCAAAATAATAATAATAAATAAATAAATAATAAAACCTTTAAAAAAATAATAATTAAAATGCAAGCTAAAAATATGTAAACAATAATCCCATAGATTATCAGCATCCACTGATTCGTCATAGGGTAATTGCATATTTTCATTAGAATCATATTCATCTTCTGATTTATCAGATTCAGATTCGTCTGTGTCCTCGTAAAAATTATTGCTAACGGTTCTTTTTGAGTTAGACTTTTTCCTCTGCGATACATTTTATGTACTGTATACAAATAACTGAATAAAATTCAGATAACTATGTTAAATTTAAAAAATAATATCATTGTAAAATACAAATTTCAATAACGCATAAAGTTTGGCAAATATATCATGTATCACCAATAGAAAGAAAATGTAGAAAGTGTTTTCCTTCTGAAATTCCCCATCCGTTCACTGCAATAATCCCCGCATCAATCACTCCACTCGCACTTACTCATGGTCAATAGCTGGATATTCCCGAGGGGGGTGGAAACGGAATACCTGTTTCAGAACAGAACTCAAAACGCATTTTTTTTAAGATCTGGATTTCCAAACAGCTATCGAACTACTCAACAACTGCGTTACTTGAAGATGATAAAAAAACCAAAATGTTTAATACGAACAAAGCATAAGTTTTATTTCCTACATATTTTACAGTTAATTTATTCTGGTGACATGAAGAGAAACTATTGTTAATTTATTTTTTTTGCAATACCAATTTTATGTAGAGCAGGGTTTGTACTGGTGCTTGCAATTGAATATAATTATTTTCCATAAAGAAAAATTAGCCTTACGTAATCACAAAACTTTGCAATTGTATAAAGGGAAATTTTCTTTTAAAAAATACTGGTATTTAAAATTGAGTACAAGTAGGAACGAACCTTTTGGGGGGGCATTTACATTATAATAAGATACGATTACAAAAATTTCAACTTATGTGATCGAAATTATACCTGTAATGTAATAAACAACATTACAATTGAATTTGAACTGGTTCAAAAAGAAGTACGTCTCTGCTTACCAATTGACTAGACGACGAGACGTAAAAACTGACGTAAATATGTAAGTATATAGAGACAAGTGAAGTCATTTGATAGATTGCTAGTGCTTTGCAACCGGATTGAAGACAGTAGTCTAATAATAATAAAAAAAAATAAACCAAACCATTTTGACATTACGAGTAGGGGGACAAATATCACCAAAAGTTCCATAAATATTGATTCTAATCAAATAAATTGATTTTATCATTATTTTAATGTCATTCTTTCTAGGAAATTCAAATATATATCATTACAAAAATGTAGACCGAAATTCCGTTACGAACACACTGGAAGCACACATGCGTAAAATGTTAAAAATTGGAAAACTTTAAAGAAATTCTTTTTTTAATGTTGTACTTTTATCCTAGTACGTAGCATAGTTTAATACTGAAACTATAGAAAATAACTTTTGAATGCAAATTGTAAGTGAATTTCAGCTAAGGGCAACTGTGGAGAGTTTAATTCGATTCCAGCTATAAAATAATTATGCTTAGTAAAATGTCGTTTCTCATTTTGAAAATATTAGTAATTAGTATAAAATTTCACACACATAATAAACCGATTTTTTTTAACCAAAATTATGGTGTCAATCATTAATTTCAACACTTTAGCAATTGAATTGCTTTGCCCCTGTAGGGGTAATGCCGTTTTACAAATGCGACTCTAGCCTTCCTGTTCTCAGTAGATAACAAACGTGTTTTTTGCTGATTTTCTGCCACATAAACCATAGAGGTTTACGCGGCGTTTGACTCATGAAACGTGTATTTCTATGCCGTAATTTTCTTTCAATTCAATTTTTATTATTACAGCAGACATGCGACAATCACTTGTAGATATCATTTTTAGAATACAGTCAACATTGCAAGTTGTTTTTTTCAGATGGCCACTTTCAGGCTTATTTTCGATGTATTTCTGTTTATTAAAAACTTTATTCCATGTAATACCAAGTTGCCGAGACCCGTTAAAAGAACGAGCTAATTCTTCTTGCAGTCTACCTTTCTTAAGTGTATTTACAGCGGCTTTTCTAGAATCACTTCAATATTTTTTACATTTCGGCATTTAAAAATAATCACAATAAGTCGATATAAACACTAATCGAAGCTATAGCACCACTGACACCTTCAACAATTAAATGCAATCTAATTGTCAAAATACTTTTGAGCTGAGGAGGAGTCATATTTCTTCGGTAGCGCCGAATGTAAACAAACAAGTTGAAACTTGATACATTTGAATAATTGCAGTCACAGTGTTTGTTCTCAATTATAGGGAGTATATTTTCTTTTATTTTTATATTATATAAAATAAGAGAGAATATAAGGTTGTCAAAATATTTTTGAACGCTACTGTATATTAAGCCATACTACACTTAAGAATTAGCGTTAGCTTGTGAATTGGAGTTAGCTTGTGAATTGGTTCACAAGCTAACTCTAATCGGCTTACCAGTTTACTTGACGAAGAGGCATACAAACTGGCATAAATATGTAAAGATATACAGGTTGAGTCTAAAATCATGGGACAAACTTTGAAACGAGATAGAGTCAACTATAACAAACAATTATTGTATAGGAATACATGACCGGAAGTGACGCGTTGTGGTACAAACATCAGGGGTGCAATTTGGTTCTTTTTGTATTTCAAAATTTCTCATTCATTCCAGAAGAATCCTATACTATTTTTTCTTTATTTGAGACAGACATTTCATGATTACATACAGGAAATATTCTTCTTTGAAAATCTCCAGTATGAAATCGAAATTTTTGAATAAAAAAAAAAAAAAAAAAAAAAAAAAAAAAAACTGGCAAATCTGTCAAACACAGGAAATACATGAAAAGAAATAGAAATGGAGTTTTTTTTTTTTTTTTTTTTTTTTTTTTTTGTTCAAAAATTTCGATTTCATACCGGTAATTTTCAAAGAAGAATTTTTTCTTCCTGTAATCTTGGAACATCTGTCTTAAATAAAGAACAGAATAGTATTGGAATTTTCTGGTATGATAAGAAATTTTGAAATAAAAAAAAAAACTTTCCAAATTGCCCCCCTCGTGTTTGTACTTAAACGCGTCACTTCCGGTCATATTCTCGAATACAATAATTGTTTGTTATAGTGAGCTCTATCACCCCTCAAAGTTTATCCCATGATTTTAGACTCACCCTGTAGAGACAGGTCAATTTATTTGATAGAATGTTAGTGCGTTGCACACCAGTGGGATACAGTAGTCTCATAATACTAGAAAACAGGATTTCTGCTTTTTCAGAATTTTGTGTTGCCCTGAGGAAAAAAAAATATATATATGTATAAATATTTTTTAGAGATAGTACAAAATATATTTCAGTTTTAAGATTAAAACACACCTTTTTTACTTTCTTCTATCTTCAATAGAAGAAAGTATTGTAATCGAAATTTTTTTCGACTTCCGGTTTTCGACGGATTTGCATGTTTTAGGGGTCAGAGATTCCAAAAAACATGTTTATAGAAAATGTCTGTCTGTCTGTGTGTCCGTCTGTCCGTCTGTCCGTCTGTCCGTCTGTCCGTCTGTCCGTCTGTCTGTCGCCATTGTACCATCAAAAAGTGTATGAAGTTATGTATAGAATTAAACCAAAATTTTATTATAAGTTTTTGGCTATGGCAAGCAGGTCCTCCCGGAATTTGGAAAAAATTCGCCGGTAGGGGGCGCTGATATAACAATTTTTGTGCGATTTTGAATATTGTACCATCCAAAAGTGTATGGAGTTATGCGTAGAATTGAACCAAATTTTTAGTTTAAGTTTTTGGATATGACAAGCAGGTCCTCCCTGAATTTGGAAAAAATTCGCCGGTAGGGGGCGCTGTAAATGTGTTTTTTGTGCGATTTTGAATATTGTACCATCGAAAAGTGTATGAAGTTATGCATAGAATTGAACCAAATTTTTATTTTAAGTTTTTGGCTATGGCAAGCAGGTCCTCCCTGAATTTGGAAAACATTCGCCGGTAGGGGGCGCTGTAATAGCGATTTTTGTGAGATTTTGAATATTGTACCGTCCAAAAGTGTATGAAGTTATGCATAGAATTAAACCAAATTTTTATTTTAAGTTTTTGGCTATGGCAAGCAGGTCCTCCCTGAATTTGGAAAAAATCCCCAGGTAGGGGGCACTGTAATAGCGATTTTTGTGCGATTTTGAATATTGTACCGTCCAAAAGTGTATGGAGTTATGCATAGAATTAAACCAAATTTTTATTTTAAGCTTTTGGATATTACAAGCAGGTCCTCCATGAATTTGCAAAAAATTCGCCGTTAGGGGGCGCTGTAATACCGATTTTTGTGCGATTTTGAATATTGCACCATCGAAAAGTGTATGAAGTTATGCATAGAATTGAACCAAAAAAAATTTTTAAGTTCTTGGCTATGGCAAGGAGGTCCTCCCTTAATTTGTAAAAAAATCGCTCGTAGAGGGCGCTGTAATAGCGATTTTTGTACAATTTTTGTGCCATTTTGAATATTGTACCGCCGAAAAGTGTATGAAGTTATGCATAGAATTGAACCAAAAAAAAAAAAAGTTAAGTTCTTGGCTATGGCAAGGAGGTCCTCCCTTAATTTGTAAAAATAATCGCTCGTAGAGGGCGCTGTAATAGCGATTTTTGTGCAATTTTTGTGCCATTTTGAATATTGTACCGCCGAAAAGTGTATGAAGTTATGCATAGAATTGAACCAAATTTTATGTGGTCATGTCACGAAGGTCCTCCCTGAATTTGGAAAAATTCTGCCGGAAGGGGCCACTATAATTGCGATGTCTGTACCATTTTCATTATTGTACCATCGAAAAGTGTATGAAGTTATCCATATAATTGAACGAAATTTTTTGTGCATGTTTCTGTCTATGGCAAACAAGTCCTCCCTGAACTTGAAAAAATTCCGAAAGAAGGGGGCGCTATAATTCCGATCTATGTGCCATTTTCATTATTGTACCATCGAACAGCGTATAAAATTATGCATACAATTGAACCAAAATGTTTGTGCTTGTTTTTGGCTTTGGCCAACAGGTTCTCCCTGAATTTGGAAATATTACGCGGTAAAGGGGCTCCGTGCTAGCGATATTTGTATACTTTTCTTGATTTTTCGTAGTTCTATTGTGCATCGGCGGCTCATGCAGCGGCGGGAACTCGCTTCCTGCTATGCCGGTTATTCGCAAACTGCTGATAACGACAGAATAAGGAAAAATAAATAATTTTAACAAATATCATGATATAGATTAACTCGTTTTTAGTCCGTTTAATTGACTTGAGCAGATATTTAAGATGAAAATCAAAGTTGGTATAGTATTGAACTAATAATATTGAAGTATTAACATGTGTAACTAGGTTTTGAAATATTAAGATGTATAAGATAGAAGAAAGTTTTGGGATTGGCACATCCAACTAGTTTTACATAAAATGACGTCATCAGCTTCCACTGAATACAACATCATTTGCGATCCAGCATTAAACAACATCTACAGTAAAGCACGGGTATGACGTCACTATCGCTGAATAATACACACATCCAAAAAAAAGATATACTGTGATTCAAGAAACTCGACAAAAAAATCAGCTGTCTAAAGATTCATATGCCTTCATTTGTTTCATAATATTAATATAGATATTTAAAATTAAATTTAGTTTATAATAGCTCCATGTTTTATCAGAAATCATTAAGTTATATTTTTTTTAAAAATAGCCCATATTTTAAGTTTTTTTTTTCAGTTTTATGGGAAAATGGCAACAAAAAGCAGGCTATTTTCCAATTATTTTTCTTTCACCTTCTACAGAAATGGAGTACATGAGTTGCCAAAAAAAAAAAAAAAATTACTCTAAAAAATACAAAAAATTAATATATAAAAAATAAATGGAGATGCAGTTTTCTAACAAATTGCAATAAAAAGTCCTTTTTCTCGCCAATACGAAATCAAAACTTTCAATAACGTTCCTGCTTTGTATTTTAGTCATAGATGCCAACATCAGTTAATTACTCCGGAGTCTGATCCAAGACAAAAATAAACATGCTTTTAACCGGAAAATATATATGTAGAAATGTGTCCTCTTTCATTGAGGTTAAATTTTATTTTGAAGTCCCTGTTTCAATAAAATTTCCTGTTGAAAACATGTTCGTCTTGGATCAGACTCCAGAATAATTAAGAGATGTTGGCATCTATGCCTTAGTATGTAACATAATCTAATTATGAAACTGTAGAAAACAATTTGCCAATTCTGAGGTAAGTGAATCTCGCTTATCTTAATTTTTCCACTATTCCAGGGCTGCTGTGGAGAGATTAATCCCTTCGAACGTTTTGCAGAACTAAAATATATTTCATACTATTCCAGCTATGAAACATATATGGTTAGTAATATGTTGTTTCTCATTTTGTAAGTATTTGGACAAATTTGCAATTATAATTTTTTTTATCACTAAATTACTCTTAACCCCTTAAGGTGCGGCGGAATATATTATATCCCACCTAAATTAAATAATATTCTCCAGAAACTTTTAACTAAATTTTATATTTTAGCTTTCGGGGGGGGGGGGGGGTTGAGCGATGTTGAAAAATTGCTTTTCCTTATTTTAAAATAAACGTTTTCGATTACTCTGGTAAGAATTCAATATTACAGAGACATTATTGCCTGCCTCTCAAAGAGATAATGGGTTTAACATTGTAATTTGCAGCCGACATTTTTGCTCCTTGCACTATAAAAGACTTCTGTAGATTAAAGCAAATTACCGCATAAAAGTTTCAACAGTTTATAAAAAGTCATTACACCATGGGGGTACCTATATACTCGCGTATAAGTCGACCCCTAAATTCGTGGAAAAAATATGTTGCATACCAGTATTTTCTCGTAGCCATCTTCGTCTTATTTAATATTAGCAAATTCTGTATTTAGATAACACGAAGATAACTTTTATTAAATACTGGTATTCAGTTTGTTATTCCTCTCGAATTTAAGGTCGACTTATACACGAGTATATACGGTACTTGATTATGTAAGACTGTTGGAATATCAGAGGGAACCAGTGGGATTTATGTAGAGTCTTTGAAGAACAGTGGTGATTTCCACTCATCAAAAGTAATTAAGAGTTGAAGGTCTTGCGGGTCGCAAATTCTGCTAGGTATATTTTGATTAAAGAAACAGCTTAGATTACAGCACAGCTTTTTTACTTGGCTAATCATTGTACGAGATGATTCTAGGACAGAATTCAAAACGCATTTTTTTTAAGATCTGGATTTCCAAACAGCTATCGAACTATTCAACAACTGAGTTACTTGAAGGTGATAAAAAAACCAAAAATGTTTAATACGAACAAAGCATAAGTTTTATTTCCTACATATTTTACAGTTAATTTATTCTGGTGACATGAAGAGAAACTATTCTTAATTTATTTTTTTTGCAATAACAATTTTATGTAGAGCAGGGTTTGTACTGGTACTTGCAATTGAATATAATTATTTCCATAAAGAAAAATTAGCCTTACGTAATCACAAAACTTTGCAATTGTATAAAGGGAAATTTTCTTTTAAAAAATACTGGTATTTAAAATTGAGTACAAGTAGGAACGAACCTTTGGGGGGGGGGGGCATTTGCATTATAATAAGATACGATTACGAAAATTTCAACTTATGTGATCGAAATTATACCTGTAATGTAATAAACAACATTACAATTGAATTTGAACTGGTTCAAAAAGAAGTACGTCTCTGCTTACCAATTGACTAGACGACGAGACGTAAAAATTGGCGTAAATATGTAAGTATATAGAGACAAGTGAAGTCATTTGATAGATTGCTAGTGCTTTGCACCCCGATTGAAGACAGTAGTCTAATAATAATAAAAAAAGTAAACCAAACCATTTTGACTTTACGAATAGGGGGACAAATATCACCAAAAGTTCCATAAATATTGATTCTAATCAAATAAATTGATTTATCATTATTTTAATGTCATTCTTTCCAGGAAATTCAAATATATATCATTACAAAAATGTAGACCGAAATTCCGTTACGAACACACTGGAAGCAGACATGCGTAAAATGTTGAAAATTGGAAAACTTTAAAGAAATTCTTATTTTTATGTTGTACTTTTATCCTAGTACGTAGCATAGTCTAATACTGAAACTATAGAAAATAACTTTTGAATGCAAATTGTAAGTGAATTTCAGCTAAGGGCAACTGTGGAGAGTTTAATTCGATTCCAGCTATAAGATAATTATGCTTAGTAAAATGTCGTTTCTCATTTTGAAAATATTAGGATGAATTTGAATTTGCTTTTTATATATCACTAAACTACACTTATTAATGTGGGTTTAACATTATAATTTAGAGCGGACATTTTTCTCCTTACACCATAAAAGCATTTTCAAGATTAAAGCAAATTACAGTATAAATGTTTCATCAGTTTATAAATAGTTATTACATCATGGGAAGTACTTTATTATATGAGGCTATTGCAACATTAGAGTGAAACACTTGTATTTATGTTGAGTCTTTGAACAGCTGTAGTGATTTCCGTTCATCCGAAGTAATTAAGAAATCAAGGTCTTGCTTTTTCTGTCATTATTGATTCAACCAAAATGATTTGTTGTCGGAAATTAGACGGTTTTTCCCAACTCTTTATCTTAATTTCTGACGATAGATCAATTCGTAATTAAATTTTATTTCAGATCAATTTGTAATTAAATATTATTTCCTTGTATTTGAAATTCTGGCTTGGTCAGGGGTTTTGAGAGGATATCTGACATCATATATTTAGTATGAGAGTATTTTACGTTAATTATGCCTGTGCCCTTGAGGTGTTTTATTAAATGGTACTTTATATCAATGAGCTTGGTTTAGCGGGTGTATTTTTCGGATTCAAGTACGTAATTTGGCGCGTATCCTCCGCGCCTCAGATAACTCGATTTCCTACCAGAATATTTATAAAATAAAATGTGACTTACTTCTGCTTAGCAATTATTTGACCTTTTTTTTTTTTTTTTTTTTTTTTTTAAATTTCCTGAGATTTAACTAAGCCCCCACGGATACGTGTGAAATTACGGTATTTTTTATACATGATTAGTTATTCTCCTACGTTGATATTGTAAGTTGTTTCTGTAAATGTAACTCACCTAAAAGTTTCAGGAACCACATCAGCTTTTCCGATGTGTTAAGAGATGATATCGTATTCAGCTTCTGCGCTTGATAGCACGATCCAGGATTGTGTTCTCATTATCCACTGTATGGGATATTTACCTAAAAAAATAAGTTCCCGCTTGTTTATTTCTGAGTTTCGAAGTGCCGAGCCCAGTCTTAGTCTGTATATATCCCAAACGTAGGTGCGCGCGTCGTATTTATGATAAGGTTCAAGTTCTTCTTTTAGTTTAAATAACTCACATTAATCACACGTCGTTTGCTGGGCCTGATTATCAACGGGGCACACATATACCAATAAATGTTAAAAGAATTTTTCGACTTATCTAAATGCGGTATTCATGAAAAATTTCTGCCATGAATAAGGCAAATTTTCAGTTTCTTTTTACTGGTGCAAATGTGCCCCGTTGGTAATCAGGCCCTGGTCGTTTGACTGCTTTCCAGTCATTTTGGTAGTCTTATTTTCTTTTTTAGTTGCGTTCGTAATTATATAAATACAGTAGCACCTACAGTCGACGTCTGGTCTACCCGTCTGTCTGTCTGTCCATCTATCCGCATACAACGGCGTAAAAAATACTCAACCGAATGGTTTCAAATTTAACATATATAATCGCTGTAGAATTTTGTCGAGTCATTTCATAATTTATAAAAATCGAATCAAAACGTAAAAAGATATTACTAAAAGTTTTCTTCATTCTATTAAATCCTATCATACGTAATTAATAGAATGATATCACATGAAAGGTAATGAATCTAGGTAGCCATGGTAATTATTCTATTAAATTCTATCATACGTAATTAATTCAATGATATCGCATGGTAACTAATGATTCTAGATTGCCATGGTGATTACGTCATATTTAAAAAGGAGTCACATTACTTCCGTTTAACTGAATTTAAATACTATATAATCGTAGTAAATTGTGTATTCATGCATTTTTGAATAAGAGTGCACCAGCTATAGCACCAAGATCTGAATAAAACTAGTTATAGTACGAACGCAACTCATTGGCCGCGTTTGAAGTACAATTTCATACTTGTTCGGTTTAGGATGTTGACTGCTGTTAGGATATCTGGTCTAATGAACGTTGTTCATTGACGTTGTAACATATTACGATTGCCTGTCTATAAATTGTGTTATTTGGAAGTTGAATTTTTTCGTCATCTAGACATAAATAGCCGGATTCCTTGGGATTGTTATACAGTTTGTCTACTTTTATTGGAATTTCTCGACTACTTCTTGTTTATTAGTTTTTTGATTTAGTTTATGTCTTGCATTTGTTTTTTCTATTTTTATTCCTAAGTAAAAGCTAAATTCCAGTAAATTCTTTAATTTATACTTGAGACTGCTTTTTTCAATTATTTCTTTTATTTCGTCATTCTTTCCAGCAATTAAGATAACACCTACATAAGCAATTATGTACGATTTGCTTTTTCCTGTGTTTCGAGTAAATAAGCATGTGTCGGATGTGTTTTAACGATTCTGCTCTTTTAGTGCGCCGTGCTCTGTGGCTGCTTTTATTAAGCCGTAAATGACCTTCTTCAATTTACAGATTTTTTGTTCTTGATTGGGAGAAATATAGTCTTCTGGGTGTGTAACATATATTTTTTCTTCGACATTGCCGTACAAAAGAGGTTGTTTTTATGTCTACATTATTAATATTCAGTTTGTAATAAGCGGCTGCGGGTCGAAAGGTTCTAATTATTGTATGTGAAACGACTGGTGTGAATTTTTCTTCATTTTCGATGCCGTTTTTTTAATAGCTTTGGCGACTAATTGGAACTTATAATTCTGTATTTTGCCATTATCGTCATATTTGGTTTTGAATGTCCACCTGGAACCTATCATGTTTCTTCCCTGCGATGATCTAAGAGTGTCCAAATTTTATTTTGTTCTTATGGGACTACTATCTCTTCTTGAGTGGCTTTAATCACGTTTTCTTTTTCAGGTAGATTGTCTATAATAATATTGTCGTTCCAATTTTCGCGTTCACTAATGTGTTCTTGTTTGACAATATAAATTAGCTAGTCTGCTAGTACTCCCTTACTCATTTTGCCTGACCCACTTAGTTCTGGTGTGTCTTGTTTGGACTCCGTTGGTGTGTATTTGGTATTTGTGTTTCAATTTCTAGGAAGTTTCCATTATATAATTTTTCAATTTCGTCGGTAGGATTTTCCTCGGAATATAGATAGTTTTCTAATTTTTCATTTTTGTTTCAAAGTTTATTTTCTATTAATTTTATTGTTCTGGCGATTGTTACATATCCACCTCATGTGAAAATGCAGTGTCCTTTTGAATACTTCTGCATCCCACAAAGATATCTTCGAATGCTGTATTCTTTTGCTTTTATTTATTGACGCATTAGCTTTGTAGCCAAATATTCTGAAATAATGTTAGTTGAGTTGCCTGTTTTTTAAAGTTGGAATGGCGTTTTTCCTTTAATTGTTGGTGACAATCTGTTTTGTAGGTTATTGGCCTCTCATATCGTTTTCCGCCTATAGTTGGAGTTTGTAAAGAACCACTAATGTCAGAATGGAGTCGTTTAGTTGCTAAATATCCGGCTGCTTTTAATAAGGCGCATTTGTAATATTTGCCTTAATGCACGCTTCACAAATGTGTTATAATTTCAGTTATCTGAATGCCATTTTCTGAATGTTTTGAAATTATTTCTTTGATTGGTGCAAACTGTTGTATCCTAATTTTGCGTGCCATAATTATATGCAATTTTGGTAATTGCAATTACTGATTATATTAGCGTAATTTGTGTTGGTGGTTTCGTATTCTAATTGATTTCTGTATACATTATTTATCTTTGTCCTTCTAGGCATGTTATTCCTTTAAAGGTTAAATTACGAGTATTCTTTTTCAAACAGGATCTTGCAACGATTTTTTTTTTTTTTTTTTTTTTTTTTTTTTTACCGTTAGTGTTTAAACATATGCCTATCCAAAGTTAAATTTATTTAGATAGACACATCACAGATTATTGATTAAGTTGTATTACAAACTTCATGGGGCTCAATTTGAAAAATTTTCTGGTGTAACATTTGTCATTAGTTGTTAAATTCTCGTTATCCATCCTTAATAAAAATACTTGAATATCAAAATCAGTAGCAATATTATCTCTGAGCAGAAACATAATAGTTAAAAATTTGATTATGGCCTAGAGTTAATAAGCGAATTTTGTCCAGTTCTTTGAAACGCGTCTTAATCGGGATCTACTATATTTTTACACTAGTTTAGTTCATAATTCAGGGTAAAGAAAAGTCGAAAATTCCACACATTAAAGGAGATACGGTAGAAAATCGTTACCAGAAAGAAGTCCTCAGATAAACGAATATTGCTTGATTTAAAGAAAACTTATACTTTGTAATTATACAAATATTCACTTTAATGAATTTCAAATTAACAGTTTTTCATATTAGGGTCATTCTCTGAAAAGTGGCTTTAAAAAAAAAAAAAATTGCGGCCCAATAAAATTGCCTCAAGAATCGCAAAATTTAGCCTACAAGTACCTTATTGCTATATTTATCAAAAAAGAATATGAACCAAACTGTATTTCATAGTTCTTCTGATATTTTAATTTCAAAGCACATACATTGCTAAAATGTTCAAATAAATTATTAGTACCAGAATTTAAGAGGAAATTTATTTATAAATAAGAAACATGCTATATTTCACATACATGTTAAAATAAAAAGTCTAGTGGCCTGGTGCCATTGTGGCGCTTGGGAATTAAAATTAAGTGGTTTCATACACATTCCACCGCCGTTGAAAGGGTTAAAAAAGAAATGAAATTATAATTAGAAGTCATACTGTCAATAAATAATATTGTTCTTACTCTATGTCAGTTGAAAAAATAAAGATAAAGCATTAATGTTTAGAAGAGGTAATGTTTATTTGAATAAGTACAATTATTTTTAACATCTCCCTGTACAATAATAAAAATTAAAAATGTATTGTCTTTACTTACGGTAATTAAAAGTCTTATGAGTTTTTTAATGTGTATTTTATTGCATTATATTTTCTTAGTTTACTTTTTAGTACATAGTATATAAATGGATACAGATCATTCCCTCACAATTTAAATCATTCCCTCATACAGTGGTGGAAAATTGGCGCAGAGGTGGAGCCTACTGACACCACTAAATTTTTATGGTATTATTCAGTTTAATAAAAACGCAGAAATTTGATCATTAGATAAGAGGCAAAATACTACTATAATTTAGTGGTGTCAATAGGCTCCACCTCTGCGCCAATTTTCCATCACTGCTGATATTAAAATTATGAGGGAATGACGAAATACTTCTGAAAAACCTGTTATACAAAAGTGATTAGTCTTAGGTATAATTTCTGTTACTAAATATCTTTTGAAGCACATTTCTAATAATATTACAACATAAACAGACATTTTATTAGTTTTTATTAAATTCATAATAGATGAGGGAATGACGCGTAATAAAAAATACTTACATTGATCTAGTACTTCAAAGCCATATACTAACTATTCAAGCACGTTTTTGAGCAAACAACAAGATGGATACTTCACTTTACGCTTGTACAAACTGTCCTAGACATATATAAAGCATGTGGTCTTTCTACTAAGTAAATAATGACAAATTTATAGTTATGTGAGGGAATGACGACAAATGCTAGGGACATCATTAAAAAGTGCCGTAATTCATTCATTAAATAAAATATAAATATAATTAAATGGCTAAACATGTATTTACGTGTGTTTAATGGATTGACAAAAATATAATTTTCAAATATACGTGATGCAATGGCACAGAAAAGCATTTTCTTTCCTACATATGTGAATGGGGAAATAGTGAGGGAATGATATTTACATTAAACAATACATTAAATTTATCAAATTTCAATTTCAATAAGGGGCCCTCCACAAATGATGTCACGTTTGGAGGGGGGGCGAGGTGGGTTCGTGAAATTGAGACAGTTTATGACAAGGCGATGGGAGGAGGTAAGAAGAAATGTGACATCACACATTTTGGTTAAAATAAAAGCATTAAAAATCAGCAGATTAAATTTTGAAGTTATTTTAAAATTAAAGTATTTTGCGTTTATAAAGTAGATTTAAAGGCAAATATATTAAATTCCATTTCAAACTCCAAAATACTACTGTTTTTAACTACTCTTTCGTATTAATATTTTATTACTATTGTATATTAATTATGTTTTCGTTATAAACCTTAACCTTATTTCATACAAGATAAGTACATGAATCATTTTTATGGTTATGCTCACAAATGCCGTTAAAACACATTGTTAAAGTTTTAAAATAAAGTTTGAAATATGATATAATGTAGTGCTTTGTTTCTGAACTGCAAGTATATGTTTATGTAATATAGCGTGACATGTGACAAGAGGGGGAGGGGGTATGGTGAAGTGTGACACTTTGTGACAAAGGGGGCGGGAGGGGGGTCAAAAATATTGAATAAAAGTGTGACTTCATTTATGGACCGCCCCTAAGCAAATAATTATAATTTATATGTAAAACTGATTAATATTGATAGTTTAAATCACTTTTTCGTTTTGTAATTTTAAAAATTATGTCTTCAAGATCCCTGGGACATAAAATTGCCCCTTTTCAGAGAATCAGTCATATATTAACTTTTTATTAACCCTTTCGAGGGCGTTGTCCTTAAAAAAGGACAAATAATTTCAATTCCAACATTGACAATCGACACCAAGATTATTCTATTAAAATTTTCCTCTTATAATTTACGTGAAATTAAGCAAGTTTTTATTTTAAAATAACTTCGTTTATAAATTCTGGTGTCAGTCCAATATTTCATCAGTTTATAAACAGAATTACTGAACGCCGGAAAGGTTTAACACGTTCACGCCGGCGCTGTGGGTCACACTTGATTGTCTCAGAGCTGCCAAGTCTCTTTTTGGATACCCGTATTTTAATACAGAAAATGTTATTTTATTTAATTGGAACAATTGAGCAATTTAAAGGAACAACATTTTCTCTAAAATAACAGTGGTGTGTAAAAAGCCGGAGATTTGAGAACTTTGAGACAGTCGAGTGTGACCCACCACGCCGGCGTGCACGTGTTAAAGAGATTTCTGGTTCAAATCAAATTATACATATTTGATAGCAGTCCCATTAACGGCTCTTGGTGATTCTAGTGTGAATAAGATTATGTTCTTTCTATTGAACTTTTAAAAATGAGATATAATTTCTATATGTTAATACCTCCTATTCTTATGACAAAATAAACCAAACACAAGAACTGTATACGAAATAAAACGGTACATTTCGTTTATTCTTATATCTTTATTTTTCTTTTGCTGAACTGTATTTTTCTTGAAATACTGTTGAAAATAAATTATTTTTGAAGTTGCGGTACTTCGTAACAAAAATATCTATTCCTATTCCATTGAAATTTGATAAAATATTCAAAAGAACAGGAAGCATAAGCTCTATCAGAATAAATAAACCATGAAACAAAACAATAAAAATCAAACCAATTCAGGACATTCTTCACTAAAGTACTTGACGGTTGAATTATTTTGTTTAAATCATTTAACAAAATGTATTTGAAAAAAAATTATTTAAAATCTGATAATATCTATTTTGGAAACTCTAAAGAATGTGTCTAATGAATAGGTGCATTATTTTATCAGACACTTATTTTATCAGACATTAAATCAGGGTTGCTTAAAAAAAATACGAATTCATAATAGAAATTAGAAATAGTATTTTTTTTTCTTTTATTTAATTTCGGACGTTTCAAGATTACTTAATGTAAAAAATCTTCTTCCGAAGTTCCCGGTATGTATTTAAAATTTCGAGATAAAAATGAAGATCAAACTAGCAAGCCTGCTTTAGATATGTATTTAAAGTATGTTTAGCACAGGGATGAGACTTATGCGCTTTTTGCACACCAGTATAATCTTAGAGAAAATGTTATTTTATTTAATCGGAAAATACTTCGATTTAATATTTCTGTGTTCACCCTATTTTAATTGCTTTCTGTCTTAAAAAAATTAAATGAACTGGAAAAGAAAAATTCTGCTTTTTCAGAATTTAGTGTCGCCCCCGATGAAAAAAAATATATATGTATATATCAATAGTACAAAACATATTTCAGTTTTAAGACTTACAGCACAGGACTTTATTTTATATAAAATGACGTCATACGCATCCGCTTAAGAATTCCACATCCACGATCCACTCTTAAACATCTACAGTAAAAAATGCATAGGACGTCACTATCGCGAAAAAAGACACAAATGCAGCAAAAAGATGCCGTCATTAAAGAAACTCGACAGAAAAAAAGGAATGTCTAATGATTCATAGGCCTTCATTTAATTGTAACATTAATATATATACTTAAAATTAAATATTTTATAATAGACGATTTCAGTCCTGACGTCAGTCATGGCGTTTTGGTTGGAAACTAACTCCAAACAAAATGTTGCTATGCTGTATTTTCTATTCTGTTTGTATATTATAGCTATATCTTTTATATATACTAGGGGATCGAACCCGAGCTCCTCGGGTTACAGAGTATAGGTAAAAACAATTCTTTTTTTTTCTTTTTTTTAACTCTAATTATTATTATTTTTACATGTAATATATATTTTAGATTGTCCACTAACATAAAAAAGAATTTTTATATGAAAAATATCAATTATGCAATCAAATAAAGTTTTAAAATTTATTAAAAGCGTTACTTTCACATGCCAGGAGTTCTTAGCCCAAGATTTTTCAACTTAACCCATTTAAGACGGAATTTATTTTTTCTTTTAAAATACAAAAATTGCACTTCGCACCACATTTTTGGAAAAGGAAAATTTATATTATTTTATAGCAGAATTTCTGTCATTAAAGAAAATGAAATTTTTTGTTATAAATTACTGGTATTCAAATAACAAAAGGGTTGACAGTTATGCTGTGACCATATGGTAACGGTAGTCCTTAATGGGTTAAGGCAGTCTTTCCAATCATTTCATTGCTTTAAGCGCGTGGTTCAATACCATGTTTGTTAAATTTGTTTCTTATTTACATTATTTTATTTATTATTCTATAGAGGAAGTTTTAATTTTGTTATGGGACATCAGACGGAAACAAATGCTGACATTTTTACATTGTTTTAAAGGCAAGCGGATTAATATTTCATAATCGAGCTACACGTGATAGAGATACATTTAAAAATAATTCATGCTTGAAAATCTCCCTCTCTCTCTATATATATTACACTATCGCACGTGGCACAGAAATCTCAATTATTTGTTAATTATTTAATGGCAACCGCCGAATGAAACGCATCTCATTGGTTATTGTGTAATAGTTTTCAAAAGGGAATAACAATAAATAAAAAAAAGTTTAATTAATAACTATAGAAAAAACAATTTATATAATAATAAAAAAAAGTAAATAAACAATTTATTAGTAAATAAACAACAACATCCGGGTTACCATATCAAGCAAAATAACGACACTTTGGCGCCAGTTAAGTACCCCGGTGCGTATATGACATTGGCGTCAGAAAAAAATCGCGCCAACGTGGTGCGTATATGACATCTGTGCCGTCTTTTATTTATTTATTTATTTATTTATCGAAGAGCAAACGTACGACTTCATCTCATTTAAAATACAATAAATAAATAAATAAATAAAGGTACTTTTCCAGTATAGGTACTTGGCGAAATAGAGAAAAGGTCCATGGCTGAGGAAAGAAATTTGGCAACGTACTTTCTGGCAACCTATATAATCAAAATATTTTTTTCCAATAAAACTACATAAAAGTTGCCATGATCAGAAAGAGTTTGTACTTTAATGTTAGATGGGCTCAATTCTCGCCAATGGCATTTTTTAACTCGCCAGCGCATTTTTTTATTTTTCGAGGGGTAAATTAAAACAATGCTTTGATGTTGAAATTAAATAGTTTATGGTATTATTTATTCTTTTTCTTTTTTAAAGATTTTCTTTTTAAGTGAAAGTCATGAATTTTAAACGTTTCAGTTTTAAATTAAAGCTATCCATTTTAAATAAAATGAGTGAAAGGATAATATTTTAATCATGAAATATGAAAAACGGGTACAATGTTTGGCGATTTATCACCCTTGCCCGACTAACATAAAAATACTGAGTTCTTGATTTCTCTATCAGAATCTTTTTCTTTGGCGAAGGATCGAGCAAGTAAATTAAATTATGAATAAAAGTAACATGATACAATGCCTAGGATACATTTAAGGGAGACCAAAGTGGTCGCCAGGGGTGAATAGTTATTTTAAAAACCATAATAACTCAGTCATTAAGATACAATTTTCAAACAAATTGCATTTGAAAGTAGGTTATTTTCTCTCTTTGACGGCGTAAAAATTGAAAATGCGCGATATTTAGAAATTTAAAAAATCGCTGACATAGCAAACATTTTAATTTAATTTTTTTTTCAGGTTTTATGGGAAAATGACAACAAAATATACAGTATCTTCTATTTTCGACTATTTTCCGTTTACTTTCAATGACTTTCAATAGAAATGTGGTTCTTTTGTTGCCACGATTAGAAAAATGATATTAAAAACTACAAAAAAATTAATATCTCAAAAATAAATTGAGATACAGCTTTCAAACAAATTGCATTTAAAAGAGCATTTTTTTCCTCATACAACGGTGTAAAAATTTAAAATGTGCGACGGTTAGAAGTTTAAAAATTTGCAGTAAATAAAATTGCAAAACCAAAATTTTATTTTAAATTTCAAAGTGTTGCCATTCGCAAAATGACGTATGCGTTACGCACAGATATGTTTGTCCTTTATAATACAGATATCTCACTTCTAAGTGTTTTGATAGTTGATATGTAGTAGTAACATTTTCTAAGATTTATATTTAAAAAGAAATGACGCATAACAACCGTTTTTTTGGAGTCGGATTCCAACCAAAACGTCATGAATGACGTCACACTGACAGCGTCTATATCTCCATGTTTTAACAGAAATCATTCTTTATATTTTTTTTCAAAATAGCACATATTTTAATTACATTTTCTTTCGGTTGTTATGAAAAAATAGCAAAAAAATATGTAATTAATATTTTACAACTATTTTTCCTTTACTTTCTACAGAAATGGAGTGTTTCTGTTGCTACTATTAAGCAAATGGCTCCAAAAAACACAAAAAATTAATATTTAAAAATAAATGGAGATGCAGTTTTCAAACAAATTGCATTTAAAAGTTATTTCCTTTCCAATACGACGGTATAAAAATTGAAAATGTGCGATGCTTAGAAGTTAAAAATATTGCTAGTATTTAATCGTACTGCTTTGTTTTACGGCTGGTTTCTGTAAGGTACCGTTATTTTTTGGAGACGACACAAAATAAGCTCTGAAAAAGAAATAGCATACCTTACCGGGGGCTAAAAAATAAAAATAAAAATAAAAATAATCTTCTCTTTATATATTATTATATATATATATATATATATAGAAAAATACATATTGCCCTAATTAGTTACTTTTTTTTGTTAAGTGGCTTTTGCTTCCTCATTTACAGCTTTTTTTGACCAAGCTTGGTGAGAATAATCCTGAACAGTGCTAACATTAATTTCTTTTTCCATCTTTTTCTTATTATATAGTAGGTTTATAATTACAGCTATACCAAATATTAAGATCCCTATCAACCAACTTACCTGGTTTAAGTTTAAAAACTCAATTCTTAATTTTACTCTTATCCATAATTTTTTTTCATTATTTTTCTTCATTTATCCATTAAGTAGTTTTCCCCTACTCTCTTTCTTTTCCTTAAGAATCCCCAAAACATGAGACATTCCATTATTAGACAGGGTACACCCTATCAGCCTGATCAGCAGTTTAACAGAACAACATTTACTCTAATATTATACTGGTATGCAAAAAAGTGAAGAAATCTAATCCCTGTTAGCATAAACCCCCTAATGACCATGGTAGCATATGTGTGAATTGACTATTTCTAATTTAATGGGTTTTTTAATTTAGATATTCCAAATTCACATCAGAAATTTAGAATAGTAATATTTGTTTCATTTAATAACAAACATTCCATCATTAAATAAAGCAAAACTTGTTATCGAAATTTTCTGATGTGAATTCAGATTCTCTGAATTACAGAATTTCTGCAACAAATTCTACCATGGGAAATAAAGGGTGCAGTACAAAGATACTTTTATATTACAAATATTTACATCAATTAAATATATAGAAGAAATATAATATAAGTGTATCTAATATAATATAATATATCTAATATAACATAAGTTTTTAATGTTTTACTAGCGAATAATAAAAAACTGAATCTTTGATAATATATAGGGAAACTAATAAATAATCCAAATAATAAAAAATCCAAATTTTGATAAGATACTGGGCGCGTAGTGATGCTTCTTTTTGAATCATATGATTTCGGTATATCAAACTTTGTCTTATTCAGTAGGACATTTCTACGACAAAATAAGGTCAATATTCTATTCAGAAATAATGGTATTTAACCCTTTCCAGCACAGACAAATTTTGTTGTAAAACGATGAAATGATCGACTGACACCGGAATTTACATACGACGTTTTCAGAAATTAAAATCTTGCTTGTTGTCATTGTAAAAGTCAAATTTTATTAAAATATTCTTGGCGCATTTTTTAAGTTTGGAAATAAAATTAGATACCCCGACCCGGGACCACTGCGTCGGAAGGGGTTAAAGTAAGCACATCTATGCATCTTTTTAGGTGCGTTCGAAATCTTATAAATACTTAGCACATATAGTCGTCCTCTGGTCCATCCGAATGTCTGTCCGTCTGCCTGCATATAACAGCACAAAAACTACGCCCATCGAATGGTTTGATATTTAATATACTGTCGGAGCTCGTTATCCCGACACCCGGTTTTCGCATCACTCCGCTTATCCATTACCGTCTCAATACTCAAGGCCTCCGGCCTGATTTTGTGACGTACCAAATGAAGATTAACCCATTGAAGGGCAAGCGATCGCGTTTGTGTAATGCTTAATTCCCACCAGAAATTTAGAAAAATTTTACTTCAAAATAAGGAAAAGCAATTTTACGACTTTTCTCCACTAAAGTCAGAAAACTAAAATTTCCTAAACTTTTTCTAGTGCATAACCTGATTAATCCCCCTCAAGGGGTTAATGGGCGGCGCTATATGATATATACCACCTACGATTAATCAGGATTTGCACCAGAAACATTTTAGGAAATTATAGTTTTCTGACTTTAGTGGAGAAAAGTCGTGAAATTGCTTTTCCTTATTTTGAAATAAAATTTTTATAAATTTTTGGTGGGAATTAAGCATTACACAAACGCAATTGTTTGCCCTTCATGGGGTTAATCTTCATTTGATACGTCACGAAATCAGTCCGGAGGCCTTGAGTATTGAGACGGTAATGGCTTATCACGGCAGTTTTTCAAAGTCCCGATTTTCTGTATATAGTTTTAAAGTAAATAAACTCCGGATGTTACGTCGTTGAATAATTTTCAACTCCGGATTTGCCGATGTTTAGAAAAATTGTCCATTTTCCGCAATCTATCTTATAATCACGAAAATTAAGCGGGAAGAAATGTCTTAGCCAAAAGTTTCACAAAAGTGTCTAAAACGCCCATTGAGATAAATGAGAATTTTTTCTTCAATACTTAATAATACTTAATATCTAAATAAACAAACCCACACACTATAAACGACCCACTTAAGCTCCAGATAGACGTATCAGTCCACTCACGGTCTTTTTGTTCTGGTCAGGCGGCTCTTTCTTGTGGTTACACGGCTTTTTTCATCCGACTAAAACCGAAGCATTGCATTGCATTGAAACGATCAGAAATTATCTAACATCCATTTCTGAAACAGCAAATATTGATTACAATTCATTGTATATTGTTGAAAAACAGAATAGTAAGAAGCGCAATTAGGGATAAGCAAACCTAAATTCATGAATATTTCATGTAACGATAAATAATCATGTCATCATAAAACTGATTTTTATTCTTTTCAATTTTGTTTTTCGATTTATTTTGTTTAATAATAATGTTTTATTGCTTAAAACTACGAGAACAGTTATAAATTTAAAATTGTCTTAAATTAATAAAAATACAGCTTTTTATGAAAATTTTTCTCCAACTCCGGTTATTGCCATACTCCGCTTATGACGACACTTTCTTCTGGTCATTAGATTGTCGGGATAACGAGGTTCCAGTGTATATAATCGTTGAAGAATTTTGTCTTGTCATTTCAAATTTTATAATAATCAAATAAAAACTTAAAAGGATATTAATAAAAGTTTCCTTCATTCCGTTAAATGCTATCACATGTTATTAATTAAATGATATCCCATGATGTGGGAAATTGCCTGAATCTAGGGAATTTTAAATATTTTTAGGGATTTAAGGAATCTTTGTTAAAACTAGGGAAATTTTCGAAAACTATTAATTTCATCTCTCCTGAAATTATGAATAAAAGAGCAGTTTCAAGAAATTTTTAAATGTTTCAAGAGTACGGCGTAAGTAGACTTTAGCGTAACAGGATAAAACCAAATGACTCAAAACAGCTCAGGTATTTAAAAAAGTTTTCTATTCCCCTTTAGTTTGTGATTACACACAAGGTTAATTTTAGGTTGATATTATTTTAATGTTTGTAGTCCTTTTAAATCACGGCACACAATTTTTTTCATTAGCGTTGTTATATGATAGACTCCCATGGTGAAGAACATGTCTGCAACTCAATTCAAACACCTAAAAATATACAATTAGTTATTATTATGTTCCTTAAACATCAGAAAAACTTCACGATTTTATAAAGTAGTACAAACAATTATTTTTTCCGGCTGTGCCCAGTGTAATACCCGTTTAATCACGTTACTTGCTTTTTAAAAAAGCAAATGTAATTATAATCTGAACCTATTTGTCTGTTAGGCGTACAAATGGTACATATACGACATTTTTCCTTATGGTTGATTATATTTCTGATTCAATGCAGTGCTGCCAGTTAGTTACTTTTTTTTATTAGATTTCTTGATTAGCACCATTTTTTTTTTTTTTAAATTTCAAAATTGCCCTTGTTTTCTTCTTAATTCACAGATATGTGGTTAAGTCAGGGGAATTTTACCATTTCATAAAAGAGGTGCCAATCAAGAAATCCGAATTTTAACCCTTAAAACTCCGGAGTCTTTTGCACAAATTTTATTCGATCGGCACCCCTTTTTAAAAAGCAGTTTCCTTCAAGTACACAATTTCAAAAATACTCTGATTAAATAAAGTGATTTTTATTTTCCTTTATTACTGGTAAAAATAGCAAATTTTGCAAAGACTTAGAATGTCTCCGCAGCGGAGCCAACGGAGTGGGAAGGGTTAAAAAAGAAGGCCACTGGCAATACTGATTCAATGCTCACAGATCAAGGAAAAATTACCGAAATCTAGGGGAATTCAAGTTACTTTAGAGATCTAAGAATTCGAAGACTATATATTTCTCATAAAATTATGGATAAAAGAGCATTTTTAAACACCACTTTTGAATATTTCAAGAATATAGCTTAAATAGGCTAAAGAGTAACATCAGAAAATGAAATGACTCAAAACAGCACGGGTAATACTTTCCCTTTTTATACATTTATATCCCCCTTTAGCTCGTGCATACGTACAAGGTTAAGTTTAGGTTGTTGTTATTTTAATATTTGTATTCACTTCAAAATCATTCTGCATACTTTTTTGAACAGTTTTGTCATATTCTAGTCTCTCATACACGTAGAACATTTATGCAACTAAATTTAACACAAGAACGCCCGGAAGTAGTCGATCCGATTCCGACGATATGATTAAATGTCAACTGGAACCAGAAATTCTTTCATAAAATAAGTTAAAATTTAACCTCGCAGATTTAAGTTAAATAAATCAGTCAAATAATTTTAAATAAAAATTCTGGTGTCAATTATTTTTATGAAACTTGAGTAAAATTTCTGGGCCTTCTAGTGTTAAGCACGTAATAAATGTGTAATTAGTGATATTTTTTTACGCTAGGAAATCTACAGGATTTTACTAAATAACACAAATAATTTAAGTCTGTGTTTAATAAAGTTTGCATAGTTTTACAAAACAGTTTTAGCATTATTTTCGCTTTATTAAACTGCCGAAATATATTATGAATTTTGTGAATAAACAACGTGGTTATTAGTTCTGTATTTAAAAAAATAAATAGAAATTTCTTAACATCAATAGTGATGCCAGACTCCTAGGAAATTACAAAGAATGAGCGAATAGAGTTGAATATAAACTTTCCTGATTGATTTTCCATATTGTTCCGTGATTCTTCAACGAAGTAAATGCAAATAACAATGTGATCAGGATTGCCAGTCCGACATAAAGTTGGGCAGGGATGTAAAAATCTAGGTGCAAGAGGGCAGTCTCAATTTTATTAGTTTTCTTTGCTTAAATTTCATTAGCATTGTTACAAAATATTAGACGAAATATCAGAAGAAAAATAACGAACAAAATTTAGTGTTGAAAGACTGCCTGCTGGCACTTAGATTTTTACACCCCACGTGATAGACAGAATGAGTTACTTTGATAATCGGATTTTTAGAAAAAATATTGTAAAATGAAGGGGCCGTTTATCCAAATTGCTATGATGTTTGGCTACCAGTATTTTAGAACTGGAAAATTTGACTTATTTTATCGGAAAGATTTCATTATTTGAATAAGATGAAGAAAACTTTTCGAAAATAACGGTGGCCAGAAACCATAGCAGTTATCGTCTATGTGACTAAACACTACAGGGCTCCCAAATGGTCCGCGAACTGAATACCAAAATTTTTTTAGAAAAATTTTCTTTTTAGATTTTTCTTAAAAACCGCCCCGGAACCACCTTTGAAAGTTAATTCTAGCGCAAACCTACCATAAAATTTTCTGTTAAAATTTATTGGTATTCAGTTGGCAGACCATTTGGGAGATCTGACACTGTTAAAATTTATTGGTATTCAGTTGGCGGACCATTTGGGAGATCTGGCACTACAAAAACGCATGGACCTAGCCGATTAGAAATTTTATACTTAATACTTTAAAGTGAGAATTTGCAATATTTTTTTGTGACTGCTTAAAGAAGGAGATTGATTCAAGCTATTGAAACATTTAATTAATCACTTATTTGTAAAAATGAGTAATTTAATTAACTTTTCTTTTACAGAAATTATTGTGCCTTATCAAAAAAAAAAAAGAAAAAAGTAGGACAATTTTCTTTATTTATAGGCAGGGGATGCACCATTCAGATAATCGAAGTCTCAAAACTAGCTTGCCGTAGCCATCATAAATTTTTGTTTAACGTCATTGCAAAATATTATTCTTTATAGAGCACTGACACAACTATTTATGGGCATCATTAATAATTTTTCCATTAGAATCAGGGTTGCTAGTTTGGCCTCCATTTTTATTTCGAAACTCCACATTCATACCGAAAACTTTGAATGAAGAATATTTAACTTATGTACCAACAAAATGTCTGTCATTAAATAAAGCAAAAAAAATACTATTTTTAATTTCTGGCACGAATTTGGATTTTCTGAATAAAAATGGAAGCAAAACTTGCAACCCTAATGCTGGAAGTGTATCATGTAACTGGCATAAATACCCTTGATACCGCTTCAGCAGGTTGTTATTTTATTTTAATGTCATAAAAAAATACTATTATTTATATATTTTGATTATTATTATTATTTTATAAAATGCGTATATATATTTAGAGTGTGTTCTTACATGTAGTTATTTTGATTATTATTATTATTATTATTTAATATAAATATACTCATATATGTATTTACGCTGTAAAGGGTTAATAAGATAATTTAAAAGGATAATTTAAAAGGTAAATTTAATGCAATTACTAATTCAATTTCGTTCTTTGGAACGCTGGTGTCTTGTGACACAATTCTATTTGGTTTATTTTATTTTTGTAAATATGTAAATTAACTGTAAATAAACTTTTTGTTTATTGTTAATTTTTGGCTAGGTTTTTAATACAACATGAGCCCACTGTTTTTCTTTAATGTAAGTTTTATTTCAGATGACAGTCTTTTTTTACCGACTTCAAAAAGGAGGAGGTTATCAATTCGACGCGTATGTATGTTTTTTTTTTTTTTATGTATGTTCACCGATTGCTCTGGAACTTTTTGTCCGATTTATGTGATTTTTGTTTTAATGGAAAGAGGATACACTCGAATTGGTACCACTTCCGTTTCATCGAAATTGTTTCAGTAGTTTTTTAGTAATTCAGCAAAAACCAATAAAATGAAGGATTTCTCGCAAATTATCTTTCATTGTTGAAACCGGTTTCTCAATCGTAAGCATAAAACTATGTATTCATATACGTTAGCGCCAAGATGTCGCCAAACTTGGCGCCATTGGTGAAATATTGTCAAATTTGGCGACCAAAATAAGTCGCCATAAACGAAGCCAACTTGGTTGTAACTGACTAATTTGGCGATATTCCCATTGAAATTTAGTAATGGATCTTCTCCAATCTGTTTCTTCGCCTTTTCTAATCGGCTGTCATACTTACAATTCTTAATTGCCAATCGCGTTCAAAATAGTAATTTAATGTACAATAATTAAATATATAACATTATTAAAAAGGCTAAATAATACAGAAGCAAACTAACCTAATACAAAACAATAATTTAGTATACAATAGTTTAGTTGGTACTTCTTAGTTATCCCGTCGACCAAATTACTGTCGCCAAATTGTAAGATTAAATGCCAATAATGGTTGCCATTAATTAATTGTAAGATTAAATGCCAATAATGGCTAATAAAACCATTAATTCGACGGTTTATTTGTATTTTTATTAATGTTTTACTAATTTATTTGTTCTTTCGTTATTTAAAATAAATTATGTCAATGTGTATAATTTGGCGAGTGGTTTGGCGATTTATATAATTTGGCGAAATTGGTTGACGGGATAACTAAGAAGTACCGTTTAGTTTAATTAAACACATAACATCAGACTGGCAGCACATAATATAGATATATATATAATATTGGTACTTCTTAGTTATCCCGTAGACCAAATTACTGTCGCCATATTGTAAGGTTAAATGCCAATAATGGTTTGCCATTAATTAATTGTAAGATCAAATGCCAATAACAGCCAATAAAACCATTAATTTGACGTTTTACTTGTATTTTTATTAATGTTTTACTAATTTATTTGTTCTTTCGTTATTTAAAATAAAAATACATAATTTTTATTGTCAATTTGTATAATTTGGCGAGTGGTTTGGCGATTTATCTAATTTGGCGAAATTGGTCGACGGGATAACTAAGAAGTACCTCTGTTTGCATATAAAAGTAGACAAATGGTTGTTTACAATAAATAAATTTATAAATATTGAAAAACTTGCTTGTGTATATGAGACAGCGGTACTACTTAGTTATACCGTCGACCAAAAATCTATCGCCAAACTATAAGATTAAAGGCCAATAATGGTTGATCGTAAATGTCACATTCACTTGACTTTAAGCAAGATACATGTGTTTACGTCATCAAGTGATTTTTATTTCGACGTTCTATTTGTATTTTTATTAATGTTATACTAATTTATTTGTTCTTTCGTTATTTAAAATAAAAATTATGTCAATTTGTATAATTTGGCGAGTGGTTTGGCGATTTATATAATCTAGCAAAATTGGTCGACGTGATAACTAAGTAGTACCCAAACAGAAGTTGAGCCAAGATCCCTATGCTGTTAAAGTACAAGATAAACAACATAGAAAGAAATAAAAGGAGTTACTCTAATTAGTAATACAGGCGGCATTGTTATGGTGCGGTGTATTTACATGGCACAGAACTTAAACATAAGTAGGCATAAGCATAATGGTGAAAGCAAGTCAGTGAGTTACGCAGTCATGAGAACATTTGAATTGTATCAAGAAATGAGAGCAAGTAAATTTGAATCAGATTGCCCGATAAAAGCAAAATGTGTGCGATACTAACAACAAATATGGTTTAAAGGAAATGCGAATATCATATGCTGCTTCCGAAAGTTCTATATGTTCTATATGTTTTACAGTACTATACTCACTAAAATATGTCAGTTACTATGCAGACCCATGACACTTTAACCAAGACTATTAAATGAGCATGACGATGAATTTCTAATCTTCCGTAATCGAGCCCGCAGTTAAGGCTAGCGTGAAACAAAAAAAAATATCAGCAGCAATTGGTTTAATGCAAATGTGCGTATCATAAAATATTTAATTCTCAAAACGCTTCAGTGCACCAAATCATATTAGCTCAGAAACAACAATTGGCAGTGGATGCAATAAGGTAGATAACTTAATAGTTTTAAAATCTCCACTGCCCAACTTATTGCAAATGATGATGCAATAAGAAGCATAAATGCCTAAGTGAGTTAAGCTGATTTTGTCAAGAAAGATTACAAACAAGAATAAACAAAATGCCGTCATGATGCAATGAGTTCTCAATTTCTCTATCAGAATCTTTAGATTTGGCGAAAGATTAAGCAAATAATTTAAATTATGAATAAAAGTACCATGCTGAAATTCTTAGCATA
Organism: Maratus speciosus; assembly: GCA_963932465.1. NCBI lineage: Eukaryota > Metazoa > Arthropoda > Arachnida > Araneae > Salticidae > Maratus > Maratus speciosus. The sequence goes on from OZ010794.1 coordinate 192,774,908, forward strand.
CATTTAAGCACATTGGCATTACGTATACATCATACGTTACATATTTGTACTTGCATAATATCTTCATATAAGAAAACATTAATGCCACCAAAAAATAAATTGTTTTTAAATTCTTGAAACCTCAAATGAATTATATATAAATTCTCTTTTGACACCATAGAAATTTCATCAATGACCAGCCATTTGAGGGAACGCCATTTAAGACTTTCCCCCTGTAGTCTTTTCATGATCATTTTTTGATAAGTTATTCGGTTGTCATGTACCCTAATGGCTCCTGGTGCATGTAAACTCCGTGGATAGGTGCGAAGGCCTCGAATTTACCTATGAATTATACATCTGAGTTGCCTTGCTTGATGAAGGTCTCGTCATCTGATTAAGCTTCTAAATTACGAGATCAACATGAGTAGCAATGCGCAGGTGCTAAACAAGATATAAATGTTAAGTAACTGGCATAAAAAAGTTCACAATTAAGAAATAGGCACTGCCGATAGTAAAACGATCTAGGCGTTCATCAGGTTTATTGCCGCTACGTGGCGATTAGTTGGTCTCCTACGCCGATGCCAGGTATCAAAACCGTTCATCTAGGGCAACCCGGAAGATAAGGGCCTGGTCTTCGGTTAGAAAGTATGAAAAATAAGTCATTGGGTCTCTCTTCTCTTTTTCATAGTTGCATTTTTAGTAAGCCGAAGAACTTTTTATTGTCAGTTTCCAAAGTTCGATATTTTTTCATGCGAGCAGCATCTCTTGTCGTTCTACCCATGTCCAAATAGAGAAACAAAAATATTTAATTAAAAAACAAAGCTATTAAATCTGAAGAAGAATAAATGTAATATATATATATATATATATATATATATATATATATATATAATTTTCACAAAAAACCTGCGTTATTAATGTACACACAAATCTGGACAAGAGTAATTACTTATCAAAATAACATCTTTAAAAGTTTCTTTAAAAGTCCGTAATTTCCTCCAAAAGAATCATGAAAAAATTGTAACTCAAAAAAACTAAAAAGTGAAAAATAAACTTTTTTACCAAAAATAAAACCGACTTCAAAAACTACTACAAAGTAAAAAATAATTTTTTTACATAATAGTTAATAAGAAATTAAATTAAGAGCATTGTATTTACCATGCGTATTATTATATTTATGTACATTAATTTGATTTTTTTGGAGTCGGTGCCAGCAAGCCAAGTTCAAAATTAAAATTGTTTATCCAATACAAATCGTAAAAAGATTCAGCAAAACCGTTTAGGAGAAAAATTCCATTCTCAATCAACTCTGACACCATCCTGCATTTGGAAATCTGTGTTTGGCTACGATTTTTTTACATAATAGCCTGTATAAACGCACTAATTTTATAATAACCCTTAATTTAGCACACATAATTACAGCTAATCTCACTTGAAAATACACGTTTATAAAATCAGATGAAATGTTTCAAAAATAGTAAAATTCAAATTTTTTAACTAAATAACAAATCGTAAAAAAAGTCGTAGATATTTGGATGTGTGTCTGTTGGATAATTATACTTAACTTCGCTTGGCTGGCACCGACTCCAAAAAATCAAATTAATGTACATAAATATAATAATACGCATGGTAAATACAATGCTCTTAATTTAATTTCTTATTGACTATTATGTAAAAAAAAATATTTTTTACTTTGTAGTAGTTTTTGAAGTCGGTTTTATTTTTGGTAAAAAAGTTTATTACTGGTAGGAATGTGCCCCGTTGGTAATCAGGCGCTGCCCTTTTGAGTGTGAAAAGGGGGATATTGAAAGTTTGCATTTCCTGGATGAAATGCAAAGAATGACAGGAATTTTACTGCTCTCGTTGAGTTAGGCACCTGGTAAAACTAATTCAAGGTTATTGAGCATTATAAAATGTGTAAAAGAAAGAATAAGTTTGAAGTGTCCTGAAATATTTTGAAAAATAGGGATAAAAAAAAATTATTTCAGAAGAAAAAGTTCGTTAAATAGAGAATACACTTCGCTATTTGGAGGTTTTTTGGCGAAGAAATTCGCAAAATGTTGTTGGTTCCGAGGAAAAGTTCGTAAAATAGAGAAATTCGCAAAATAGATGTCCGACTGTATATGAAATACACAAATTTACACCAATATGTAACAGAGAAAACAGTATTAACCTTTGGTTTGAGAAACTTAACAGCTCCAAGAACTGGTGATAATATAATACGGCGTCATAAGAGATGCTCTAGTTTCAGTTCACTTGAAAATGACAAGCTCGAAATTAACATTTCTAAATATATTTGGAAATACGCATATTGCAGGAAGATATCGTAATTATAGATGTCATTTTATTGAGTCTAATACTCTTGTTAAACGGAATACTATATCAGGGCTGCCATTGCCAACTAATTTTTTTTATTAAATTTCGCACCACTTTTTTTAAAACTAAAATCTTTTACATAAGTTTCGACAACATTTGCACAAAAAAAATACTACAAAATGTATTTTTTTTAAATAGTGCAGGGACAGAATATAAAAATAGTCGCTTTTGGCAGCCCTGTATATGGACAAAAAACCTAGACTTTTTCTTTTATATCTGTTAAAAACAATATCATTTTACAAAATTAAGCTTCAATAAAAGCATTATAAAGTAAAAAGACATCAACCGATTTACCTTTAATAGGTTTTGCAAAATTAAACAGAAATTTTAATTTTTAAAGTAAGATTTTGCTTTAAATTTTTATAATAGATATAATGATAACTCTCAAATTAATCTTTTTAGAGGCATTTACAGTGTCACATTAGGCAGCCCGATTCCAGGGGCCTGATAGGACAAAATGTTAATTCGTCAATTAAGGGGACAGTTTACCTCAAAATTGATCAAAGAATCGATTATTGTTTTCTAATATTTAATGAAAGCCTGTCTAATTCTGAATATTTTGACTCCACATTTTTACACATACGGCAATTATATTGCGAGATATTGTAAATTTTATTAAATACACCCAGTGCAATTACCCACACAAATTAAAACTTTAATGGCTTTTAGTCCATTTTCATCTTTTCTCCACGTACATATTTTAAAAAACAAAGTCTTTTTTTTTTTTTTTTTTTTTGTATTTGAGATAGTGTTTTAAACGTTTTTTACACATCTACGTTATTATATATGTGATAAATCTGCGTATGGAATTAGTCTTCAAGTTTTCATTTTCTTTTAAATAAAGTATATGAAGATGTGTTTGATTTCATCGTTTTACACTACAGTCAATCAGTGTAACTTTGAACCACGGGGTGTAACTTTGCACCACCTCCTATTTTTCAATATTTTTGACTCTAAAAGACTAAATAAGCTCCAGAATTGTGCTCTGTTGGGAAGGTTCTAAACTGGGATTTCTACTCTTAATTTTGAAAAATAAATTAGCAACATTATGCGCAACTAATTGCATCCTCTAACTATTTTTGTGAAGTACTGTTTTCAAGTTAATTTTGAATGCTGTTTTGAAGTTGTTGTAATCCAATTAAATTTTCATAGTAGGTAACAATATACTCATTTATCAGACATATTATTATCTAAATGTTGTAAATGTGTTAATATTTTGTGATTATTTATTTATTAATAGTTAACAAAATGTAAAATACGCAGGCACTAGCATTTTACCACATTTTCAGGGTAACTTTGAGCCGGCTCAAAGTTACACTCATGCTTATAATTTGCTGATTATAATTGCTACTGTCGAAAATTTCCCATATTTTTACGTATATTTTATATAAATGCCGAAAGGGTGCATTAGATATGACATGTAAATGTTTTTACAAATATGTGTAAAATACATAAAATTCATTTAGAGGCGTGATTAGGGGCGGAGCTTCTCAAATTTGACATTTCATAAGTTCGACGTTTTTTATTCTTGTTTGAATAATACTAGTACTTGTATGTATTACTGTAACTATGGATATATTATAGAGTTAAAACATTGAAAATTGTTTTTCACTGCATTTTTATGTTTTATATGAACAATAAACAGGGGTTTTTTTTATTTCTAAATGTTCCTGGTTCTCTTCTTCCAATTTTCTTATGCCTGATATTTGTTGTAATATCATAAATTATACAAATCTTGTGATATTAATATTTGGAAATTTTTCCAGAGAGAAGCATTCCCCTTGCATACAATATTTCAAATGAAAATTAAATTTCAAATTATTTTTGCTTAAAAGGCGCAAACGCCAACCTAGTGAAAAAGATTCCATGCCGGGAATCGAACCCGGGCCATCAGTATAGCGCACTGACGTTCTACCGACTAAACCACATGGAACGATAACCAGCCTGGAACTTATCACTATTACAGGTTGGCAAGGCTACAAACGCAGCACAAGATGTAATATTTCCGTGAGCCACCAACATGGGGCAAACACAGACATTTTAATTAAATCCAGCATCGATTGAATCTATATTAATATTTGGAAATTTTTCCAGAGAGAAGCATTCGCCTTGCATACAATATTTCAAATGAAAATTAAATTTCAAATTATTTTTGCTTAAAAGGCGCAAAGGCCAACCTAGTGAAAAAGCTTCAATGCCGGGAATCGAACCCTTGCCATCAGTATTGCGCACTGACGTTCTATCGACTAAACCACATGGAACGATAACCAGACTGGAACTTATCACTATTACAGGTTGGCAAGGCTACAAACGCAGCACAAGATGGAATATTTCCGTGAGCCACCAACATGGGGAAAACACAGACATTTTAATTAAATCCAGCATCGATTGAATCTATATTAATGTTTGGAAATTTTTCCAGAGAGAAGCATTCGCCTTGCATACAATATTTCAAATCAAAATTAAATTTCAAATTATTTTTGCTTAAAAGGCGCAAAGGCCAACCTAGTGAAGAAGATTCCATGCCGGGAATCGAACCCGGGCCATCAGTATAGCGCACTGACGTTCTACCGGCTAAACCATATGGAACGATAACCAGCCTGGAACTTATCACTATTACAGATTGGCAAGGCTACAAACGCAGCACAAGATGGAATATTTCCGTGAGCCACCAACATGGGGCAAACACAGACATTTTAATTAAATCCAGCATCGATTGAATCTATATTAATATTTGGAAATTTTTCCAGAGAGAAGCATTCGCCTTGCATACAATATTTCAAATGAAAATTAAATTTCAAATTCTTTTTGCTTAAAAGGCGCAAAGGCCAACCTAGTGAAAAAGATTCCATGCCGGGAATCGAACCCGGGCCATCAGTATAGCGCACTGACGTTCTACCGACTAAACCACATGGAACGATAACCAGCCTGGAACTTATCACTATTACAGGTTGGCAAGGCTACAAACGCAGCACAAGATGGAATATTTCCGTGAGCCACCAACATGGGGCAAACACAGACATTTTAATTAAATCCAGCATCGATTGAATCTATATTAATATTTGGAAATTTTTCCAGAGAGAAGCATTCGCCTTGCATACAATATTTCAAATGAAAATTAAATTTCAAATTATTTTTGTTTAACACTAGAACGGCGGGAAATTTTGCTCAAGTTTTATAAAAAATATTTCACATCAGAATTTTTATTTAGAACTATTTAACTTATTTGTTTAAGTTATTTTTGGGCAACTTATATTAATCTTATATTATAATAAAAATTCTGGTTCGAATCGAAAGGTTTTCATTCGGCAAGGGTCAAAATGACCCCTCGCCGCCGTTCTAGTGTTAAAGGCGCAAAGGCCAACCTAGTGAAAAAGATTCCATACCGGTAATCGAACCCGGGACATCAGTATAGCGCACTGACGTTCTACCGACTAAACCACATTGCCAACCTGTAATAGTGATAAGTTCCAGGCTGGTTATCGTTCCATGTGGTTTAGTTGGTAGAACGTCAGTGCGCTATACTGATGGCCCTGGTTCGATTCCCGGCATGGAATCTTTTTCACTAGGTTGGCCTTTGCGCCTTTTAAGCAAAAATAATTTGAAATTTAATTTTCATTTGAAAATCTTGTGATGTTGGGAATTGTAAATTCGCAGTCTTTACATATCTGAAAACATTTTTTGGTGTTTAAAGTTGTCCCGACTACAATACTTTTTTTATAATTAATTATTTTATATAAAAATTTATCATATGGTGCGAAGTTACCCTAAATGGCGGGGTAACTTTGAACCAGGCTAAAAGTCCATTTTTTATTGCTTTCATCCTTATTATTCCTTAATGTTTTATAGTCAAACAATAATTTAGGATCAGTTCTTCTCTTTTATGCCCCTATATGCTACAATATTCTTCAAATAACAGTGTGGCATATGAAAATAGAGAAAATGCGGATCAAAGTTACCCTGATTGACTATATATATATTTAACTAAAGATCCATGTGCAGTCTTGTGTAATACATATTTCAAAATTTAAAAAACAAATCTGGGCAAAAATATCAGTGTTTAAAAGAACCATAATAAAAGAAGACCATAATAAAAAAAAAAAAAATGTAATTTTACAGATATATTTCTACCAAAATCTCTATGCTTAATAAAATTTTATTTGTACACTGTTAAAAAAAATATGCAGATCTACAAAACTAGTTTTGAAAAGCTGCAGAAGTCCGTAGCTTTAGAAAAAAATGTTCTAAAATTACACTAATATTCCTATAATTCTATCGATAACTGTAACAGACGCTGTTACAGGAATTTTTGTTGTTACCGTTACATAAAATGTTCAAGAATACCAGTTTCATAGAAAAACTTTAGTAAGTTTACAATTTTTTTTTACAGTGTTCTAGGCATCCCAGTTTCCTAAAAATTTATTAGTAACTACAGATTTTTTTTTTTTATTTACGGTGCAAAAGTGTATCTGTTACATTAGGGGTGCACAACCTTATTTACAGAATCTATATCTGGGTTGTCGAGGGCCACATCGGTAACATGGAGAGAATTCTTTTTCGGGGAGGTGATCTGCCTTATAATCAGATACAAAAATACGGTTTCAGATCGGGGAGGGGGGGGGGTTACGTTTCTACGTTCCCTTACCCAGTCAACATATCCAATTCAGTTGACAAGGATATATCAACAGTTTATGTTTGTATATATAAAACACAGATATAGCAAGGATTGTTTTCAAGGAGTGATGATATTCTTTGACTTTACTCGGGGGAGTAAATTTTGTTTTATTATAAGTGCTTAAAAACAAACGAAGGCATGAAAGCGGATAGTGCCGGGGAAAAAAACCGTGAACTTTATGAACGAAGAAGATAGAAGGATCCAATCAAGGAAATTTGATGTTTTTCCACGCCCGATCAATGAAATTCTCGATTTTTCCGCGCCCGATCAAAATCTTTGTGATTTTAACGCGCCTGATCGAAAGAATTCACAATTTTTCCGAAGCCGATTTACAGAATTCGTGAATTTTCCGCATCCGATCGACAAAACTCGCTATTTTTTTTGCACCCGATCAACAAAATTTGCTTTTTTCCGAGCCTGAACGACGAAATTTGCTATTTTTCAGCACCTGATTGCCAAAATTCGCGATTTTTTTCGGAACCGACCAACGAAATTCCTGACTTTTTGGAGCCCGATCGACAAAACTCGCAAATTTTCTGCCTGTGATCGACGAGATTTGTGATTTTTTCCGCACCCGATCGACAAAAATCGCTATTTTTTCGCGCTTGATAGAGCAAATTTTCGATTTTTCCGCGAAAATTCGTGTTTTTGCGCTCCCGATCAACGAAATTTGCGATTCTTGATTGACTGATTGACGAAATGTGCAAATTTTTCCCGGGGCAAATTCGCTTTTTTTTTCTCGTGATAAACTGACGAAACTCACGCTTTTTTCGCGACCGATGAACGAGATTTTCTATTTTACCGCGCATCATAGACAAAATTCGTAAGTTTTTCGTACCCGACAAACGAAATTTATGATTTTTTGTGTCCAATCGGCAAATTTTCCGAGCCTGATCGACGAAATTTGAGATTATTCCGCGCACTATCAGCGAAATTCGCGATTCTTAACTGGCTCTGACTAAATTTGAAAATTTTTTCCCCGCAGCAAATTGACGAAATTCGAGATTTTTTCTGGCGATTAACAGACGAACACGCGATTTTTCCGCAGCCGATGAACGAAATTTGAAGTTATTCTTCTCCTAATCGACAAAATTTGCGCTTTTCCCGCACCCTATAGACCAAATTCTCCATTCTTAATTGACTGACAAAATTTTCAATTTTTTTCCAGCGGTAAATTGACGAAATTCGCGGTTTTTTTCGTGACTGGCGAAAATCGCGATTTTTCTGCAGCAGATCAATAAAATTTTCAACTTTTCCACGCATCATTAACAAAATTAATGCTTTTTTCCGTGCCCAATCAACGAAATTTGTGATTTTTCCGAACCTGATCGACAAAATTCGCGATTTTTCCGTGCCCGACTAACGAAATTCGCGAATTTTTCCGCGCCTCATCGACAAAATTCGCTGTTGTTCCGTGTCCGATCAATGAACTTTGCGATTTTTTTGCGCCTGATCGACAAGATTCGCAATTTTTGGTTATAAGTAATTGTTGTCTCGTGACAGCTTTACTGTCACGTCTGGAAGTTCGCTTCAAAATGCCAACTTGGGAGCTTTTCTGCGTTTACCGAAAAAAACTGATCGGTTATGTAGTTGCCAATTTCATCTATGTGAGAATAAAATTGAAATAAAAAATGTGTCAGAAAGAAGCCAGTTTGGATTTAAAAACTGACGTACTGGAGACTATAAGCATCAAGTATGCTAAATTAAGAACAACTAAGGAGGTCCTGGCAGAAACTTTTGTGTGAGACAAGTTTCAACATATCAACATAAATAAAGGGCTATTTTTTGTTCAAAGTGAAGGATTGGAATAGCCTATTGTTTTTTTTTGTTTTTTTTTTTTGGTAGGGGTGCTCGTCCTTATTTAGAATATTTTTTACCACATGAATATAAAAAAGAAAAAGTTAAAAATGGTCTTCCTTTGCCAGTTCAGGCGCTCTCTTGACAACGATCTTTAGTTCCTTTAGAAAAGTCCTTTAACGTTTAATTGTTTATCATTTGAGAAGAATTAAATATTATTAATTTTTAACTAAATGTGAAAACTGCCCTAGAGTTAGATTCGGCAATTGTTATTTATGATGTTATTTATGCGTAGATTAGATAGGCTTTATTTAGATATAACTGCGCGGTCTATACACTATTTCTTCACTAAAATTACACAACGCAGCTTGGGGCGTTTTGGAGATGTGTTTCCTCTCGCCTCAATTTAAAATAATTAAGGTTAGTTTAATTATCAGGAATAGCCAGGACCATTATTATATAATTACGATCACAAATGTTTGTTATAAAATTATAATGTTTTTAATACCCACTATAATAATTCAGGTACAGTAATTGAGGAGTAGTTAACGTCCAATTACTTTTTGGTAATTACTCCTTATTACCAATTATTTCCCCCCACCTTCAAGATTGGGATTATTTCCCCCCCAATCAGATGTATGTTCGAGTAGTTAAGTTGGTACCGGTATATGGACCTGGATCTGCCCAACACCTAATTCGAATTAATCATTCGGGCGTGTGCAAAAACATAGTTTACGACCTTCGTATGTATTTTAAATCAATTCCGCCCAGAAATTTTGTAAAAAGAACGAAAGCAAAAGCGTAGTTGTTAGCCTGAGCAAACTTTAACACTAGAACGCCCGGAAATTTTACCCAAGTTTCATAAAAATATTTGACACCAGAATTTTTATTTAAAATTGTTTGACTGATTTATTTAAGGAAGATCTACGTTGTTTAAATTTAACTTAGTTTATGAAAACAATTCTGGTCCAAGTTGACATTTAATCATACGGTCGGAGTCTTCCGGGAGTTCTAGAGATAAAGATCAATTATCTTCCGAAATTTTGAAGAAGAGGAGAATTTTTAGGGTATTCTTGTGTTATTTTAATTAAAATAAGAGACTTATTTTCGATACGAAGTTTCCGGTAGAAATTGAATAATTAAAAAAAAATGTTGGATGCCATGCTTTTGCGCCTCCCCGAATGATTCATTCTAATAGTACGAATAAAATCATTCATGCTGCCCTTCACTAGACACAACATCAATTCTGAATATGGAAGTATAATGCGTGTCTTTAAAATTATATGATATTAGTTTATATTTTTTTATTATAAGTTCAAATAAAAAATTCGATTGCATTTCTAAGCTATAGAAATTCGTACATTGCTATGTTTCTTCCTTCAAATGAATAGCAAAAGTAATCCTCCTCTTGAGTAATAAAAGCCAAAAATGATAAAACAAATCGTGTTCGTGTTATCCCCAAAGCGTGTAAATCAATCAAAGAACGAAAGTGGAATATTTACCCGTGTTCAATGCTTTGTTCTTATGTATATGAGAAAACAAAAAAAGGAAATAACCAAACTGCATGCATATTAAGTGTACAGTCCTTATGCTGGAATCTGGCTTAAAATTGACGCAGTTGCGCAGTCTTGTGGACGGTGTTATAATAAAAATGCGCGGGTTTTTAGTATCGCGTGACATATGACAGAATATCTACTATCTGCGCTTCTCTTGCGCATATTTTCTGAATCTGAACTAATAACTTTACTATTATCGGAATCTTTATAAGATGAATCTTGTTTATGAGATGTATTGCAAAATATTTTTGTTACAGTTTGTTTTCATAAAATTGTGTACAGTCTTGGAAAAAAAGGAAACACCCCTATTAATTCCTCAACAAATTATCGTAGAAGAAAATTACTGGTACCTAACGATTGGAAATAAAGTCTACTTTTAAGTGATGTATATAAAATTTGCTTAAGGGGCCATCTACATATTCACACGAGCCCAAACTTCATTTTTTTCAACGGCGATACGCATTTTTAACAATATATTTGAAATCTTCGGTTCAAACTATGTCTAGCCACCAAATTTCAAGTCATTTGAATGATAAGTTTTTGAATTATAAACATTCAAAATTTAGTGCTTCTAATGTTAAATTACTTTTCATATTTTTATTAATATCTTCTGTAATTATAGTCCTAATGTGCTAATTTTTTGTATAGCAATAATACTAAAATACCCAAACATAAATATGTTGAACTTTTTGTTTTGATAATTTTAGGATATGAATTATGAATTATGAAATTAATAGACGAAAAAATTATGAATTGCACCCTACAATTTTTTTGGTGGATTTACATTTATTAAGTCCTGCTTTATGGAGATCTAGAATTTCACATTTTTCTTCCAAGTAGTTTTCGAAGTATGCTTAAAAAACGACAAAATGATGGTTTAACCCCTTGGGGACGAGCGAAACGTATACGTGCCACATGAAGCGCTCAGAATCCTTCTTTTTCCGCACCAGTAAAATTTTACTGTAAAATTTGCCTTATTTAATCAGCGCATTTTCTCGATTCAAGAAGACACAAATTTCTGTTTTTAAAAAACGGTGACTAAAGATTAAAAATTTCGTATGAAAGGCTCCCGTCCCGAAGGGGTTAAGGGGGCGTCTATAATAGGAGTGACTAGATATTTTTAAATTTCTTATGCTATCCTGTAATCTAACGGTCTTCAACGACTGCTTGAGTGGTGCTTAAGATGCCTTGATCAAGAAGGGGGCTCTCTCAGTCAAAAATGGAGTACCGAACTTCAATTTGTGTAAAGCCCCTAAAATACGCTTGTTTTAAAATAATTAATTTTTCGGAAACTTATCGTACGAATTGCATAAAAATTCATTTTCTGGCTAATTGAAGGGTACAGAGTTCATTTATGCAGTCAGAATTGTGTACTTGCTGGTAACGATATCATTCCAATAGGTTAAATGACACGGATATCGGTTCAGCAGTTTAAAAGATATATTTTAGTGTATATAAAACTATACATATACTCATATTTGATTAATTCAGAATTATTATTATTATTATTTATATGTTGTATTAACTGTATAATGAAAATTATTGATATTATATATGTATTTATGTAAGGAAAGCATCTTGTTTCATGCAGGAATGCAGGAATCGTGCAGGAAAATGTTTCATGCAGGTGGAGATTTATCTCAAAAGGGGATCTTTCATCCGGAGTCAGATAGTCTGGACTTCAACAACACTTTTGACATTATAGTCAGAATTATATTTACAGCCGGCGCCAAGGATATTTATGAGGGCCAATAAAGTGGACCACACACGGACAGTGTCAGATGGCCATTTTTCCGAGCGCCCCTTTTCAAGGGCGGGGCGCGGTCCGTCCCCACACGGTTCGAGTAACGAATCAGAGTTGCGTGCCGGGGTACTTAACGAGGGGTGACAGTCATACTGTCCGTGGATTGAGCAAGGGGTTCAAGTCTGACCCCTATTGTTACAACCGTGTCTTTTACGTAAGAATGGTAAAAGACATATTAGACAGATCTACTTGAGTTTTCATGAGATATATTCCTACTTCAGTCTTCATGAAAGACAGTTGAGTTCTGCTTCAGTCATGTAGTTAGACAGTTATACTTTAGTCGTCATACTAGTCAGTTCGACAAGAGTCTTAAAAAATGCACAGTACTTAGCTTGGAGTGCTGTTTACATGCAGTAACTACCATAAGTTTTAGTAGCATGTTGTTACTCAAATGCTTCCCTGCAATTTTCGGAATGCGATTTTCACCAGATTTCATTTACCCATTTTAGGGTTCAAGAATAAAACATCGTTATAGACCCGGTATATTCGATCTACTAGATATATAGTATGATCCCTATGCCATGCTCAATTGTAGAGCTGGAATTTTATAAAGAGGACTCTCGTAAACTGGTGCTTTGTGATGTGTTTACCTGCTGTGGATATACTCGCTATTTCAACAAGAAATGAACTTCGCTGAGTTGAATCCTCATTTTCCGTATGGATTTCAAGCAACATACATGGTGACACCAATACGAAGTTTACCGACATACATTTCATGTATGGGGATGTGAAAGGAAATGGTTCACACCCAACATGTCTCATTCTTGTCGAAGGACTATCCCCTACTGTGCGCAAACTATTTCTTCCACTGCATGAATTCAGCGATAACTTTCAGTATCCGTATCACGCCTCGAAGCATAAAATGATACACTCGCGCACAACTCCCGAGGAAGACGCTCAAATGTTTTGAGATCCCGCAAATTCCTACCCTGATGTCGCTCCATGTACATCCTTTGAGCAACCGTTCAATTTCCTTGTGCAGCCTCATACATGAAATGCATGTCGGTAAGCTCCGCACTTGTGTAACGACGCCTGCCCTCGAAATCTGAGCAGAGAATGACGATTCAAGCCAGCGAAATGCTTTTATCCCATGAACTCAACAGCGCCCTTTAATGCATCAACGCTGTATTTCCGCACCCACATTCCTATAAGAAATGTGCTTGCTTAGATCTCCTCTACCTGCCTTTACATTTCTGACATCTAATTTTGAAAAACCCTGCATATGTGCAATTCTGTCCAAGAAATCCTTAAATCTCATAATTGCTCATCTCCTAAAATTTTGTTATTTGCGAAAAAATACTTATTGAGGTGAATTGTTTTGTCATTCAAAGAGTCAAATTTTTTGGCAAAAGGAATTTTTGAGAGAAAGAAACAAATAGTAGTCGGACGGAACAATATTCGGAGAGCTGGTAAAGTGAGGCATAACGTCACAATCGAACACAAAGTGTTTGTTTCTAATAGCCAAAAATATATGGGGCCTTGCGTTGTCATGATGGAACACAACATCTCGTCTGTTTGCTAAACTGTTGGCGTTCCCTGGCTATTGCTGCCTTCAGTTCGTTGAGTTGCGAGCAGTATTTTTCAGAGTTGATGGTCTGGTTTTCTTAAAGTAACTTGTAGTATATCACTATCTTCCAATCACACCAAATAGATAGTAAACTTTTTTCTAGTGAAATAGGGCTTTAGTGAGACGAGTGTGACCTTTATCTCGGCTAGACCAGGATTGTTTGCATCCCACGTTGTCATAAAGTAACTAATTTTCGTCAATGGTTTCCAATTGGTTTCAAAAAAAGAATTTTATCATAGAGTTGGAGCAGCAAGACTCAGGTGGAAAAGCGTCTCAGATGGAGGTTCAGAATTTTGGGCTCCGTCAGGACATGGGCAGCTGCCACAGACGATCTTTTTTATATTCTATTCGTACCCCTAGTTAAATAGCAAAGTTTTATAATTTACTTTATTTTGCACACAAGTTTGCAAAATGCATCTGGAAGATTGAAGTTTTCTGAAAGTGGTGCAAGATAAAATTTAAAAAATATAACGTGAATTGCGAAAGAAACTTTTGTGACAACCTAACATATGTAGAAAAAATGTCTAAAAATGAGCAACTGTGCAAGAGTGCGTAATTTCGTGTGTTTAATGTTGCAATCTTACCGCAAAATTCACTCAATTTCAGTTGAAAAAAAAGAAGAAATGCAATTGTATAAATTTTTATCCACGTACTGCATAAAAGGGAAAAAGGATTAATTTTAACTCAAATCAATCTATTTATATAAAATCCAAGTCTCTGTGTGTCCCTCACTATTGTGTGTCACCCGCCTCATTGAAATGAGTAATTGTTGAAAAATATTAATGCAGGGTTACCACAGTAGCGCCAAATGTTAGCCAACCTGGCGATAGCTGGCTAATTTGGCGAAATTCCCATTTAAAACCATTAATCTTTCATAATGGAGGTCACCGAAATTTAATTTAAACCCCACTCTTTTAAGATATTTTTTCCAAATCTATGGGTGAGAATTTAAAGTACATCTTTACATCTTCCTCCCGATGCTACTAATAAAATAACCGCCAATAGACAACGGTGTACTGTGTGAGCTCCTAACTGCGCGATTTTAATGTGCTTATGTATTTTTCCAGTATAGGTGCCTTGGCGAAAAAGGAAATTTGGTAACATATTTTCCGGGAACCTATTCACTGTTTCATTTTACATACACACGCATTTTTTTCGATATTTATACGATTTATTTAACATAAAAAAGCCGTTTCTCTAATTTTATACAGAAACAGATGTAATTTGTACATAAAAACATCAATAAGATACATATAAAACAAACAAAAACGCTCATCAAATTTGTTTTCATAGCTGTTTATATGATTTGACAGCAAATCTCGATATTTTTCCGTTATACGGACACCATGCCAAAATGTATGCTAATGCGCTAATTATTTCAAAATGCTAAAAGATATTTGTAATTTTATGCCAGCAGTTTAATATGAGTTTTATTTTATTGCTTTATTTTAAAGCAGTTATTTGTTCACTTATTTTAAGTATATATTTGTGATTTGATGAAATAGTTCGTAAAAGTCTGGAATTTTCAAATGTTATATTTTTTAAATGCTCACTTTAGTATCGACAGTGGTTTTTCTTTTATTTTTCAAATGCTTCAATTCACGATTTTGCGCCAACTATTACGCTTGGCGACAATGGTGTCCACATAACGGAAAAGTACCCAAATCTTACTTTCTGATGCCCAAATTACACCAAGCTTTTAAAAAGAAATGCCATAGCCCCTACAGTGGAAAAGTACCAAACTGTCTATTATTTTGCGCTATACGTGTTATAGTGTGAACTATATGCAAGGGGAGTGGAGCGAAGAGTTTAAACATTAAATATTAAAGTTTCGGCACAGATGTCATATACGCGCCCCATATTGGCGCGATTTTTTTCTGACGCCAATGTCATATACACAACGGGTACTTAACTGGCGCCAAAGTGTCGTAATTTTGCTTGATATGGTAATCCGGATGTTCTTGTTTATGCTGTTGATGTTTTCGCCAAATTGGCGTCGGAAAAAAATCGCACCAATATATGATAACGTATATGACAACTGTGCCAAAGTTTCTATAAAGCATTAAAAGACTAAAAAATTAAGAATAAAATAAATGCAAAATAAGACTAAAGAAGAAAGAAAAATCATGCGTTAAGCATAGAATATGAAACTTTCCAACACATCCTAAATGCTTTAACAAAACTTCGTTATTTAGGGAAATATGGTAAATAAGATAACGTTACTTCTTAGATATCCCGTCGACCAATTTCGCCAAATTATATAAATCGCCAAATAAATAGTAAAACATAAATAAAAATATAAATAAAACGTCGAATTAAGGGTTTTATTGGAACAGATGTCATATTCGCCCCATATTGGCGGGATTTGTTTCTGTCGCCAATATCATACAGGCAACAGGTACTTAACTTGCGCCAAAGTGTCGTTATTTTGCTTGATGTGGTAACCCGGATCATGTTGCTTATGCTGTTGATGTTTTCGCCAAATTGGCAACCGAAAAATATCGCGACAATATGGGGCGAATATGACATCTGTACCGTTTTATTGGCCATTATTGGAATTTAATTAATTAATTAATGGCAACCATTATTGGCAATTAATCTTACAATTTGGCGACAGTAATTTGGTCGACGGGATAACTAAGAAGTACCAAGATAACTAAGTAAATATTTTAGAAAACGCATAAAAAAAATTAAAAATTGATTTCAGCAATTACCGTCCATAGTCAATAGTACCGTTATTACATTCCACTTTTTAGCTAAAATTTAATTTAAACTACTCTTAAAACTACTGAAATCGCATTTCCAGATATTATCATCCATAGACGGTTATGTATCCAATTCTTTGCGTGACAATGTATATCATTTTATCTATATTCTACGAACATTTCTTAGTAAACCAAATGCATTTCAGCGTAAAAATGCATAACTCCTTTAAAAACCATCTTTAAGCAATTTACTCTCATACTCAGTAACCTTTACGAATTCTTTTGTGTAGCCCTGCATATGAACTGTAGCATTTATACACACAGTATAGTATGCATAAATGTAGTGAAACATAAAAGCGCATATCATAATTAAAAATGGGAACAGATGTCATATTCGCCCCATATTGGCGCGATTTTTTTCGGTTGCCAATTTGGCGAAAACATCAACAGCATAAACAACATAATCCGGGTTACCACATCAAGCAGAATAAGGACACTTTGGCGCAAGTTAAGTACGTGTTGCCTATATGATATTGGCGACAGAAAAAAATCGCGCCAATATGGGGCGAATATGACTTCTGTACCTAAAAATGCATTTCTAGCAATCATTGCTTATGTACAATACTTGGGAGAAAAGTTTCTTGGCGAGAAAGAAGTTTGCCAACGTATTTTCTGGCAACATATTTACTGCTTGATACTCACAAGCAATTTTTTCCATATGTATACAATTTGGTACAGATGTCATATTGGCGTGATTTTTTTCCGACGCCAATTTGGCGAAAACATCAACAGCATAAACAACATTCGGGTTACCATTACAAGCAAAGTAACGACATTTTGGTGCCAGTTAAGTACCCGGTGCGTATATGACATCGGCGTCAAAAAAAATCGCGCCAATATGGGCGTATATGACATCTGTGCCGACAATTTAATATAAAAAAAGCTATTTACCCATTTTTATAAAGAAACAGAAGTAATTTTTGCACAGATGTCATATACGCATGGGGGTTGGTGTGATTTTTCTACGACGCCAATTTGGCAGAAATCTCGCTTTCGAATACCAGTTACTTATATATTTTTCAATTATTTGCTATCATTTTGAAAAGGAAATAACTATAAATAAATAAAAGTTTGAACAATAACTATAGAACAAAGCAGTTTATATAATTAAAAAACAGACAATAAAAGTAAATAAACAATTTATTAATAAATAAAAAACAATAGCCGGGTTACCCTTAGCAGGCAAAATAACACCATTTGGGGCCAGTTAGGTATCCCGGTTTATATCTGAAATCTGTGCCGTAATTTGTATATAGAAAAATTATATATATTTAGAAACGATTTTGGTACAGATGTCATAGTCGCCCCATATTGGCGCGATTTTTTTCTGTCGTCAATATCATATAGGCAACGGGTACTTAACTTGCGACAAAGGGGTTGATGTGGTAACCCGGATTATGTTGTTTATGCTGTTGATGTTTTCGCCAAATTGGCAACCGAAAAAAATCGCGCCAATATGGGACGAATATGACATCTGTTCCACGATTTTTTTATGCATATAAGTGCATATATAACCAAAGATAAAAGTTCATTAGATTTGTTTTCATAGCTGTTTATATATTTTCGCAACATATCTCACTTTCTGATGCCCGAATCGCGCCAAGCTTTTTTTAAAAATGCGCTATAATGGAAAAGTACTTAAATAAATAATTAACAGAAATAACAAATTATACAAACTAAAAACTTTTTATTTCGAGATCAAAGTATTGTTTTTAATTTCGATTAAAAATACATATATCCTTGGATAACTTCAATTGAAATTAGTTTCACCGCTTAATATCTCATTCCATAAACCTAAACAAACACAAGTGATTCATTCATAGTGAAACGTCAAAAATATTAAATCATTGAGGTAATCATTCACAAAGTAAGTTCTCCAACAATCAATGGGCAATATTCTAATGACGTCATAGTAGGTAAAATGGTGGCGGTATCGTTTGTTTATGGTTTGTAATCACAAAGATTTAATTTTGCAATGTCTCTTAGTTACATTATTTTATTGTCATATTTATGAGCTCAGAACAAAAGCCTATTTTTTCATTATTTAGTTATTAAAGACGGAAAAAAATAATAAATGCATGATTTGAAAATTTTAAATAATTTTCTTTCTCAATACTAAAAAATAACATCGGGAAGTAACAGTGGGTTTAAGTTAAATAAATTTAACTGTTTAATTCTGCTGTAATATTCAAAATAACTGTATTTATTAGATTTCAGTACTTAACATAAGGGCCCGATTAAACTTTGAAGTTAGAGGAATTACAATGTCAATTCAGGACCTTTCTTTTGGAGAAGCTTTATAATCTTCGGTGTTAGAAATATTATTCCTAGGACTGACATAACACGAGAACGGCCTGCAATTTTACACAAGTTTTTGAAAACTACTTTATATTAGAAATTTTACTAAAAACTGGTTACTTTTTTGTTATAGCGGCCCACACTATTAGGATTATGACAAGTTGCAGCCAATTTCGCCAACGTCGTAACCAAGATCGTGAAGCACACAGATATAATACTATATAATACCATTTCATGAAATCGTATACGATAATTTAATAGTTTTTAACCTTACTTCAAGTGTGTTATTTATTTATTTTTAAGGCTCAACAATCTAAATTGTCCAATATATGAATTTAAAAAAAATGTAAACAAAGATTAAATAGACATGACCGCAAAAAGCCTCAAATCTGCATAACACTTGGAACCAAACTGTGCAGATTAGTGGTCTTCTACTGTACACAGTTTTTGATAAATGTGTTTCGTTCTTAAAATGTGTTATTTTCATCTATCACTGCGGAAAAAGCGAGAAAACTCATATTCTTGCAAATGAGTTGTATATATCTTTATATCTAAATTTCCGTCATTTTTGACGGGCTACCTTTCTAGTTCGTATAAATAATAAGCAAACTTCTAGAGCTGAGATGAACTATATCGATCTAAAAAAATAAAATATGTAATTATTTATTTTTGTTAATATATTGAATCTATGTTATTTTAATATACAAAAAAGGGTTTTATTATTAAGTACATAAATATATATATATTTTTTTTTTACATTCGCTGATCTATACTTTTGTTAATCCGAATGATTTTTTAATTATATATTTAAAAAATCTTCCTATATTAAAACATTATTGAAATTTAGATTTAATAAAATGTTTGTAGACATTTGTTTTATTAGTAAAAGAAGCTTTTTTTTAAATTGTAATTTCTAATTAGCTGTATTTACAGGGAAACAAAGGTATATTTTTAAGTGCACAACGTTGCATTAATCTGTTGTCTTCAGAGCCTGATTACTACTGGGATCAGGGATGTCAGTTTGGCCTCCATTTTTATTACGAAAATTCTAATTGAAACCAGAATTTTGAAAAGACCGACTTTCACCTTTAGTAATCGCGAAATGTCTGCTTTTAAATATAGGAAAGAATACCATTCTTAATTTCTATTATGAACTCTAAATTTCTCATTAAAAATATAGGCCAAACTTGCAACCCTAACTGGATACATGAATATGCTGCTCTGGTTTTGGAATACAACACTTTCTGTATAGTAATCCTCATTTTATTTAAACACGGCATTTCTTTTATAAATAAGGCGAAAATAATTATTCGGAAATAAAAGTGGCTGTAAACCCAGGGCCCCCAGTTACTCGGGCGCTGGTCACAATGTTGCAAATTGAGTCCCATTTATATTCCTACCATCCCAGTAGAATTTCTGTGTAGTAATATTTCTTCTATTTAATAACAGACATTCCGTGATTTTAAAAAAATGAAATACAAAATGCCTTGTAGGTATTTTGAATACGAATATCAGCCTCAGCGACTATTGTTTTAACTCTTTAGATCCCAAGCTCCAAAAAACAGAATGACCTTAGAAACACAAAGAAATAGCCGAAATTTCTCCTTTTTTCCTCCCCCTTATTTTCGAGATCAGTAGTGGAAGAGACAACCCACTGCTTTCTCCCTCTCGTCAAATTTCGACAAGTGTTACATCCTTCCGTTTGTCACCCTCCTTCATTTACAGACAAGCGGGTTAAGAAAAGAAACACAAAGACTGGAAATTTTCAAAGATTACTTTTTGTTTATTGAGTGTTTTGTTCTTCTCATGGAAATTCTGGACAAATGTACTTCTATCTTTATAGAAGTACGCCATTTCTGTGTAAATTTTCATTTACTTTGTGATGCTAAAAAACAGTATGTTAGTACTGTATTTTGAATTTTAAATGCTAATTACCCAGAAAAATATCTTAGTTCAAATAATTATACTTCGAAAGTTCACTACTATATCTAAATATTATCGTAACTTATACATAAACTGACGAGTTCACATAACCTAAAATTAAAATTAAATTAAAAATAATGTATAAATTCAGTTACGCAGCTGAAAATGTTTACTTAGAATGGATAGCATTGTAAAAACTGAAATTTCACTTCGAAAAATACACTATAAAACTCCTCGTAAACTTTTCGAAAGTTAATAGCAAAAAAATAAATTGATTCGTCATAAATAGCTAAAATACATTGTGTTTTGAGGTTTCTAAAAATAAAGAACGCTTTTTGGAATCCTGGAAAACTAAGAAGAAATTATTGTATGTTTGCTTTAGTGTTTATATTATATTTTTTAGCTTAAGAAACATTATTTTTTAATAATAACAAAATAGGTAGAACATTGGTTTAGAAGTCTCCATATTTCCGGGCCAAATTTCTTTCCTTTTATTTTTGCTATTAGCTTTTTCCTTCGGTACGGACTAGAGTCGTATTTACCTTTTTTTCTGTAGATCAGGATCTTGGGTGTGCCTGGACTGCGTGTTTTTCTCGGCCGTTGCAGGCAGGAAATTAATGCAATTATTATTTTATTATTATTCGTTTATTCTATTTTTTAATCAAACTTTTAGAAAATCATACAAAAGTATTTCAATTTTGATACAGTTCTGTCAGTTTATTATCGTATAAAAATTATAAGGTTTGAAGAATAACAAAACCAGATACTTCGTAATGTAAAAATATTAAATAGAAATATTTGTATAAAAATGTTATTCAAAAACCCTGGCACATAGAGGGGAGGGGGGATGTTAGAGAGTATACTCCATTGCAGAACATTGCTATACATACAAAATCCATTGTATTGAGCATAAAACTTGATAAGTAAAATTACGTGAAAATGAAAACTATAAATTTCTAATATTATTTTAGCATGTAACTGTTTCAAGAGTTCATAATAGAAGCCTCTTCTTCAGTTTAAAATGAATTACAGTACTATTGAAAAACAACAGCAGTTTGCTTCTTGCTGTATGTCTTCTTGTCTGACTTATTATTTCACCTTTCTTACCCCTTTCTTTTATTGTCATGTGATGATTGTAGAAGAGGCTCCTTTTATGAATAATCAAAATATCTGAATTCTAAAAAGGACTTTCAAATTTTGAATTAAAATTATTTCTATTCCGAAATATACAGACGTACAAATGACAGTTTTCAAGTAAAATTGAAAAAATACTTTTTTATCTCCCTATACTGCCCGGAAATGCCAACACTATAATCCATCCGTCACTGAGAGGGACCACCCTTTTGACAGCCCACCTACCCACGTGATGGAAGGAACATCCTTTCAGCTAGAGACGGCTATTACGGTATTATCAGCACTCGTATGATTTCGGCTATTATGGGATTCAAAAGGTTAATTATGTTTCGCACCACTTTTACGAAACAAAAATCTTTTACGTACTCTTTGACAACATTTGCAAGACCAAATATACTGCAAAATGTATTTTTTTTTTTAATAGTGGCGTGAGCAGAATATAATGTTTTGTCAGCCTTGCTGTTCGCGAATCACGGTCCGATTCAAAGTTGAGAATTTATGTACCAGGCTTTTAACCCATTAATGACGAGTTTATGTTACATATGTTTAATACCTAGGTACTAGTTTACACCAGTTTTCCCATATTGTAATGATAACTTATTTGATTCTCAAAGTTTGAGACAAGGTAATATGAAAATTTCCTTACTAAAATACTGGTTTTCATACTTAAGATTATCGTACCAACCGGCATTAATGAGTTAATCAGTCATCGGGATAACCAACAACTGACATTCTTGAGCAAAGACATTTTAAGGATATCTGACTTACAATACCGTAGGATAATTTAATTCATATATATTTTACAAGGATTTTTTTCTGGTATGAAGAAATTTTTTTATCGCTTTATGTAATATCTTGCAATTCATTCAGGTGAAATTTTCTTTTAAGAAATACTAGTTACGATTTGCCTTGACATTGGATTTAGAGCTCGATTTGTTGACGCGTATTTTGGTGTTGGTTTTGTCGTTAGTCAACAAATAAGCTTGTTTCCAATTGTTTATTTATCGGCAATCTACGCGGACATTTGGTGCATTCTCTTGATCCACATCATTTCGAACAACGTAACACATGAATCTGTATACAATATTTTGAGTATCTATTCTTTGAAATAAAGAATTCGTCTTTTCTTACAGACCAGGAGGACCTTATAGACATTTCTGCACAGACAATCACCTTATAGAGTTTACGGCTCAAAATCCTAGATTAGACAGAACTTGATTGGCATATTAAAATGCAACTGATCTGTCAAGTCATATGTTGGGGACAACCACATGCAGACCTAAGTTTAGGTTTATGGGTAGGTTTATGATTGTGTATGCCCGCACCCAAAGTTACTAAAACATAGTAAAAACTACTAGATTAAAAAGCACCTTCACATACTTCAAAAAGCACTAAAATGAATGATATTTCGATCACGATTATGCCTCTTTCTTAAATGGAATACATTTTTTAACATGTCATGTCGACTGAGAGTATTTTTGTGATGTTTAAACATTATCCCCTGAGTATTTTCGTCATTAGACAACAGTTACGAACTATGGTTGAATCAGAAAGGTTGGCTTAGTTCAAACAGATGTATCACAATATTTTTTAATAAAATTTTGCTTTTGTAATGAAAGTGCTGAATAGCGGGGTTTTTAGTTTCTAAGAAATTCGTTTGAATATTCTGGTGTCAGTTACTTATCCCCTTCATTACCAAACTTAAAATAATATTACAAATACTCATTCGTTGCATTTAACCCCTTAAATCTCGCTCCCGTGATATTCACATGTTGTGTCTTTTATTCAAATTGTTTGATTTCCACAGTTTTATAAAATAATGTAATTGACTTTATTATGGTATCATTTTACCCGTCAAGGTGAATATCTCTTTTTTCAAAAAAGTGTTGCCAAAGAATAATTTAAATTTTTAAATCGCTTTTTAATGCGACCGTTAAGGAGTTAAACAAACAAAATAGATGAAAGAAATAAGAGATGAATAAAAAAGAACTTTTCGTAAGTTGATGCTTTAGTGGAATAGTAATTTAAGTTCACAAATAAGGTACTAAAATTACAAACCCTCTTGAAATATCAATTTAATTATCACGAACCTGAATTCACACAATCACAAATTTAAGAGCTTTAAACAATGAATGATATGCATATCCTCAAAACATTTCATTGTAAAGGAGTTAAGTTAAGTAATTATGAAAATTTCACAATTTCTTGGCCACGCTGTCATGAAGGCATTTTGCAAACTCAGACGAAAAACCATCTATTTTATGAGGAAATCAGCAATAGATGTTGCCATTTATTGGTTTGCTTTTAAAGCAAAAAAAAATCAGTACTAAGAATTGAAATTAAAATGTATAAACACTCAAACAGTTTAGTTTTTACGAGGAAAAGAATGGAGATCAATACATGTGGACCAGGTAGCAAAGAGGATAACACAGAAAATTTTTGTTTAACGTTGTGACGAGCATAATGGTTATATAGCTTTAACTTCACAACTAGTAGACACAACTACATATTTTAAATTCTTGAATCATAAATATCAGTTGCAGAAAAAGAATAAATGGGCGAAATTATAAAGATTTATGAGAAAATGCTCATTTTAATCCAGTCAACCCCTTTCAAATCATTTCACACGGTTTTTTCGGTAGCATTGTCCCATTCTCCCTATTCATGCCAGAAGAACATTCCTGCAACTCAATTTAACCCGTAACTGGAGACGGGAGTCAAAGTGACTCTGCGTTGTTCTTTGAATATGATTATTACGTGGTTTTTCTCATTGAATAAAATCATCTCCTCAGTACCGCCAAGTAGTTCTTTTATCATTACATGATTTCCAGAATATATTGCGTTTCCAAAATAAATTTCAAAGCTGTTTACAAAAGACAAAAAAAAAAAAAAAAACATTGGAGTATTTTTGACTCTATGTCTCTGATCGCGTAAGGAGATTCATGTCTCCAGTTACGGGTTAAACATTTAAGAAATTTGCGGTAAGTTATTGTTATTTATATTTACACCAGGGAAAGTACTTGACTTTATTAAATAGTACCAACGATTTCAGATTAAAATTTACGACTGGTCCAATGGCTATATCTTCATGTTCAGTGTTACCTGTAGGCTACTTTTTTAAAATTCAGATTTCCTGATTGACACCACTTTTTTAAATTTTAAAATTCGCCCTATTTTATGACATATGAATTAAAGAGAAAATGAGCGGAATTTCAAGATTTCATCAAAGTGGTGCCAATCAAGAAATCTGAATTTAAAAAAAAAAGTTACCCACTGGCAACACTGTTCATGTTACTTGCTTCATCAATTAGGCAAATGTAATGGCAATGAGAAAAGGGTTTCCCGTTAGGTCTAGAGGTGGGAATGAATTATTTTCATGATCGAATGATCCGAAAATTTTTGCAAAATATAGTTTTCGGTATTATTAATATATTATTCAAAATAATAATTCGTTTTCGGCGAAAATGCTGTCAAAAATTCAGCCGGACAGAAACTATATATATTCTAAAAATCTCGTTTCTACCTTCCTGAAATTTTCAACATGACCCATTGATTTGCGCTGTATCGGCTCAAATGAGACCCCACTTAATTCTAATGAACATTCGCACCAGAAACTTTTAATTAAATTTTACTTTTTTAACTTTGGTGGAAAAGAAATATAAAAAATTGCTTTTCCATATTTTGAACTAGTATTTTCTTAATTCCGGTGTGAATTCAACATTACACAAACACAGTTGCTTACCTCTGAAAGGGTTAATTATTACACTGGCCTCCGAAAGTTAAGGTACAGGGACTGGATGTTTTCGATTGCACACGGTTTTTCGAATCTCTACCAACGTTTTTGACGAATTGTTCTTGAACATCTGGGATGTAAAGAACATGTTTGATTTCATATTTCTCGATGAAGATTTAGTCGGGCCGACAATTAGGGGGCTAATATTAAGATTGAACATTAAAATAATATTTGCGATCACCTATGCAACAGAAAATGCTGGAAATGGTTTGGTACTGCGTTAAATGACTATTTGGGTCTTGTTCAACGTTTGTGTGCATTTGTGTAAGCATATCACACATATTGGTAAAGATGTTATCATTTTTGTGAAAAATTCAAAAGTTTTTTTTGTTTATAGCATAAAGAGTTTTCAACCAAATTTAACACAACTTTCCGAAACCTGAAAAAGAACAGTAGCAACAGTACACTTCAATTAAAACATGAATATATTGAATATTTGAAGAGATAAGGGCATTTGTAGGAAATAATTTTTAACTGCACATGCGTGGAAGATCCTAAAATGTTTATTATTTAATTTGATAGTCAGCTATTTAGGGCAACTTATATAAAAAGTTCAGTCAAATACCGCGACGATTCACAAAGATAGGGTTGATATAGTGAGTTGCTTCCTAAAATTAGCTTTATTAAAAGGGATTTTCCACAACTTTTCAATAAGCTCATTATATCTTTCTAAGTTTTCACAACATTTGACTGGACATTTTATATAAGTTCCCCCAAAATACTGACTACCAAATTATGAAATAAAAATTTTGAAATCTTCCGCGCATGCGCAGTTAAAAATTATCTCATAAAAATGCCCATATCTCATCAAATTTTCAATATATTCATGTTTTAATTGCAGTATTCTGTTGCTATAATTCTTTGGTAAGTTTCCGGAAAGTTGTGTTAAATTTGGTTGAAAACTCTGTATGCTATAAGCAAAAAACTTTTGAATTTTTCACAAAAACGTTAACGTCTTCACGAATATGAGTGCTATGCTTACGTAAATGCATACAAACGTTGAACAAGACCAAAATAGTCATGTACCACAGTGACAAACCATTTCCAGCTTTTTCTGTTACATAGGTGATCGCAAATATTATTTTATTATTAAATTTATTATTAGTCCCCTAATTGTACCCCCGATAAATCTTCACCGCGAAATATAAAATCAAACATGTTCTTTGTATCCTAGAAGTTCAAGAACAATTCGTAAATAATGCTGGTAGATATTCGACAAAACGTGTGCAATCGAAAGCATCCAGTCGCTGTACCTCAACGTTTGGAGGTCAGTGTACATTGAGTACTCTTGGCGATTCTAGTGTTAATAAAATTATGTTGATTCTATTGAATTTTTGAAAGTGAGTTATAATTTTAATATGTAGATACCTTCTGTCCTTATGACAAAATAAACCAAACCGAAGAGCTGTATAGGAATTAAAACGGTATATTTCGCTTATTCTTGTGTCTTTAATTATCTTTGGGTGAACTGTATTTTCCTTAAAATACTGTTTAAGATAAAACTATTTTTGAAGCTACGGTACTTCATAACAAAAGTATCTATTCCGATTCCATAAAAATTTGATAAAATCTTGAAAAGAACAGGAAGCAGATACTTTTCCAGGATAGATAAGGCATGAAACAAAACAATGAAAATCAAACCAATTCAGGACATTCTTCACTAAAGCACTTGAAGGGTGAATTCTCTTATTTAAATCACTTAACAAAATGCGTACGAATAAAATTATTTAAAATTAATCTGATACCTTTTTTATACACACTGAACAATGCTCCTAATGAATGGGTGCATTATTTTAGACACTGTTCTAAAAATGGACATCACAAATATCTCCGAACGATGTGTAGTATTCTTTAAAAACATATGATTTGCTAACAGTATCATATAACTTTATCGTAATATTATTGTGAAATAATTTATATTAATCCCATAAAGTGGTCGTCGAATTGTCTGAATTTCAGAATTATTGCCACAGGAGAGTGAAAGAGATAATATATAACATTAGAATATAAAATACCACATACTTTAGAAGGTAGCTTGCAAAGATATAAAACTTTTCAGTTTAAAATACAGAACATCCTGATTACAAAAGCGCATAAAATGGAAGAATTATTTAATGTAAAGTGAGACTTCTCCATGCGAATGTGTTTATAAATTGCGCATTATATAATTTCTCTTTAAATCAGGATTCCTTCAGACAATACGAATTCACAATCGAAATTTAAGATACTATTTTTTCTTTTATTTAATTACGAACATTTCACGATTACTAAAAGTAAAAAATCTTCTTTCGCAGTTCCCGGTATGAATTTGAAATTTCAAGATACAAATGAAGGCCAAACTGGCAAACCTGCTTTAACCCCTTGAAGGGTAGTGATGCCGTTACGGCATCACATAATTTTAATCCCTATTTGCCACATTGGCACCGGTATTTTATAATGAAAATTTTACCTTTGTTAAGTACGCGAAAATATGCTTTTACTTGTTTACAAATAAATTCTCTTGTAAATACTGGTGTCACAAAATTATTTCAACATTTTATGAATACAAGTACCTTGCCCCTGAATGGGTTAAATATGTATATAAAACAGGTTTGCTTATCCCTGTAGCTCAGTCATGAGATTTTAACGCGTTTTACACACCAGTATAATCTTAGAGAAAATGTTATTTTATTTAATCGGAAAATACTGCGATTTAATATTTCTGTGTTCACCACATATTAATTGCTTTCTGTCTTTTTCTTTCTTAAAAAAATCAAATAAAGAAATAAATAAAAAATTCTCTTCTCTCTATATATTATTATTTATATATATAGAAGAAAAGATTTTTGCCCTGATTAGAGCCTTTTTTGTTGTTGTTGTTGTTAAATGGCTTTTGTTGCCTCATTCACAGCTTTTCCTGCCCAAGCTTGGTGAGAGTAACCCTGATCAGAGCTAAGTTTAATTTCTTTTTTACATCTTTTTCTTATTACACAGTAGTTTTTATAATTGCAGCTATACCAAATATTCAGATCCAACTCAACTAACTTACTTGACTTAAGTTTAAAATAAAAAATTAATATTTAATTTTAAGTAAATAAATAAATAGAAATGCTTAATTCATCTTTAAAAATTAAATTTACACTATGTGAGCAATACTACTTAAAAGATGACAATATTCAAAAACATGCAAAATTACTTTAATACCTTAGTACTTTCAACCATAAAAACATGGTCTTCGTCAGAGGAATATAAGAACTACTGTAGTTATTAACGTCTACATGGAGTTTGAAAATTAGACGTTGATAACAATAATATTTCTTATATCCCTCTAACGAAGACCATGCTTTAATGGTTGAAAGTACTAAGGTATTAAAGTAATTTAGCATCTTTTTGAATATTGTCATCCTTTAAGTGGTTTTGCACATAGTGTAAGTTTAAATTTAATTTTAATCTTATCCATTTTTTTAATACTACTTTTGATTTTTCTTTAATTTTTTTTCATTTATCCATTAAATAGTTTCACACTACACATTTTCTTTTCCCAATGGCTCACATAAACATAAGACATTTCATTATTAGACTGGGTGTTAAGCTAGATCACAGCTAGGAAATCCCTCAATACCGCTCACATGTTCTGCGATTTAACAGAACTACATTTTCTCTAATATTATGCTGGTATGCAAAAAAGCGGAGATATCTCATCCCTGTTGTTAGCATTAACCCGCTAATGCCGGTTGCAATGTGCAACCGTCACTGTTTCCAATTTAGTGGTTTTTTTAATTCAGATATTCCAAATTCATACCAGAAATTTTTAATACAGTATTTGCTTTATTTAATAACAGACATTCTATCGTTAAATAAAGCAAAACATATAATTGAAATTTTATTATGTGAATTCAGATTCTCTGATTTACGGAATTTCTGGAACGTATTGTACCATAAGGGTTAAAGGTGCAGTACAAAGATACTTTTATATTCCAAAAATTTAGTTCAGTTAAATCAGGGTTGCCATCTTCAGGGAATTTCCAGACCAAGAAATTCTCGCGTACGAGCATTTTCTTATAGAAAATCTCTCCTTAAATTGGGCGACATTTCGTGCGTTTAAACTAGATTTATTTTTCTATAAACAAATACTGATATATCACCTGGAAAATTCCCTGATGAGTGGCAACCCTGTAAATATACAGAAAAAAATGAAAACAACTTCTAATATAATATAAGTGCTTAATTTTTTACACTCAAATAATAAAAAAACGAAACTTTCATAAAATATGGGGAAAATAAAAAATATTCTAAATAATAAAAAATCCAAATTCTAAAAAGATACTGGGCGCGTAGTGATGCTTCTTTTTGGATAAAATGATTTCGGAATATCAATCTTTGTCTTATTCAATAAGACATTTTTACCAGAAAATAAGGTGAATATTCTATTCAGAATTAATGGTATTTACATTAAGTAAATCTATGCATATTTTTAGGTGCGCTCGTAATTATATAAATACGTAGCACCTATACTCGTCGTCTGGTCCATCCGACCGTCTGTCCTTCTGTCCACATATAACGGCGCAAAAACTACCCAAACCGAATGGTTTGGAATTTAATATATATAATCGTTGCACAATTTTGTGGAGTCATTTCAAATGTTATGAAAATCAAATCAAAACTTAAAAAGATATTAATAAAATATTTCTTCCTTCTATTAAATCCTATCATACGTAAATAATTCAATGATATCCCATGATAGGGGAAATTGCCTGAATATAGGGAAATTTAAATATGTTTAAGGATGTAAGGAATCTTTCTTAAATCTAGGGAAATTTTTGAAAACTATTAATTTCGACTCTCCTGGAATTATGGATAACATATCAATAAACATATATCTATAAACGTAGCATTTGTAAGCCATTTTCAAATGTTTCAAGAGTACTGCGTAAAAGGACTTGAGAGTAACATGAGAAAATCAAATCAATCAGAACAACTCGGGTATTTTTAAAAGTTTTCTAATCACCTTTAGCTCGTGCATACACGCAAGGTTAAATTTAGATCTATATTATTTTAGTGTTTCTAGTGCTTCTGAAATCATTACACAACCTGTTTTCAGCAGCTTTGTCATATTCCAGACTCGGATACCGAAGAAGATGCCTGAAACTCAATTCAAGCATGTAAAAATATGCAATCAGTTATTATTATGTTGTTTCACACCAGGAAATCTACATGATTTTATTAGAAAGTACAAACAATTTTTTTGCGTTGAGGGTGTAGTATCGCCATGAACATTTCTGATTCACGTTATTTGCTTTTTTGTAAAGAAGCAAATGCAATAAAAATGTAAACCGGTTTGTTAGTTAGGCGTACAAATGGGCCCGTACATGACGTTTTTTCTTATGATTGATTATAATTCTCATTCAGTGTTCATAGATCAAGGAAAAATTAACTGAATGTAGGGAAATTCTAATAACTTTAGAGATTTAACCCCTTAATTCTCGCTCCCGTGATATTCACGGGCTGTGTCTTGTATTTAGATTGTTTGATTCCCACCAATTTTTTTAAGTAGTGTAATAGGCTTTATTGTGGTATCCTTTAACATGTCATTAAATAAGGTGAATATTTCTTTTTCAAAACAGTGGTGCCAATAAGCTATTTGAAATTTTAAACCGTAATTGAATGCGACCTTTAAACGGTTAGGGAACATTTATTAAATCTATTGAAATTTTCGAAAATTACATATCTCTCATAAAAGTATTGATAAAAGAGCCTTTTTAAACAATACTTTTTTAATATTTAAAGAGTATTGCTTAAATAGACTAAAGAGTAACATCAATCTCAGAAAATTAAATGTCTCTAAACAACAGTGGTAATCCCCCGCCCTTTTTATATAGTTCTGTTCCCCTTTAGCTCGTGATTTATACAAGGTTAAGTTTAAACGCTGATACTATTTTAATATCTGTATTCCCTTCTAAATCATACCACACACTTTTTTTGAACAGCTTCGTCATATTCTAGCCTCTCATACCCGAATAACATTTGTGCAACTAAATTTAAGCACGAAAGAAATATGCAATTAGTTATCATTATGTATTTTCAAGGTCACGGGAAAAAATGAAGTACTCAAAGATGATTACATCGATGTACTCATATCGAATTGAGTATGTTTGGGTCAAAAATGAACTTATCTTTTCTCAATTTTGATCCATCCCATGTTATCAAACCCAAACGAAACGGTAATTGTGTACCTTGTAATGGTTTATTTCATTCATGGCGCCATAAAAGATGTTTATTAATGTAAATATTAAATTATGCACAGTATTTTAAAATAACTGAAAAGTGCTTGCAAATATTGTTCTTGACATAAAAATATTCGATTTGGATAGCTTGCTAATAATTTTGTTTTTTTTTCTTTAATAAATAATCAATTAAACATTTCATGTTAATAATTGTGAACAGGAAATAAATGTCAGTACATTTTAATTTTAATTTGTAGGTTCACGGGCAGTACATAACGATTCATATTTGAACACAAGAATGAAATCAAAATTTAGTACATGTGTTTCTCAATTTTGAGTACCCATTTTTTCAGTGTAGGAAATCTACATGTTTTTACTAAATAAGACAAATAATTTAAGACTGTGTTTAATAGAGTTTGCAAAGTTTTACAAACAAATTTTAGCGTTATTTTTTCTTTATTAAACTGCCGAAATATATTATAAATTCTGTGAATAAACGATGTTGTTATAATTTCTGTATTTAAAAAAATATACAGAAATTTCTTAACATTAATATGGAAGACTCCTTGGAAATTACAAAGAATGTGCGAACTTTTTTAAATGTAACCTCTCTGATTGATTTTCCATCATGTTGCAACATGTTGTTGCTCATGTCTTCAACAAAGCAAATGTAATGAAAATGTGATCAGGTTTGCTAGTTTGACATAGTGATGGGTATAACGAGTTATTTTGATAAACTATTTTTCTGAAAATTATTGTACATTTTAGGTGCCGTTTATCCTTATGATTGATTCCCATTTAACGTTATCAGATCAAGGAAAAGTGATCTTCGTAAATATTTTTATGGAATAATGAAACCTTCATTAAATCTAGAGATAATTTTCAAAAGTAGAATTACTCTCTTCAAATTTTTAAAAAAGAACATTTTCTAGCCATTTTCAAGTATTTCTAGAGATGCGCATTTTTTGACCCTGTCCTCATAAATATTTTAAAAATATATTTATTACAATGCGTATGCATCAAGAAAGAAAACGACATTTGGAACGGGGGCTACTCTTTAACAGAATTTTGGAAATTGAAGGAACTAAGGTTAATTATATACATTGATATTTTTTTATTATTGTCTATGATCGGAAATTCTTTGAGGTAATTTTTTCAAGACATTATACTACTTGAATTCATTGATATTTATAGGACTTTATCGAGTAGAATTTCTACAGCATGTAATACTCTGATATGTTGCATTATCTTTGTTTATTTGTTTATTTACAGAGTGTGGCAGGTATTTCAGAAAAAAATAATGACTGCTTTCAAATCTAAATCGACACTAGAGATGGAGAATTTTTACACTTTTAACGTTCTGTACATTTGACCACGTAAATAATGGAGGACATCATGCACTCAACCCACCACCAGCCGCAAAAGTAGCCGTTACATTCCGTCGAAACCAACTGCTGGCAATAATCGGATGTGTGTTAGGAACATTTGCCATTGAATACAAATGGCTGCCCTGATGTCCGCGGCAGTGTTGTGTGGTCGCCTATTTGAGCCCCTCTTAGCCACGCCACACACGTAATAATCCGTCGGGTTATTACCGGGAGCGGTGGAGGGAAACAAGCTGAGGATGACATGGCCACGGAAGTTTTTGGTATAAATAATTGTGTTTTATGACTGTATGGGATGGTGCACAGACTTGTTGAAAAAGCTAAGGCTTCCCACGAGTAATAGAATTAATCGAGAGTTTTTACACATCAGTATAAACAACTGCGTTGATTCTGGCACTTTGAAGAAAGTCATGTAGAGGCATCAGATCGTCTTCGCTGATCACGACTCAGCAGACATTTTCTGTGCATGACGGTCGGAACCTCTGTGGGGATTTTATACAGCCACCGATCTTTTTGTGGTTCATTTCCTGGTCTTGGACAAAGTTTTTCTCATCTGAATAAAACAACAGCGCTCCTGGCTCTTCTTCATTTTTCATTTTGTTAGCAAGACGCTTGAGTTTGCTCAGGCAGTTATCCTTGTCTTTCTGGAACAAGAACTGCTCTCTCCTCATCAGATATGACCTTTAACGAAGGTCCTCCCGAATCGTACATCGGTTAATGGCCTCATAAACCTGGAGCTCCCTATCTAATGCCTTCATAGAGTTCTTAAGATTATCATCCACACGAAGGATGAATTCCAGCGTTTTCATAATGTCATATAGCCAATAATGTCATTTGCTGTATGTAACGGTTGAAACATCAAAGCTTTCAGCTTTCAGTTCACTCTTTATTTTAAGGACAAATGACCGGACGAGTTTCAAGAACACAGCACTCTCTTAATAAGAGTGTTCTTTAGTCAATAAGACAACGACAGCATTCCTCATTTTTTCCTCAGTAAGTGTAGTTTCTTACATGTTTACATGTAACAGAAAATAAATTGTATCCATGATGTGCAGTACGGTATTTCATCTATAATGTTTGTTCTCAAATATCTACCGCACCTTGTATTTATTACATGCGTATTTGATTACACTGTAAATTTTCGAGTTGAGTGAAATTGATATAGAAAGTAGTGTGAGTTGTGTATTACTTTACATCATTATACATCATCCCAGCGCCCCAAAAAGTCGAATGGCATGTATTACAGTAGATGGTAATTTGTTTTTTCTAGTACTTTTTTGAGACTACACTTAACAACCTTTAGGCAACTATTTAACACGAACTGAAGATAAGGCTCCAATCATTCTGTATCTCTAAATCTTTTGCGTGCATCATTACATTAAAAACGAATGCATATCAAGCCGAAGGTACAATAAATGTAGTTATAAAAAGTATTGCGGTTTGGCGTTGTGATATAATAAAACTGTGTTAATACGTTTCTAGCGAATAATATGTAAAAAATATATATGTATAAAAATAAACAGTTACAACCAAAGTATTTGTAAGCAGTTATCTAAAAAAGGCATATATAAAAGCTACGTGGATACACTTCTTAGAATTTCCAAGGAGTATGGCACCATTATTTAATAATTAAAAATTTTCTATTTAATATTTTAAAGTCAGAATTTGCCATATTTTTTAATAACTGTTGATTAACCCCTTAACGGTCTCATTAAATTACGGTTTAAAAATTCAAATTACTTATTGGTACGACTTTTTTGAAAAAGAAATATTCACCGTATTTAATGACAGGTAAAATGGTACCATAATAAAGCCAATTGGTACCGATATTTTATAAAACTGGTGAGAATCAAACAATCTGAATAAAGACACAGCACGTTAATATCATGGGAGAGAGTATTAAGGAGTTAACCCTTTCAGAGGCAAAATATTTGCAATGCTGAATTGTAGAAATAAATGGACGGCACCGGAATTTGCCAACAAATTTATATGTAAATAAGTAAAAGGCTATATTTCACATACCTATTAAATGGAAAATGTTTTATCAAAATTCTGGTGCCATTGTGGCGTGTGGGAAATAAAATTAAGTGGTTTCATATACATACCACCACCTTTGAAAGGGTTAAAGAAAGTTGTTGATACAAAGAAGTGAAAAATTTAATTAATCATTTGTTTGTAAAAATGAGAATTTTAATAAACATATTTCTATTTTTTAAAGAAATCACTGTGTATCTTAAACTGTCGTAAAAAAATTAAAACAATTTTCTTTATTTACAGGTGGGGGAGGAATGATTGACGTGATTGCAGTCTAAAAGTAGTTTGTCGTAGCTATCACAAATTTTTGATTGATATCATACTAAAATATTATTTTTTATAGAGTAGGGACATCAATAATGATGAGCAGAATGAAAGATTTTACTATTCGAATGAATCATTCGGGACATGTTCAAAAACATGGTTTCCAACTGTTGTATATATTTTGAATCAATTACCATCATAGATTTTGTAAAATGAAAAAAAAAGCAAAAGCGTAATTGTCAGCCTTTGTAAATTTTGCAACCAATTATCTTCAGAATGTTTGTAGTTAAGAAGATTTTTTAAAATTTTTATGGGGTTCTAAATTAATTCAAATTCAAATAAGAAACTTCTTTTCAATGCAAAATATCTGGTAAAAATTTAATTTAAAATAAACAAACAAACAACAACAACAAAAAAAAACCCATAGGTTAGCAGCTTTAGATTTTCGCATGTCCAAACTGATTTATTCCAACAGTAAAATCATTCACTCTGCTCATCACTTGACGCAACAACAATTATGAATATGGAAGCATAATGCCTATCTTAGGTTAATATAAACAGTTCAGCTTTTGTTCTCGGCTGATATTCCATAATATAGTTAAAAATTCACCAATAAAGTAAAATAGTATAAAGGAAACATAAATATAACAAACATGTGGTTGAACTTCGCTCAACTGAAATAATCAGACTTAAAGATGACTGCTGCAAGTAAGAAGATCTTTGGTGATTTCTTTGACTGTTAACTCATACAGAAGTATCGCTTTCAATAAATTTCAGAACTTTATTAAGGCAAATTTAATACTTTTCAAATAAAAATGCGATTTGATGTTATTAGTTTCCAATATAAAAAAAAAATTACAACAAAAATAGACTTCCTTTATATTCTGTAATCCGGAAAATCCGAGTTGGATGTATTTTCGCTTATAAAAGTATTAAAAGTATCACATTTGTATTAAGTAACCGAAGGGAGAAATCCTCTTTAAAAATTTCTGGTATCATTAAATATGAGTATAAAAAAAAATACTTAAAAAAGAAAAATTCTTGCTGTGTAAAATTAAATGTTCGCTCAATAGAAATTAATTAAATTTAAACAACATGCTAAATGTTTGTTTGAAGTATACTAAATTTCATTTTTATTTAAAAGCCATAGAAATATTTTCCGAACTTGTTTAATTCTTTGTTGATTTTTTTTTTTTACTTTAAGATGAGTTAGATTGATATCAATTGAAATTACTGTAATAATTTTATTTCCTTTCCTGTCATATTTTAGAAATAAGCATTGACTCTGATATTGGTTTAATGTAGGGGTGGCCAACTGTGGCACGCTGCATACCACTAATTTTTTAAAGAAATTACCGACTAATTGAATCTTAGAGATTCGATGATTAGAAAAAGCAATCATTACTATTAAATTTTAGTGGTGTCCAGCGTGCCATAGCTGGCCACCCCTGTTTTAATGGTACAATTTTGACTGCAAATCATAGCACTTCGGGAAAGATAGTTGCCAGATTTTACACTATTTTACTACCACTATTTATTTTTTGAAAGGGAAAATTTGATTTATTTATCCACTAAAAACTTAAAATTAAATAAGGAAAATTTTTCTATTCTGAAATATTAAGTTGACCCAAAAGTTTATTTTGTTTTTTACAAAAAATGGACCATGCGAAATTTGGAAAATGGCGCGATTTTATTGAAGTGTATGCGGTGTTTGAAAATCATGTGTCAAAAATATAAAGGCAGATAGGGGGGTGGGACCTAAAACGGCATATTTTGTATTCGAATGTGGGTGCGGAAATGCATCGTTGAGGCAGTATAGGACGCTGTTGAGTTAGAAGGATGAAAGCGCTTCGTTGACTTGAACCGTCATTGCCCGTAAGGATTTTGTTTTATGCATCATGTTTTATATAATATACATCATTACGCTAATAAAAAGCTTGCCGACGTGCCTTTTATTTATGGGGCTGCACAAAGAAATGGTTCACGTCCAACGCCGTCCAACTTCTCTCGAGCTTGTAGAAGGACTATCCTCTACTGTGCGTAATACTGCTTCTTCCACTGTATGAATTATGCTATATCTTTTAGTGCCCGTATTTCGACTAGAAGCATAAAATAATCCACTTGCGCATAACTGCCGATGAAGACGTTCAAATGTTTGGACATACAGCAAGTTCCTATCCTGGAATCGTTCCAAGTACACACTTTGAGCAACCGCACCATTTCCTTGTTCAGCACCATACATGAAATGCATGTCGGCAAACTCCGCATTGGTGTAACGACGTATGTAGCTCGAAATCCGATCGGAGAATGACGATTTAAGCCAGCGAGGTGCTTTTATCCATGTAAGTCAACACTGCTCTCTACTACCTCAACACTGCACTTACGCACCCACATTCTTAGGTCATCGACTTAGGTCTCTTCTATCTGCCTTTATGTTTCTGACATAAAATTTTGAAATACCCTGTATATGTGCAGTTCTTATCAACAAACCTACTTCTGCCCCTCCTTATGTCTCATAATGGCTTATCTGTAATAAATTTGTTATTTGCAAAAAAATATTTATCGAGGTGAATTTTTATGTCATTTAAAGAGTCAAATATTTTTGGGAAAGGGAATTTTTGAGAGAAAGAAATAAATAGTAATCAAATGGAGCAATGTCCGGAGAGTAGGTAGGATCGGGCAGAACCTCCCAATCGAGCACAAAGTCCTTGCTTCTGACAGACAAAGATACAGGGCGCCTGGTGTTTTCATGATGAAACACAACATCTCGTCTGTTAATTCGAGGCATACCCTGGCTATTGCTCAGAGTTGATTTATCTGCTTTAGTGGAAGAAACTCGTAGTAAGTGCAGTGTTGCCAGAGGGCTACTTTTTTACAATTCAGATTTCGTGATTGGCACCACTTTTTTTGGAACAGTAAAATTAGCCTTTTTTAATGGCATATTAATTAAGGCGAAAAGGAGGGGAATTTTACAATTTCAGAAAAGTGGTGCAAATCAATAACATGAATATATGAAGTAGCACACTGGCAACATTGAGTATGTTCCCTTCCAATTACACCAAATAGACAGCAAAACTTTCTTCTGGTGAAATCCGGGTTCAGTGAGAAGAATGTGATATTTATCTCGGCTGGACCAGGACTGATTGCATCCCACGTTGTCCTAAAGTATCTAACTTCCGTCATCGTTTTCCAATCTTTTCAAAAAAAAAATCTTTATCATGGTGTTGGAGCAGCATGTCTGTAATGGAAATGCGATTAGAATGTTGGACTGCATCAGGTCACGGCCAGCTGCCACAGATGATCATTTCTCTTTTCTATTCATACCACTGCTTAAAAAGCAACGATTTATAACATACTTATTTTTACGTAAGTTGGCAAAATACATTGGAAAGATTTCTGTTTTCAGAAAGTGGTGAGAGTTAAAATTAAAAAATATAATGCGGATAGAAACTTTTCTGAGAACCTAATATATGTAGAAAAAATGTCTAAAAGTGAGCAGCTGTACAAGAGTAAGTAATGACATGTGTTTAATGTTGAAATAACATCAGAACATTCACACAATTTTAGATGAAAAACAAAGGAAATGCAATTTTATTAATTTTTATTTACTTACAGCATAAATGAAAAAAAAGGATTTATTTTAACTCAAATCGATTGGTATAATTAATGTACAAATTTCAAGATCTGAGGTGGACTATTCCCAGGGCCTGATTACCAACGGGGCAAACATACACCAGTAAAATTTTAAAGAAATGGTCGCCTTATCTAAACACCGTATTCATGTAAAATGTTTGCCATGAATGAGGCAAAATTTCCTGTTTCTTTTTACTGATGGGTATGTGCCCATCATATGTTGGGTGTATGGCCATGGGTATGTTGGTATTCATACACTGGCTATATCTATCTAATAAAATAAAAAATATTATTATTTATTATTATCCACCCTTTCGACTCAGGCGTCTCTTACACAAATTATATTCGGTTGACACACCTTTTTAGGGTTTCGTTCATCTGACGAAACCCTATTCGTCTCGCTCCTCTGTCTGTCTGTCTGACTGACTGTCACAGAGCCCGTTCCCAGAAACTTTACATGTTGGAGACTTGAAATTTTACATACTTATAGCTGAACCCCTCACATCAAACGACAAACTGTAAAATTTTGAAAAAGTAGTACATTTAACCCTTTTGGCTCCCACATGTGTATTTTAAACAATTCTTAATTAAAGGCTCACATAGAAAAGTGAGCCTTTAATTAAGTTGGAGGAGTGAAATTTTGCATACTTATAGCTGAATACCTCACATCAAACGACAAATCATAAAATTTTGAAAAAGTCGTACATTTAACCCTTTGGGCTCCCACATGTGTATTTTAAACAATTTTTTCTAAGTCAGCCCCTATTTAGGTTGGACGCGTGAAATTTTACACACTTATAGCTGATCACCTCGCATTAAACGACAAATCATAAAATTTTGAAAAAGTCGTAAATTTAACCATTTGGGCTCCCACATGTGTATTTTAAACAATTCTTTCTAAGTCAGCCCCTAATTAGATTGGAGGCGTGAAATTATGCATACTTATAGCTGAGCACCTCGCATCAAACGACAAATCATAAAATTTTCAAAAAGTTGTACACTTAACCCTTTGGGCTCCCACATGTGTATTTAAAACAATTCTTTCTAAGTGAGCCCCTAAATAGTTTGGAGGCGTGAAATTTTGCATGCTTATAGCTGAGCACCTCACATCAAACGGCAAATCATAAAATTTTGAAAAAGTCGTACATTTAACCTTTTGCGCTCCTACATGTGTATTTTAAACAATTATTTCTAATCGACACTCTATTTAGGTTGGAGGCGTGAAATTTTGCATACTTATAGCTGAACACCATCATGCGACAAATCATAAGAATTTGAAAAATTCGTACATATAACCCTTTGGGCTCCCACATGCGTATTTTAAGCAATTCTTTCTAACTGAGCCCCTTATTAAATTGGAGATTTGAAATTTTGCATACTTATAGCAGAACACCTGAAGCCAGACGACAAATCATAAAATCTTGAAAAAGTCTTATGTTTAACCCTTTGAGCTACAACATATGTATTTTAAGCAATTCTTTCTAAGAGAGCCCCTAATTAAGTTGGATACATGAATTTTTGCATACGTATAGCTGAATACCTCAGACCACACGAAAAATCATAAAAATTTCAAAAAGTCTTATATTATTTACTCCTCCGGGCTCTAACTTGTATATTTTAAGCAATTTTTCTAACCTCCGACCTTTTCACCACGGGAGCACTTTTCCAACTTTTGCCGACACCCCTTTGACCATTCTTTCATATTATGCACCATAGCCTTACATATTTTAGTTCCACTTTTTACCGCCAGGGGCGCCTACTTATCTCGGGTGCTATGGGCCCAATCCCTTCGACTAATATATATATACGGATAGTATGTAAAACGGAGTTTCGTTCGGATAGAGGTTTGTTTAGAATAGAGTGCGCCCCTGGTTGCGAAATGTGGAACTAACAGATTTTTCAAAAGGACAAAGTGTTTTGAACGGAATATTAAACGAAACCCTCTGTGCGATCTGTGATCACACTTACCCACTTTTTTCAAAGAACTTTCCTTCACGTATACAATTTCAATAATGCTTTAATTAAGTAAGGTAAATTATATTTTCCTTTAATCGAAAACAGATTTTGCAAAGAAAAACGATATACAGTCAGATTGGACATACGAGTGCAAAGGGTTAATATAAGTTAATCCATGTTATTTTAATATACAAAAAACAGTTTTATTATTAAGTACATAAATAAGTTATTTAATTGCTGATCTTTATTCGCCGATCTGTACTTTTGTTAAACCGACTGATTTTTTAATTATTTATTTTAAAAAAATCTTGTAAAAAAAAAAAAAAAAAATAAATAAAATATTTAAAATATTTGATCACATTTGTTTTATTAGGAAAACAAGCTTAATTAAAAAAGTAATATCTAATTAGCTATGTTAACTTGCAAACGAAGGCATTTTTTAAGTGCACCACGCAGTGGGCTACTTTTTTTAAATTCAGATATCTTGATTGACACCACTTTTTTGAAATAGTAAAATCCGCATTATTTAACCTTATTTAATGATATATTAATTAAGTCGAAAACAAGGAAAAACTTTAAGGTAAAACTTTTCCTTTAGTAATCGTAAAATGGCTGCCTTTAAATAAAGCCAAGAAATGCCATTCCTAATTTCTAGTATGAGCTCTAAATTTCTCATTAAAAATGGACGCCAAACTGGCAGTCTTGGCTGGGATACATGGAAATGGTGCTCTGGTCATGAAATACAACTCTTTCTGTATAGTAATCCTCACCTTATTTAAATACGGCATTTCTTTCTCAAATAATGCGAAAATAATTATTCGGAAATAAAAGTGGCTGTAAAACCGGGGTTCCCAGTTACTCGGGCTCTGGACACAGTGTTGGAAATTGAATCCCATTTTTAATCCTACCATCCCAGTAAAATTTCTGCGTAGTAATTTTTGTTTTATTTAATAACAGACATTCCGTGATTAAAAAAATTGAAATACAAAATGTCTGGTAGGTATTTTGGATCTAAAAAGAGCTACATTGGGAGCACCGGGTAGTTCTCCTTGCTGCTCGTGATTCATGATTCCGATTGAAAGTTGAGGGTATTTACAAAACAGCATACATATTAAGCGTACAAACTTAATTCTGGAATTGGGTGTAAATTAACACAGCTGCGCCATCTTGTGGACGGGATTGATAATCCACATACCCGGGCTTTTAGTGTGACGTCATATATGACAGAATATCTACCATCTGCGCATATTTCTTAAATCTTTAGTCACTCATGGAATATGAATCTTGTTTACCAGATTTTTTTCAAAATAATGGCGTAGCGGGAAGGCGGTGGGATCCAGATGCATTTGACACCACGAGGTTTTCTTCGCCTCATCTAATCAGAAACTTATCAGCTATTAATGAAGGTGAAAAAAAAAACTTTTTATTTCAATTTTAGTGGTGTGAAGTAAGTAAACAGTTGGCATCTTTCTGTAGTTCAAACCCATCCGCTACGTGGCGCGTGACTTTGATTGATGGGACCTCCTCTATAATCTTGCGGTTACCTCTCTCATTCAAGATATACGCTTGATATGCATGCAGTTTTGGCTTTTAAACCAGATTTTTAAGCAGTCGTCGAGCTAAACAACGACTGTCTCTCTTGAGCTCTGCAATTTCAGTATGGAACAT
Source organism: Maratus speciosus (assembly GCA_963932465.1). NCBI lineage: Eukaryota > Metazoa > Arthropoda > Arachnida > Araneae > Salticidae > Maratus > Maratus speciosus. The sequence continues at coordinate 192,817,718 of OZ010794.1, forward strand.
CTCATAGAAGGGACGCAGAATTTAGAAACATATATATTTTACAGGAATTTTTTTCTGGTACGAAGGATTTTTCTTAATTTCGCTTTATGTAATATACTGCAGTTCATTGAGGTGAAATTTTCTTTTAAGAAATACTAATTTTTACGGCTTGCGTCGGCATTGGATGTAGAGCTACCTTCCTTCACTTTTTTTTTTTTTTTTTTTGGTTTGCCGTAAGACAACAAATAAGTTTGTTTTCAGTTGTTTATTTATCGGTATTATACGCGGACATTTGGTGCATTCGCTTAAACCACATTATTTCGAACAACGTAAAAATATGAATCTGTATATAATATTTTGTCTGTCTATTTTTAATAAGTAAAATTCTGTCTTTCCGTATGGTCCGGGAGGATCTTATAGACCTTTCTGCACAGACAATCACATCTTTCAGTTTACGGCTCAAATTCCAGGATTAGATATAACTCGATTAGTATATTAAAATGCAGCTGGTTTACCAAGTAATACAAGTAATACTTTGGTGGAAGCCACATGCGAACCTGAGTTTAGTTGTTGATCAGTTGTTTTATCATTGTGTATCCCCGCCTCCAAAGGTGTGAAAACATAGTAAAAACTACTAGAGTTAAAACACCTTTACATACATTGAAGTACAAAAGCAATGAAACGAATGATATTTGGATTACCCCCATTTCCCCTATTGCCCATTTCATCACTGGGATACTTTTTCTTGACAAGTCCTGACGACTAAGAGTATTTTTGTGATGTTTAAACATTATCCTCTGAGTACTTTTGTCATTAGGCAACCATTACCTATTATAGTAGAAATCAGAACTTTAACAGATGTTCCATAATATTTATCCCCAGACAAATATTGCAAATTCTGTCATTAGCCGTGGTGAAAATGAATTCCGAGATAAAAATTTAAGCAGAAATTTTCTGACTCCATGGAAATTCGAAGGCGTATTCGCAGCTGGCATTAAGCAAATGGTTTTATTTGATTCAAAGTGTTCCAATTTTTGACAATTTACGTGCGTCTTCCAATATGTTTTAAAACAATTTCGGCCTGCTTCTATAGATGGAGACACTTTAGAATGCTCTTAAATGAATGGGATTTAAATCAAGATTTATCAAATAGTTTGATTAGGATTCAATTTTTGGTACATTTCTCGAGGCTTGCTTAGTTCCCCTCTTGTACTTTTCTTTTGTTACATTTAAAATTTAATAGAAGATTTTGTTTTCTTTAAGCATTAAAATTATCCAGGTGTAGGCGTTTAATCTTTCCCGCGCGGAGTAACTCTGTTTGTAAAATAGTGAAATGAAGGGCTCACACCAGAATTTACAAACGGATTTATTACTAGAAAATAAAAACTTGCTTAATTTCCCGTACTTTATAAAAGGAAAAATTTAATTAAATATTCTTGGTGTTGTTTGTCAGTTTTAGAATTTAAATTTGGTGTCCCATTATGTGGACACCTCCCGCTAAAGATTTAAGTTCGTCAAAATTTATTCTTACTGTTTAGTGAAAAGAAATAAACACAAACATACAGGTAAGCAGGTATGCGTTTGCCACACTTCCAAATGACCTGACTTTGGGGTTTTTTATTATTCGACAAATATTACCCATAAGGGTACAAAGCACAAACATTTATGAAATATTTATATTTTTACATATTTCCACGATTTGTTACACCTGTCCATCAAGTGAAATGGTAGGAAGACTCGCATTTGCATGTAAAATGGGAATGACTGAAGTGTAATGTGGTTTTTACGTATTAAAAATTTGATCCAATGTCTTAACATGTTTGTCGTTAGTTTCAAGCTATACTTTGTTACTTTGCACATTAAAAGATTAATCTTCCTCTGTACATTACAGCTATAAAGAAACATAATTCATCATCTTATTATTTCATAAACCGAATAACAAATAAAAGGATTGATAACATCCGTAACGACATTATATTGTATAGGCACCAACTTGAAGATGGGGAAATAGGAAATTATGCATAATCATGTCTGTAATTTAACAGTTATTTTCTCTATTTAATCATTATGATTCATTTAGGCAAAAATAACATTTTAAAATTAGTGGTAGTAGTTTTGACCCCGTTACTCAAGTTTTTAACACTCTAATGCCCAAGGTAGAAAATAGGCTACAACCAGAGTTTCGAAATTAGCAAATTTTTTAATTAGGATATTCCAAATTCCTACCAGGAATTTAAAATAGTAATGCGCTTTATTTAACAACAGATATTCCGTATTTAAATAAAGCTAAATTTATTATTGTAATTTCCTGGTATCTTCCCAGATTATCTAAATTAGGGAATTTCTAGAACGTATTTTATCACGGGAATTAGAGGGTTAAAAACAGTGAAATTATTTCAGCAATATAATATTGACTTCTGCGTTATTTAGAAATTTTTTTTCAATTTACATTCACTAAGTATCTTCAAACGATAAAAAAAATACTAACCGCGTTTCAAACTTTTCCTGAAACCCTGTATTGATGAACAGGCTGCTATATACATTTTAATTTGTAAAACAATTTTAAATAAAAAAAAAAAACTTTTTTTCAATATTTGCGACTAATATCACGCATACCTGCCAAAAAGTCTGCGCAAATGTTTGAATTTGAACACCATTCTAGTTTAACAGTCATTTTTTATTTATTTAGTTACCTAATTTCGGCGACTGAGTAACGTGAATTTACTGTTCGGAAAAGTTGCGATGGTCTATTAAAATAAGTCTTCGGTATAATCGACGTGAAGAGATTATTTTTTTACAAATCAGTTCGTGTGCTATAAATAGATAAATATTATTTTATCAAAACTTCCATTTAATATGTATTATTCGTAAATTAAAAACAAATGAAATTTGTCCAATTTCTTTGCAAAAAGAAGATACATTATTATTCAATTGAGAATTATTTCTCTTAGAAAGATTTTGTACGAACATTAAATCACAATAATAAGGGATTTTTCACCACCAACTAAATAATAGAAATATTAGTATCTATATAAATAAGTAAAAACGTATAATGAAAATAATATTCAACGCATGTTCACGTACAGTAATCACCAAAAAATCTGACAGATGGGTATACCTTGAGCAGCAACTGATGAAACAATAATCAAAAATCACAGTTTTAATTCATATAAAAATCCTTGTAATGGTATGTGGTTTATATTATAAAAAGAAATCGTCTGTAGATTAAAATTTGCAGCAACACTGATTTTTCACATCGTACAACCCCCTTTTGAAACCATATTTGAGTTTCTTGTTTCCTTGCAAATTGCAATTCCATATACTTTTATATAAAATTACCGTATATAGTAGGAATGTGAAAGTTGGAGGATGTTAATTTTTATGTTTGAACACGTCTTCTTTCAGAATATTTAGGCTATTTTTTAAATAGAAGAAGACTATGTATTAAAAATTGCCCCAACATCGATTTTTCAATTTTTAACAATGAAAATTATTAATAAAACTGTATTAAAATAAATTATGAATAAAAATAACTACAAATAAATAACTTCAAATTAAGAATATATAATGATAAATAATAAATAATAAGTGCGTATTTTTTTCAGCAAGCATTGATAGGTTATTCAAAGTATGTTACCTATATCGAAAAATTGTAAACAGTAAAACTTTTATTTAGCTTAATCCTACGATGCAGAAACTGGTAAAACGTTTAAGCCAAAAATATTAGAAAAATGATAAAATAGATTTATTTAAATCCTTACCCTTAGATCCTAACCCTTACAGATCGACTTTAACACTAAAATGACCGAAAATTTTACTCAAGTTTTATAAAAATATTTGACACCGGAATTTTTATTTAAATCTATTTAACATATTTGTTTAACATTTTTCTTCTTCGTGTCTTTTAAACTTATTTTACAAAGAAATTTCTGTTTCGAACCGAAATACAGTGAAACCTCCCTGAAAGACCACCTCTATAAAAAGACTACCTCGCTTAAAGACCGTTTATTTATGGTCTACAATTTTTGGCTATACGATCAATGTTAATTTTCCTTCATTAAAGGACCACTAGTTCCCGTCTCCCTTCCTGAAAGACCACTTTTCAGCTTTTCAGTCGAAGAGAAGGATTACTGTCCTTTGTACGGGGAAATCTCGAATTTTCACTTCTCTCTGGAAAACTCGCTCAGCTAAGTCTACTTCTTTAGATGTAGCGAATGAAGGTCAACCCCCTCTACCCGTTTAGGACAAAAAAAGTTGGTTCTCATGCATTACCGAATATGATGTCACTATGATTACGGAGGGACAGTTGGTTTTGGTGGGAGAAAGGCTATCGTCGCTTTTCCTGCAATTAAGCGAGTAACAGACACCTGTAAAGTGCATGAGTCTTTTTCAATAGGGAGATTTGGGGTGGTCCAGATTCCAGTTTATCTCAATTATGTTGCTTTTCTTGAAAATATTGTCACTTGTTGTTATCACCTCAGTTTTGTTTGACAGTGGAAGTTATAACACAGTGCATATCCACATCGAAGTGCATACCGTGTTTTTCTTGCTGCGTGCTTAGTATACCAATTTAGATGATGTCTAAGAGAATTGTGTTAACTTTGGAAGAAAAAGTGAAAGTTTTAAGAGCACATGAGAATGGAACATTAGAGAGGAAATTGACGGCACAGTTTAATTGTAGCAAAACTCAAATAAACAATATGCATAGATGCCAACCTTGCACTAATCTTCCGTAATGTCTGGATTAATTTGATCCAGGTTAACCACGTTGCGAACCACAAAATGTATTCCATCAATGCTTATTTATATAATTGCAGGTTTCTACGTGGAACATATTTAATTTCATTTCATAAGAAAATTTTTGGTTCGAAACATATTAAACCAGGGTCAAATTAACGCACGTATTACGGAAGATTAGTTTAAAGTTGGCACCTATGAATATGTTGAAAAACAAAGATTTTTTTGTAAAACGAGTATGAGGAATTCAAACTTTGCGGAATTAAAAGAAAAAGTAACAAAAAATTTAGCGAGCTTAACGAAGTTGTATTGCAGTGGTTTAAGTGTTCAAGGTCAAAAAATATCCCATTGAGTGGAACTTTGTTGAAAGAAAAGGACATTCAACTAGCAGAATCTATAGGGGTAAAAATATTCTTGCGCAAGCAATAGGTGGCTGGAAAAGTTTTGTCCCAGAAACAACATTGTCTTCAAATCTATTAGTGGAAAATCGTCCGATGTAGATGAAGAGGTGTTAGTGGAGTGGAAATCTCTTCTTCCATTGATTTTCCCAGGATATTCAGATCGTGACATTTATAATCTGGATGAGACTGGATTATTCTTCCGTGCCTTGCCCACTAAAACTCTTACGGAAAAAAAATGAAGCAAAAGGAGGGAAACATTATAAACAGCGACTTACTGTTGCCCTTTGTGGGAATGCCGCTAAGCAGAAAGAAAAAAGCAATCATAATATGGAATGCTCAAAAGCCTTATTGCTTATAAATGTTGATGTGACTAAATTAGGAGTGATTTGGAATTCTAACAAAAGAGCGTAGATGAGATTCACCATTTTTTAAATTTCGCTAATACATGAGACCAAAAATGCGTCCGACCTGGTGAAATTCATCATTGTACTTGATGCTTTTCGATGGATAAAATGTGCATGGGATAACATAAAGATACAGACAATTGCTTCAATACTTGTGGACTAAGCAATGTATCCATACAAAAATCCATTGATGATATCAGTGCCTTAGAAGATGAAGTGATTCAGCTATCAAACGCAGGTAAAGTTTATTATAACCCTAAATAACATGAATATGAGTTACGATGATTTATCTGAAGACTGGGAGAATAGTATTATCGAAAATCTCGACAAATATAAGACTTTAAAATTTTTATACTAAGAAATAAATTCTACAATAATTTATAAAAGTGAATGATACTAAAATCGAGATTTTTTAAAATTCTATTTTAGGAGCTCATTCTGATTCCAATGACGTGCTTTCACGAGTTAAATCTTCTATTTCATTTGAAGAAACATTTGTTGAAATCAGTAGATTGTTAGAAAGTTTGATACGTGTTAGAGATGACTCTGAAATAAATAATTTGTTTAAAGAGATCCAAGAATATTTAGAAACAAGCATTGTTAACCCTTACCGGCGCGGTGTAATTCGGTTTATAAACTGATGAAATAATTGACTGACACCGCAATTTATAAACGAATTTATTAGAAAATATGAAATTGCTTATTTTCATGTACATTATAATAGGAAAATTTTAGTTAACCCCTTGAGGGGCACCGGTATATATTATATACAACCTACGGTTAATGAAGTTTTACACCAGAAAAATTTTATTAAATTTTACTTTTCTAACTTTGGTGGAAAAAAGCCGTAAAATTCCTTTTACTTATTTTGAAATAGAATTTTTCAAAGATTCCGGTGGGAATTCAGCATTTCACAAACGTAATTGCTTGCCCCTCAAGGGGTTAAATATTCTTGGTGCCGTTTGTCAATTTTGGAATTAAAATTAGGTGTCCTTTTTTAACTCCTTATTTCTCGCTCCCGTCATATTCATGGGCTGTGTCCTTTTACTCAGTTTGCTTATTGTTTGCTTCCCACCAGTTTTATAAAATAGCGTAATTGGCTTTACTTTAGTATCGTTTCACCTGTCATTAAATCAGGTGAATATTTCTTTATCAAAAAAGTGGTGCCAATAAGCAATTTGAATTTCTAAACCGTAATTTAATTCGAGCGTTAAGGGGTTAAGGACTCCGCGCCGGAAAGGGTTAATGAGAAATTGTTAAAATCAAACCAAACTACAATTAATTCCTTCTTTAAAGCTCTATAGACATGAAATATAATAAACTAATTTAATAATAATTTTAGGTACTATGTATTTCATGAAACTTTGCTTTACAATCACCTCTATTCAGAGACCACCTCTTTGAAAGACCGATTTTGTATGGTCTAATGGGTAGTCTCCTTAGAGAGGTTTCCCTGTATATTCACATGGTAGTGTCAAAATGACCCCTAACGGTCTTTTTACTGTTAAAAATAGCAGAATAATTTATCAATCAAGATTTTATTTACAGAGCTGCCAAGTCTCTGGCTTTTTGGATACCTGTATGACGTCTTTCCTCCAATAACGACCACAACAGCTAATATAAATGTTGAATTAATACGCAATCCAATATCACAATGGAACAATTTTAATAAAACAACACTGTATTTACATATGTACACGGAAAATAATCTATACAGCTATCTTCACTGGAGTTTACACACCACATCCAGACTTATTCTTTTAAATCCCGATCAGAACGTTCTTATCACAATAACAAAAGCAATTCAGCTCACACCGAGCTCCAAGCGCACGACTTCCCTCGCCACTTTCCGCCCGTCTCTCTCTTCATTCCTTTTCTCTCCGTCGACATTCGATTGAAGAAAATAACTGATACTTCGCAGGACGATGCATTCGATTAAGTTGTTTTTCCCTCTCGACATTCGATGAAAAAAAAGTACTTCAACTTTTCAACTTCGCCGGACGCTATTACAGCTCCTTCCCCCTAAAAAAATTTTCATACGGTGCATGCACCTATGAAAATGTAGAGCTGAAACACGGCATTGAGCCCCTCATTCCCAACACACTAAATCTGAGAGGTCACAACACCTAAGCACATGAAAATCTAATACATTTTCAAATTTCTATGCAAGAGGTTCATACAACGCACGCGTACTCAGTTTTAAAATACTTATCATCATCCTAGATTTTACTTTTAAAATTCTAAATTTAAACAATGAAAACTAAATTCACTAAAAAAAGATGAGATATTCACATAAGCTCACAAATGACTCAATGCGATCCTTGAACAAGCAATACAAAAAAAATTCTATACAATACTGAATGATACAAAATATATACAATTACACACAAAAAAAACAATATACGTAAATTAGTGAAACCAATGACTGTAACTTAATATTTACAGAACACCACTACTCAGTTCTGCTCAACCCATCGGCATTCCCGTGAAGCCTTCCCGGTCTATGCTTGACCACAAAGTTGTACGCCTGCAGATATAATGCCCACCTAGTTAATCTGGCAATTTTCCCTATCATTGTTTTAAGATAAGTCAACGGGTTGTGATCTGTTTTGTATCACAAACCGCTGCCCATCGAGATAATGATTCAGTTTTTTAAGGCCGTACACAATTGCTGCTAATTCACGCTCAATAGTACTATAGTTCTGCTCTGCCTTAGAAAACTTCTTGCTTAAATATAAAATGGTATGTTCTTCCCCATCTCGAACCTGCGACAGAACTATACCTGCACCATATAAACTAGCGTCGGTCTGAACAATGAACTCTTGGCTATAATCAGGGGCATACAAAACCGGACTCTGGGTCAACTTCCCTTTCAGTTCCTGAAAAGCCTTTTCACAATCCTCACTCCACTCTATCTTTTCTTTCTTAACTTTCCCTTTCAAGACATTTGTTAGAGGGACCGCAATTACTGCATAATCCTTTATGTAACGGGAATAGTAACCTGTCATTCCCAGGAATGACCTTATTTGTGTCTTAGTTGAGGGCGTTGGGAATTCCTGAATAGCTTTTACTTTTACGTCACTGGGGGACCTCTTTCCCGAACCTACTTCATGACCTAAAAACATAACACTGTCTTGTGCAAACTTACATTTTGTAGGTTTCACTGTTAAACCGGCCTCTAATAAACGCTTCAGAACCTCGTCGATATCCTTCATGTGATTCTCCCATGTAAGCGAAAATACCGCTATATCATCAATATATGGCAAGGCAAACAATTCTAGACCATCCAGAACCATAGCAATTAATTTACAGAAGTAGAAAGGCGCGTTCACGAGACCAAACATCATGACCTTAGACAAAAATACCCCGAAAGGTGTCACAAATGCAGCGTACCTTTGGGCCCTTTTGGTCAGTGGTATTTGGGAATAACCTTTAGTTAAATCCATTACCGTGATAAAAGTCGCTGAACTCACCTTTTCTACGACCTCCTCTATATTGGGGAGTGGAAAAAATTCTGTTCGGGTCTTCAAATTTAATCTCCGGTAGTCTACACAGGGACGGGGATATTTTACTGGAACCTCTACCAAAATCATGGGGGACGTAAAATCGGACTGCCCTACCTCAATCACTCCTAAATCTAATAATCTTCTAATCTCCTCCCTCAAAATTTCTATTTGCCTAGGTGACATTCTATAAGGCTTGGACCTCATGGGCGTCTCATCTAACAATTCTATATCCATTTCTACTAAATGAGTACATCCTGGGTCTGAAGAAAATACTTTTCTATTTCTCTCTATGACTTCCTTAAATTTATTTATCTGACTTTCTGTCGCTCTTCTCTCTAGTTCGCTATTATTCACAATCTCCCAGAAGTCAATTTGTGTGGGGTTTGGCATGGCATAAGGGATCTCGGAATCTTCTTCTACCTCTTCCGTATCCATATCAATCACTAGATTAACAAATTCAGGCCGTTTGTAATAAGGTTTTAGTAGATTAACATGGTATATTGTCGCCTTATTGCACTTCTCTGGCAAGTCAACGGTATAATTCGTTTCCGAAATCATTCCCGTGATGGTTCCTGGCCCGATCCAATTTACGGCCATCTTGTGAGATTTAGAAGTTACCAGAACTAGCACCTGGTCTCCGACTTTGAATTTTCTAGTTACTGCATTTCGGTCGTACCATACTTTCCTCTTATCCTGGCATTCCTCCATACGCCTGACTGCCAAATCCTGCCATCTTTTCAACCTATTTGTCAAATTCAAAATGTAATCTACCACATTTTGATCTGTACTTTCTTGACCCATCCAATTTTCATACACCAAAGTGTGCGGCATACGCAAATTCTTCCCATGAATCAGCTCAGCAGGACTAAACCCCGTGCTTTCATGTGTTACCGTCCTTAGCGCAAACAGTGCCATAGGCAAAATCTCTTCCCAGTCACGACCTGACTCGAGACACAAGGCTTTAATTACTTTCTTTAAAGTAGAATGCAGTCTTTCAACACTATTCGACTCCGGATGGCAAACTGAGCTATGGGACACCTTTATACCAAATCTATTAAAGAATTCGGTTGTTAACTCGCTGGTAAATGACCTTCCTAAGTCCGACTGTACCTCTCTCGGAAAACCTGTTTTAGCGAAAATCTGCAACATAGCATCAATAACAGATGTGGAAGTGATGTTTTCCACCGGAATAGCATTAGGGTACTTAGAGGCGAGGCAAATGGATGTAATTAAATACTTCTTATTTTTATGGCTAATCTTCAAGGGACCGACCGCATCCAGATTTATCTTGGAAAAGCACTCCGAAATTATGGGTACTAATTTTAAAGGGGCCTTACGCTTATCTCGATTACTACCAACTTTTTGGCATGGATCACAAGTTTTTACATAATTTTCAATATCTTGGTAACAGTTTGGCCAATAGTAATACCTAAGGACTCTATCCTTCGTCTTAGTCGTGCCCAAATGTCCTGACACCTGCTCATGACACAATGCTAACACTTCTCTACGATAAATGTTCGGCACACATAACTGCACTTTCTCATCACCTCTCCTTGACTGCGACAGCCGCACAAGCTTACCTTCTCTAACACAAAATTTGTTATCATTAGAGTTTTCGGATTTCTCCCACAACTCCTTAAGTGAAGGGCAATTTTTCTGTTCTTCCTTAAATTTCTCCGCAGATACATTTACCAAACCTGACTCCATCTCCAACCTTTCCGGTATAACTATCCCTTCCTCCTGATCTCCAGCATCCGGACCAATTTCCCTCTCAACTTGAACCGCGGATATCTCCCTTTCATGCTCCCGCTTCTGACTGCGCGTCATCACAGCATTCACCGATACGGGATTACCTTTTGATTTCTCAATAAGCTCAGCCGTTTTGTTTCCCAATAAATAATAACCTTGTTCTAACTCACTAGGTATCACAGCAGCCTTAGTAACCACCATTCCAAAATCTCCTTTAACTGTAACTCTCGCCAGTGGTAAACATTTACACTCATTATCCAGGGGTTGTTTTATCCAAGTTACTTCTCCAATTAAATCCTCATTATCAATCCAACTACGGTCGCAAAGGTCAATCCCAGCACCGGTATCACGTAAATAATTTCGTTCTATCCCATTAATTTCTGCCTTTTTTAAATACGGTGTAAAACACTCTCCTAAATTTACATCTACATCCAAATGACTAACTATATCTCCAGAACCCTTTCGTTTTAAATCCGGACAATCTGGTCGGATGTGCCCCGCCCGATTGCACTGGAAACAGATAATAGGCTTTTTTCTATCAAATTTATCCTTATTCCAATTATTCCTATGCACGTGGTCTCTTTTATCAGCCCCACCTGGTTTAACTGCCTGTTCACCTTTACTTCTAGCACTATCCTGCCCATTCCTGTCTCTAAAATATGGTTTATTATTCCAGATTTTGTTATCCGATTTCCTAACATTCCCTCTCACACTTTCGTATTTATCACATTTTTCTGCTAAATACGACGCTTTCTTAATCTCGTCCCATTCATCTAAGAATTTATCCTTAATTTCGAAAGGTACTCTACGCTTCACCTGTTCTGTGAGTATAAGTTCTTTGAGCGATTCAAAATCATTTACTTCAACGGTTTCTAACCAGTATTCTAAATACCCTCTCAACTCATAAACAAGCTCAGACCAAAGTGAACCCGCCTTTCTTTGATGAGTTTCAAATTTTGTTCTCAGGGCCCCTGCTCCTAATCTAAACCTTTTCAACAAAACGCTCTTGATATGCTGATAAGCATCCCTTTTTTCTAGGGGCTCTTTTACAATAATCTCAGCTACATCTACAGGTAACAAAGGTATAAGTTGAGATACATATTTTGATTCTTCTAAATTCTCCTTTGAAGCCTGACTCTCAAAAATCATAAAAAACAAGGTAATATCAATCGATTTAGGATCAAATTTTGGAACTAAATCCTTTAAACTCACTTTTTTATCTTTATTTTCAGCCGTCACAGACACAGTGGAAGCTAGAGAGCTAGTATCTACACTGCACTGTAATCTCACCTTCTCTAATTCCAATTGTCTATCTTTATCCCTTTCTAAACTTTCCTGCTCTTCGTGCTTTAATCTATCTAATCTTTCCTGTTCCGCTATTTTATCTAATTTTTCCTGTTCTGCTAATTTTTCCCTCTCCTCTATAATTCCTTCTAACATATCTTTTGCCATTTGCTCATCATAATCAGAAGCATTCAAAATTGCCGTAATTATTGGCACTTTTTTATCGTCAGCGGATACTTCTGTATCAAACTCTGCCGCGAGCAAAAGCAATACATTTTTATTTTGCCTATTCAAGAAAGTAGCCATATTTGAACTCAGAAAATATCTCACTACAAATAATACAAATACAAAATATAACCGTAATTTTCCCGAGCACAATTAGCACTTAAATTACCAAAGAAAATCAAGGATGCGTTTTTTTTTTTTTCAAAACTGAGTAACTCCCTTCACAAAGCCCAATAAAAAAAAAATAATACATAATAAAAAACTGTACATTAATTTACTTTACTGAGTCACTTTGCTTTACTGCTCTACGAAAATTTCAAATAAAATTCCTCTCCACTAGGAACATCAATTATAAATAAAAAAAAATTTAAAGAAATAATTTCAGTAAATTCAATTTTCTAATTCAATAACCTTTACACTGAAACTTATACAGTTAAGTTGCATTACCGCATTACACATGCAATGAAAATCAATTTACTCTTTGTAAAAATTACTAACAAATTACACATAAAATATCTATACTCCAGTTCTACATTTAATATTTATTTGAGAACAAAATAGCAAACCAATTACCAAACAATATATAAAAATATAACAAATAGATAACCCTTATGCATGAACCTTGCAAAAACAAAAAAAACTATTTTTATTTTCCTAGCAAACAATATTAATACTAAATTTAACACTGGAACCTCCCAAAATTTAGCATGAAAGAGAAATAGGGACTTACCGTTCGATGCTTGAATTATACAGGGCTTATCATCACATTCGTCGAGACAGATTTTTATAATCGCTGGCACAGAAACAAGTCACAGCAATAGACGACAAAGTTCTCAGTCCGCACCACTTTTTAACACAGAATATCATCACATTCGTCGAGACAGATTTTTATAATCGCTGGCACAGAAACAAGTCACAGCAATAGACGACAAAGTTCTCAGTCCGCACCACTTTTTAACTCATAATAATAGCTAGACTGCTTTTCTCAAAATATTTATAGAAGTATGTATGAGTTCGCGGAACTAATTTAACTAGTTCCTATATCCAACCGCAAGCCACCAAAAATATATATAGCTATGACGTCTTTCCTCCAATAACGACCACTACAGCTAATATAAATGTTGAATTAATACGCAATCCAATATCACAATGGAACAATTTTAATAAAACAACACTGTATTTATATATGTACACGGAAAATAATCTATACAGCTATCTTCACTGGAGTTTACACACCACATCCAGACTTATTCTTTTAAATCCCGATTAAAACGTTCTTATCACAATAACAAAAGCAATTCAGCTCACACCGAGCTCTCCAAGCGCACGACTTCCCTCGCCGCTTTCCGCCCGTCTCTCTCTTCATTCCTTTTCTCTCCGTCGACATTCGATTGAAGAAAATAACTGCTACTTCGCAGGACGATGCATTCGATTAAGTTGTTTTTCCCTCTCGACATTCGATGAAAAAAAAGTACTTCAACTTTTCAACTTCGCCGGACGCTATTACACCTGTATTTTAATACTGAAAATGTTGTTTTATTTAATTGGAACAATTAGACTATTAAAAAAAAGAACACTTTCTTTAAGATAATAGTGGTGTGTAAAAAGCCGGAGACTTGGCAGCTCAGTGTTTACCACCCATTATCCGGGAATCAATAGAAATATTTTTAAGCAACGAAAATATTCGCAATGATTCAGTGTCCCTTGAGTTACCTAAAATTTGGAAAGACACATTATGCAGATTTAGTAATAATAGTAAAAATTAATCCACGCTCAGAAATATCCAATTTCACTTTATGTTATGTTTGCACTGATTTTCATTATGCATGAGGTATCGTGACATTATTTATCAAAATATTTGTTTTTAATTTTTTGCGAAAATATTTGTATCATGAATGATTTTGAAAATGTCGCCGTTTGTGCGATGAAACGTTCGTTAATCTAAATAAAGATATTTTATCATTTCTACAGTATTTTTAGCTTAATCCGTTTCACTGTAAGTGATTATCTTACATATTGGTAAAAAGTCATTATAAAATATCGATATAAAGACAACTATATTAATGTCTAATTAATCGTACCTAAATTTTTTAAGCTATTAATCTTTGTTTGCCATGATATTAATATGTTTTCTTTGGGTTGATATAATGATGACAAATAAAGGAAAACCCAGTTCTGCAATAAACGCAAGTTAATTTGCAATTGTTCACAAAACTGTCGGAAAGATACAATGTGTAACTAGAAGTTTTTCATTGCTTTAGGAAAAAATCATTAATCCCTTACGAAAAGACAGAAACTTACTGGATTACGATGACGTTATTAGTTTTCTTTGTTTAAGTGTGTCTAGTGTAAATATGGTTATTTATGTCTATGAATTATTTGTAAGAATATTCTATTAAGATAGAGTTTATAACTAGGTATTCGATCTTATGTTAAGAATTAATTTTCTCGAAAACAAACACTTTTTTTTTAAAATTAAGGGTTCCAGAAACCTTCAAACACATTTTTTTAATTGCATCTTAAATACTATTCAAGGGACACTAAATGAATTATGGCATGCATTTATCACACATGAAATTAAAAAGAAATTTTTTTTTGGAGAAATATAAGGAATTTTCCTAAATATTTTAAGAGTTATCAAGAACCTTCAAAATGTCCCAACCTCACTCTATATCAATTAAAAGTCCCAATATGTTTTATGCTAATTTGGTATACATATACAAATAAAACTATGCAACGAATTTTATATATTTGAATATAACTGTAAGAAAAAAATTATTTCTACATTTTGTGAAATTTTCAGCATTTTTGCATCATGTTTCTGCACTTAACTACCTTTAACTTTTCCAATTATATAGTTGTAAAAATCTATGCTCATTTTTATTTGTACTGTCAGTACCGGATACATGGTCACCCGCTTATAAAGTCACTTTTGAACTGAGACTGACTGAATAGGTATTACGTGTTAAAATCAGGGTTCGCACAATTTTACCACTAAAATTTAACAGTATTTTGAAAGTATTTCACTGCAGGAAAATATTGCACAATCGGTGAATAAAGGCGGGAGTTGCGACTTCTGTGTTTTAAAAATTAAATGTAAATTCTCTTATCATTAATAGTGGTGTAAGAGTCCTTGGAAATTCCAAGGAGTGTACGAACCTTGGTTAAAATATACCGCCTATATGATCAGTTTCCAACGCCTACTATCGGATATATGGTCATATGTTCCTCTTTTGTCTGCCTTTTTATCGCAAAATATTTTATAGTTTTATGTTTTTTACTTCCTTTCTTTAGGGTGTAAAGTGCCGAATAGACATCATTCACATTCAAGTATATTCAACTGTCGGCCTCTTTGAATTGGTCACGCGGTGCTTTTAATTTTTAATAGCTTTAGAAAGAAGGGATTGCACATCCTGAAGGAGGAACTTCTTTCTTTCTAGTCAATCTTCCCCTTTTCTATCGTTGAATCTCCAGTGCTTTTGCTAAAATCCACAAGTACGAACTTCCGTAAGGTAAAGAAAGGCCAGTTGACATTTTTATCGCTTTAAAATGAGAGGGAGAACTTTTCCTTTTTAAACGGAGCCTTAGAGAACGCAATACATGGCGTCGACATGCGAGGTAGGTGATCTCCTATCCCGGGTGCAGCCAGGGCCTTATTACCAACGGGTCGCACTTACACCAATAAATTTAAAAAGAAATGTTCGCCTTATCTAAACGTCGTATTCATGTAATATTTCTGCCATGAATGAGGAAAATTTTTCTGTTTCTTTTTACCGGTGGGAATGTGCCCCGTTGGTAATCAGGCCTCTAAGAGAAAATCTTTCCAGTCGGTATGAGTTTCCAAAGCTCTCGAGATTTCTCCCTCAACTGTCGCATTAGATAACGATTCTTGGAAAATATGCCATCACCCCTTACGACCGAATGAAATTTGAACTCCGTGCAGAGAAAAGTTAAATCATGCATTTTTAGTGTTTTGTATTTTTCATTACTTATCGCCGCGTGTAAAGTCTTCGTTCTTTTGTTAATTGTCATTTGTAAATACAAGATGTCAGCAAAACGAAAAATCTGTCAATTGCGGAAAAAAAATTGGTAGAAAACTTTGAAAAATTGAATGTATCAAAAGCAGCTATCGCAACGACTGGTGGAATAGAGAGAGGGACACTGAATAACGTCTTAGGGTTTAAATCTTGTTAAATAGAAGATGTAATCAATCAAAAGATAAAGAGAGAACACGTTTCAACATTTGAGAAGGTTGAGAAAGATCTTTTCACCTGGATAAAATGTGCCAGATTGCGGAATGTTCCAATACATGGATTATCTTAAAAGAAAAATCTCTGAAAATTGCTTAGGAAAACCTAATTTTACTGCCAAAGAATCGAAGGAATGTCTGTTAACTGCTTAAGTGGCATTCTCAATAGGTACAGACCATGTGATGTTTTTAATTTTGATAAACTTGGGCTGTTTTTTTCATGTTTTGCCAGATAAAACTGTTACTTTTAAGAACGAAAAATGAAGTGGTGAGAAGGTAAGCAAAAAAAAGATTGGCCGTTTTATTAGCAGCGAATATGGATAGATGGCACAGAGAAATTGACTCCAAAATTTTTCAAGCCTAGTTGTTTGAAAAACTGCAAATCTTTGTATGTACCTGACGATGCGAATCGAAAGGCCTGGATAACAATAAGCAATTGGAAAAAAGAAATTCGGCGAATTGATGAAATTTGCACAGACAAATGGCTATTGTATAGTCCATTGCATGATTCCCAATTTAACCCTCTGTCTACCAGAAGGGTCCAATGGACCCGACATGAATATTCAAAATATCTATTCAAACCAGAAAATTTCTTCAAAACAAACTAAATTTATAAATCAGACAATAATAAGTTAAATAAACAAATTAAATAGTTTTAAGTAAAAATTCTGGTGTAGAATGTTTTTTTAAAACTTGAGTAAAATTTCCGGTAGTTCTGGGGTTAAATCCGATTGAACTTGTTTCCTTGCCTCCAAACTGAACCAGTATGGCACAACAATTAGATCAAGGGAATATTAAAAATATTAAGATAAAATATCGAAAGCTGCTTCTAAAAGACGTCATTGGTGCCATTGATAAAAAAAGAAAACTTTCGCGTGACAGTGTTACATGCCATGTGTTACGTAGACAAGAGTTGGAATATGGTATCAAAGAAGACCATTGAAAATTGTTTTTGACATCCTTGGCTTCCAGAATGTGAAGAATTATAGTTCGAAGACAACGATAATGATAATGATGGTGATGATACGGAATGCCGTTTGCGCAATACATGACGAACTGACATATGCAGTTGTTGACAATGAAATCGCTACTAATGGACTTTACCCACGAGTGGCAACAGTCACGCTTTTGCGGGTATGTACCTTCCGAAAATGACTGCTTATTGGACGAAGGGGAAGCCGTGTTAAAATGTTCTTCACGCCTATTGGTGATTTTCCTCTAGATATCCTCATCTGACGTGACACCCGTAAATTCCAGGGTGAAGTTTCTATGGTGGAAATAGTTTCGAAAATTTAAAATATAAACACTGGTGGAAACGATGATAATGACAGTGAATTTGAAGCTGAACCAACAACGCGAGATGAAGCTCTCAAATCACTAAATACATTCAGATATTTTTTTACCAATCCCAACGGCACAGATGAACATTTTAAAACTCTTCGTGGATAAGAAAAATCAGTTTTAACAACTACGATAATAAACAATCAAACCTGCATAAATGATTATTTTTACTAGGGTAAAGTGGGGACAGACGCCGCAGTTTTACTTTTCTTCCTGTAAAATGCCCAATAAAACAAAAAACAACAAACTAAGTTCTAGAAATCCTTAATCAAACCCTTTAGAATCTAATTTCTATGTTAAACAAAATAAAAACCCTCTTAATAAAGTAGCCATAATTATTTTCCCAAACGTCATTTTTTAACATCATTTTTATGTGCTGGGTAAGATGCCGCATGGAGAAAAAAGCTAGGCTGTTTATTTTTTTTTATGCAAATCACATTTTTATTTTCTCAAACTACTTAAAATGAAAATAAATAACCGTAATCTTACAAAAAATTACATATCACTTAATTGTGAAATGGTTAACGAAAATGCAATAGTGTATAAGCTTTATAACTTAAGACAAAAAATGAAAATGAAAAGAAAATCATTTGAATTTACATGAATGAATAGCATAACTACTGGAAACAATAGACAGCATAATTACAAAAAATATATAAATCACTGGTTTACATCCAGGCGAACATTGCAGTTTGCTCTTAATCCAAGCATTAGTTCTATTCTATATAGGCCCTAGTCTGTTTATTTTTGGCCTTTCTTCTCATTCTTTGTATTTGTATTTCAATTCGCCCACAATCACACCACACTTCCCACTGCAAAAGTAAAGTGAGTTTTTTTTTTCATGCAGCTATCGATTGAATTTGATGCACTGAACCCTGTTCGCTTTACACATTGTTTTCTGATAAGACTCCAGACACCTAGCACATTCAGAGACATCAAATACCAATCCATACTGCCATCAGAATCCATAAGAGGAACAATTTACTCCTTGTCGGAAAATGACTTATATTTTAGTTTCTTCCTCAAGTAAGGTGTTTTCAAGTTGACCTTTCCCTTTCTTTTTTTACACATATTACTTCCGCCGAGCTATGGTTCTTTGTCGCTTTCTAGTTTCTTTTTCTTTTATTCCCTTCTTCATTTTTCTTGTTTATAAACCCTGTGCTTGTAAAAATTGCATCCTTTTTCTTTCTCTTACTTAGCTGTAGCTTCTTTTGACCATTGAGATAGGAGATATTTTGTTTAACAGTTTAGA
Source organism: Maratus speciosus (assembly GCA_963932465.1). Lineage (NCBI taxonomy): Eukaryota > Metazoa > Arthropoda > Arachnida > Araneae > Salticidae > Maratus > Maratus speciosus. The sequence goes on from OZ010794.1 coordinate 192,836,845, forward strand.
TGGCCTACGCTTTCCTTATTCACACATGGTGAACCAACATTGTTGCTGAGAATATTTTGATAAGTAGCATAATGCTCTAATAAACGTCCATTTAAATTTAAGCTTCACTTAAATCGCAGTGATGAATTCATTGAACCGAAAAACAAAAATATATTTTGCGGCATCTGTCCCTCAATCTCGGTGCGTCATCGCTCCCATAGTGGCGGGTAAGATGCTGCGCTGCCATTTTGTGTCACGTGAGCGACGAGAGAGAAAGGCAAGCTCATGTCTGTATTCTACGAGGATCTAGTCTACAGTTGCAATTGGTTTTGGGATGAAATCTCTCTTTATTTGGCTTAAAATATGCAACAAAACTTTATTAGAATAATTTTAGCAACTTACCATGCAGGTTCGAACCATAAAAACTGGCATAAATATGTAAATACTGATAATTAAGCGGTGGAAACGCATACAACACAGCACACAGCACAGAGGAACACTACGAACTTCTTAACCCAATGACCGCCAAAACTAAAAGGTTAATTTTTTCAAGTTATTACCTGAACGTCGTTTGCCACCAGTAACTATGACAGGTAATTTTCGCTTTATTTGATCTTAAAATTTTGTGTCATTAAGAAAGACCAATTTTGTAGTTGAAAAATAGTGGTGGTTATGTAAATATTATAAATATGTGTATATAATTTGACCGTTGTGTGAACGCAACACCTGCGGGTGATGGGTTACACTGGTCTAGGGAGCGCTAGTGTTGGCAACACAACCTCTGCTGCATCTGTCCCATCACGGCGTCTATCCCCATTTTACCCTACTACGAGTATACTCATTAATTCGAAATTTTAAGTGTAAAGCGATTCTTGTTTATACCTCTTGTTTTATAAATGATATGTTCATAGCTTATTTGTACATTATTTTACTAATATAACTAACTTATTAATAATATTTTATTGCCTAAAATAAATTCCTGCTTACACCGCATATAAGGTCATATATTTCAGGACCACATTGGTGACCCCTAAATATTTTAAGAGTTATCAAGAACCTTCAAAATATCCCAACCTCACTTCATATCAATTAAAAGTCCCAATATGTTTTATGCCAGTTTGGTTTACATATACAAATAAAACTGTGCATCGTATTTTATACATTTGAATATAAAGGTGAGAAAAAACAAATTATTTCTACATTTTGTGAAATTTTCAGCATTTTTGCATCCTATTTCTGCACTTAACTACCTTTAGCTTTTCCAATTATATTTAGTTTTAAAAAACTATGCTCAGTTTTATTTGTATATGTTAACCAAACTGGCATATAAAAAATAGTGAGGATTTTAGTTGATATGGAGTGAGGTTTGAAGATTGTGAAAGCTCTTGATAACGCTTAAAATATTCAGAAAAATTCGTATGTTTCTTCCCCTATTTTTTTTAATTTATTGTGTGAAAATATATGCCATAATTCATACAGTGTGCTTTGAATAGTATTTATCGGGTGTCCCATAAAAGACCGATGGTTTTAAAATTCAATTGCGAACGGTGACAGATATTAAAGCGATTCTTGCAGGAGGGTTATATATGATGTTAGGAGTTTTTTACTGCAATTCTTTATTTTAGTTCGAATTTCAAACACTAGATGACGCTGAAAGCAGTAGGTGCTCTGTCTAGTCCCGAGTTTTGGTGCTTCGGGATCTATTCAATACATTTTAATCCTAATTTTTTGCATGGAAGAAGAGAGAAGCCAAAAAATCGAGCCTGGGTTTTGCGGTTATTGCTTGCAGCGCCATCTATCGATGCCATTTGTAACTACCAATCAGAAACGCAGCATACAAACTCCAGACATCATACATAACCCTCCTGCAAGAATTTTTTTAATATATGTAACCGTTTACAAGTTATTGAATTTTAAAACTATCTGTCATTTTTGGGACATCCGGTAAGATGCAATAAAAAAAGTGAAAAAAGAAGTTTGAAGGTCCATTGTCCCCCTCAATCCCTTCGGGACGAACGTCTTTTACAGAATTATTAACCTTTTATCACCAGTTTTTCAAAACAAAATTTTTGCCTAATTGAATAGAAAAATGCTCGTATTAAATATAGCAAATTTTACGATAAACATTTACTGCTGAGAATAAGTGTAATGTCAGACGAACGTCATTTTGCATGTTTTTTCGCCTTTACAGACTCCCTACACCTTTGTTAGCATGTGTAGGGAGGCTGTAAAAGCGAAAAAAGCGAGCGAAAAGACGTTCGACTGACATTATCCTAATCACAAACTTTGAGCACCTCACGCGGCGCGTATACCGGACCCTCGTCCTCAAGGGGTTAACAAAGACTTTTTATAACAAAGCTGTCTTCATAAAAACAGCTCCATTACTTGATCGACATAAAAAGGAACTGCAAGACAAGCTTTTGAAGCTAAATCATAATTCAGTTAAAATTATCTGTAAATATTTTCAGGTTTTAGTTTAATTAAAACTATTAAAAATTACTTGTCATGTAAAAACCCATATACCTTATTTTCCGCGCATCCGCCGCGGCTTAGTTCAGTCCTTTTTAAACCGGAAATTTTATAGAAATAAAGAACTCGAATAAGTGTTAAGAAGAAGCAAGTCACATTTTATTTAAAATAAATTCTGTTAGGAAATCGAGTTTTTCAAGGTGCGGCGGACACGCACGAAATTACGATAAAGGATTATGTATTATCCATGAATCAGCTTCTGAAATTGTAAATGTGTTCTTGTGTCTTGTAAGAACAATTGATGGGTTCGTACAAGCTACTTACACACCAACGAATCGATACGTATTTTTAATAACAGTTTATTTTTCAAAGAAAAATCTTCTTAGATGATAACAAATTTTGGAAATATTTATCTGAAAGGTAATTTTTGTTGAAAATGTTCTAAAAACCGAGCTTGAAAATGTTTTCTTCAATAGCGGTATACGAAAACCTGGACCAGTGACAAAAGAGAACCAAGGTGCGTCCATTTTTTATATTTTCCAATGACTGGGACATCATATTTTGAGAGTGGAAATTTTGTATTTAGTATATAACCCTTTGGGTTTGGAGTACTTCTTCTAGGCACACGCATATCTTACACGAATTTATTCGGTTATAACCACTATATTTAAAGGATGAGTCAATCCATTTCAAGTGGTCCAGCACTGGTTGCTCGACCATTTTTAAAAAATCTGATTTTTTTTTGTACAACAACCCTAACATGATGGAAGTTCAAAATGACTGTTATTTTAATTTTATTAATTTTTGTTTGTGCATGGCGGCTATTTTTGTTTCATCGTCTGCAGCAATTTTCTCACAAGAAGGGTTTACGGAATTGTAAGTAATTCATCGTTTATTTATCCACTTCAACTGCGGATTAAAGCAATTTGTACAGAATACATTGGGCTAAAAATTTGGTAATGGAGTAGTTTCCGAAACTAACTGCTTGGTGGTAAAATTTAACACGTTCACCACGGCGCGGTGGGTCACACTCGACTGTCTCAGAGCTCGCAAGTCTCTGGACTTTTGCACACCAGTATTTTAATACAGAAAATGTTGTTTATTTAATTAGAACAATTGGGCGATTTAAAGGAACAACATTTTCTCTACAATAATAGTGGTGTGCAAAAAGCCGGAGACTTAATAACTCTGAGACAGTCGAGTGTGACCCACCGCACCGGCGTGAACGTGTTAAGCATAAAGTTTCAGTTTTTTTTCCAAAATTTGTCCGTTTACAAGAGGAAATTTTTCTAGCAAGGGATACTGTCAACATGACATAATTTTTTTTTTACAAATAGGCCGAAAGTACTTGTACTCACACGTCGAGTTCCAGATCTGGGACTTGCTTTCTCTTCGCTAAAAAAAATCCCAAATTTTTCAAAAATGTCAAAAATCGCACTTTTCAGGCTTTGATATCTCTGGTGGCGCACGAGGTAAAAATCTGAAATTTTTTTTCTATAACAGTATTGTATGGTAGTGTTATGCACAAGAAATTTCAGGATGGAGATTTGACTACAAGCTGAGATATGGCAAGGGCAACATGTCAAAACAATACTGCCAAACTATTGTTTTGTTCTAGTCACAGCTAAGTATTTATCTCAGGGTATCATTTAAATTTATTTTTAGATTATCTTTAAATAATAGTAACAGAAAATGAAGCCTTTTGCAATTAATTAAAAAAATAATTATGCCTAAGGCCTACATTTTGTATGGTTTCAGTAATTTTTGTTGTAATTTTAGTAACTAAAAGAAACCTCAGCACTTTTACATATATATATATATATATATATACATACATACAAGACCTGAGTCAAAAACAGAATAGGGAAAGAGAAAATCTGTTAATGTTGGCATACTTGTTGAGACGTGTCAAAACACATTCTTGCTTATTGGTTTATAAACCACATTTTTAATGCTGCTTGCCAGTCCCTGAAACTTGTTCCTACCATAAATATGTTCCTGTAAATTAAACATTATGCGATGTTACCATGCATCAGCCTCAAGTAATTTTCAGAAAGTAAAGATACCCAAAGCCTTTCCAAAATTTATACTGCAGAAAAATCACATTTTTGCATAAGAAGTAAGCTTGGAATTATTAATGAATTGAGACTTGCACTTAGTGATTTCAAAGTATATTTCTATGAGCCTCAGGGCCAAGATCTTCAATCAAGTTATCAAGCGATAACAAGACTTGGTTCCTACAAATAAAATTTTGAGAAAGATCAAGATTGTGGTTTTTTACCAACAAGCAAGATTGTGTTTCGACACGTTTGATCATGTCTCAACAAGTATGACAACATTAACAGCTTTTCTTTTTTCCCTATGTTGTTTTGTCTCAGGTCTCGTATAAAAATATTTTTTTTTCTTTATGTAAAAGTTCTGAGGTTTCTTTTAGTTACTAAAATTACTTACAACAAAAATAACTGAAACCATACAAAATGTATGGCCTTAGGCTTAATTATTTTTTTAATTAATTGCTAAGCTTTGCAAAGGGCTTTATTTTCTGTTACTATTATTTAAAGATAATCAAAAACATAAATTTAAATGACACTCTGAGATAAATACTTAGCTGTGACTACAACGAAACAATAGTTTGGCAGTATTGTTTTGACATGTTGCCCTTGCCATATCTCAGCTTGTAGTCAAATCTCGATCCTGAAATTTCTTGTGCATAACACTACCATACAATACTGTTATATAAAAAAAATTCAGATTTTTATCTCGTGCCCCACCAGAGATATCAAAGCCTGAAAAGTGCGATTTTTGACATTTTTGAAAAATTTGGGGGTTTTTTTAGCGAAGAGAAAGCAAGTCCCAGATCTGGAACTCGGCGTGTGAGTACAAGTACTTTCGGCCTATTTAAAAAAAAAAAAAAAGTCATGCTGACAGTATTCCTTGCTAGAAAAATTTCCTCTTGTAAACGGACAAATTTTGGAAAAACAAGTGGGAAATTGCTCGTCAAACGTGGCAAATGAGGTGCGTTCGTACTATAACTAGTTTTATAATTATTTTTTGCACCCCATATTGTACTGAATGTATAATTTTTTGCACTTCATAAAGCGCATAGTCTGATACATCATTAAAATGCACTTCCAATATTTTTCCCCATTCCCCGTAATGTAACGGAACACTTTTGACTGTCCCTGTAATTAAACTATACATCCGATTTTCCTAAAATTTGAAATAGCTCAACAAAATTTTGCAACAATTATATCTTTAAAATTTCAGACCATTCGGAAGGCTGTAATATCATAAAAATGCACTTGCAATAATTTTTCCCATTGGCCGTAATGTAAAGAAAAACTTTTGACTGTCCCTGTAATTAAACTATGCGTCCGATTTTCCTAAAATTTGAAAGGGCTCGACAAAATTTTGCAACAGTTATATCTTTAAAATTTCAGATCATTCGGAAGGCTCTCATATCATTAAAATGCACTTGCAATAATTTTTCCCATTGGCCGTAATGTAAAGAAAAAATTTGCTTGTCCCTGTAATTAAACTATGCGTCCGATTTTCCTAAAATTTGAAAGGGCTCGACAAAATTTTGCAACAGTTATATCTTTAAAATTTCAGATCATTCGGAAGGCTCTCATATCATTAAAATGCACTTGCAATAATTTTTCCCATTGGTCGTAATGTAAAGAAAAACTTTTGCTTGTCCCTGTAATTAAACTATACATCCGATTTTCCTAAAATTTGAAAGGGCTCGACAAAATTTTGCAACAGTTATATCTTTAAAATTTCAGATCATTCGGAAGGCTGTAATATCATTAAAATGCACTTGCAATAATTTTTCCCATTGGCCGTAATGTAAAGAAAAACTTTTGACTGTCCCTGTAATTAAACTATACATCCGATTTTCATAAAATTTGAAATGGCTCGACAAAATTTTGCAACAATCATATATTTGAAATTTCAGACCATTCGGTTGGGTAGTTTGTGCTCTGTTACACGCGGACAGACAGACGGACGGACACACGGACAGACGGACGGACTGAACGACGACTATAGGTGCTACGTATTTATATAATTACGAACGCACCTAAAAATGAAACTTTATGCTTAAATTTTACCAATAAGCAGTTAGTTTCGGAAACTACTCCATTACCAGATTTTTAGCCCAATGTATTCTGTACAAATTGCTTTAATCCGCAGTTCAATTGGATAAATAAACGATGAATTATTTACAATTGAGTAAACCCTTCTTTTGCGAAAATTGCTGCAGACGATGAAAGAAAGATGGTCGTCACGCACAAACAAAAATTAATAAAATTAAAATAATAGTCATTTTGAACTTCCATCATGTTAGGGTTGTTGTACAAAAAATTTCAGATTTTTTAAAAATGGTCGAGCAACGAATTGATGATTTTCTGGACCACTTGAAATGGATTGACCCGGATATATTTTTACCATTTATAGACTTTCACAAGATAAGCAATATGAATTAACCCCTTCGGGACGGGAGCCTTTTACGAAATGTTTAATCTCTTTTCACCGTTTTTTGAAAACAGAAATTTATATCTTTTTGAATCGAGAAAATGCGCTGATTAAATAAGGCAAATTTTACAGTAAAATTTTACTGGTGAGAAAAAACAGGGATTCTTTGCGCTTCATGTGGCACGTATACGTGTCGCTCGTCCCCAAGGGGTTAACTAAAAAATGGTTTTTATTAATATAGTGGAACGAATAGAATTAAAAAAAAAATTATGTATATAAAACGTGGGCGGCTAATTGCCGGCTGCCGACCGTAAAGGATTAAATTCAAAAATTTGTAATTCGTTGATTTAGTAACAGAATTGTATTTTTTTTTTATCTGTGATTAATTAAGACGAAAGCATCCACCCGCATATTGCGTTAGAACTGTAGAATTCCATTTTTTAATTTTCAAAAAATATATAATTTAATTTAATATATAATATCAAAATATTTTAAATGCAAACATCTTTTAATAGAAAATTTCTGTTGCATGACATTTATAATACATTAAATACATAAATTTATAATACACAACATTTTGATGACAACTTTCAAGGCACAATACGCAATGCACATTTGACTGTTCGCAGAAAGTATCTGGATCAGGGATGAGATTTCCGCGTTTTTGTACACCAGTATTTTGTTAGAGAAAAGGATATTTCATTTAATCGGAACATTTTTGGGGCTTAATAGAATAACATTGTCTCTAAGAATATACAGGTGTGCAAAAACGCGGAAATCTCATCCCTGATCTGGATCGTTAAGCATAGCATATAAATGTATAAGTACATAAGCATAGAAAAGTTTCCATGGTGAAAACAAAACACTCTTGTACTTTTTTAATATTCTTTTTTATTTTTATAATAGCTTATTCCAATATTATACAAAATTTTGACCCAATGCGATTTATTAAACAGATTCTTATTCGTGGTAAAACAACGAAATTTTTAACATATTTTTATTTGCTTGATGATTTTTCTATATCTGCCATTTTTACTAAAAGCAAAAGTCATTTTGATTTTTATACATTTTTATGGAGTTATAAGAGTTTATAAGATGTACAAATAAAAGTGGTGCAACAATTTGCTCAAATTAAAAAAAAAGTTTACATAATAAATAAATAAAGTTGTTTCTTTTGATAAAAAAATTCTCTACCAATATTTGTTCACTTAACCCATTAACCGCCAAAACTGTTACTATAGAAATTTTCAAATTTCCTGTTGAAAGTAGTTTCCCACCACAAATTCGGTAAGGTAAATTTCGCTTTACTAAAATAGCAAAATTCCTGCCAATAAATAAGACATTTTTTTAAATTCTAAAATAGTGGTGCAAATGTAATTAATTCATTGCATGAGCAATTATTTTGACTGTTGCGTGAACGCAACGTCAGCGGTTAATGGGTTAATATTTTTCTACTAACAAGGATTTCTAAAGCCACGAAAGCAAATCTGGTACCTCAATTCGCTGTTTCTAATGCATTCCAACAAATTTGAAAAGTGTTTGTGACTTCGGTTTGTCTGGCCGTCTGTCGGACTGTTCGCACTCTAACTGTCGTAAATATACTCCGATTGTCCTGAAATTTTTGGATGTTATTGACCCCGACCTCAGAACGATCCCTAATTCAAATGAAGTTTGTAGCATGTTTAGTTCATTTACAGGGGCAGTCAAATTTATTCCGTTTCATAACGGCCAATAGGAAAAAATCGTTTCAAATGATTTTTAATCGTGTTACACCCTTTCAAACATAATAAAATATATATGCATTTATTAAGTGCACTAAAATATGCATTCAATAGAATATGCGATGCATTTGTACGCTAAACTACATTTAGTTTACTAAAAAATGTTTGTAGAATATATATAAAATCATGTACAGGGCCACTTGAAGGATACATGGTCGTCTATGGATGACAATTTCTGAAAATGCGATTTCAGTAGCATAAAAAGTCTTTAAGTTTCAATAAAGTTTTAGCAAAATAGTGGCGTGTTTTAAAGGCTCTATGTAAACTACAGGGCTGTACAAAAGTATTCAAGTATGTTTCCATCTATTAATATAAATCGCTGAAAGAGAAATTTCAACCTGTTATGCGTTTCCCTGCTAAACCAAATTTTCCCATTATATAGTATATATATCACCCTACAAATCAAATACAGGCTGTTCAAATGAATACGAATGCATATTTGGCTCTGAATGGTAACTGCTGAAGTAAGTTTTTCAAATGTTTTATGCGTTTATTAGAATGTTTACTTAGTTATCTTATTTACCTTATTTTTCTAAAACAGGAAGTTTTGTTAAAGCATTCAGGAAGTGTTGGAAAGCGTTTTAATAATTTATTCTTGAAGCATGATTTTTCTGACTTGTTTTTTACAAAAAATAATATGCTTTATATGTAGAATATATATATATTTTTTTAATGTTATACATTATACAGTATTACTTGTTTTCAATATCAATAAATGTATTTTAGTTCTGTTGTGAAAAAAAAATTACAAATATTTGCTCCCTTAAATAGACAATCTGTGAATTTTATTTTCCAAATAATGTTTTGTAAAAACATTAAAATAATTATTGTACACTTATTCGAAAAAATTAAAAAAAAAATTATTTTACATAATAAATAAATTTATGACTAATTTTTAATATATTTATTGTTTCAATGTTGTAGATCATATAAAAAAAATATTTCTGTAATACGAATAAATATATTATATTTCTGTAGTGACAACAAACAAATCATTTTCTAGTACTGTCAGCTTTTATTATAATTTAAACACTCGTAACAGATGTAGCGTTTCTTAATGAGGTTAATTTTTATAAAATTTTACGAAATATTTTTTTTTTTTGGTAACAATCGTTCGATTGATACCGATTCAAATTTAAGCGTTCCTTTTATTTCCATTTTCTGTTTTTGTCCTATGTTTAAAATAATTATTGAATCTTATATTCATTTAAGGCAGGGATACAATTATTTTTTAAAAGAAACAAGTTGGAACCCGTCGAAATTCGACGAACTAAAATGTTAGAAAGGAACTGTCAGATCAAATTTATAATAAATCTACAAAAATAATTACAATAAAAAATTCATCTTACATTAGTTGTCTAATTCTAAAAACAAATAATATTTTAAACCTAAAATTGCCAAAATATTATTTCCACAAACTTCAACTGCTGAAATTATTGAAAAATTAAACTATATTAGAATACGTAATCAAGATGAGTAATTATAATGAAGTTATCGTTTGAGGCTCTTATGTATGTTTATTACAGAATGAAAATTCAGTAAAAAGGATTTCGCTTTGTCACATCATAAAACATTACCCCATAAAATCTAAATTGTGCGTTATTTTCAAATTCTCATAATTTACATACGCACCATTCAAATTCACAATTTGAAAGTATTTTAACGCGCAATAGATTATTAATGAATGTATTTCCAAACTTAAAGTCGCGTTTGTCCGATACAACTTTTCATGTGAACATTCGCACAAACTTTAAGTTCTAATCTCAATACTCGCGGAAAAAAAAATCAGAAATTTGCCTTTAGTTGTCATAGTTTATCAAATATATATATATATATATATATATATCGTTTTGTTTTAAATATGACATCATTTTTACTCACTGAATCCTTTTGCATAGCGTCTCAAACTCGATATCAGTGTAATGTAAAATTATTGAAATGTAACTTATTTTTGAAGAAGAATGCGTGTTTTGTTTAATGTCTGACGTCATTTTCTGATCAAAAATTATAATAAATAAGTTACTTTTATTTGTAATGTGAAAATGGCATCAATAAAAATATAATCAATAAAAATAATAGACCATGACTATTTTCCCTTTACTTTCAATATAAGTGTAGTACTTCAGTTGCCACGATTACAAAATTTATATCTCAAAAATAAATTGAAATGCAGCTTTTAAACAAATTGCATTTAAAAGCACATTTTTTTCCCTGTACGAACGTGTAAAAATTGAGAATGTCCAATGTGTAGAAGTTTAAAAAAATCAGTAGCGAAAATTGCAAAACCGAAATTTCATTTCAAATTTCAAAGCGTTGCCATTCGCAGAATGACGTATGCGTTACGCACAGATATGTTTGTCCTTTATAATATAGATAGCCGAGTTCTTGAATCTCAGATATTCGATACGATAAGGCAATGATTAGTATAAAATTTTACTGGTGTCCACCACATTTGGCCACCCCTGATTTTAAGCAAATGACACGATTTCCAATGGAAATCACGATACGCTTTTATCCTTCCACAATATTTTAATAGAAAAAATTGTGTTATTAACCCTTTGCACTCGAAAGGTGACTCTCACTCACCACTAGTGTTGCGAAGTTTTCCGTGTAAATCTGGGTTCCAAATGCTCTGGACCACTTATTTTTTACAGTTTATTTCTTGCTCTTTAATAGCAGATAATTGTGCTATTAGATAAGGGGAACAAAATTCTTTTAATATACTGGTATCCAGATCATTTGGAGATACGAATTACGCAAGACACCTGGCAACACTAGTAGTGCGTGAGAGTCACCACGAATATATAAACCACGAATTATTTGTTTGCTTGTCTAACTCGGCGAAGCAAATCCATCCAGGCGAGAATCATCAATTTCTGTAATATAAATCGCTATTATTTGCATACCCCCTCTCTTTTATAAAGACTCTAAATTTTTGTAAAACATTGCGTTTTTATCACTGTAGGATTTCAATTGCATTATTCTCAAAAGTGAAGCATTTTCACCTGTGAAGAATTTCAAAGCAGCTGGGCTGTGAAAATGACGCACTTCTACAAAACATAATTCAGGTTTAAGAATTAAAATACACGTTTTTTTTAATAAAATGGTGTCATTTGCATCCGCTAAAGCAATCCACTTTTACAATACAGTCTTAAACTTAGTCTATAGAAAGGTATGCATATGACGTCATTATCACGAAATAACAGACAATATTCTTGACATAGCCCATGTTTTAATTTCAATATTTTTTAGGTTTTATGAGAAAATGGCAACAAAAAAGATACAGTATCTCCTATTTTCGACTATTTTCCGTTTACTTTCAATAGAAATGGGGTACTTTTGTTGCCACAATAAGAAAAATGGTATTAAAAACTACAAAAAAATTAATATCTCAAACATAAATTGAGATACAGCTTTCAAACAAATTGCATTTAAAAGAAAATTTTTTCCTTATACGACGGTGTAAAAATTTAAAATGTGCGATGTTTAGAAGTTTAAAAACTTACAATAGAGAAAATTGCAAAACCAATATTTTATTTCAAATTTCACAGTGTTGCCATTCGTAAAATGATGTATGCGTTACGCACAGATATGTTTGTCCTTTATAATATAGATAGTGGAACAAATAGAATTTAAAAATAAAATTATGTATATAAAACTTGTGCGGCTATTTGCCGAATACGACCGTAAAGGATTAAATTAAAAAAATTGTAATTCGTTTATTTAGTAACAGAATTGCAATTTTTTTTATCTGTGATTAATTAAGACCAGGGGTGTCAAACTGTGGCCCGCCGGATACCACTAAAATTTTACAGTTATCTTTGCCTTATGTAATCGTCGAATTGCTGCGATTCAGCTTGTCGACTATTTCTTTTAAATTTTAGTGGTATCCGGCGGGCCACAGTTTGACACCCCTGATTAAGACGAAAGCATCCACCCGCATATTGCGTTAGAACTGTACAATTCCATTTTTAAATTTTCAAAAAATATATAATTTAATTTAATATATAATATCAATATATATATATATAATATATATATTATATATAATATTTTAAATGCAAACATCTTTTAATAGAAAATTTTTGTTGCATGAAATTTATAATACATTAAACTTAGAACATTTTGATGACAACTTTCAAGGCACAATACGCAATGCACATTTGACTGTTCCCAGAAAGGATCTGGATCGTTAAGCATAGTATATAAATGTATAAGTACATAAGCATAGAAAAGTTTCCATAGTGAAAACAGAAGACCCTTGTGGTTTTTTTATTATTATTATCGTTTTTTCTTATTATAATACCTTATTCAATATTATATAAAACTTTGACCAAATGCGATTATTAAACAGATTATTATTTGGTAAAACGACGAAATTTTTAACATTTTTATATTTGCTTGCTGATTTTTCTATATCTGCCATTTTCACAAAGCAAAAGCCTATCTGATTAAGACAACATGTTTATGGAGTTATAAGAATTTATAAGATATACAAATAAAAATGATGCAACAATTTGCTCATATTAAATATATATATATTTACAAGGTAATAAAGTTGTTTCTTTTGAAAAAAAAATTCTTTACCAATGTTTGTTTACTTAATATTTTTCTACAAACATGGATTTCTAAAACCAGGAAAGCAAATCTGGTACCTCAATTTGCTCTTTTTAACAAATTCCAACAATGTTGAAAATTTTTTATGAATTCGGTTTGTCTGTCCTTCTGTCCGCGCTCTAGCTCTCGTAAAAATACTCCGATTGTTCTGAAATTTTTGGATGTTATTGACCTCTACCACAGTACGATCCCTATTTCAAATGAAGCTTGTAGCATGTTTAGTTCATTTACAGGAACAATCAAAAGTAATCCGTTTCATAACGACTAATGGTAAAAAATCTTTTCAAATGATTTTTAGTACTCTTTCAAACGTAATAAATTTGATATATGCATTTATGAAGTTCACTGAAATATGCATTCAATAGAATATGCGGCGCAAAGAATCGTTATTATTCATTTATAGGTCCACACAAAAGAGTTCCATAACATAATGGTATAGGGGGGGGGGATTGTTTGCGGCGTATTTCAATTATGTTAAACTATTTTATGTATAAAGAAATTGATATACGTCGCTGATGTTTACTATAAATTATTTCATGTATAATATGAATTCCATAGCATTTGCGCAAACACACGCAAAAGTTTTCAGATACTATATTGCATCTGCATTATTGTACATTAGAAATGATTCCTGAAAATTCATTTTTAACTGTGATATGCGCTTTTAAGTTTCACTATATTTATGCATACTATATAGTGTGTATAAATGCTATAAATCATATACAGGGCTATAGAAAAGAATTCGTAAGGTTTGCTGAGTATGAGCTTAAATTGCTTAAAGGTGGCTTTTAAATGAGTTATGCATTTGTACGCTGAACTGCATTTAGTTTCATAAGAAATATGTGTAGAATATATATAAAATCATATACAGGGCCACGCAAAGAATTGGATACATGGCCGTCTATGAATGATAATTTCTGGAAATGTGATTTCAATAGTGTTTTAGTTTGGATAAAGTTTTAGCAAAATAGTGGCGTGTTTTAAAGGCTCTATGTAAACTACAGGGCTGTACAAAAGTATTCAAGTATGTTTCCATGAATTAGAATAAATTGCTGAAAGAAAAATTTCAACCTGTTATGCATTTTCTTGCTAAACTAATTTTTCCATTATACAGTATATATATATCAAACTACAGATCAAATACAGGGCAGTTTAAAAGAATTGGAATGCATATTTGGCTATGGACGGTAACTGCTGAAATCAGTGTTTCAAACGTTTTATGCGTTTTCTAAAATGTTTAGTTAGTTATCTTACTTACCTTATTTTCCTAAAAAAGGAAGTTTTGTCAGGAATGGTTGGAAAGCGTTTTATAATCTATACTTAAAGAATGATTCTTCTGTCTTGTTTTTTACAAAAAATAAAATGCTTTATATGTTGAATATATTTATTTTTTTTTTTAAGGTTATAGATTATACAATACCTGTCTTCGATATCAATAAATATATTTTAGTTCTGTTGTGAAAAATTATTTACAAACATTTGCTCACTTAAATGGAAAATGTGGGAATATTTTCTTTCCCAAATAAAGTTTTGTAAATACATTAAAATAATTCTTGTACATTTATTCGCAGAAATTTAAAAAAAATGTTTTCTTTCACATAATAAATAAAATTATGTCTATGCTTAACCCATTAACCGCCGAAACTATAACATGGGAATCTTCAACTTTTTTGCAGAAAAACATTGGCCATCTCAAATTTTGAATGAAAATCTTCCTTTTATTTAATGACCAATGTTTTTCTTGTTAAATAAGGCATTTTTTAAAATTTATGAACAGTGGTAGCATCATAGTAAATTTAAGCAAGGCAGTTATTTTTACTGTTGCGTGAACGGAACACCAGTGATTAATGGGTTAATATATTTATTTTTTTAATGTTGTAGATTATATAAAACTATATTTCTGTAATATGAATAAATATACTACATTTCTGTAGTGTAAACAAATAAATCATTTTCTAGTACTGTTAGCTTTTATTATAATTTTAACACTCATTATTTATTATAAATGTAGAATTTCTTCATAAGATTAATTTTTATGAAATTTTACGATTTTTTTTTCTTTTTGTAAGAAGCATTTGATTGATACCAATTCAAATTTCAGCATTCATTCTACTTCTATTTTCTGTTTTTTGTCATATTTTAAAAATAAATATTGAATCTGATATTAATTTAAGGTAGGGGTGGCCAACGGTGGCACGCAGAATACCACTATTTTTTTTTTTTTTAAGAGATAGCCGACATCTTGAATCGCAGAGATTCGATGATAAGATAATTACTATAAAACAATGATTACTATAAAATTTTAGTGGTGTTCAGCGTGCCACAGTTGGCCAATCCTGATGTAAAAAAATAGCACGATTAAGAATGGAAATCTCGATACGCTTTTATGCTTTCACAATACTTTAGTTGAAAAAATTTGTCTTATTAACACTTTTCACTCGAGAGGTGATTCTCACTCACCACTAGTGTTGCGAAGTGTTTCGTGTAAATATGGTCTCTAAATGCTCTGGCCACCACTTATTTTTTACAGTTTATTTTGCCAACTTTAATCGCAGGTAATTGTGCAATTAGATATGAGAAACAAAATTCCTTTAAAATGTCTGTTCCAGATCATTTGGAGCTACTAATGACGCGGAACACGTGACAACACTCTTGGTAAATGAGAGTCATCTGTCGAGTGCAAAGGGTTAACCATTGGAAATTTTAATAACTCAAACTTTTCTGTTCAGATTCAGCAGTAGGAAAGGAAATAGAAGTTGAAAGCTATGCAGAAGTAAGTTATTATGCTCCACCAATTTTGAAATCAATATTCAAATGATTTCGACGGGGGCGTTAAAAATCGCGGAAATCTAATCCCTGTTCGTAGAGCATAACTGCCAACTTCTACGGATTTTTGCTACCACTAAAATTCAATAGAAAATTTTGCCTAATTCAATCGCCGAATTGCAGTGAGGGTTGATGATTTAAAAAGGCAGAGATTTCTGTTAAATTTTAGTGGTAGCAAAAATCCGTACAAGTTGGCAGCTACGCTAGAGTGACATTCAAAACACATTGAAATTTAAAATTCCTAAAATATTTGGTGATATTTGTTCCATTAGATAAACTCGCCTGGTATGAAAATAATTAAATTAATCGTCAAATATCAATGTAGTAATTGACAAACGAAAGAAAAATTTGTAAAACGTGCTCGGCCGTATTAATTCCTCATCATCTGATCCAGATCTGATTACCACTGTAGTACATGGGCATACTGTCCTTGGTCAAAGACTGCCAAATTTTACTTCTTTTTTTATTAAGAAATTCCCAATTGTATTTTTTGTTTCATTCAATGACAGATATTTTGTGATTAGGGAAGGTGCCCTAAAACAGGGGTGTCAAACTGTGGCCCGCCGGATACCACTAAAATTTTAAAGAAATAGTCGACAAGTTGAATCGCAGCAATTCGACGATTATATAAGGCAAAGATAACTGCAAAAGTTTAGTGGTATTCGGCGGGCCACAGTTTGACACCTCTGCCCTAAAATGATCCACTTAAAGGGAAAACTTGTGTAAAATAATATAACTGTTTAAATAAGACTTTGATCCTATCCTAATATGCTTTACACTATATTTTGCATGAGAAACATACTTTAACAGTATTTAAAACCCAAATTGAGTAATGAAAAAAATAGATTTTTGAAAACGTGTCCAAAGGATCATTTTACCCTCATCCAAGGGCAAAATGACCCTTTATTTAAAAATAATTGTAAATTGTTTTTATCGGCAAAATAAATGATATAAAAGTAACTATGACAATAAATAATGAAATAAAATAAGTTTTACAATCAAACGGTTACATAATTTATTTTATGTAAATTAAAAAAAAAATGTCACAAATAGTTTTGAAAAACTCTAAAATGGAATATTTGAAAATTATGATCCAAAAGTAATAACCCATAATAGGCGCAAAAATAAGTTAAATAATGCCTATTTCCACCCCATCCGAAAACTCGGAATATTTAAGCACATATCGCTAAGACACACATAATTGTCAGTATCATCTATCCCTGTGCATGCATTTTGCGCCTCCTTACGCCACTTGTGACACTGGATCGAACCCCCACTTGCTACAGAGGAAGCAAATAGTTAATCACAATAAATACACTTGTGTTCATCTTCCGAATCTGTTTCACTATATTCCAAATATTGGTTTTTTGACACCCTTTTCTTCTTTATGGGAATCAGTGTTTCCAGTGGGCTACTTATTTAAAATTCAGATTTCGTGATTAGCATAATTTTTTTGAAATCGTAAAATTCGCCTTATTTAATGACATAACAACTAAGGCGAAAACAAGAGGGATTTTACCATTTCAGAAAAGTGCTGCCAATTAAGAAATCTGAATTTATAAAAAGTAGCCCACTCCCAACACTGATAGGAATACGTCTTTGCTTTGACTTCATGCTCTATTCTTTGCTTATTCTGGTTATTTCATTTTTAGATTTAGCATATTTAAATTGCATTTTCTTAGCTGCAGCCTCTTTTATCTAAACTTTCTGCTCTCTACTTCTTTCGTTTCCTAAACTTTTGTTTCCAAGCACAGTTGATTCTTATAAGGACTGCTCGCTAAAATGACACTTTCCACCGATTTACTTTTTCTCGAAGTGCTTGCATCCATTTTCTTTGGAGATGGTAGGAGAACTCGTCGACTTAAAAAGAAAGGTTTGGGGCAGTCACACATTTTGATCACCTGACGTCTAGAAACCGATACCGGATTTTCTTAGTAAAACGATCAACATAATGGATAATTTCACCCGGCAACATGACCGTCCATTTTAGGTCATATTACTAGATGACGCCGAGAAATATAACAAACTTAGCATGTGCAATTCAGATCTAAAAACATACTCTATCAAGTAAACAAATTCATATTTCTGTACGTGAAAGAGTGTATATGTAAATAAATATGACAGTTAGTGCTTATCTTATAACAATTGTTATTAACCCTTTCCGGCGCACTGTGCCCGGGTCGGAATACCTAATTTTAATTCCAAACTTTCGAACGACAGCAAGAATATTTTAGTAAAATTTTGCTTTTACAATGAATAGTTAAAGTAACATGTTTTTAACTTCTGAAAAAGTCGTTTTAAAATCCCGGTGTCAGTCGGTCATTTCATCATTTTACAACAAAAATTGTCCGTGCCGGAAAGGGTTAAACCCACTTATTCAAAGAATTCTATTCAGACGCGTAATATTGCGATCGTTTAAATATCACCATAGCTTTTTCTTCACTTGGCATAACTAGTTAATGTATTACCAATAGATAGCGCGACTTGTCTGGAAGAAAACCTATGTGTATCGTTTTGCCCGCTAGGATCATTTTAGGCCACCTTCCCCTACTTAGAGTAAAAGTTCTTCTTTTGAATATTCTAATATAAATTCGGAATTTCTGAATGAAAAAGTGCCAAAACAGAAGTTTGAAACAAAATGCACTGTCAGCCCCGTGATCCTAAGAATATAATCAGTCAGTCCCTGGTCACAGAGTTGACAAGAAAGCCTCCTTTATATGTAACATTCCTACCACCATAGTTTATTAATCTTTCTTCCTAAGATAAAATGTAAAAGTTGGCATCTATGTAAGAGTCAGTAATTCTGTTCCTGTAATTTTGAAATCTCACTAGAATAATCAAACAAGTTCAGTTGAAAACAAAGAAACACAATATTAAAAGTAGTGTGAGAGTAGAGAATAACGGCATAAATGTCTTCAGAAATTTTGGTATAATACAGCCTTTTCCATTCTCGCATTGGGAAAGAAGTATCTGAAAATTAAATAACGTTCGAAATTCAACGGCAAGTTGAGGACCATCTTTAGAATTTCCAAGAAACACATCTACACTATTTAAGATCAAACATTTTTGCCTAATAAATACTCTAATAATTAAACGATTTTGCCTAATAATTAAAATGCCTCCCGCGATTAATCTCAGAATTTATATTATTTTTCTTCGAAACAATAAGGCTAAACATTGCATTAAAAATTCCAGTTAGGACTTTACGCACCTAGGCTACGTTAGTTCATCAATAGTTATTAATATATAATCATGTTTTTTTTTTCGATTGAGAAAGATCGTTGCTTACATAGGCAAAACTTTAAGAAAAGTTGCCTCCTGTACTGGCTGCCACAGGCTTCTATTTTTTAACTCTATCTCGCACCACTTTTTCAAAACAGAAATCTTTTACATAAGCTTTGACAGCACTAGCAATAGAAATATAGTACAAAATGTATTTTTTCCAAATAGTGGTGCGAACAGAAATTAAAAATAGTCGCCTGTGGCAGCCCTGCCTATATTAACTCGAGCATCGAAAAAAGATCTATCTGAGTCCCGTACAGTGTTGCCAGATAGGGGACTTTTAAATTCAGATTATTTGACTGTCACAACTTTTTTAAAATTGTATAATTCGCCTTATTTTTCAGCATTTTTAGTCTATTTCTAAAAAGGCCGAATATTTCCATTTCAAAAAGCGGTGACAATCAACAATCTGGGCACAAAAGAGTCCCTAAACTAGCAACACTGATCCCGTATTCGAAAAACTTAGTTTTGAGAGCTAAAAACAAATCATCACTTACAAGGCTGCGATAAATCGAAAACAGCATTATGAAATCTGCATTACTTACCATTTCAAATACGAGAAACAAGTAAATCTCGACTTGGAAAAATTCATTTTAACCCTTAACACTAGAACATCCGGAAATTTTACCCAATCTTAATAAAAACATTTTAACATCAGAATTTTTATTTAAAAGAATTTCACTTATTTATTACACCGAGTTTTCTCTAGTTACAATTTAATTAATTTTAAGAAAATAATTGTGGTTCGAATCGACATTTTTTCGTTTGATCGATGTCGAATTGACACTAGCTAGACGTTCTAGTGTAAACGGTCAAAGTACTCCTCCTAGGCACAGGCATTTATTACACGAATTTATTCGATTGGACCACTTTTTTTAAAGAAACATTTTTATTTTTACTTTCGCAAGATGTGCAAGAGAAATTTTCTAAAAAATGTACTTTTAAAATATAGTGGTGCAAATAGAATATTAAATTAAAATCTTATATATAAGGCTTGGGCGGGTATTTTCCGACACTCGACATTAAAGGGTTAATGTATTTAAACACTTTTTATGTTAATTTACTTTACTGCATAAAAAGAAGATTTTATTCTATATTGCAACTTAAAAATAATGAGAATTTTTTTCATTGCTTTGAAAAAGTCTGATAGGACAGCATTAATATCTAAATCAAGAGGATAATAAAATCTTCCTCTACGTAATTTCTCCTCTATTGTTAATTTTACTATTGCTGATATAGCTTTTATATTTAATGGTTAATGATATTTCTCAAATGTTTTTTTTTTCTCACCAGCAAAGAAATTACCATATATACTCATGTATCAATCGAACCTTACACTTGAGAAAAAAAATACTTTGAACATGAGTATTTTCGACTAGTTATCTCCACCCTATTCAATTTCAGCAAATTCTGCAGTCCGATAAAACAAAGACAACTTTTTTCAAATACTTGTACTCAGTCTATTATTCCTCTCGAATTTGGGGTTGACTTATACGTTAGTATATACGGTAGAAATATTTTTCTAATAGCATAATACATTTCTAATACATGGTAAGTATATTTTACTGTATTGAATATCGCATGAAAAAAGTATTTTTAGATTCATATGTTGAGTTCATTATTTTCATTATATAATAAAATGGAGTTTTTTATATTTTCTGTAATAGTTGTTTCCCTGTTCCTATTGCATTCCATTTCTCTCTTTAAAATTACCAAATAAAATTCTGGAGAATAAGTGAAATGAAAAAAAAATTGAGTTACTATAAATACCTAATGATAGATAAGTCATTCTATTTATCTTGTTACGCTGTTTATTATAACTTAACTTGGTTTCTGAATAAAAAAGATTGAATTTTTTAATTAATTTTATACTAACATTCTAATATAAGAAAAATAACAAATCTATTTACACAGTTATGCTTCTGATCCCAAAATAAAATTTTAATATTTTTAGAAGCATAATATAAATGGAAGAATTAATCTTAAAGCATCTTCCGTTAGTCTGGCGCGTGTGATAAGTCGCCAGATATATTTTATTGTTTGATCTGTATAAGAGGTACGACAAAGGAGATCAATAACAACAAAGGAGGATATGTCATTCACGTTCGTTAAAATATTCCAATATTCCAATCTGTTAAAATAAAAGAGTGTTTTAGTTATCACTTAAATATTGAAAAATGAATTTAATTATTATCTCATCAGAAAAAGGTTCTGTAACTTTAGTAATAATATATGATTTTATTTAATGTGCACCCAAATTTAATATTTGAAATTCATTTTACTAGAATTTCACATGAACTGTATTTTAAGAATAACGAACTTAATCAGTGAGCTCTAGAAATCCGTTGTAAAGAGATTTTAAAGTATTAACATATTTATGACAATTTATATTCCTTTTCGTCATGTTGACTGGTAGACACACCATTATTTCCTTGTGTAGCTTCTATAACTTAGATAAAATGAGATTCGAAACAAAAAATGTTTCAGCACATGAGTTGAAAAATGCCTCTTAGTCTCGCATTGTAGACTCTACAGGTTTTGTACGGTTACTTATTTTTCACTCGCAGTGTTTCTTAACCCCTTGGGGACGAGCGACCGGTATTCGTGCCGCATAAGATGTTCAGAATCGGGCATTATTCTCACCAGTAAAATTTTTTTTCTAAAATTTGCCTTATTTAATCCGAGCGTTTTCCCGATTCAATTAGACAAAAATTTCTGTTTTAAAAAACCGTTGACTGGAGATTAAAAATTATGTAAAAGACACTCGTCCCGAAGGGATTAAAAGAAAATTTTAACTTAATGAATTGTAAGATTCAGCGATTAAAAAAGTTGCATTCCTGACTATGGTCGTCAACAGTGTTGGCAGTGGACTACTTTTTTAAATTCAGATTTTTTGATTGGCACCATTTTTCTGAATGGTAAAATTCCCCTTGTTTTCACCTTAAGTAAAATTTCTTGAACCCCTTGAGGGGAAGGCAATTACGTTTGAGTAATGCTGAATTCCCAGCGGAAAATTAGAAAAAATTTATTTCAAAATAAGGAAAAGCAATTTTATGACTATTTTCCTCCAAAGTTAGAAAAGTAAAATTTTATAAAATTTTTCTGGTGCAAATCTTCATTAATCTTAGGTGGGATAAAATATATCTCACCGCCCCTCAAGGGGTTAAATAATTCGAATTTTATTATTTCAAAAAAGTGACGATAAACAAGAAATCTGAGTTTAAAAAAAATAGCCCACTGGCAACACTGGTCGTCAGTTTAGCTTTATTTTTTACTCAGAAATTCCGAATTAATAACGGAAATTTCGAAAGGCAAATTTTCATGATCGTCAAGAGTTACAATTTGCATTCGAAATTGTACTCTTTTCTTAGAATAACATCCTAGTAAATATTTATTATGATTATGTTAAACAATTTTAAATTATGATTAAAAATAAAAATAAAATGAATATAGAAATTTGAATTGCTTTTAAAGTAAAAAAAAAAAAAAAAAAAAAAAAAAAAGATGTAAGGCAACAATTAAAAATTTAAATATTTGTAAAAGTCTATTTCTATGTTTAAAAGTAAATACAGTATAAAGTAATACAAATATCATGACGCTCAAAATGATATACTTTGGTGAAACATCTACATTTTTAAAAAATTGAAACACTTCGAGCCGAATATTAGTTATTTTAAATTGCAGGCATGATTTAAATTTTAGGGATGCAGTCAACAGAAATTTTTTCTGTCTATTTAATCTTCCAGCGGACGCCCTTTAATTTTTTGCAGGAGTACCATAGTTATCAATATCTCTTAACAATTCTGAGTCTGATTCAAGACAAACATATTTTTAATTGAAAATGTTATTTTATCAAAAATTTCAGAATGAAATCTAGCAAGTACCTTAGTTGGCGTAATTGCTGAACTCTTTTATTTATGTAAATTTTAGTGCAAACAGCACATATTTTGCATTGTGTTATCTTTTGCACTACCTGTATGCAGGTGACAAATATATAGATTTTAAGAATTCATGATTGAAAATAACTTTTAAACAATTCAAATTCAGTAAGTTGCGACACCATTTTCAAGCAAACTGCGATATAAGTTTTCAAACACATTGCATTTGAAAGTTCATTTTTTTCTTTATTCAACGGTGTAAAAATTGAAAATTTAAGGTTTTTAGAAATTTAAATCATTGTAATAAAATAAAATAAAAGTTAAATTAAATTGTCCTCTATTGCCATTTGCAGAATGACGTTAACGTTACGCACAGATACGCTTGTCCTTTATAATATAGATAGTAATATTAGAATTATGATAATATCATTACAGTGGTGGACATAATTATAAGACACCTACCTAATTTGACATACAGTGAAAGAAAAGATTCAGAGCTTAAAAATGCTTTACCAAATACGACAAAAACATAGTTTTATTCTGTTATCACACGTAATTGTTTTACAAAAATGATATTTTTATAGAGTTTAATTAAAAAAAAATTAAAAATACCATGGACAAAATTATAAGACACCCTAACATTTTAATTAAAACACCTGCTTTTTTTTCGAAAATAATGTGCAATATGCAAATTTTCTGCACGGTATTATGACGTCAGCAGTTAACTAAAGCAGACGATAACCGACTTCACGCATTTATTTACATGCAGGCCACGAGGTACAGAAAAAAAAGAAAGTGAAATTCGCGAAATATGGATATTAAATCGAACTGTTTCTTCAGTTAATAATATTTCAAAAGTTATTAAACGCTCTAGATGTGCAATTTCAAATGTTTTGAAAAAAGGAATTAATGGATCGGTGATTAAAAGATCTGGACGTACTCCTTGCTTGTCCTACAGAAACAGACGCCATGTGCTTTCGTTCGCTACACAGAATAAAATGACCACTACAGGAATGAATTAAAAATGCTTTGAAACTGAATTGTTCAAGGAGAACTATTCGCAGGGTATTGCATAATGCTTCCTATGTGAAAAAAAATGAAGAAAAAAAAACAACGCTTCTAAGGCGGCACAAAATGGACTGTTTAAACTTAGCTAAACAAAGTATGGCCTAGACCTCCAAATGGTACTCTGTGTTATTTTCTGATGAAAAAAAGTTTAACCTGGATGGTCCTGACGTGTTTCACTATTATTGGCATGATTTGCGGAAGCCTCCTGATGTACAAATGAGCCGCCAAATGGGTGGAGGCTCAGTAATGGTTTGGGCTGGCTTTTCGACTCAAGGGAAAACCGATATCGTTTTTGTACATTCAAGAATTAATTCCGAAAAGTATAAACATCTTCTTAAAGATCAACTAGCCATATACAGTGAACTTCTTTGTGGCGAAAACTACACTTTCCAGCACGATAACGCGTCGATTCATACATCACACGTGACACAAAAGTGGCTTTCAGAGCAAAGTATCAATGTTCTTGCGTGGCCTTCTCACTCCCCAGACTTAAATCCCATCAAAGACTTGTGGGGTATCTGAGCTCGTGAGGTTTACCGAAATGGGAGGCGGTTTACTTGTGTCGAAGACCTAAAGAATGCTATAAAATGTGCTTGGAAAGAACTGTCTTGCAATATTTTGTTAGAATTTATAGATTCGATGCCGAATCGCATCTTTCATGTTATAAATAACAATGGTGGCTCCACGAAATATAGAATAACCATGTTAGAGGATTTTCTTTTAAATCATTAATGTCTGCTAATTATGATGACCACTGTATTTGGAAAAAAAGTTGGTGTCTTATAGTTTTGTCCATTATGTTTTTAAGTTTTTTCATTAAATTGTATGAAAATATCATTATTATAAATATACATATATATATGATAGCAAAATAAATTTATGTTTTTGTCGTATTTAATAAAGCATTTTTAAGTTCTGAAGCTTTTCTTTCAGTATATGCCAAATTAGGTAGGTGTCTTATAATTATGTTCACCATTGTATTACGTAGAAGTATTAACAAAACTAAACGTTTTAGAATATGCGAAATTTTATACCAGAAAAATATTCTGTAAATAAACTATATTAAATTTGAAACAAAGACGATAACCTCTACACAACTGTTACGTCCCAAAATGTATTCTCTCTTCTGTCGTTGCCAAAGAATAAGAATGAAAATGAAATAATAAGAATTCGGTTACAGTCATAGATGAGTAATACAATATAGAAATAAATGAATAGCATGAAAGTAACGACCAATATCTCCTACATATATTCTCAAACTTTTCGATGATACAATGAGGACACATATACACGGATAGACAGACATTTTGTAAAAAACTTGATTTTGTGGGATCTCTGTCATCTAAACTGTGTAAATCCACATAAAATCGGAAGTCGGAAAAAAATTCGATAACAGTACTTTCTTCTATTACTGTAGAATAAGGTAAAAATAAATATTGATTATGATATCGTTTTAAACCAATGGATCAATTTCGACAGCAAATCGTAAATCTTTCAAAGGCAAAAAAAAAAAATCTTTTTTTCAAAGTTGCTAGTATTTATTTGAAATTTCTGACTATAAAAAAAGACTAAACTAGCTACCATAATCAGGGAATTGATCTTTCTGAGTTTTATTCCTCACCACATTTATACGAGAATTTTTGTCATAAATATAGGGAGTGTTAATATTCGTAACAGAAATTTTCTGTTACCCCAATAGTTTCTCTAGAAAAATTAGTCTGTTCCCTTGTCATAGAGTTAGCAATGTATCCGCCTTTATCATTAAATAATCCTATCACCTTATCGGAATTTTTGTGTAATATTTCACGTATTATTTAACACTAGAAACCCCGCGAGCAGTCATTTTGACTGCTATCCAATGAATACATCTCGGTTCGATTTAGAATTTTTTTTTTTATAAAACTAGTTTAAAGGATTCAAAGAAAAGAACTAATTAAATGGATAAGTTAATAATTTAAAATAAAAGTTCTGGTGTGAAATATTTTTCTAAAATTTGAGTAAAATTCTCGGTCTTTCTAGTTTTAAGGATAAGTCACCGCCCCCTGAATACTAGGCCTGAGCGCTGGACCAAAAATGGCGGCTGCCGAAGGCGGATTTATTTCAGCGTGTGTACGGTCCCTTAAATATTCCTACCAATAATTTTTTGAAGTTTTTTCCGCTTCATTTTTCTGAGAATAAACAAGGTAGAGAAATCTTTTATAAAATACTGGTGTCAACATTTAAGGGACCGTACCTACCATAAAAATAATCCGCCTTCGGCAGCCGCCATTTTTGTCATTTTTGTGTGAGCGCTCAGGCCTAGTATTCAGGGGGCTATGGATAAGTATTCCGTGATGAAATTGAACAATGACAGAAGAAGAATTCTGGTAGGTATTTGGAATAAAAGAATAGAAGTCAACACTGTGTCCGTACCTTGCCACTCGGTGAATGAGATTCTAAACCAGAGTTCATATAAATTTTTCTTGGTATTTGCGGTAAGTCGACGAACTGCTCAACTACCGTCTTACTTGAGCTTACTTAACCACAATCATTGTGTTTAGTGCTGTACCTTTAAGTATTTATTTTTTCTGGTATCAGAAGATTACAATTATCGTTTTTTTTCTATTTTTACAATAATAAATTTATGCAGGACAGGGTTTGTAGTAGTGCTTATTTTTCGCAGCCAATGTTTCCTACAAAAAAACCAGCGCTCCCTGAAAAACAGGGCTGTACGCTGACACAAAAATGACAACAGTAGTAGGCGGATTTTTTTTTCAGAACTTGCACAGTTCCATGCATTTAGACCCCAGTCTTTCCGAAAGTTTTCTTTGACTTTTGTAATCTCAGAAAATTAAAGAGGAATGTTATGTTATTATAATGTTATTATAATGTTATGTTATTATAATGTTTTAAGAACGTGCGGGATCTTTTGCAACTATTATCTAATGAGTTGTGGTGCTGATAGTGACACTAAATAGTAACTAGTTCGTACGAATAAGTGACTGTTTCTTGAACTTGATGCATCATAGTAGTAATATATAGAGGGTTCACCGACGACAATAATGGGTACTGAGGACCGATTTAAATTTTCTGACAATGCACTTCGCATCCTGAATGGAGAGGAGAAATCAGATTTGGCTGCTGCCTGGATGGAATTTCCCGGAGTAGCGGATGAAGTATAATGATTGATTGTACAGCAATTCCTGCAAGATTGTGATAACTTCATAATGAGACTTTTAAGTAAAGATGACTACCTGACGAATCCTCAACACAAGACTAGCGTGAGTAATCTTCTCAATAATCTTATGTTTTTGTTCAATGAGCCATTTGACCCCCTAAAATTAAGTCAACTAAGGGAGTTTAAAACTTTTATCTATGATCATGACTATGATCTAATTGACATCTTAACAAAACTCAAGGCAATTGCGGTGAACTCAGATGATGGCTTCACCCCTGCTAATACACTAAAACGTAGGAGAAATGATCTTACATCTGCTATTCCCTTACAGAATAAATATGCCAATATATCAGAAAAATATCTAGATGAAAATAACATGGATTCTTCTGAGCCCCCTGAGGCGAGTCAGCCGGTAGCTCCACTACTGAAGTAGTCCCTAAAAAACTAAAAATTCACCCCTTCTATATTGAGTTCCAAGGCAAGTGGACGGAACTTGCAAGTGAGATTAAAAAACTTAACGACAGCAATCCCCTGATAAAACTAGACGAAGAATTACTCAAAATCCACTGTAAAACTGACGCAGATTTCCGTAAAACACAAGACTATCTGGATTCTAAAACAATTCCTTATACAACCCTGAGCCCCGCGGAACAGCGCCCCAGGAAAGTCGTCATTAGAAAATTCCCCCATATACCGACCCCTAGGTCATAATTGAAGCTCTAAAAGAACATAATTTCGTGGCCAATAGAGCCTCGATGATAAAAAGTAGAAAGACCGGTCGACCAATGCCCCTCTACGTCGTCAATGTTCTCCCACGTGAAAAACTTTATTCACGAACATCCCCAAATTGATGTTATTTTCTTACAAGAGACTTTCAACCCCCCTTTCAACATTAACATCCCTGGGTACAGGCTATTCCATACACCTCGTGCGGATGGTACGCACAGAGGAGGTACCGCTATTTACATCAAAAACCATCTTCCACACTACCAATCGCACAACCACACCTTTAATGACCCTGAGTATACCAGTATTAATCTTCAACTTCCTCATATAAATATTAAATTAGCTTTTATTTATGCTCCACCCACTGGTAACTTACCTGTTAATAGTCTTACACAGCTTTTTTCTCAACATCACCACTGCTTTTTCGTAGGCGATTACAATGCCAAAAGCAGACGCTGGAATTGCCATGACAATTCTCGGCGGAGTACCTCTCTTCACAACTTAGTCCAAAACTTAAAATTAAATCTTCATGCACCACCCAGACCAACACACATTACCAAAGTGCCTGGTGCCCGGGACTCTATCATTGATCTTGCTCTTTCCAAAAATCTTCCTTACCCTATCTACTCTACAGTTATTAATGATCTCTCCTCTGATCACCTGCCAGTCTGCTTTAAAATAGATATTATTAATCCT
The DNA here is from genome assembly GCA_963932465.1 of Maratus speciosus. NCBI lineage: Eukaryota > Metazoa > Arthropoda > Arachnida > Araneae > Salticidae > Maratus > Maratus speciosus. Next base: position 192,865,800 of record OZ010794.1, read on the forward strand.
CTCTCTCCCCCCCCCTTCCGTGGCTATTGACTGGAATAAATTTACTAATTACCGTAATTCTCAGGACATCACCTTCCCTGATATTAACAATACCGACCACATTGATGCGGCTGTTGAACATCTCAACTCTCACATCACTAATGCTCAAAATTTTTCTACATTTAATACCTTCAAAAATAATTTTGCCTTCGTCCCACCCCGTTATATTTACAACCTTATCAAACAGCGTAATCGGCTCCGGCGACAATTTCAAAATTCAAGAGACCCCTCCATTAAACCCCTTCTCAATAGGTTAAACAATAAAATTAAAAACAGTCTTTACAAAGAAAAACAGAAAAATTGGAACAACTTTCTCAAAACATTACCGTGCGAGGACAACTCTCTTTGGATTCTTAAACGCAAACTGAATAAACATTACACTCCCATTCCCCCCCACACATCTAATAATGTTACTGCTTATACTGACCAAGAAAAAGCTAACATGCTTGCTAATTCTTATGCCACCCAATTTTCCCCTAATCCTACCCTTGCAAACCAAGTTCACCTTGATCATGTTAACGAGACAGTTCGGAACTTTTTGGCTACCGCCCCCTCAAGATCCCCCCCTAAAATTCAACCTATTGTTATCCACAATATTATCAAAAAACTCAAAAAGCGTAAAACCGCAGGATACGATAAAATTACTAACTCTGCTCTTAGAAACCTTCCTCCTAATTGCATAATCTATATCACTGACCTCACTAATGCTATCTTAAAACATAACTACTTCCCTAAACCTTGGCAACTTTCTATAATCTCTCCTATTCCAAAACCTGGAACTAACCTGTCAGACCCCACTAATTACAGACCTATCTGCTTGCTACCTTCTATCAGTAAAGTTGTGGAACATGCCATTCGTACCCAGTTGCAGGATTTCATTCAACAACACAAAATTCTCATGCCTGAGCAGTTTGGCTTTCGCCCAAAACACTCGACACAACACCAGCTTCTTAGGGTTGTTGAGTTTCTCAGCGAGAAACTCAATGCAAAAATTCCCGCAGCTGCCATCTTTCTTGATGTCGCAAAGGCATTTGACAAGGTCTGGCATATGGGCCTCATTTACAAACTAATTCAGCTTGGTTTTCATACCAGACTTATACATTTAATATATTCGTACCTTTGCGACCGCTCTTTTCAAGTCCGCATAAACAACATTCTTTATATTATTCTCCTTATCCTAGCGGACATCCTCCAGGGGAGCGTGTTGGGCGCATTTTTATTTAACATTTTCTTTAACGATATCCCACGCTCCTTGCGCACTCACCTCGCTCTTTATGCGGACGACACCTGTATTTATGCTTCGGCACACCACCCGTATACTCTATACAGGTACCTACAGACTCATATTGATGACTTCATGAACTGGTGTATGCTTTGGCGCGTTGTCATAAATGAAACTAAAACTACTGCTGTATATTTCTCTCGCAAAATAATTTTCCCTAACAGAATCATTATTAATAACACTGTTATCCCTTGGTCAGACCTAGCTAAGTACCTTGGGGCCATTCTGGACCGCCGCTTAACTTGGAAAAAGCACATTTTCTCCATCAGAAGTAAAGTCGCTGGAGCCTTTAACTCTATAAAACCTCTCCTTAACAGTAAATCCTTGTCTGTCCACAATAAATTAATTCTCTATAATTCATGCATCCTTCCCATCATAACCTATGCCACTCCGGTCTGGGGCTTCACATGTAAGACCACTATGGACACCCTTAGTCGCTTGCACAATTCCAACCTGCGTACTGTCCGTAACGCATCTCGTTATCTTCGCAACTCCACGGTCCGAAGAGACCTAAAAACTACTACCTTACATAAGCGCATAAACGACTTAGCCAAAAAATTTTATGAAAAAATTTTCGACCTCCCTAATGAAATCGTAGCGGCGCTACCGGATAATGACGCTTTTGAACTACACCATCGGAAACGGCCCAGGTTTTCCATAATTATGGACACTCAGTAATATCTGAGTTCACCACACTATATTTTGCCTCTTCTATATTTTTCTTACCTTTTATATATTTTTCTTATCTTAAAAAAGAAAAAAAAACCCTCTATATACTATAGAGACCATAAAAATTGTAAAACTTAAAAAAAAATAATAAATAAATAAATAAATAAAATGTATGGCCCTGATTAGTCCCTTTTTTGGTTGGATGTTGTGGTCTTTGCCACACTAGCTTTTCTTGCCCATGGTTGGTGAGTGTTTCTCTGAACAGTACTAACTTTAACTTTCTAAATTCCTTATAGTAGTTATACAACTACAGTTTGACTTTACTTATTTTAAGATTCTTGTATTTTTTAAGATTTATCGTTAACTTTTTTTCATCTTAAGTTTATACTTTAAAATTCAATTTTATTCCTTTTTTTCTTAAATTTCTTATTTTCTCTTGTTAACTTCTATTACTCTTCTAGTAGCTTTGCTACAGTTTAACTTTTTCCCAATGGCTCATTAAAACATAAGACATTTCAATTTCCTAGTCTGGGTGTTAAGCTGTCACCAGCTAGGAAACCCCTCAATGCTGATTACCTGTTCAGTACCTGTTCAACAGATATTCGGTAAAAAATGTACTTTTAAATCTATATTTTATAAAATGAAATTATGTATATGAAGCTTAGGCAGTTACTTGCTGCCCCGCAGAATGTTAAAACGGTACATTTCGTTTTTTCTTATTCTAATTAGAACTGATGTTATATCTTTCTTTTTCTTTTTGCGTACTGTTTTTTTTCTTGAAATTCTGTTGAAAGAAAATATTTTTGAACTTTCAAAACTTTGTAACAAATGTATATATTCCTATTCAAATGAAAAGTGATAAAATCTGAAAAAAAAACAGGAAGCAGAAACTTTACCAGGATAGATCAGACATGAAACAAAATAATGAGAATCAAAACCATTGAGGACATTCTTCTCTAAAGCATTTGAAGGTTGAATTCTCTTGTTTAATCCACTTAACAAAATGCATTTGAATCAAATTATTTAATCTAAATTAATCTAATTATATCTTTCGGAGAAATACTAAACAATGCTCCTAATGAATAAGTGCACTATTTAGTCAGACTCTGTTCTAAAAATAGACATCGCTAAATAACTCCGAACGAAGTATAATATTCCTTAACCCCTCAACCTACGATTTACGTCTCAACAGCTTCACGGTTTGGCAAATCCATAGCGACCACTAAAATTTAATAGAGACTTTCGCCTTGTATAATCATGTTATTTTGACGACTAAATTAAACTATATTTACTGTAAAATTTTAGTGGTAAGAAGAATTTACATTTGGCTCGATCATCGTACGCGGGCTATGCTTGTCATTGTAGGTTAAGGGGTTAAAAATATATGATTTGCGAATATTATTAAAGAGCATTTATCGTAATATCGTTATGAAATAATTTATACTCACCCAATAAAGTGGTCGTCTAATTGCCTGAATATCCGGAAGAAATTATAAAAAGTTATAAAATAATATAAGAGTTTTATTTTTTACTCACAAACAATAAAAATGTTGTTAATATATTATTACAGTGCTCAGCAAAACTTTAGACACACATCGATTATGCTTCTGTGCTGAGAAGTATGTAACGAATTGTTGTAATTCAATTGTCATATATTACTGGGGACTTATCTTTCATACAAAAACAATAAATTTTAATTTATACACTTTACATAATATATAATGACAAAAAACAAATTTAACATTGTTGCAAAAGTATAGACAATCTGTCTGTTAACAGAAAAATATCCATAAATTAAAATCGCACTGCACCTACATTGTCTGCTATTAATGCAAAAATGTGACTTTCCATCGAAGAAACTAAATCCTGCATCACTTGGGAATCTATTTCGTACAAAACACGTTCAACATCTCATCGAAGTTCATTTACAGAGGGGTATTGTTAAAAAATAGCATAAACCGTATGAGATATGATGCCACAAATGTTTTCGATTGGGTTCAGATCAGGGCTACACGCGGGCCAGTGGAAAATAGTAATATTTTGAGAGTTAATAATTTTTTTTATTTGTATGCAACATGAATAGATGCATTATCTTTCTCAAATACATACTTTGGAAGAAGTAAAAGTTCACCAAATGGCTCTAAATTGTTTACCGATGTATGTATGTAGTCTTACGCAGCTTGGCGACCATTGAGAAATTCCAGAGATTCTTGAGAATTAAAACAAAGTGAGGACCAAATCATCAACCCTTTCGAACGCAAAGGACAACTAATTTTAATTCCGAAAGTGACATGAATATTTAATTAAAATTTTCCTTTTATAATATACGTGACAATAAGCCATTTCATATATTCTAATAACTTCGTTTATAAATTCTGGTATCAGCCCATTATTTCATCAGTTTATAAAAAGATTATTCCGCGACAGGAAAGGGGTCAATTTATTGTGAGATTTCAAGGCTGGTTGTTTTATCATTTTCATGTAAACTAATGTTCATCTTTCTTTAATGCATCTACGAAATTATCGGTTGACACAGAAAGTTCTTACTCACTTTTAATGCAATTAGCAGTCATCATTTGTCTAGATGCTAGTTTATGGATCCTTCTATAATCTCGTTTTCTCGCCACACGATTCCTTCCAGATCTATGTTTTGCTTTGAAAGAGTCACCCTTAGACAGTACTTAATAGATAGACTTCTTTGGCCTATTCAATGTAGCTGAAATTTCTGCAACAGTCTTCCCTTTCGATTTCAGCTTCCATGCTTTAATTACTTCATGTGACTGAAAATTTCTTGCTCGCGGCAACTTCACTAACCGATGCTATCGCGAGGTGCACTTAAATACTCCATGCATGTGATGTCATAATTTTGAAATATGCGTTTTTCCGTGAACAATTGCCAAAAAATCACAAAAGTGTCTAAACTTTTGCAATATGCAAATTTCACTTTTTTCAGTTAAATTAAATAATATCCAACATTTAAACCGTTATTTCTGTCCTAAAACGTTTAAAATATATTTAAAAATAAGTACAGTCATTTGTATAATCCAATTGTTCGTATTTTTTATTTAAAGGTTAAAAATCAGCAGTGTCTAAACTTTTGCTGAGGACTGTAGCAATTCAGTGCACGTACGGATGCTTTACCTTAGCTAACATGATTCCGGAATATCAATAGTTGTCTTATTAAATCAAACATTTCTACGATAAAAAAGGTGAATATTCTGTTCGGAAATAATTGTATTTAAAGTAAGCACATATATGCATCTGTTAGGTGCGTTCGTAATTATATAAATACGTGGCACCCATAGTCTTCGTCTGTTCCGCCCGTCTGTAAGTCCGTCTTTCCGCATATAACAGCGCAAAAACTACCGATCCGAATGGTTTGAAATTTAACATATATAAGCGTTGCAGAATGTGTCGAGACATTTCAAATTTTTATGAAAATTGAATAAAAACTTACAAGAAAAAGTTTCTTCATTCTATTAAATCCACTCATACGTAATTAATTCAACGCTATACCATGATAGGGGAAATTGTCTGAATCAAGGGGAATTTAACCTTCCGTCTACCAGACGGGTCCATTGGACCCGACATGTACATTCAGAATATTTATTCAAACCAGAAATTTCTTCAAAACAAACTAAATGTATAAATCAGACAATAATAAGTTAAATAAACAAATTAAATAGTTTTAAGTAAAAATTCTGGTGTAGAATGTTTTTATAAAACTTGAGTAAAATTTCCGGTAGTTCTAGGGTTAAATATGTTTAGGGATTTAAGAAACTTTTATTAAATCTAGGGAATTTTTGAAAACTATTAATTTCGACTCTTCGAGAATTATGGATAGAAAAACATTTTTAAGCCATTTTTAAATATTTAAGAGTACTGCACAAAAAGACTTGATTAACATGACAAAATCAAATGAATCGAAACAAGTCAGGTATTTCTTTTTTTTAATCTTTATGTTCCTCTTATCTCGTGCATACACACAAGATTAAATTTCGGTTGATATTATTTTAATGTTTTTGCTGTCTACTTGAAATCAACCCCTTTTCAGCAGTTTTGTCGTATTCTAGAACAGGGGTGGCTAACTGTGACACGCTAGACACCACTATTTTCTTAAAGAAATAGCCGACTTCAAGAATAACAGAGATAAGATGATTAGATAAGCCAATGTGCACTGTAAAATTATAGTGGTGTCCAGCGTGGCACGTTGGCCACCCCTGTTCTAGAATCTCATACCCGAATAGCAGGTATGCAATTCAATTCAAGCACGTACAAAATTTGCAATTAGTTTTTAATAATATGTAACACCAGGAAAACTACACTATTTTATTAATGAGAACCACCAATTCTTAAATCGGTCTGTTTTGCTTATAATGTCTTCTCTTTCATGTTGCTTGCTTATGTTACGAAGCAAATGTAATTTGAATGTAAATCGGTTTGTCAGTTAGACCAACTGCGGTCGTACTGGCCGCTAAATATTAGGACAGATCGCCGGCACAAAAATGGCGGCTTTCGGGCTTGGAATTTTTTCAGCGTGTCCATTGAGTTTTGGTACCAATAATTTAAAAAAAAAATCCCCTTTATATTCCTGCGATTAAACAAGTCAACGAAATCTTTTATAAAATACTGGTGTCTAAATTTAAAGAACCATACGTACGTTTAAAAAAACCCGACTACGATAGCCGCCATTTCTGGTTAAATTCTCATTCACTGTTCTCAGATCAAGGCAAAATTACCTGAATCTAGGGAAATTCAAATTTCTTTAAGGATTTAAGGAATCATTATTAACCCTTTAACGGGCTGTGTCCACAAAAAAAGACACCTAATTTTAAGAGTACTGACACCAAGAATATTTTATTAAATTTTTTCTTTCATAATGTACGGTATAATGAGCAAGTTTTTGTTTTCTAATAATTTCTTATGTAAATTCTGGTGTCAGTTAATCATTTCATCACTTTACAAAAAGAATTACTCCTCATCGGAAAGGATTAAACATAGAAAACTTTTCGAAAACGGTTATATCTCTCTTAAAATTATAGATAAAAGGGCCTTTTTAAACACCAGTTTTTAATATTTCAAGATTATTCCTAAATAGACTTAAGAGTAACATTAGAAAATCAAATGTCACAAAACAACACGGGTAATTTCCCTTCCCCCATTTTAGTTCATAGACTATCAAAGACTGAGAGCTAATATGCCCGCGGGTTCTCTATGTAAGTACGTATGTATCTATGTACGTACGTAACGAGAAATCTCTTGATAGAAATATCCGATTTGCTTCAAATTTTGTAAATATGTTCATTCTAATAAGCCACTTTCCTGATTAGATTTGGGGTTTCATTGGTTAAGTATAAAGGTAGAGAAACGGGGGGATAATCCCCCTAATTTAAATAAATGAGTTTTAAGGAAGAAATATCCTATTTGCTTCAAATTTGGTATACAAGTTTATTCTGATAAGGCGCTTATCTGATTAGATTTGGAGGTACTAATTTTATTCGTTAAGTATAAAGTGGCTATCGGGGTGCTAAATACCTCTTATCTTAGATAAATATGTTTTTCATGCAGAGTTATCCGATTTGCTTTAAATTTGGTCTACCGTTTTATTGTGATAAGGCGGTTCCCTGATTAGATTTGGAGGGTCATTGCTTAAGTATTAAGAGGGGTGCGGGGGCTAATCATCGGCTTCATTTATTTAATGTTTTGCTTATAAATAGCGAGTTCTATTTTATGAATAATAGACATAAATAAGAGTATAATAAACAATTTGTGTGTATAGCCTGTGAACTCAATGCCATCAGTTTAACTGTGCACGTTTCTTTTTTGTTATATATTTCTATTCGCCTTTAGTTCGGGCATACATATAAGCAGAGGCCTCGCTAAGGGGGGGGACGGGGGGAGCCTCCCCCCCCAAACATTTGCGAATGTTATTACACTTGGCAAATTTGTTTAAAATTTTAATAAAAAACTATAATATATTTTCTACTTCTGATAGACTTGGCAAAAATTACAAAACTAATTGGGAATATTATTAAACTTTTAACAAATAAGAACTATATTACATTTTCTAACTGTGGTAAGTTGACAAAATTATAAAACGAGTTGGCAAATACTGAAATTTGACTTGGCAATTTAAGGTTTTCTCCCCCACCAATAAAAAGTCTTAGCGATGGCACTGCATATAAGGTTAAGTTTAGGTTAATATTATTTTAATGTTTGTATTCTCTTTGAAATCATTCGAATGAGTTTTTTGAACAGCTTTGTCATATTCTAGCCTCTCACACCCGAAGAACATTTATGCAACTAAATTAAAGCACGTAAGAAATACGCAATCAGCTATTATTAGGTAATTTTCACACAAATCTACATGATTTTATTAAAAATATAAATAATTTTAGTCTGTGTTTAATAGAGTCTGCAAAGTGAGAAAATTGTTTTAGCATCTTTTCGCTTTATTCACCTGCTGAAATGTATTGAAAATTCTGTGAATAAAGGAGGTGGTTATAGTTTCTGTATTTAAAAATATAAAATTAAATTCCCTTTTCATTTATAATGGTGTCAGATACCTTGAAAATTCTTAACAGTGCGCGAATCTTGGTAAATGTAACCTATCCTGGTTGATTTTTTAATGCGGCAAATGTAATAGCAATGTAATCAAGGTGCCAGTTTGACTTAAGTGATGGGCATAATGAGTTATTTTGATATCCGATTTTTCTGAAAATTTTTGTAAAATGTATGTGTCGTTTATCCTTATGATTTATTCTTAACACTAGAACGGCGGCGAGGGGTCATATTGACCCTTGCCGAATGAATACATTTCGATTCGAACCAGAATTTTTTTTATAATATAAGATTAATATATGCTGCACAAAAATAACTTAAATAAATAAGTTAAATAGTTCTAAATAAAAATTCTGATGTGAAATATTTTTATAAAACTTGAGCAAAATTTCCCGCCGTTCTAGTGTTAATTATAATTAACGTTCTTGGATCAAGGAAATATTTTCGTCCTAGAGATTTTTAGTGTTGCAAAAGTGTATTGCAGATGGTTTGAAAAGTGTATCTAAATTGACTGATTTTTTATGGTTTTAAAATAATTTTCAAGTATTATTTTTAAAAAACTATCTCTATTGATTGCAAAAGATTATAAAATAAAATAATATAATTGAAAAGGTAATTTAACAAATATGCAATTGAACAGCGGACTTAAACCTTTCAGGGGAAATTCTTTTATTCATTAAATGTTGAAATGATTAAATAACATCAGGATTTTCATATAAATTTATTTAGAAATAAGTAAAAGCTTTTCGGCACGAACTTCTGAAAAGGAAAAATTTTGTTCGAAATTCTAGTGCCAGTGTGGCATTTAGGGATTAAAATTAACCCTTAATTGCATAGTGGTGTAAATTTCCATCACCTTTTTATTTAATTTTTAAGACATAAATTACGTTCTTGCAACCACTATATTTATATACAACAATTAATCCTCTAAAATTTACAAAAATATGCTACTAAATAAAGTTAAAAATCTATCTGAAGATTTATGGTGTCTAATCCTTAATATAAAAATAAAAACACAATTCTAAAAGAATAATTCATGAAATTAAGGGATAAGTGTTCCAAAAATGAGACCACTACACTTAAACGTGTTGAACCACTGAATTGACCAGATTTAGAGACGACTGCTGTAAGTAACTAAATAAATGGTGATTTGTTCGGCTATTAACACATACGAAAGTACGCTTTTATTAAATTACCAAAGTTTATTAATGCAAAACTGAGAATTTACATATAGAAAATCTTTTTGTTATTCTTTTTTCAGTGGATAGTATAAAAAATATATTAAAATAAAAAATGGTCTTCTTTTATACTCTGTAACCCTTGGAAGGCACGGTGTAATCTCCTCGTACTAATGAAAGTGCTATTTCCTCGGTTCGGAAGGTTCACAACTTATGCTCATATTAAAAAAACAAAAGATGCTTAATAGAAGAAAATTAGCTGGAAACGGTAGCATCGCATCACATGTGATATAATACAAATTATTGTGTTTCAGTTTTTAATTCTCTAATAAATGGCATATTTTCAGGTTTTATCATTGCATCTGCAGCGGTATAATGCCTAAAAGTATATAGTGTATTTATCGGCAATATAGAACAGTAGTAAAAAAAAAATCTCTGAAAGCAGAAAAACGAGATTTTCCTCGAGAGAGCTTCGAATTCTCACCGTCGCGTCGTTCATAACGTTTGAAATCGCATTTAAACTGCTTGATCTTAATGTTAGTTGAGATTTAATTGACGCTACATTTTCAGGGTTCGTCCGCATCAAGGGACTCAGGTGTTTTAGCAACATAAATCTCGTAAAGTACTGGTCGCTATAGCTAAAGACAGATTTCTTTCTTAAATATGGCAAACATTACTTTACGAAAACTTTGATGAAAGGTGCTCTAAAGTCCTTCTAGAGTACGAACCCTGATAGTGAAACAAATTATTCAAGCGGTTATATTTTTTTAACTTCTCGAGGATCTACCTACTATAAACAATATTCTCATCATAAAATTTAGTTAAATATTTCTGGTGAGAATCTTGTTTAAATTATTTGGGATATATTTTATCCCACCGCCTTCAATAGGTTATAGCAAAGACATATTATGTTTTTTTAACTATAAATCATTATTGATTAATACCAAGAAAGGAAAAGCTGATCGAAAATTCTTCGCTCCTGGATACATTAGTATATAACAGCAACAAAACTAAAATGATTCCATAATATAATATTGTACAAAGGAAAACCTTTTCTATGATAAAGTTTTTAACTGTTTAATTTCATTACAGGGATGCCACAACAACATTTTTTAAATTGTACATCGCACCACTTCCTCAAAACAAAAATCTTTGACATACCGTTTGGCAACATTTGCAAGAGAAATATAGTATATATTTTTTTTAATAGTGCTGCAAATATAATATAAAAACAGCTGCTTGTGGCATCCCTGTCAATACATAGTTGCCATGAAATCATTTTAATTCCTCCTCAACACTATTTTCATTATTAGAAAAAATAATCTTGTGTATATTTAATCTTGAGCATTTTAAAGTACTGTTTTATTACAGAAAATAATTAGATTTAAAATTATGCGTATGGAAAAATTTCAAGTAATATAGCCGCGGCGGGAGTGTCAGTGCCATCTATCCGCGTCTTCAGAGCCTGATTACCAACGGGGCACATTCCTACCAGTAAAAAGAAACAGAAAATCTTGCCTCATTCATGGCAGAAATTTTACATAAGTATGGGTTTTGGATAAGTCGAACATTTCTTTTAAAAATTATTGGTGTAAGTGTGCCCCATTGATAATCAGGCCCTGTGCGTCCTCCGTTTCTGAAATATCATTTTGATGCCGATACTAACACTATTCACTTATAGCAGCGGTAAATACGAACTTTAACGTGAATGCGAAAGAAACTTTCGGGACAACCTAATATATGAGCGGAAAATGCCTAAAAGTGAGCAGCTATACAAGAGTAAGTAATTATGTGTATTTATGTTGAAAGCTCATCAGAACATTCATACAATTTCAGTTGAGAAAAAAGGAAATGCAATTTATTAATTGTTATTCACGTACAGCATTAAAAAAGGGGGTGGGGGAGGATTTATTTTAACTGAAATCTATTGCTATAAATAATATACAACATTCACGAGCTGAGATGAACTATATCGATCTAATAAATAAATAATATAATTATTTATTATTGCTAATATAGGTTGAATCTATGTTATTTTAATATGCAAAAAAGAGTTTTATTACTAACCCTAGAATACTAGCCTTTATATTTAGTACTTAAATAATAACAACGCATACAATTTACTCGCTACATATTAAAAATACATTTAAGGCATATTTTAAAAAATAATTCTTATGTACAAATTCAGTATTCTAGGTTTAAGTACATAAATAATTTCTTTAATTTTCGCTGATCTGTACTATTGTTAAACCTACTGATTTCTTAATTATATATTTAAAAAATCTTTTTTTATTAACACGTTCACGCCTGCGCGGTGGGTCACACTCGACTGTCTCAGAGTTGTCAAGTCTCCGGCTTTTTGCACACCACTATTATTTTAGAAAAAATGTTGTTCCTTTAAATCGCTCAATTGTTCTAATTAAATAAAACAACATTTTTGTATTAAAATATTGGTATCCAAAATGCCGGAGACTGGCAGCTTCGAGACATTCGCGTTTGACCCACCCCGCCGGCGTGAACGTGTTAAAATAATACTGAAAGTTAAAGTTCTTAAAATATTTGATGACATTTGTTTTATTAGTAAAACAAGCTTTTTTAAAAAGAGTAATTTCTAATTAGCTGTATTAACAGGCAAACGAAGGCATATTTTTAAGCGTACCACGTCGCATTCATCCGTTATCTTTAGAGCCTAATTACTGCGGAGATCAAGGTTACCAGTTTGGCCTCTATTTTCATTCCGAAAGTTCGAATTCTAATTAGAATTTAAAAAGAACAACTTTTACCTTTAGTAATCGCGATATATCTGACTTTAAATAAAGCAAAGAATACAATTCTTAATTTCTGCTACGAACTCTAAATTTCTCATTAAGGAGCCCAATCTCCGCCATGTTAAATTCACCATTTTTATGTACCTTTTTGTCAGAAATGGTAAAAAGTAGAGGTCTAGATTTTTTAGAGCAGTTAGAATAAAATGTTTTACGTATTTTAACGGTCCATATTATTTTTGAGTGAAACTGAAAATTAATATTAATTATTTATTGAAAATCATTTTTAAATTAGCATTTTTGGTAAGATTTCACTGCCTAAAATAAATAATTCTCAACAAATCATTAAATCCATGTTTTAAAGTATACAATATAACATAAGTATTAAAAAAATATGAATTCATAAGTTAAATAGATATTGAAAAACAAAGGAACACAAACATGAAAAATCCAAGTTTTTGAGAAAAGTCAGTTAAAGATTTAAATGGCCATTAAGCTGTGAAGTACATTTAGAAAGAATGAATATTTCCAACACTTATTTTTCTCATATATAAACATGTGTGACACATCGTTGGAAAGATAAAAGTTTAAACTATTTAATGGTATAAAAAAGTGAAAATCGATTTTTCCCAAAATTTCGCTTACCTGGTCCCCTTAAAAATGTAGGCTAAACTGACATGAAAATGCGGCTCTGGTAATTGAATACAACCCTTCTGCATAGTAATCCTCAGAGTATTTAAACGCGGCATTTCTTTTACAAATAAGGGGAAAATAATTATTCGGAAATAAAAGTGGCTGTAAACTCGTTGATTCTAGTTACTCGGACACTGGTTACAAGTGTTGAATGTTGAATCCCATTTTTATTCCTACCATCCCAGTAGAATTTCTGTGTAGTAACATTCGATTAATTTAACCCCACGAGGGGCAAGTGTATGTGTCCCTGTAATGTTGAACTCACACCAGAATCTTTGAAAAATTCAATTTCAAAATAAGTAAAAGCAATTTTATGGCCTTTTCCCACCAAGGTTAGAAAAGTAAAATTTAATAAAACTTTTCTGGTGTAAAACTTTATTAATGGAAGGTGGTATATAATATATACCGGTGACCGTCAAGGGGTTAGTAACAGACATATCGTGATTAAAAAAATATAAAATACAAAACGGCTGGTTGTTATTTTGATTATAAGATGTACTACATAAAGAGCGCTAAATAGTTTTATTGCTGTTCGCAGTTCATGATTCCGATACTAAGTTCAGTATTTATATACCAAATATTTAAACAGTCGTCAAGCAAACTGACAACTAACTTTCTTGAACTGCAGAAAGATTTATTATCGAACGTTCCATACCGTCGGAGAATTTAATACATATAAATTTTACAAGAAATTTTTTCTGGTATGAAAGGTAATATTTCTAAAGTTCATTTTATGTAATATTTTGCAGTTCATTGAGGTGAAAATTTCTTTTAAGAAATACTAATTGTTTCGGCTGTTCACCACTTTTACCGTACTAAAATACTTGCCTTATATAATCAGAATATATCTGCCATTAAACGAGTATTGCATTTTAAAACGAATATTGCATTTTAAAACGAATATTGCATTTTAAAATTAGTGGCGTTGAAAAGCTTTTACAAACGAAATAAGCAAACTCTTCTCTCACGTACGGTGTACGGGCAAACTTCTTGAATTTTTCAGGGCAGGGCATTTCTGTTCCAAAAATATTCAAATACCGTATATACTCGCGTATAAATCGACCCCTAAATTCTAGGAAAAAATACGTTTAATACCAGTATTTTCTAGTAGCTATATTAGCCTTATTTAATATCAGCAAATTCCGCATTTACTTAAGACGAAGATAACTTTTTCTAAATACTGGTGCATAGTCTGTTATTCCTCTTGAATTTGGGGTCGACTTATACGCGAGTATATACGGTAATTAATTCACACCGTACTTTACGAACAATTTTATTTTAAAATAAACAAAAGAATTTCTTTGCGTATATTATGAGATCGAAATAGTACTAAAAAATTATTGATGCCATTTGTCAATAGGGGAGTTAAAATTAAACATATGCAGATAGGAAACGCTGAAAGGGTTTTAAAGGGCTAAACCTACTGATTTTTTTTAACTCATTAATACTCGCGCACGTGGTTTACACGGACAGTGTAGGCTATTTTTTTTTTATTCAGTCTGTTTGATTCCCTCCAGTTTATTATGAAATGGTGAAATTGGCTTTATTTTCGTATCATTTTATCTGCCATTAAATAAGGTAAATATTTCTTTTTCAAAAAAGTGATGGCAATAAGCAATTTGAGTTTTTAAACGGTAATTTAATTGGTTGCAAGCAAACAATCTGAATTTTCAAAAAAGTAGCCTATACTTATTGGGCCCGACGCTTAAAAAGTTAAACAAAAATTAAGTGGCATAAACAATATATCAGTGCCTTGCAAAAGGTTCAAAATACTGCATCGATCTAAGAAAAAAAAAATAGAATTTTATTTTTTATAGAATTGAATCTATGTTAATTATAATACAAAAAGCGTTTTTTTGTTTAGTATACATCTAATTTATTTTACTTTTTGCTAATGTGTACATTTGTTAAATCAACAATTTCTTAACACTAAAACTACCAAGACCACGAATTTGACGTTTTTCAAATTTCATGCTTAAAAATTGTATATAATTTATCTATTGTTCTAGAATTTTATGATACGACTTTTAATGAAATATAAGAATAGTTAAATTTTCCTATTCAATTTCCACTCACACACTTTAATTTCCATAGTCAGTATGACCTATACCTATTTGTACCAAGATGCGTCAAAATGACGGCTTTGGCAGGGCTGACACAGGTGACTATTTTTTAATTCTACCTCACATCAAGTTTTCAAAACAAAAATCTTTGATATAACGTTTAACAACATTTGGAAGAGAAGCATACTACAAAATTTATTTTCATAAATAGTGGTGCCAAAAGAATAGCAAAATAGTTGCCTGCAGTGTTGCCAGATGGGCTACTTTTTTTTTAATTCACATTCTTGATTGGCACCACTTTTTTGAAATTGTAAAATGCGCCTTATTTAATGACATATTCAATAAGGCGAAAACAAAGGGAATTTTGCCGTTTCAGATAAGTGGTGGCAATCAAGAAATCTGAATTTTAAAAAAGTAGCCCACTGGCAACACTGGTCTCCTGTGCACCCTGCTTTGGCAATTTCAAACTTGAATGATCCAAAATGTTTAGCAGCCATTATAACGGGATCTATTTTGCTCCGATAACGATTCAATTTAGAACTGAACGGTCTGACTGGTAAATGTAATCAGGACGCCATCATTATCAGTTTTACTGCTAACGTGATAAAGTTCTTGGTGAAAAGTGCAGTCTGTGCTAAGTGTAATCTGTAAAAAGTCCAATCTCGGAAAATAGTATTCTAGGAAGGCTAATTGCTTTCCATTAAGTCATGCATAGCTTGATTTCCGAAAGCCGATGTCACTCAATAATAGAGGAACCCTACAATCCGTCGGAATACCAGAAGGCGTGGCTTATACCAAAAGGCGTGGCTTATCAAATGTGCTATAGTATAAATGCAATTAGAAACTGTTTTTGTTTGTTTTTTTTACTAATAATTAATGAATTATTATATTAAATGTTGTTTTTGTTAAATTATATTCTTTTATTTACATTAACTAAGTGAAAAGTTGCAATGAAAGCCATGCTAAAAAATCCGTCAATTTGACGAGTGCTGTAAAACTAGGTATATGTTTAACATAGGTAGTTCTAGTGTTAATGTAACAAGCAACTTAGCGCATAATAAAATAACGTGCAATAAAGTAACATATTGCAACTAACATTTCCTAAAATAGTTAATGAGATTTATTTCATTATGTAGTGTGTATCTCATTGTTGTAGAAAAAAAAAATTAATCTCTAAATATACCTCTCATGACAGGCAATTGAAGGGAATTTTTTAATAAGTAAAACGTGCCATGCCGCATTAATCTGTCAGGGTACATGAGAATAATGCCCGTTCAAGTATACGGTGTCCTAAACCGAAATGTATTTCAGAATTTCTGAATAGTATTTTTTTAACTATTCATAGGCATTTCGTGGTTATAAATAGTAAAAATTATTCTCCTGAAGTTCAAAGAAATGATTATAAAGTCAAACTGGTAACAGGGCCTGATTACCAACGGGGCACACTTACACCAATAAATTTTAAAAGAAATGTTCGTCTTATCTAAAAATCGTATTCATGTAAAATATCTGCCATGAAAGAGGCAAAATTTTCTGTTTCTTTTTACTGGTAGGATTGTGCCCGGTTGGTAATCAGTCCCTGACTGGTAACCATTGTCAAAGAACACAACTATTGTTAAATAGTAATCCTCACAATAAAAATCGGAATTTCTGTCAAAAATAATGGAAAAAATAGTATTTGGAAATAAAAGTGACTAGCACACGTGAGATTGTCCCTTGATCACAGTTTTGACATTTTCCCACTTAATTTATTTAATATTCCAGCCACCTTATCAGAATTTCTGTGTAGAATAGCTTTTGTTAATGACAGAGATTTCGTGATAAAATAAACAAAAATTACAATATATAAATTGTTGTATTTAGAAAAAAATATGGAGTACGCTCACATCAACTTGTAATCAGTTTCTGTTTACCGTATCAAATTCACAATATAATCTAGCACAACGTTCGCAAATGAGTACATTTCTTGAACACGACGCTCCGTTGATACTGATACTTTGCATCACTCCGCTGGTATATTACTTATAAATTTTGAGTTGAAAATTTTCTGGTCAACAAAATATCTTATATTTTTCTTACTGTACCAATTTATGTAGAGCGGAATTTTATGCGGAACTGGTGCTTACTTTTGGATACTATTATTTTATAAAAGAAAACTTCGCATAATGTAACCACTGAATCTTGCAATTCAATAAAGTGAAATTTTCTTTAAAAAAAATTCTGCTATCCAAAAATCAGTACCCGTACGAACCCTGTGGAGGGTTTAACACTAGACTAAGAGACATTTACAAAAATGCCAACTAGTGTGATGAAAGTTACAATGTTTTAAAACATATTCAAGCTAGTTTCAGTGGTCAGACAAAAAATATTTGTATACTAGTTCACTTGGTGAATAGGCGTAAATATATAAATGTATAGATGTAAGTCAAGTCATTTGATAATTGTTCCTGCTTTGCAATCTTGTGGGTAAGAGTGGTCTAAGAGCTCAAAAACTGAAGGCAGACTATTCAGTCATTACAAATACGTTGACAGACATCATCAAAAGTACTAAAAATTTATCCTAATCAAAACATTTGATTAATCATTATATAAACATCATTCTTTAAAGTTCATTTATTTCCTTATTCGTGCAAAATGTTTCTGACATATATAGTAAAAATTTTTATTCGTTTTCACTAAATGAAGTTGATCTTGGTATTATAATTTGTTCACTAACACGAACAGGAGGTTATTTTGGTTATCACAATATGGCGGAAACGCAGGGCCTGACTACCACCGAAGTAAACCCACATCATCACAAAAAAAAAAAAAAAATGTGATTCTGGCCATAGTTAAAACTGAAATTCTGCTTTACAAAATCATATAAATTTTGGGAAATTTCTGTTCAAATTTGACGGTAGAACTTTCTCCCTTAACTAATGTGTCACTGCGAAACTGGTTACAGTTAAAGTTCACCCATTTTGAGGATATATCCGTTCCTCTTTATTCATATTTTCATGAGCTCTATACGAAGGATTTAGTGGACATTATTTCATTTTGACAGCAATTACAGACAATGGATTTTTACTAGGTTATGTGTTTTTCTTTTTTTAGTTGCTTATTTAGTTATCTCATTTCATTCTAATAAATAGTGAAATGTTTTAGTAATGCCGTTAGTGTTAGAAAAGGTTTCATAATCAATCGCTGATGCAGGATTTTTCGTTGTTATCATTATTGTTACTGCTTTATACCATTGTAGGTAAAAGTGATCTAATGATGAAAATACTTTTAACAAGTCATTTAAAAATTAAAAAAAGGGTCGCAGAGGTCATGGAAATCGCAAAAAAGCACTTGTCAAATCATTTCCATACTCTTGACTTAAATTCTATCAGTTCAAGGATATTGCAAAATTATTTTTTTATTTAAAAATATCAAATTCATCCCAGCAATTTTGAAAGAAGTATTTTAACTGTATGCAGCCATGAAATGGCTGTTATTAAATAAATACAAGAATTTTCTGTTATGAATCTGAAATTTAGGAATAAGGGAAAAAAGCCAAATTGGAAATCCTATCTGCGCGGGGTCGAAACCAAATTTCTTGCTAGAAAGTGCAAACACTAAGCATTAGTTACATCGCCTAGAAATCGTCATTAACTCCTTCCGGACGAGTTTCGTAAGAAATAACTTAGGACGTAGTCACAAGGTGCCGGCCGTTGCTTGTCGGGGCCTATTAACGCCGGGAAAAAATTCCATCATTAAACGTGAATATAAATTTTTGCCTCATTTGTAACAGAAGTTCTTAATATGTAAAGCGTTTAAATAAGACGGAAAATTCTATTCAAATTTACTGGTTGAAGCTTTCCCTGACAGTAATCAAAATCACTGACATTGAGAAGCAGATTGTTTATGTTGTCACAATATGGCGGAACTGCAGGTCATAAATACCGACAGGGTCCTAAATACTCCTAGGGTCCTAAATACCGACTTTTACAAGAAAAAACAACATATATTTTTAAAAAGTCACTTAACCCTTTGAAGGGCGGCGATGCCGTAACGGCATCACATAATTGTAATCCATAATTGCCACATTCGCACCGGCATTTTATAATGAAAATTTCACCTTTATTAAGTACGCGAAAATATGCTTTTAATTGTTTACAAATAAGTTATGTTGTAAATACTTGTGTCAATAAATTATTTCAACATTTTATGAATACACATACCTTGCCCCTGAACGAGTTAAAAAGGAAACAAATTTCTACTAAAATTTACTGCTAGAATTTTTTTATGGTGATTTGGCAATGCGGAACGGATTACAATTGAAGTTACACCATTTTCAGAATATGTCAATTCCTGTTTATTCGTAGTTGCATGTGATTGTTTCTCACATGGTAGAAGACCAGCAAAAACACGTTTGTTATCTACTAAGAATAGGAAGGCTAGAGTTGCATTTGTAAAACGGCATAACCCTTTCAGGGGCAAAGCAATTCCATTGCTAAAGTGTTGAAATTAATGATTGACGCCAGAATTTTGGTTAAAAAAAATTCGGTTTATTATGTGTGTGAAATATAGCTTTTTCTTATTTACAAATGAATTTGTTTTTAAATTCCGGTGTAAATCACTAATTTCAACACTTAAGCAATGGAATTGTTTTGCTCCTGAAATGGTTATGCCGTTTTAAAAATGCAACTCTAACCTTACTATTCTTAGTAGATAACAAACGTGTTTTAGCTGTTCTTCTGCCATGTAAACCACAGAGGTTTAGGCGTCGTTTGACTGATGAAACGTGTATGTCTATTCCGTATTTTTTTTCAATACATTTTTTATTAGTACAGCGGACTTACGACAGTCACATGTAGATATCATTTTTATAATACAGTCAACATTTCAAGTTGTTTTTTCTTATGGCCACTTTGAGACTTATTATCGATGTATTTCTGTTTATTAAAAAAATTATTCCATGTAATAACAAGTTGCCGAGACACGTTAAAAGAACGAGCTAATTCTTCTTGCTGTCTATCTTTCTTAAGTGCATTTACCGCGGCTTTTCTAGAATCACTTCAATATTTTTTAGATTTCGGCATTTAAAATAATCACAATAAGTCAATATAAACACTAATCGAAGCTACAGCACCACTGACACCTTCAATAATTAATTACAAACTAATTGTCAAAATACTTTTGAGCTAAGGAGGAATCATATTTCTTCGGTGGTGCCGAATGTAAACAAACAAGTTGAAACTTGATACGTTGGAATAACTGGAGTCATAGTGTTCTCAATTATAGGGAATATATTTTCTTTTACATATTTATATTAAATAAAATAGCAGAGAATATAAGGTTGTCAATATACTTTTGAGCGCTACTGTACATAAAATATTAATGAAACGAATTTATGTAACGATTTTATGAAACGACGGATTAAACAACTGACTATGTTTCAAGGCGATTTCTCCTGAAATATGGAATACTTTGCGATGAAATTAACACCAAAAATCCGCATTGATCCACAGATCTCAAAACTGGTATTAGAATTTTTAAATTCGAATTAGTTTTCGAAATATTAATTTTTTTCTAATTTTAAATGCTTTTTTCTAATGATGGCAACTCAAATTTCAATAATAACAGATATTTTTTTTTTCAAATTTCAGAAAAGGTTATAATTTTAAATTAATTTGTCGACCAGTTTGGCCTCTCTTAAATCTCCGAAGAAAAATGCTTTTTTTTTTGTATTTCGTTATCATTTTATTTAATACAAAACATTCTTTTAAAACTGAAACATTTAAAATTAATGGCTTTCACTTCTTTCTTTTTTTTTTTTTTTTTTTTTTTTTTTTTTTTTTTTTTTTTGAGCGAAACAAAAAGAAAAATATTAGGCTCAGATGTCATATACGCACTGGGGTACCTAATTGGCGCCAAAGTGGCGTTATTAGGCATTACATGGTAACCCGGCTATTGTTATTTATTCATTAATAAATGTTTATTTATATTAATTTTCTTTTTATTTAAAAAAAGTTGCAAATTGCTTTGTTCTATAGTTATTAATTAATTAATTTTATTTATTGTTATTTCATTTTAAAAATAAGTGAAAATAATTTAAAACAATAGAAAATAATTTAAAATAAATAATGTAACTGGTATTCGAAAACGAGGTTTTCGCCAAATTGTCGTAAAAAATATCACGCCGAACCCAGAGCTTATATGACATCTGTGTTAAATATTAAGCATGCAAGAAATCATGACATTTAATTTCAAATTCAAAGCAAATGACCAATATCGCCAAATTATATAAATCGCGAAACATCTCGCCAAATTATACAAGTTGACGTAATTTTTATTTTAAATAATGAAAGAACAAATAAATTAGTATAAAAATACAAATACAAATAAAGCGTCAAATTAAAAATTACTTGACGGCGTAAACACATGTAACTTCCTTACAATCAAGTGAATGTGACCTTTACTATCAATAGTCCAGGCAAATTAAAGTAAATACACCTTCAACCCGAGCAAAATTGCAATAGAAGCTCTGTTAACTGATTTTTAATCCGTAACCATTACTGAGAAATATAACCAAAATCAGACAAAATCCGATCACGGGAACACCCTTAAAAACGGATTTCAAAACGGACTGAATCATATGCCGTTTTGCGTTGTTGTGCTGTTGTATAGCTTTTAGTTGAGACGGAAGACGACAGAGGGCAGCACTAAATAATTTGGACTGCAAATATTCCTTTTTTATAGAACAACTGACAACCAATAATGCTTTTGGAACAAGATAAAGTAAAGTATCTATAACTCATTCTAAACTGTATTACTGCTAGACCGATCTCCTAGCAGTCATCCGGTATGCGGTAAGTTTTTCAAGCTCCGGCGATGGGGAGATATATCTCCAGCCTCAGGCAAGCCCTATACTATATTTTCTTTCTACATATTAAGTCTTCCAGAACATTTTAAGCCCTACCGCATCAAAATCGGTCCAGTGGTTCGCGAGATATAGTTCTTTTAAATTTCTCTACTTTCTGTTAATCCCGTTCCTCTATCTCATGTATCCGCAATTGCAACTGGCTGCGAATCGATTCCGATGCTTATAAATGATAGTTATGCATAACTTTCCCAGGCATCGGAACATTTTTAATAATATGCTTTAGGGAATTTTTGAGGGCAAATATCAGTATTTTTTAATAGAAGAATAAATCTAGCTTAAAAGCGCGAAATTTCGCCTTATTTAAGAAGTATATTTTCTATAAGAAAATACTGGTACCAAAAAATTTCCTGGCTATAAAATTTCAGGACACGCACGACCCCTGCATTTATGGACATTTTATCACCAATTTACTTTGTTAAGGAGACTTTAAGCAAAGATATCGATATTTTTTATACATGCTGTGCTGTGATTGTGATCTGACCAGAGTAGTTTGTCTTGTTAGTGCTTTTCAAGATTATATTTATGGTGTTAAATGATTATTTAACAGCGGATTACTACATTATTTGTGTAATTTGAAGCTTATACAACACTAGTGAGTGAGTTTTAGATTTTTTTTTATAAATTTTAGTATTTTAATGAGCCTCTGAAAAGTACATGCTTTACCATTGGCGGCCATTTAATAATGCATCTCTGTGGAGATTATTGTAATGTTAACCTTTTTTAATTAATCTCTAACCTCTAACGTACATAATAAATGCTATAAACAGCTCCATACTGTGCTTTTTATTAACGTAAGTGTATATACTTTGCTCTGTTGCCAGTTTCAATTCAAAATATCAATTTTAAGTGTACTAAATGATGTTTTGAAAATAGTTAAAAATTGTGTTCTATGCTAACTTTTAGCTTCCAACTCCCATAGGAATAACATTGGGAATGTGTAACTTTTATAAAATTATCAAAAATATCTATAAGAGACAGCAGACAGAAGAGGAGCAGCAATGACATTTAAAAAGTGGCCGATGTACTGGAACACGTATCGCCATTTCATTCTGATTCTACTCTACGCAAAATTGTTACAGGCGTAACAGCTAAAAAAGAAGTTAATGTTGATGAGTTGCACTTATTTGGTATGATCATCATCTCCAAAATGATAGGGAAGGATATATTTAAGTATTCGACTAAAAGGTCAAAGAAAGTGAAAACTCTAGGATCTGCTGCCGCCATTTGTAGTTATAAAGATGACTTAGATATACAAATAGATCCAACCCTCCTCTTCCAAAGAATGATGATTACTGGCACTTGTGGTGAAATGAATCTCGGAGATGTCATGCGTTATGAACCGTGTGCGTACCCTGCAGCATTATTTGAATCACCAAGTATGATGAGGAATTCAGACAAATCTCAGTTAGCTCAAGCACTAGTCAAACACATTAAAAATTTACACAATGAAAAATATGACAACGTGGAAAGTACAGAAAGGTACATATTGGATGGAGGATCTTTATTGCGTCGCATTTCCTGGTGTAAAAAATTATACATATGAAAACATTGCTATGTCTTACACGCTGATTTTATTGTTAAACAATATGGAAAACCTATCATGGTTTTTGATAATTACATTGGGTATCCAACAATCAATGATGTGGCTCAGAGATGACGCTACAAAAACAGTAGAGATATTAATTTCAGCCCATACGAGAATTTTATTGGAAAAAAGGAAGAGTTTCTGGACAATGAAAAAACAAGCAAGCAATGACTTCCCTCATAGGCGAATTGCTTAAGAAACAAGGCTGTACTGTTCCCAACACAGATGGGGATGCCAATATAGACATTGTTCGTGCTCCAGTCTCTTCTTCAGAACATGCACATGCACATACCACTGTAATAGGTGAAGATACCAACTTGCTGATTCTCCTTCTTTAACAGGCAAACGATAATGGCTTCAAGCTATACTATCGCAGTGACATAAGACGAGGATCATGTTCCAAACCAGTCTATCATATCCTCAACATGCAATCTCTGTTAGGTCGTGAAAATTGCAACTTCCTTCTGTTTCTGCATGCTTTCACGGGCTGCGATACAACATCCAGAATTTTTTCGATTGGGAAATTCTCATCATTTCTCAAACAGATGAACAAGACAGAGCTCCGTTCTATTGCAAAAATATTTTGTTCAAATTCAAGCCTACATTCAGATATGGCTGAGGCTGGAATAAAAGCAATGCTTCTGTTTTATGACTGCAAGGCACTGTATTCTATAGACAAACTACGTCACCAAATGTTGGTAAGGAAAGTAACTACAGTAAAATCATTTATTACAACTGAACGTTTGCCTCCGACCGATTCTTCTACAAAATATCATAGCTATCACACTTACTTACAAATAAATATCGGAAGAAGGAACCAAGCCAGCAGAATGGGGCTGGTATGTAAAAAAACACTCGTGCTACCCAATACTCTGCGAATGACTACCAGCTACAGAATATTTACTTAATATGATTCCATGTTCTTGAAAGACAAACTGTGCTACTTTACGATGCTGATGCAAGCATAATTGATTGCCCTGTTCTACAGCTTCTGGGGTGTGCCAAGTCAATGGATGTAACAAGAACTACCTAACTTCTAACTATAAATATGATGAAAACTATTGATACGTTTTTTTCTTCACTGGAACATTCCTGTAAAAATGAACTTAAGCAGTAATTTGTCAGAAATAGTAGCCTTTTGTGTACTGTTTATCGTTTTTGACTATACTTCAAAGTTAAATTGTGAAAATAAAGCGATATATTTCCGTAAGCGATATATTCTCTGCCTTAGTTCCAGAAAATCCCCTCCGCCATTTTGAAATCCGTATATAGGGGTGTTCCCGTGCTCAGATTTTGTCTGATTTTTAGTATGCTATTAAGCAGTAGTTCCTGATTAAAAAACTCTGTAAAAAGCTTCTATTGCAATTTTGCCCATGTTCAATCACAAAATGCCTGGACTACAACCCTTATTGGCATTTAACCCCTTGAGGGGTAAGCAGTTGCGTTTCTGAAATGCTGAATTCACACCGGAATCTTTGAAAAATTCTATTTCAAATTAAGTAAAAGCAATTTTACGGCTTTTTCCACCAAAGTTAGAAAAGTAAAATTTAATTTTTTTTTCTGGTGTAAAACTTTATTAATCGTATGTGGTATGTAATATATACCGGTGCCCCTCAAGGGTTAATCTTATAGTCTCTCGATAGTTTTTTGGTCAGTGGGATAACCAAGTAGTACCGTTTTATTTTACCACTCGAAAAATAAAAAAATGCTAACTTACGAGTTAAAAAAATGGTACGTTTCCGTTATACGGACACCATTGTCGCTAAGCGTAATATTTGGCGCAGAATGAAAATCACGTGAATTAAAACATTTGAAAAATAAAAGAAAAAACACTGTGGATAGTAAAGTGAGCCTTTTAAAATGATAACATTTGGAAACTACAGACTTTTACGAACTATTACTAAATCACAAATATATACTTAAAATAAGTGAACAAATAACTGTTATACAATAAAGTATAGCAAATAATAGCAAATCACAATGTTTCGATTGGTTTACAATAAAAATCCGGTACTAATTAGTTATCCTGTCGACCAATTTCGCCAAATAATATAAATCGCCAATCCACTCGCCAAATTAACAAATTTATATAATTTTTATTTTAAATAACGAAAGAACAAATAAATTAGTATAACATTAATAAAAATACAAATAAATCGACGAAATAAAAATCACATGATGACGTAAACACGTGTTACTTGCTTAAAGTCAAGTGAATGTGACATTTACACCATTATTGGCATTTAATCTTATAGTTTGGCGATTGATTTTTGGTCGACGGGATAACTAAGTAGTACCAAAAATCCTTTTCATGATCAAGGTTGAAGTAATTGGTGCATTAGCATACATTTTGGCATGGTGTCCGTATAACGGAAAAGTACCAAAAAAAGCTATTGGTGAGATTTGAATCCGGCTAACACAAAAGTACTAAGAATTCTTTGCGATCATGGCAACTTTTATGTAGTTTTATTCGAAAATATAACTTTGATTCATTAATCAAAATGGAAACCTTTCTTATGAAAAGTGAAGAAACTGTTGATAATTGTCAAATGACGTAGACTATTATTATATAAATTGTTTTCAATTCTAAAAACAGCGCGAAGAATAATATTTCCTAATGATTACAAATTTATTTACACATGGCTATTAAAAACAGAAAAAAAAACTTTAAAATTACTATTAAATGAGTACGTGTTAAAAGCAGTAAAATATTGAAAATTATGTCTTGAAAATTCTATTTACACGTGAATATTAAAATAGAAAGGAAACTTTAAAATAATAAATACATTAATATGTGTTTAACCTTTTTAAGGCAAGGTACTTCTATTCGTAAAATGTCGAAATCAGTGAATGGCACCGAAATTTACAAACAAATTTCGAAATACGAAAATGCTTTAGTTCACTTACTTAATGAAAAAAAAATTTTCATTCCAATATTCTGGAGCCAATGTGGCATTTAAGAATTAAAATTAAGTAGTCCAAAAATGAACCACCGCTCTTGAAAGGGTTAAAGCAGTAAATTGCAGTAATTGTAGTAAATTGTATTATATCAATCGTTTTATAACACTGTTAAAAAATACCGGTCGGCAAAGACTCTGTATACTTAATTCATTTTATTTTAGCTTCTTTTCAAATGTTTAACTGATCTTCTTTAATCAAACACGAAAAAAAACCACTGGATGTCTTAACAGCAACTGATTCGGCCTTAAATTTTCGCAATCAAAGGGAATTAAATGGAAACCCGTTTACAGGGAAATCGCTATAGGTTTATTCATTATAATTCAATCTTCTCTAATCTTTTAAAATCCGATCAAATTAGCGTGATTTTAGATTCTGCGGTGTCTGAACGGGGGTTGGCGATCGTAGCTTGCAGGGGGCAGAGCCCCCTAGTTTGTTATAACATGTTTAAGGGGCAAAAGAGTGAATCTTAATTCAGGGAGGTTAGAAAGTCAATTTTTTTTTTTCTATCTTGAGATATCGTGTGACGAATCGTTTATTATGTATTTTTTAAATTCTGAATCGAATGAAACCATCTGCCAGTATATACAATTATTTGTTACAATGTTGCGACAAATTCAATGCATCGAAAGTAAAAAAAAAGGAGTATCATTTTTTTGCTGAGCAAAACTTTGTTACATTTATTGTTTTGTTCCAAACATGTTCTTAATATCGTATTGAATTATCTAAATCTTAAATATCCTCAAAATAGCATAATAAAAATCAATAAGAATTCTGCATATAAGAGATATATGGTACAAAAAAGGCTAATTAAAAAGTAATAAGAATAGAGATTTTGTTCAACTTAGTGAACCCTTTCTAGACGGCATCCCTTACACAAATTTTATTTGGGTGCCACCGCTTTTTTTAAACAATTCCCTTTACTTGTAAAATACAAAAAATGCTCTAATTAAAAATGACAAATATTACATTTATTTATTAATGGTTCAAAAACAATTTCCGCATGCACCTTTTGACGATGCATATATGCATCACCCGTTTTGAAAGAATTAAGATACTTGTTGTGTAACGTAGAAGATTTGTCTATAACCCCTTGAGGGCAAACAATTGCGTTTATGTAATGCTGAATTCCCACCGGAAATTTAGGAAAAAATTATTTCCAAATAAGGAACAATTTTACTACTTTTTTCCACCAAAGTTAGAAAAGTAAAATTTTATAATTTTTTTCTGATGCGAATCTATCCCACCGCCTCTCAAGGGGTTAACATTGTGATAAGCATAATGAATTATTTTACTGTAACTTCGCATAATTTTAGCAATGTAGACATAATTTTGAAAATAAAACATTTTGGAATTATAAATATCACTTGAACAGAACGAACGAAATTGTAAACATTTTTGACAATATGGTCATTTTAAAGGAGGCAACCGCTTTCAAACTGTTTTTCCGTAGCATTTTTATATTCTGCAACTCATACCCAAAGAACATCCTTGTAACTCAATTAGCACGTTCACGCCGGCGCGGTGGGTCACACTCGACTGTCTCAGAGTTCTCAAGTCTCCGGCTTTTTTTCAAACCACTATTATTTTAGAGAAAATGTTGTTCCTTTAAATCTCCCAATTGTTCTAATTAAATAAAACAACATTTTCTGTATTAAAATAGTGGTATCCAAGAAGCTGGAGACATTGCAGATCTGAGACAGTCGAGTGTGACCCACCGCGCCGGCGTGAACATGTTAACCCTTTCATGGGCAAGGCATTTCTGCTCTAAAAATGTTCAAATATTTAATTCACACCGCAATTTAAGAACAAATTTATTTGAAAATAATCAAAAGCTACCCCCCCCCCCCCACGTGAATTATGAGATCGAAAGTGTACTAAAAAATTTTAGGTCTCATTTGTTAATTTCGGCATTAAAATTAACCGTTTGCAGACTGCAAACGCCCCCCTCTAGGGGTTAAAATACGCAAGAAATTTGAAATCAGTTAATATTATTTATTCTCAAACCAGTAAAATTATATGATTTCAAAATGTAGTAATAAAACAATCTGAAGTACAGACTTTTCTTGAGCAACAATTCTTGAATCATGTTACTTGCAACGGGGCAAACGGTTTACAACGGGTTGTTTACAACGGGGCAAATGTAATAACAATGTGAACAGAGCGTCCCGTCAAACCGAGGCTAACGAGAAAGACAGGCTACCGCGGTGGGTCCGATTCTTCTTTTTTTACAGACCGCTGGAGTCACGTGATGCTCGAATGCACCAATGAAGGTGTGCGAAAAGAGCATCACGTGACTCCAGCGGTCTGTAAAAAAAGAAGAATCGGACCCACCGCGGTAGCCTGTCTTTCTCGTTAGCCTCGCGTCAAACTTAGTGACGTTCATGAGTTGTTTTGGTGATGGGAAATCCGGGAAACTGAGGCGACATATCGCTGACTTGTAACTTTATAATTTTTAATGGAGCCACGGATAAAGAGGAGGACACATGTAGTGTAGTGCCTACCGGTTTCCAGTGAAGTAGCTGAGGATGCAATTGCAAGATGGTGACTAATGTTTGTTTTCCTTATTAATGCCGGGGACAAATTCTGTCGTGGAATAATGCCGGGGAAAAGCTGTGGTGTAGAAATCTACACAACAAGGCTTGTTATTAATTTAACTAATTAAATAATTTTCGCACGATCCAATAACATTTAAAAATAATTGAATTCTCGGAAAATAATTCTTTAGTAATTAATTTATACAATAAATTAAAATAACATAAAAAATACTCCAAAATTAAAGTATATTAAAATGAATAAGTATATAATGCGTAGAAAAAAATAAAAATATATATGTTGTTTGGTATTGGTATGTTTAGAAAAAAATAAGGAATATGAATTGTGAATTTATTTTGTATTAATATTGAAAATAAAACATTTCGAATTGTAAATATTTATATGTGCAAAAACAGTGTAATAAAATAAAACTCCCCAAATAAGACCAGACAGAAAATAGGAAATTATAGATAAAGAGAACATTGCTGACGCCAGACATGGACAGTAAATGTATAGCGAAAGAATAGAAAATTTACGATGTTGAAACCATAAATTTTCTATCAATTAAGATGGTTTTACAACACTCAACGTGGGTGGTGATTCCCATGAGAAACCTGGCGCAAGGGGCAAAAATTAAGTTAATGCTATGCAGTGAAAAATAAATTGGCACGCCCATAGATAGGCATGTCTAGAGTACCAATAAGGGACCAGGAGTAGCCTCCAATCAGAAAGAAAGCTCTGGGTTAATTTAGCCCTTCCCCCCCCAAAAAAAAATTGGATCTGGGAAGAAGGAAGGAAAAAAGAGGATTAAGTCTTGTGTCTCGTCCTCAAGAGGTTCTATAATTTTTGTTAAGATGTGACTTGATACTTCAAAATTTTACACCAAGTTCTTTCGCAGCAAAATTTTAAGGACAATACAAAATTTAGCGATTGAAATGAATGCTGAAAGCAGACAAATCTTTGTCACAAAAAAATGATTGATGCAGAAAAAAGGGAAATGATGATGAAAATTAATGCTGAGAGTTGACCTGTCCTTGTCATGATCTATTGACAAAGATCGCTGAGAGCAGACAAGTCTTTGTCCAGGAAATTAACTGATGCAGAATCTTACAGAAGTATTCACCTGATTTGGAGATGTACAGTGGTTAGTGATGAGATGCGAATGCAACGAAGATATGACATATCAGCAGATTTCGCCTATGAAAGTGTACATTGTGGAGATGGAGCTCTAATTTTCACGCGTCACAGAGCGCCGAAAGAAAGTGAAATTGGTTTGTGAAAGATCCCCATGAACTATATATATATATATATATAAAAGGAACTTTATGCCCCGATGAACTTACTTGTGTTTAGGATTCCATGAACTATGAGTGAACTGTATGATTTGGATGATTACAGAAAAGATCGAAGTCTGTTTGGGTGAGAAACTCCTTATATTTATTTCAATATATTCGTGGCTATTGTTTTCATGTTTTCTTATGATGTGTACATTTAATATTAAGCAACTAATTTTCTAAATTTCCACTAAAGTACATAATCTTATGTCATTGAATATTATGATTGTTTATGATAAAGATTTTAATGATAACGGGAATGCTATTTTTCATAAATAAAATTTTGATTAAAATTTTGGCAAAAGCCTCATCATCGGATCGTGCTGTGAACAAAAAGGGGCAAGTATAAGATAACATAAATTGATAAAAAAAAAATAAGTAACAAAGTATAATTTTGATGAAAGCTTTGCTGTTCTAATGAGAATGGAACTATGTTATATTCTGATAAAATAGTAGATAATTTGAAAAGGTTATTATGATATAAAGGGTCATATTTGAGTTATGAATTTTATATAAATGAAAATAAAGTTTGTTTATGTGTGCATACTTGTAAGTCTTTCCTTGAATTCCTTCCTTGTTCCCTTTTAGATAATACTCGTAATTTATGGTATCTAATATTTTGGAATTATTAGAATTGGATGTTTCTCTATGCAACCTACAAGTTCGATATCTCCATTTCAACGTTAAATAAGTCGTCCTTGAGTTATTGCCAAAATTAATTTTATTCCAAAATTTTCTTCTCTCCTAATTTATTAAATAACATTATCCCATTAGATCTTTTCACAACGCAGATCGGGATAACTGTTTCTATTGTACTAATCATTTTACTGTCGCGTGACCCTGTGTGTTGTGGCGTCCAAATCGTCACAACATACTCAAATTTAATGGTGCTAATACCAGGTGTTAGTAATGGAATTTAGAACGTAAAATTAAATGGTTGCAATGAGTTAACTTATAAAAAAAAAAAAATAAAAAAAAATAAAAAAAAATAATAAAAAAAATACATATATATTATTATTTTCCTCTATTTTTATTTTTCTTTTCAATTACTAACAAAATCATTTTCGTATGTTATATAAAAAATTATGTATGTGTATAACAAAAAGAAAAATTAAGGAAAAGAGTAGTTCAGTTCACAGCACATAATTTAGTATGAGCATAACGAATGATTATTATAATTAATATCTATGAAAAGAAATATTGGTGAAAATTTCATATTGTGTTTTATTTATGTGCATGCATGCAGAATATTCAGTGTTATTTCAGTAGAATTTATGAAAAAATATTTTACAAATTAGTATGATCTTGAAAATAGAGATAGACAATTATATTCTAAAATTGAAAAAATAATAATTTGCAGTGTAGGAAATTTCTGAGAAACTAGGATAGAAGCAAAACAAAATAGAAATTATTCTATTATATATTTGGGAATTGCAGCCGCTAGGAAAATAAGACATAAAAATAAAATCATGACAGGCGGCAGAGGGAAGAGACAAACTTCTCCTGAAAAGGAAACATTTACGATAGGAGTAGATACCTTAATAAATTCTCTCCAAAATTTTGAAGATAAACCAGACCAAGAAATTACACAATTTTTTGACGAATTTGAAGAATTAGCCGATGCGGCACAATTTCCCGATGATATCAAATTAGTACTTGCAAAATCAAAATTTAAAGGGCAAGCACGGGAAATTATGAAAAATACAACAGAACTTCATAAGGCAAACGACTACAAAACATTCAAAGAAAATTCAATAAAGCAGTTTCAAAAAGAAAAATCTTTCGCAAAAGCGCAATTACAGTTCATTAACGCGAAACAAACAGCCAATCAAACGATTGAGGAATTCACTAAAAAATTCAATATTGAGGCACAAAAATATTTAGCTTTATCGGGACACGAAAAAAAAAATGGAGCAAAAGAACTGCTTGAAACGATGAAATTAACAAAATACCTTGAGGCGTTGAGACCGGATATTTCTTTTGAATTAAAAAAATATCCTCCAACAAAATTTGACGATGCTTTTAAACGGGCCAAGGACATCGAATTAGCAATCAACGGAAAATGCGCAGGCGAAATGAACAACTTAACAGAAACTAGTGAAAAAAAATTGTATGAGGCACTAATCAATATGTCCCAAGAGCAAAAAACTGAAATACAAGACCTAAAGAAACAGATAAATAATTTAAAGCTTGAGACACATGAAAACAAACAAAACGAAGGGGAAATTAATCACATCACCCAACAATTCTGTCACATATGCAACAAATCAAATCACCAAACACAACATTGTTTTTTTAACAAAAGAAGCGAAAATTTTGTACAACCTAGGGGAGCACAACAATACAATGTTAGGCCAAGATTTCCAAGGAACTACCATACAAATTACAATTATAAAAATTTCCAAAGAAGTCCACAAAATTATATACCGCATTTTCAAAATCCTCAAAATTTCAATCCCATAAGACCGCACTACAATCAGCTTCGACAAAATTATATGTACAATGTGATGCCCAATTGGCATAATGATTCTCAACAGCTGATAGGTCAAAATCAAATGCACCAAGGGAATTACAATTTTCAAAACACTGTCCCAATCCAAAATGCTGATTTTATACAGGGGAATAATGCACAAATTCAATATACAGGGCAACACCAAGGCGTCACAAATATACAAAACGGGCAAAACAATTTTTCTCAACCACCTAATGATAGAAGTAAAGAAACGCAGCCCACTATTACCTTCCCAAGTGAAAATCAACAGAGACGGGGTAGACAAAATACCAGAGGAAAAAGAGGACACCATCATTTAAACCGATAAGGGGGCCTCAAAATTTAGCACAAGTAGAAACCCGTAGGTCCCGCATATTAAAAGAAAAACAGGGTTATAACATAAAAACAAAATTTAACAAAAAATTGAAAAAAAAGAAACATGAACATGAGAAAAAAAACGTGTTTGAGGCTGAGGAAAATCAAAATTCTAAGGTTAAAGAAAAATTGATAGCAAGTTGCAACTCAGGAAGAAACAATGAATTACCAATATGGAATTTAAAGATAAAAAAGGAACTAATTATACCCAGTTTAGTAGATAGTGGAGCAAGTATTAGCCTATTGTCACCAGAAATTTTTGAAAAAATAAAACAGACAGATATAAAAATTAAATATTTAGCCAATTCAATTAAAATTACAACTTTGTCAAATAAAACGATTCCGTTCAAAAACTGCGTAAAATTTAAATTTAAAAATGAGAATAATTTCCTAAATGGGACATTTTATGTCACAAAAGAAGAATTTGACCGCGATTACAAGATTATTTTAGGATATGATTTTTTAAAAAGTAACAAAATAATCATGGACTTGGAAAACAACATTTTAAAAATTAACAATACGGTAATTAAATTAAATTCCAATGAAAATCAATTTACAGAAGCTAACAGGATTCAAAAAACACAACAAAATGACAATTTTCAAACTGTACCCAAACAAATTAATTCTAATGATCATTATAATTCTAAAAATAACATAAGAGCATTTGTAGAAAACAAAATTACTCTAAGGCCTAAAGAATCGAAATTAGTAAATTTAATTTTCGACGGAGTTTTAGAAAAAGACCAACAATTCTTTTTTCAACCCAAATACAATAATAAAAAATTAGCAATTCAGAATTCTGTTCATAAAAGTAAAGAATCCGACAATAATTCATTTCGAATTATAGTACAGAATCTCTCCAACAAATATTTAAAATTATACAAGGATCAAGAAATGGGGAAGATTACAACTGATTTTTCTATTAAAGAACAAAATGAAACAAATACTGACAGTATTTATGAAGTTAACAATTTAAATATAACACAAATTAGAGAATTGCGAAGAAAGGAATTGTCAAGAGAGGATTTCAAAGTAGATCATTTACCACCGAAGGTGCAAAAGGAAGTTTTGGATATTGTAATGAGACATGCGACAGCATTCAGTAAATCTTATAAAACGCTAGGAGCGACGGATGTAATTAAACCTAAAATAAAATTACAGCATGATTTTCCGATCCAAACCAAACCTTTTAAATTAGCACACGATATAAAGAAGAGTGCGGAAAAAGAAATAAGAGATCTATTAGACGCGGGTATTATCGAACCTACGAATTCCAGCTATGCATTTCCAGTAATTTTCGTAAAAAAAAATTCCACATCAAAAACTAACGACAAAAATTTAATCAAAGTAAGATTAGCTTTAGATTTTAGATCGCTTAATGATATAGTAGAGAGCGACCCATATCCTGTGCCAAATACAAAAAAAATTTTACAAAGCATGTCAGGAAAGAAAATATACACGGTGTTAGATTTACATTCAGCGTTTTTTCAAATCAAGCTGAGGGAAGAAGACAAGCACAAATTGGCTTTCGTTACGGAAAACAATCACTTTCAAATGACTCGTTTAGCATTCGGATTAAAATTTTCGACGAATTTATTTGCTCGCTTAATGGACATAGTTCTAAGTGACTTAAAAGAAAAATACGACATTGAATATTTCATCGATGATATCCTTCTTGGAGCTCAAAATATAGAACAAATGCACGAAATATTTGAAGAAGTACTAAAAAGATTGGAAAAATTCAATTTGACTATTGAACCTACAAAACTAAAACTATATATGCCGGAAATAGAATTTTTAGGCTATAAAATTAGCGAAAAGGGATACGCACCCTCAGAAAAAAATATAAAGAAAATTACCAATTTTGCAAGACCCACATCTCAAAAACTGGTGAGAGCATTCATAGGTCTATGCACATATTTTAAATCGACCATACAAAATTATGCGGAAATTATTTCACCTCTGACAGATCTTACGAGGAGCAACCAAAAATTCAGATGGAATGAAAGAGCACAACATTCATTTGAAAAAATACAAAAAATAATAATGACGCAACCTACAATTCACCCGCCGGATTACACAAAAACTTTCTATGTAATCACAGATGGATCCAAGATCGCAACATCAGGTATATTGGCACAAAAGCAAGGTGATAAAATGATACCAATAGAATTTACAGGAAGAAAGTTAAGAGAGTCAGAAAAAAAATATCCAAGCTTGCAAATTGAGCTATTGGCGATCTACGAAACTATTACATATTTTCGGAATATATTATTAGGGAAAAAATTTATATTACTGACCGATTCAAAAGCCCTAACGTACCATTTACAGTTAGAAAAACAGCCTGAGATTGTTGCAAGATGGTTACTTAAACTCCAAGACTACGACTATGAGATATCTCACATTTCTGGAAATAACAATCCAGCAGATTTCAATACTCGTTGCTTACACAATTTAACAATTGCAGATAATCTAAATAAACACCTTTTCACGGTGAATAAAAATTTAACTGAGGATAATATAAAAAAGGAACAGATGAAAGACCCTAAACTAACAGAAATTATAGAAGCTTTAAAGCAACAAAGAAAGGTAAAAAAATACGAAAAGTATTGTTTGAATAAAGATGGAATATTAATTTTGAAAAAAGCACAAAATTCAAATAACGAGGAATTGTACATTGCACCGCAAAGCTTGAAAGATGACATCATAAAAAGCGCACATGCACCGCATTTTGCTTTTCTAAAAACTTATGGAATAATAAAAGAAAGATTTTTCTGGTATAGAATGTATCAGGAGATAAAAACATTCTGTACAAAATGTACAACGTGCAATACTTTTAAGACACATAAAACAATCAAGATACCATTGAAAACAATGGACAAAAACTATCTCCCAGGGGAGAAAATAACAACTGATATTGTGGGACCTTTGCCTGTGTCATTAAACAGGAACAAATATATCTTAACTGTAATAGATACAGCTACACGTTTTCTACAGGCATTCCCACTCAGATCGACAGACACTAAGGTCATAATTAAGGCTTTAAATCAATATTTTAGTGCCTACGGATTGGCAAAATTTCTAGCGAGTGATAATGGACCCTATTTCAGGTCAAAAGACTTCAAAGACTATATGGAAAATCTAAATATAGAGTTAATTACGTCAAGCATTTATAAACCATCCTCGCAGGGCATTCTTGAACGTACCCACAGGGACTTAAAGAGTTCCATCGCATCCATGTGTACTAAAACGTACGAATGGGACATTAGACTTCCATATTTTGTGCTTATGCACAATACAACAAAAAATCGAATAACGGATTTTACACCAAGCATGTTATTTTTTGCACGTGAAATAAAAACGCCATTCAAAAATTTCACAACACACGAAATGGACTCGTACAGCACCTATGTGCAAAATAAATTAAAACATATGTACGAAATCAGACACGAGGTCATGAAAAACCAAGAAAAATCGGATCAAGAATTAAATAAAAACACAAAATTAAAACATAAACAGCTACAAGTAGGTGATGAAGTTTATTTAAAACTTCTAATAAAACCTAAAGCGTTACACCAAAAATTTTCAGGACCATATTTTGTCGAAAGAATTTTTAGAAACGACAATTACTTAATCAAAAACAGGGACAAGCCTGAATTAAAACCCGTCACTATTCACATCTCAAAATTGTTCGCGCCTAACATCGCAAACAAAATAAATAAATAAATAACCAGGTAATTTATAAAATAATACTATATGCAAAAAAAAAAAAAAAAAAAAAAAAAAAAAAATTAAATCAGTGCAAACTGATTAAACAAAAACATAGCAAAAATACAAAAAAAAAAATTTTTTTTCTCAACGGCAACACGGAATTAATAATAATAATAATAATAAAAATATTAATGAATATACTTATATTTGCTTAGATTATATTATTTTAATAAAATAGTTAATATTGGAAAATTATTATGAATGAAGAAGCAAAATTTGAATTTTTAATAAAATTTATGGAGCCATGATGTGTATTTTATACCATGAAAATAAAATGTTATGCGGTAGAAATTTTTGGTAGAAAATGTGGTAATAATAATAATAAATAATTTTAATAAACATGTAGTAAAGCATAAATGTGTTCAAATTTCGTTTTCCCTCAATAAAATAAAATTCAACGAAATTGGACAAATACTGCCCAAGAAATTCACATGTCAGAAAAATATTTTGTGCAAAACTTCTGGAGGTATAAAGGAAGTCCTTTTGAAATATTAACCCAAAATAAATCAAAAGTAAATAGTCAAAATAAATAAAATAACAATATAATATTTTGTCACAGTAATAGGAATATTTTTTGCAAACAAGTAAAACAGATAATTTTTCTTTCATACATCCCTCCACAAAAAAATATATAATATACACAAACAGAATTTATTACATTATACACAGGTAAGCATGACATAAAAAAATTACTAAAATAAAAAAAAATGTAAATATTGGTATACGGCGGCAGCATCAAACGCAAAAGAGGGGCGCTATGTACGAGCATCTCAAAAAGAGAAAAAGATGCAGGAAGATGTATACAGCTAGGAGAAAGGATGAGGCGGATCAAAACCCTTTTCCCACGAGGCAGCGGAATTAACACTACACCCACTTTTTCTCTCTTCTGGTTACCAGAGAAAATAAGCCAGGAGTAAACGCGTTCCCATAGCAACGGAAGAACATGCAGGGGAAAAGTAAAATCGAAACAAGTGATTTACTCAAAACTTGTTTTGGGCAAGGGACGACCTTGAAACTAGCTGTCTTCAGCAAGAGCTCAAAAACGGAGCGAAGGTGTTTAGGAGAATTGGAGTAACACGTATCTTGCAGCTCAAAGAAGTGAGAAAATGAAACTCATTTTCTAACGAAACCCACTCACCACTTTCGGAGAACCGGTTAGGGTCAAAAATGAGATATGCAATGGAGCAGATCGCTAGGGAAAAAAAATAAATAAAAAGATAAATAAATGTTTTCTCACCGAGCCGGTATTGAAGACGAATTGAAGACTACGACATTCGCCAGTTATAG
The DNA here is from genome assembly GCA_963932465.1 of Maratus speciosus. Taxonomy (NCBI): domain Eukaryota; kingdom Metazoa; phylum Arthropoda; class Arachnida; order Araneae; family Salticidae; genus Maratus; species Maratus speciosus. The sequence continues at coordinate 192,904,293 of OZ010794.1, forward strand.
AGGGCATACTCTAGGCTGCATAAAGATACTGTTGTTGTGAGCTGGCTGCGGGCTTTACGTTGAGTCGAGCAGCCGTGTTGTTTCACATGGGCGTTTCTGGAGAACAGCGAATTCTTTCAGCGATAGAAAACTTTCTGGGGCGCACGATAGGAATGAAGGGGCAATTTGAGTAGCCAACACAGCTGAATAATTGAATGACAAAATTAATATTGAATTGCATATTAATTACAATGGCTAGAAAAGAAATATTTTGAGTGAGTAAAAATGAAGCGTAACATAAGGATTATCCTGGAAAATAAAAATTAGAAAAAAATATTAATAAAAAAAAAAAAAATAGAAAAACAGAAAACAGGGTACATATAATTTATTTGTTTACACTTCAAAATTGTTTTGACGTATTTCAAAACATGTCGGAAAAATATTTTGATCGCTAGTGATAGACAAACCACATACTTACTTCAAAGTGGACTAAAAAAAATATATATATATATTAAATTGACATATTTAAAAAAAAAAAAAAATGAAAAATGAAAAATTTTGTTGTACAAAATATAAAAAACGGTCACTTTGGAGATAAATAAGTAGAAATTAGCAACATTGGATGGAAAATGTATTTTCCATTAGACATATTTGAAAATATTCACAAAATGTTATGACTTTGACACGAAAATGAAACATTATGAAACACACATGGACATAAATTATGCAAATAATTTAAAATTGTTATGTCACGGAAGCACTTTTAAATATGGCATTTATTTTGATTACCATATCTATGACACAAAAATGGATAAAATTGTATATAATTTATACAACATACCACACTCTTTGTAAAGAAAAACGATTTAAGACACCATTTATCAGAAAATAAAAATTTTCTACACATTGCTACCAATAAAAAAAAAAAAAAAAAAAAAAAAAAAAAAAAAAAAAACAAGTAGTAATTGGGAAAATGTAAACAAAGAGTAATTGTGTAAAATTGCTAAAAATTTATGAAAATAAAAGATTAAACATTACAAAAATCTGAAAAATAATACATAAATAAGTAAACAAATTAATACATATATTAAAATAAACATTACAGACTCATTTAGGTAAATAAATAAAATGGATGACCACAGAAGGGTTCAAAATGAAAAGCGCACCGTTTGTAAACAACAGTATAAGGCAAAACCTACAAGTCGTATATAAAACCTTTAAAATTCACAACCACAGAGTAATTTGAATATTATAATGTTTGAAAAAACTGTGATAATCGCATGGAAATATTTAAATTTTCCATGGAGAGTGTCATTTTGATTGCGGGTCGATTGGATGACATTGCGCAAGATATTTTCATGGGAGTGTACACGGATTTTTCAGTATCGAAGCAAAATATTAAAACACACATACCTAAATTAATATATTAATATAATAAATAAACCATATTATGCCTAAAATTCAAAAATTATATATGGTAGATTTGCAACACAACCTTAACGGAACGAAAAAAATATATAAAAATTTATTAACTTCATTGTGCTAGAATGAAAACATATTCGGGAATAAACAAAAACAAAACCATTATAGATGAATTATTACAACATACATTAAAAATTTCACAATTTCTAAATATAAACAAATAATAAATTAAAACGGATGCATATTAATTTGGGAACCCATTGAACAATTGAATAAATATAAAACGGCAAAATCGAGCACGGAACGACATATTTAAACACTATATTTACCGCTAATATATGAGTGAATAGAGGGTACCATCTTTCACACATGTGTTAGAAAATCGTAGTATAAAATAAATAAATAATATAAAATTAACTCAAAAGATGTTAAGCAAAGTACCATGAGTCATATGACGCATAGTAGCGTATAAAATATATATACATAGCAAAACAGTTTGTTAGGAGTTTCGGATTAAAACATTTCACAAACACAAAAAATATACAAAATAACACATTGGAAAGGATACGTTTTACGAAAAAGAAAAATTTGTTTTCATTAACATAGTTTATATAATGACGCACGAAAACCACACTGTGTGCACACGGAAGAAAGCATAATATAAATTGTGAAATAAAATCAAAATATATAAAAAATACACATGTGTCAGAAGAAAATTACGAAATATTATAATATAAATACTGCGAGGAAAAATAAAAAGGATACATTTAAGACTCCTAAAAATAAAGAAACAAAAAAAAAAAAAAACAAAAAAAAACACATATGGACTATTAAGGCATATGAAAGTAAAATATAGTAGGTAAGGAAAATATTTTTAAAATTTAAGAACAATCACAGTATGAAAATAAATTATTGTTACGTAAGAGACAATCTGAAAACACACTCATAATGGTGAGAAAATGGCGAGCAGTGTCCGACATATCTGATAGAAAAAAAAAGGGAATTGTTTATAGGACATTTTTAAGAATAAAGGATAATAAACTATATAAATAATAACAGTTATTAGATAGTACTAAAATCCTCGGATTTTAAAATAAATGACACTTACCTTATGCAGTGTAGAGATTATCCAATATTATATAAACACAATACAAACAAATCGCGCACTTTTATAAAGCCATTCAGAGAAAAAAAAAAGTGATTACTACGTTCACAGACGTGATAACGAGCAAACCTGTTTGGCATGTTAGTACTGACCTGTACGTCTTGTTCCGAGATTATTATCACTGTCAAGGACACATGGAGACCACTCAGGGATTTTATAAGGGATTTTCGGCACATTTTCTCCGAGGAGAAATTTTTAAGTGGATATTCCGCAGAAATGATGCGGGGATGAAAAGGCATTCTTAGATAAAAAAAGAATGTTTTCAAGCAGAGAGCGATGTACATATATATTTACGCACTTTGGTTTATAATTTTTTTTGTAAAAACATAGTTCTACGTAATATCCACACTGTAGGTATGTAGATAGCGCATATTTTTATTTTATGGCCAAAATTTTGAAGTAAACTTTATTACCTACAAGCTGCATGATTGTACATATTTTTATAGATTTCAAGATGCGTAGCATAAAAAAAAAAAAAAAAAAAAAAAAAAAAAAAAAAAATAATTAGTGGACATTGTTGACTAAAATTAATATAGCATTTTTGCAGTATTTTGATATTGAAATAGCCATCTTATATTGGAATAAATATTTCTCACCTATGCAATAGAGAAAATGTATATACTATTTTATATTTTGTATTATATTATTCAAGTGTACTTACAGGGTATGATGAACAATCTGAAGAACTTACTATATATATCAGGTTTGATTGATATTTTGTAATATATATATGTATTATAAGTGTATTTTTGTGGTGTACATATTATTATTTTTTAAAAACAAGAGGGAAGAAGCAATGTGGTGTAGAAATCTACACAACAAGGCTTGTTATTAATTTAACTAATTAAATAATTTTCGCACGATCCAATAACATTTAAAAATAATTGAATTCTCGGAAAATAATTCTTTAGTAATTAATTTATACAATAAATTAAAATAACATAAAAAATACTCCAAAATTAAAGTATATTAAAATGAATAAGTATATAATGCGTAGAAAAAAATAAAAATATATATGTTGTTTGGTATTGGTATGTTTAGAAAAAAATAAGGAATATGAATTGTGAATTTATTTTGTATTAATATTGAAAATAAAACATTTCGAATTGTAAATATTTATATGTGCAAAAACAGTGTAATAAAATAAAACTCCCCAAATAAGACCAGACAGAAAATAGGAAATTATAGATAAAGAGAACATTGCTGACGCCAGACATGGACAGTAAATGTATAGCGAAAGAATAGAAAATTTACGATGTTGAAACCATAAATTTTCTATCAATTAAGATGGTTTTACAACACTCAACGTGGGTGGTGATTCCCATGAGAAACCTGGCGCAAGGGGCAAAAATTAAGTTAATGCTATGCAGTGAAAAATAAATTGGCACGCCCATAGATAGGCATGTCTAGAGTACCAATAAGGGACCAGGAGTAGCCTCCAATCAGAAAGAAAGCTCTGGGTTAATTTAGCCCTTCCCCCCCAAAAAAAAAATTGGATCTGGGAAGAAGGAAGGAAAAAAGAGGATTAAGTCTTGTGTCTCGTCCTCAAGAGGTTCTATAATTTTTGTTAAGATGTGACTTGATACTTCAAAATTTTACACCAAGTTCTTTCGCAGCAAAATTTTAAGGACAATACAAAATTTAGCGATTGAAATGAATGCTGAAAGCAGACAAATCTTTGTCACAAAAAAATGATTGATGCAGAAAAAAGGGAAATGATGATGAAAATTAATGCTGAGAGTTGACCTGTCCTTGTCATGATCTATTGACAAAGATCGCTGAGAGCAGACAAGTCTTTGTCCAGGAAATTAACTGATGCAGAATCTTACAGAAGTATTCACCTGATTTGGAGATGTACAGTGGTTAGTGATGAGATGCGAATGCAACGAAGATATGACATATCAGCAGATTTCGCCTATGAAAGTGTACATTGTGGAGATGGAGCTCTAATTTTCACGCGTCACAGAGCGCCGAAAGAAAGTGAAATTGGTTTGTGAAAGATCCCCATGAACTATATATATATATATATATATAAGGAACTTTATGCCCCGATGAACTTACTTGTGTTTAGGATTCCATGAACTATGAGTGAACTGTATGATTTGGATGATTACAGAAAAGATCGAAGTCTGTTTGGGTGAGAAACTCCTTATATTTATTTCAATATATTCGTGGCTATTGTTTTCATGTTTTCTTATGATGTGTACATTTAATATTAAGCAACTAATTTTCTAAATTTCCACTAAAGTACATAATCTTATGTCATTGAATATTATGATTGTTTATGATAAAGATTTTAATGATAACGGGAATGCTATTTTTCATAAATAAAATTTTGATTAAAATTTTGGCAAAAGCCTCATCATCGGATCGTGCTGTGAACAAAAAGGGGCAAGTATAAGATAACATAAATTGATAAAAAAAAAATAAGTAACAAAGTATAATTTTGATGAAAGCTTTGCTGTTCTAATGAGAATGGAACTATGTTATATTCTGATAAAATAGTAGATAATTTGAAAAGGTTATTATGATATAAAGGGTCATATTTGAGTTATGAATTTTATATAAATGAAAATAAAGTTTGTTTATGTGTGCATACTTGTAAGTCTTTCCTTGAATTCCTTCCTTGTTCCCTTTTAGATAATACTCGTAATTTATGGTATCTAATATTTTGGAATTATTAGAATTGGATGTTTCTCTATGCAACCTACAAGTTCGATATCTCCATTTCAACGTTAAATAAGTCGTCCTTGAGTTATTGCCAAAATTAATTTTATTCCAAAATTTTCTTCTCTCCTAATTTATTAAATAACATTATCCCATTAGATCTTTTCACAACGCAGATCGGGATAACTGTTTCTATTGTACTAATCATTTTACTGTCGCGTGACCCTGTGTGTTGTGGCGTCCAAATCGTCACAACAAAAGCTAATATAAATTTTTGCCCTGTTTAATATGAAAATTCAGAAGGAATGTGCGTTTAAAAAAGAAGAAAATTGTCATTAAAATTTACTGGTGAAGTTTTGCCCAAAGGAGCGGTTCCAACCTATGGGTCGCGAAATAATTGAGGTTTGCCACAAAAATATATCTTTCATTTCATCTGTTTAACCATTTCTAATTCCGTGACCACCTAGCTTTAATTCCAAATCTGAGAAATCGCACCAGGAATATTTTAATGAAATTAGGCTTTTATAACGAAAGTGAAAAACAGGAGGTTTTAATTTTCAAAGAAATTCATTTGAAACAAATGGCTAGTTCAGTAAATACTTATAGCGTGATCAATGCTAGGATTTTCTTTAACCAGTATTTTTGAACGGAAAAATGTGATTTATTTCATCGGAGATATCTCATTAACTGAATAAGGCGAAGAAAACTTTTCGAAAATAACGGTGGCCAACAAGCATATCAGTTATCAGATTTGTGACTAACACTACAAAAACAAATGGAACCAGCCAAATACAACATTTTACAACTGCAATAATCATAGAAGTTATTATCTTAAGGACACGTGGAACATAAAATTATTCAAATTTTTGAGTTTTTAATTATCAGTATACGAAATAGATCAAAAAGTTTATGGTTCTAAATGATTATGAGCATTTTACCTGTCATTAAATGAAGTGAATATTTCTTTTTTATAAAAGTGGTGACAATAAGAAATTTGAATTTTTAAACCGTCGTATTATGTGACCGTTAAGGTGTTAAAGATGGGTAGCGAAATTTTCTTTTTACTTAACCCCTTAATTCTCGCTCCCGTCATAATCACGAGCAGTGTCTTTTACTCAGATTGTTTGATTCCCACCAGTTTTATAAAATAGTGAAATTGGCTATATTTTAGTATAATTTTACCTGTCATTAAATAATGAAAATATAACTTTTTATAAATTGGTGCCAATAAGCAATTTGATTTTTTAAACCGTAATTTAATTCGAGCGTTAAAGGGTTAAAAGTGGGTCGCGATTTTTTTTTTTTTTTTTTTTTTTTTTTTACTTAAATGTGGGTCGTGTACCAATAAATGTTGGGATCCGAGGACCCAGAGGAATGAAATTCACTTACATCAAAAAGTAAAGTGTTTTTTATTGCCACAGTATGGCGGTACCGTAGGGCATAAATACCCAACGTCGACAACATCCACCAGTAAAAACGTAGAGATATTGTAGCCTTAATCATGGCAGAAATTTTGAATGAATGAGGAGGAGTTTAAAACGTAAAAAAAATATTCAAATTTATTTATGGAAGTGTTCTCCGTCGGTAATTAGGCCATTCGGAACTGGTTATAGTTATATTTTCAGCATTTCTAGGCTATGTCAATTCCTTTGTATTCATACTTTTATGTGATTAATTCTGATTCAATGTTCTCTAATCAGAGGGAAAGTATCTAGATCTAGGGAGATTCAAATATCTTCCTAGAAAATAAATCCCTAAATCTTTTTATCAATCTGTAGGGATTTATGTAACCTATATTAAATCTTATGAAATTTTGAACAAAAATATAAATACTCTCCATGGAATGAAGAGTCACATCAGAAAACCAAACACCTCAAAACAACTGAGGGAACTTTTTCCTTTTTTTTCACTCGTGTATACATACAATATTCAGTTTAGATTAACCCTTACCGGAGCGGAGAAATTCTGTTTATAAACTGGTGAAATAATGGGCTGACACTGCAATTTATAAACGAATTTATTAGAAAATACGAACTTGCTTATTTTTATGTATATTATAATAGGAAGATATTAGCTAAATATTCTTGGTGCCTTTTGTCAGTTCTGGAATTAAAATTAGGTGCCCTTTTTTAAGGACACCTCGCCGGTAAGGTTTAATAGCAATGTGTTAGACGTAGGATACACCGAGGCATTGTCGCACTTTTTCAAAAATATATTTTGTTTCTTTAATTTTAATTTTATAAAAACATTTAAATTTAGTTTGTTCAATCAGCGTTTCTTAAAGCATAACCACGTATGAAAAAAAAAATTAAAACATAAATTAATAGTTTCTATATGAAGCTCAGAAAGACATAAAATCACTGGGCCGACGTATCCCACCGAACGGAGTAGGTTGGCCATATAAATTGATTTGATTTTGGGATTACGAACGAAAATAAAAAAAACACATAAAATGTCAAATGTATTTTTTTTTTGTATATAAAAATTAGAAAAGGATAAGGACAGATATTTTGTTCAACTTAACTACAGCCTTCATTGAAATATTTCTCATCATTACAGTGAATGCAAATATAAAATATCCTGTACATAATGAGACATGATTCGTGTGCCAAACTTTTGTACCTGGTACATGGGATTCACTCTTGTCTTTGTTGTCTTTTAGGTAATACCGCTCTGCCCAGTAACAGACATTATTCTGTAATTTTATTGATTTTTACAGGTTATGAATACAGAAAACAAACTCTTATTACTGAACATAGCATTGTTACATTTATTGTTTTGTTCAAACGATGTTGTTTATATCAGGGCTTCCAAATGGTCCGCCAACTGAATACCAATAAATTTTAACAGAAAATTTTATGGTAGGTTTTCGCTAGAATTAACTTTCAAAGGAGATTTTGGGTCAGTTTGTAATAAAAATTTAAAAAGAAAATTTTTCGAAAATATATTGGTATTCTGTTAGCAGAGGATTTGGGAGCCCTGTTATATCAATAATCTAAAACTTATTAAATATCCTCAAAATAGCATAATAAAAATCAATAAGAATTCTACATATAATATGTATCGTAAATAAAAATAAGAGATATATGGTATTGAAAAAAGCCAATAAAAACATAAATAAGAAGAAAAACTGTGTTCCACTTAACTCTTTCAGGTGTAAGGTACTCCTATTTGCAAAATGCTGAAATGAGTAAATTACACCAGAATTTACAAGCAGATTTATATAAAAATAAGTAAAAGCTTTTGTTCATGTACACAATAAAACGAAATTTTTCCTTCCAACATTCCGGTTCAAATGTAGAATTTAGGGATTTAAATTAGGTGGTCCAAAAATGAACAACCACCCTTGAAGGGGTTAAATTAAGATACTTGTTACGTAACGTAGAAAGTTTGCGTTTACCATTGTGATAAGTATAATGACTTATAGTACTTTAACTTTGTATAATTTTGACAAAGTAGACATACTTTTGAAAATAAAACATTTTTGAATCATAAATATCGTTTGAACAGAACGGATGAAATTTAAACATTTTAGACAATATGGTCTTTTTAAAGAAGGTAACCGCTTTCAAGCTCTTTCAAATTGTTTTATCGGTAGCATTTATATATTCTGCCTCTCATACCCTAAGAACATCCTTGTAACTCAATTAACCCTTTGGACTCCGGCGTCTCTTACACAAATTTTGTGTGGTCGGCACCACTTTTTAAAAAGAAGTTTCGTTCAAGTACATAATTTCAAAAATGCTCTGATTAAATAAGGCAAATTTTATTTTCCCTCATTACTGGTTCCGATTACAAATTTTGTAAAGAAAGGTGATGTCGCCGCAGCGGCGACAACGGATTTCAAAGGGTTAACCCTCTCGCTGCGTAATTGTTTTATCAAAATAGCTTCACGACGAGCATCTTTTAAGGATTTTTATTCTTTTGTCACCAGTTTTTCAAAGCAAATTTTTTTATATAATTTAAATGTGACAATGCTCCGATGAAATAAGGCAAAATTTCCAAGAAGAAAAAAATAACTGGTGGGAATAACCAAGGAAGATTATTTAGACGAAAAAATGCATCCCCGAGAAAATCTCGGGTTGTGCAGCGAGGGGGTTAAAGCGCGCAAGAAGTTTTAAATTAATTATTATTATTTATTTTTACACCAGGAAAAGTATATGATTTCACTAACTAGTACTAAAACGATTTAGTTTTCTATGAGGTATCGTGAGTGCAGTTTCTAGCGTCATGTTACTTGCCTCTACAACGAGACAAATGTATTAAGAATGTGAACGGTGTGTCCCGTTAAACTTAGTGTCGAGCGTGACTTTTTTTGATAATCAAAAAACCGGAAATCTGTTGCGACATGGCGATGACTTTTAACATTATGACTTTAAATGGAGTTACGGATAAAGGGGAGGAGACGTGTAGTGTCTACCGGTTCCCAGTTAAGTAACTGAGGATGCAATAGCAAAATGGCGACTATTGTTTGTTTTATAGGATTAGGGCCTAGTTAACTCCGGGGACAAATTCCGTCGTAGAATAATGCCGTGGAAAAGCTGGTATAAATTTTCTCCCTGTTTAATATGAAAATTCGGAAGGAATGGGTCATTTAAATAAGAAGAAAATTCCCATTAAAATTTATTGTTGAATTTTTTCCAGCGCAGCGGTTCCCAAACTATGGGTCGCGAAATAATTGAGGTTTGCCACAATAATATATCTTTTATTTTATTTGCTTATGGTTTTCAAGGTCCGTGACCACCTAATTTTAATTCCAAAACTGAGAAATCGCACCTGGTATATTTTAATGAAATTATGCTTTTATAATGAAAGTGGAACAAAGCAGGCTTTTTTTTTCTTTTTTCAAAAAAATTAATTCGAAAATTCTGGTGACGGTTAATTATTTCATCATTTTACGAACAGCATTTTTCTGCCCCTGAAAGGATTAACAAATATACCAAAAGGCTAGTTCCATGATTACTTATAGTGTAAGTCACATGCTACGATTTTCGTTTACCCGTATTTTAGAACGGACAAATGTGACTTATTTCATCGGATATATCGCATTAACCGAATAAGGCGAAGCAAACTTTTGGAAAATAACGGTGGCCAACAAGCATAGCAGTTATCAACTCTGTGACTAACACAACAAATACAAATGGAACTTGCTAAATACAATATTTTACAACTGCAAGAACCATAAACGTTATTAGCTTAACACTAGAAAGACGGCGAGCGGACATTTTGACCGCTACTAAATGAATACATTTCAATCCGAACCAGAAATTTCTTTATAAAACTATTTTAAAAGATAAAAAGAAGAAAAGCTAGTTAAATAAATAAGTTAGTAATTTAAAATAAAATTTCTGGTGTCAAATATTTTTTACAAAATCTGACTAAAATTCCCCGGCTTTCTAGTGTTAAGACACATGAAACATAAAATGGTTAAAATGTTTGAGCTTTTAATTATCGGCCTAAAAATAAAGCTAAAAGTTTATGTTGATACATGATTATGGACCTAAAAGATTATGGTGCTAAATAATTATGGATCTATAAGATTATGGTGCTGGAATATTTTAAAATAATATATTTTAAGCACCGTGGGTGTGTATATAGTTTTTTTTTTTACTTTTTTTAGAAATGTGTCTTTTTATGCTTCGGGACATTTTTCTAAAATTCTATTTTAGGTAAACAGTTGAAACTTTTCAAATATGTGTAACGAAGCTGTTTCTTTAAAAAATACGTAACATTGTAGGCCAGAATGAACTTTTTTTTTCAAATAATGAAAAATATGTTCTTCAAATTTTTAGGATTTTCAAAGATTTTTAGTAAAATATTTATAATTTTATTTATTTTAAGCCAAAATGAAAATTGCTACTAATTATTTTCAAATAGTATATTTTGTGATACTACAACAAATTTTAAGGTGATATATTCAACAGTTTTTTAAAACAAATGTACCGAATATTGTTCAAAAAATATGTAAAAAGTAAATTAGTTGTTGGTAACTAATTTATGCATAAAATTAATTTATTTTGAAATATATATGAGCTATAACACGGGTGTCCAACTGTGGCCCGCCGGATACCACTAAAATTTTACAGATATCTTTGCCTTATCTAATCGTTGAATTGCTGCGATTCAACTTGTCGACTATCTATATTATAAAGGACAAACATATCTGTGCGTAACACATACGTCATTTTGCGAATGAAATTTCGGTTTTGCAATTTTCGCTACTGCAAAGTTTTAAACTTCTAAACATCGCACAGTTTCAATTTTTACACCGTCGTATAGGGAAAAAAATGTGCTTTTAAATGCAATTTGTTTGAAAGCTCTATCTCAATTTATTTTTGAGATATTAATTATTTTTATAGTTTTTAGTACCGATTTTGTAATTGTGGTAACTGGAATACCCCATTTCTATTAAAAGTAAAGGGAAAATAGTCATGGTTTATTTATTTTTATTGATTATGTCCTAATTGATGCCATTTTCACATTACAAATAAAAGTAACTTTTTCTAATTTTTGAACTGAAAATGAAGTTAGCCATTAAAAAAAAAAAAAAAAAAAAAAAAAAAAAAAAAAAAAAAAAAACACGCATTCTTCTTTATAAATCAAAAGATTTCAGAAAATATTTCAATATTTTTACATTACACTGAAACTGAGTTTGAGATGCTAGGCAAAATGATTCAGTGAGTAAAAATGATGTCATATTTAAAACAAAACGATCATTTTCTTTGAAAAAACTAAATATTTGACCAATACTATGGCAACTAAAGGCAAATTTCTGAATGGTAAATTTTCGCGGGTGCTGAGATTAGAAATTAAATTTTATCCGAATGTTCACATGAAAAGTTGTATCGGACAAACTGACTTTAAGTTGGAAATACATTCATTAATAATGTATTGCGCATTAAAATACTTTTAAATTGTGAATTTGAGTGGTGTGTATGTAAATTTTGAGAATGTGAAAATAACTTACAGTTTAGATTTTATGGGGGAAAATTTTATGATGTGACAAAGCGAAATCCTTTTTACTGATTTTGCATCCCGTAAAAACAAATGTAAGAGCCTCAATCGATAACTTCAACATAATTACTCATCTTGATTTCGTATTCTAATACAGTTTAATTTTTCAATAATTTAAGCAGTTGAAGTTTGTGGAGATAATATTTTGGTAATTTTAGGTTTAAAATATTATTTGTTTTAAGAGTTAGACAACCGATGCAAGATAAATTTTTTATTGTAATTATTTTTGTAGGCTTATTATAAATTCGATGTAATAGTTCCATTCTAAACATTTTAATCAGTCGAATTTCGACGGGTTCCAACTTGTCTATATTATAAAGGACAAACATATCTGTGCGTAACGTATACGTCATTTTGCGAATGGCAACACTTTGGAATTTGAAATAAAATTTTGGTTTTGCAATTTTCTCTATTGCAATTTTTTACACTTCTAAACATCGCACATTTTTAATTTTTACACCTTCGTATAAGGGAAAAAAAAATGTTCTTTTAAATGCAATTAGTTCGAAAGCTGTATCTCAATTTATTTTTGAGATATTAATTTTTTTGTAGTTTTTAATACCATTTTTCACATCGTGGCAACAAAAGTACCCCATTTCTATTGAGAAAATAGGAAATACTGTATCATATTTTTGTTGCCATTTTGCCATAAAACAAGAAAAAAAAGATTAAATTAAAATATGGGCTATGTCAAGAATATTTGAAAATATATTGGAAGATTTACATTATCATTTAATAAATTTTAGAAGCCTTTTCCTAAAAAAAATAATAAATAAATAAATTAAATTTGAATTTATAGGGATTTTGAGCAATATTTAAAATTCCACTAAAATATTTTACTTAGAATATTTTTTTTTATTTTTTTATTTTATAGAATTAGAAAATATACAAATATAATGTTCTTACTAAGAAATATAGAAATATTCCTGATTTGAAACTTTCCCCCCACAATCTTTATACTTCAAGAAAGCTGAAAACCTGCATATAAAAAAGAAATCATCTTTTTAAAATTATTTTTGTTTTGTGAAAACAATAATGCTTTTGAAAGAAAATAAAGTAAAATATCGATTAATCCTTCTAAACTGTATTACTACTAACGATGTACTAAATAAATTTTATAACAAGTTATTTTCATTGTACATTTAAAGTACCGTCGGGGTAGGAAAGTTTAAAGTATTCCTAAGTGTTAAAAATTTCTGTAGAAAGACTTTTTTTATTTACTTGGTAAGAATGGAGATCATATGAACATTCAGAAGAAATCCTAAGAAGTTTTAAAATTATATAGGGATTTCATTTTTTAACCCTTTCAGGGGCGAAGCAATTCCATTGTTAAAGTGTTGAAATTAATGAATAGCACCGGAATTTTAAAACAAATTTATTTGTAAATAAGGAAAATCTGTATTTCACACACATCGTAAACTGAAATTTTTTTACCAAAATTCTGGTGCCAATGTGGCATTTGCTTGCGTTAATTTGACCCTGGTTTAACGCGTTTCGTACCAGTAATGTTCCGCATAAAAACCTGGAATAAAATAAATACGCATTCTTCAAATAACTTTTCCGGTTCGGAACATGGATCAACGTGGAACGTGGTAATGTCTGGACCCTTGATCAAATTAATCCAGATTTTACGGAAGATTAGTGGAAGGTTGGCAACTATGCATTTGGGAATTAAAATTAAGTGGTTTCGTAAACATACCACCGCCCTCAAGGGGTTAATAGAAAAGTTTATAAACAAACAAATTTCGAAAATATGTTGTTTGCAATTCAAGTTGCATAGACATGCTTATGTTTTAATACACCTATTTCAGAATATCAATCATTATCTTATTTAATGAGACATTCCTACGATAAGATAGGCTGGATATTCTATTCAGAAATAGTGGCATTCAAAGTAAGCAGATCCAAGTATCCTTTTATTACTGTAAAAACTTTTACAAAGCAATAGAACGTTATAACAATAAATGTTGTCAATGTTTATTTGATAAAAGCATACTGCCATTCCTGTCTAAGCAAAATTTTACTACATCGTGTTTTTGGAAAATTGCAGTAGCATTTATTAGTGTGTGTGAAATAATTTACTCTAGAATGCCTGTACACTGCTAAAAATACGTATTGCTAAAACACATATTCTGCTGTATAGTTAACAGAATATTTCCATTTCAAGTAAAATACAAATTTTCTAAGTTATCCAGCTTATATCACATTCTATTTCTGTAAAAGCTTTTACGAAGCAGTAGAACATTGTAAATTATATACCAAATACTTCCAATGTTTATTTCATAAAAGCACACTGCAATTTCTGTCTGAGCAGAATATTACTACATCAGGATTTCGCCAAATGGCAGTAGCAATTATTAATGTGTGAATAGTAATTTAATCAAGAATGCATATACAATTTTAAATATACCTATAGTTTAACACATATTCTACTCTATATTTAACATTCCTACCCTTAACTCCTTGAGAGGCGGTGGGATAAAATATATGCCACCTAATTTAAACAAGATTCTCACCAGAAAATGTTAACTAAATTTTATATTTTTAACTTTGGAGAAAATCGTTGAAGGATTGCTTTTCTTTGTTTAAAACTAAAATTTCTCGATTATTCCGGTGAAAATTCAATATTTAGAGACGTTTTTGCTTGCTACCCGAGGGGTTAATGGGTCTAATCGACCCACTTCTATAAATCCTTTCATTCGATTCGAACCAGAATGTTTTTCGTAAAGTAAAAAGAATAGAATGCAATGAAATCGAATATAAATAAATACATTACATAGTTTTTAAAGAAAGTTCTGGTGCGAAATGTTTTTATTAAGGTTGAGTAAAATTTCAACAGCGAAAGAAGGTTAAAATGGAGTTATAGATAAAGAGGAGGAGACATATAGTGTACTGTCTACCAGTTGCAAGTGAAGGAACTGAGGAGGTTGTCACA
Source organism: Maratus speciosus (assembly GCA_963932465.1). Lineage (NCBI taxonomy): Eukaryota > Metazoa > Arthropoda > Arachnida > Araneae > Salticidae > Maratus > Maratus speciosus. Next base: position 192,919,475 of record OZ010794.1, read on the forward strand.
AGATGACGGCTGCTTTTTATAAATCGGATCTACAGTTTCAAAATACCGCCGGGCCAAACTTCCCGCCAGTATAATGGGATGGACAACTTTGTCTCACCTAAGCGACTTATTCATGGAAATATTTTCTCACAAATATTTTCTGGTGTCAGTTTGACAGGTAAAACAGTCAGATTGCATCACCGGTTGTCACAATATGGCAGAAACGAAGGACCTGAATATCGCAAAAGTAAACTTACACTAGTTAAAATTAAAACCTTTTTCTGCCGTTATTTAGCACTGAAATTTTGTATAAATAACGCCTTTAAGTACGGAGAAAATTTCTATATAAATTTACTTATGGGAGCTTCGATCGGAATGTAATCAGTCCTTGCGAAAGCGGTTACAGATAAAGCTTCACTATTTCAAAGATATGTCAGTTCCTTTCTATTAATAGTTCCATAATATATAACAAAATATCTCCATTTCATCTAAAGTACAGATTCTGTCTGTTATCCAGCGTATTTTTTGTTTTCGTTCTCTAGCTAGGTCTGCACATGCTATTATTTTTTAATTCTATGTCGCACCACTTTTTCAAAACAAAACTCCCTTAGATACGCTTTGACAACATTTGCAAGAGAAATATACTACAAAATACATTTTTTAAAAATAGTTATGCGAACAGAATATAAAAAATAGTTCTGTCGAGCGAAGACTTTTGATGTCACACAATCATTCGCTTTGGACAGAGATAAGAAATTTACATACAAGAAATTCTGTTAAGGAAAATAACAAATATATGAAACAAAAAAGTCAATAAAAAATGAGAAGAAAAACTGAGTTCCACTTAGGTAAGATTCCTGTTGCTGCGTAACGTAAAAAATTTGTATTTAACATTGTAATGAGCGTAAGGTAGTAAGTAAAGCATAATTACTTTAACTTCGCGTACTTTTGACAAAGTTGATATAATTTTGAAAATAGAAATATTCTGGAATCCTAAATATCATTTGAGCAAAAAAAAAACGAAATTGTAAAAATTTATAAGAATATGGTCATTTTAAAGGAGGCAAAGCTTTCATATAGTTTCAAAGTCTTTTTTCGATACCATTGTTATATTCTGCCTCTGATATCCCAAGAACACGTGGAACTCAAATAAAGTACGGATGAAATTTGCAATTAGTCATTATTTATTCCCACACCAGGAAAATTGCATTATTTTATTAAACAGTCTAAACAATTTGAATTGTTTATTGTCAGGAACTGGATGATTTCTTGTATCATGTTACTTGCTTCTACAACGAGGCAAACGTAGTAATAATTTAAACTGTGTGTTCCGTTCGAAATGGTGACGGTCGTTAGTTATTTTAGTAATCGATTTACCCGAACTTTGTTACAAAATATCGATGGCGTTTGTCTTTATGATTTTTAATGGAGCTACGAATAAAGAGAAGGGGACATATAGTGTAGTGTTTAACGGTTCCCCGTGAAGTTACTGAGGATGTAATCGCAAGAGGGCGACTGTTTTTTGTTTTAATCGGATCAGTGCCGTATAACGCTGGGGAAAGTTATCGCCTCGGATTAACCCCTTAAGTTTCACAGACGTATATATCCGCCGCGCATAGTGGATGCGTTAAGTGCCACTGACGTACATATACGTCAGTACAAAATATTGTCCTTTATACTGCGCTGTACCAGTAAAACCACGCCCACGGCTTTGGAATTAAAAAAAAAGAAAAAAAAAGACTTTGAAGGTGTTTTTGAAAGACTGACCTATTTCAGAGGAGAAGGGGTAGAAGGAACTACCTTCATAAAGGCTATCGCACTGAGCTAGTGACGTGAAAATACAAGCGAATATTTTTCCATATTTGACAAGGCTCTGCCCTTTTTGTACACCACTATTATTTTAGAGAAAATATTGTTTGGTTTGCCGTTCACTCTTCGCCTTTCTATCGCATTGCTATTTTGAAGTCACTACTTCCGTCTCATAGCTTTAGCCGTACAGTTTCTCGAATTTCGTAGGAATATGTCCGATACTGATGATAGTGAGTTGGATGACGGCTTTCCGTCATATTCTGGATCAGAGAAGTCAGAATATGATATGTCAGATGAAGAGGATTCAGATAACGACTATTCTATAAAAGATGCCAGAAACTGGGTACGATTGGATATAAAAAATGCATGATTGGATATGTCACCTTCACGGTTTCCATTTTCGGGACAACCAGGAATAAATAAAAATGTAACAGATGTTACGAACCCACTTTTATTTTTTTTATTATTTTTTGATCAGAAGCTGGTGCTTCATATTGTTACAGAAACTAACCATTTTTCAGACCAGTATAACAACCAGCATCCTAGAAAAGAGAAATCAAGGACGAAGTTGTGGCGTCCAACAACTTTAGAAGAAATATATGTTTTTTTTAGGTATACTTATTCTGCAAGGAATACTTGTGAAACCTCACGTTGCGCTTTACTGGTCTAAAAACAAATTGATCGAAACTCCAATTTTTGGGAAATTTATGAGCAGAAATCGCTTTCAACTTATCATGAAATTTCTGCACTTTTCTGAAAACAGCACCTTTGATAAAAATTCACATCCAAATCCAAAACTAAGTAAAATATGGCCTGTTTTTTCTGACATGATAAAGAAATTTTCAAGTGTCTATATACCTGAAAGGGACCTGAGCATTTATGAGAGCTTGATGCTTTTCAAAGGCAGGCTATCATGGGTACAATACATACCAATGAAAAGAGCTCGCTTTGGAGTAAAACTCTTGGTACTTGCTGAAACAGAGACAGGATATATTCACAATACGATCGTGTACACAGGGCAGAGTACAATCTTTGATAAAAAGTATGAGAACTATGGAGTCGCAACAAAAGTAGTGATGACGCTTATTGAACCTTTTTTGGGAAAAGGTTATTGTGTAATTGCGGACAATTTTTATCTCTCACCAGAATTAGCAGACCTTCTTATCCAAAATTCAACTGACGTATATGGAACTCTTCCTCCTAATCGACGTGATTTGCCGGAAAATTTCAACAAACTTACTTTGAAGAAAGGCGAAATAGCCGCTTTCCAAAGAGGCAAAATTACCGTGTTGAGATGGCGTGACAAAAAAGATGTTTCGCTTCTTAGTTCTATCCATACAGCAAATTGCTCTGAAACTGAAAAAAATGTCATGAAGTTATAGATTATAACTTGGAGATGGGTGGGGTTGATACAGCGGATCAGGCATTAGTTTGTTATTCAACAACACGAAAAAGACAGAAGAGGTATTATTTAACAATATTCGCCATATATTAGATATGACTATTTGGAATGCCTTCACATTACAAAAGAAACAACTCCGCGTAACGTTGATAATTACAACTTCCGCATGAATTTGGTGGAACGTTTATTTGAGAAATTTCATATTACTCCCCCACAACCTTCCAAACGACAGAAATTAGAGAGTGGCTGTTCTTTACTACTTTCTGCTAGACATTTTCCGGACTTAGTAACATCAGCGTCTTCAAAGAAAAATGCATCAAGAAGATGTGCGGCTTGTTCAATGAAAAAAATTCGCCCTGAATCCCTCTATCAATGCACTGAATGTGATGTTGGTTTATGTGTCCAACCATGTCTCGGGATATATCACACGGCCACTAAGTTCTAATATCTTTTTTATCATATTGTTACACTATAATTTTACATTTTTGGTATAATTTTTGTACATAATTTTCTTTTATTTTCGTTTCTTTTTATATTTTCGTGGGAGTACACAATGTTTATATTAAAAGCTTGTCTCTTATTTCCCCCAATACACCGCATAACTACGTACACCTGTTTGGAAAACTGTGGCACGGGGAATGAATCTCGTAAGTTTTTCTCGGCAGGTAAGATATTACAATAACTACTAATTGTATAATATTTTACTTATGACAGTAATTTTTGCTCCTGTTGCAGATGTGCAGTACAAGAAAAAAGTTGACGTTATACGAAAAACACATCTCTGATTTTATCATTATTTTTGCAGTGCAATAAACCTTCCATTAAATCACATATCATTTTTTTGAAAAAAAAAAATCAAATAATGCATAAAGACATGACATAAATAATCCGACTAAAATGAACGCAAGAAAAACTTTTTTCGTATAATGAAACGAATAGAACCAATATTGTTACCAATAAATTGTTGATTTTAAAGCGTACTTATTTATCGGAAGAGAATCAATAAATCATATTCGAAAAATATGAATTATTTACCTAGATGAATTTTTACATACAATTTTTTTTTCGGAAATATTGTTTTTTTCACGTAAAACCCACTCCTGACTCTTTTGTTCGAGATATATACAATAGTTTCCTATCGGTAGCTAAAGGGCACAGCTTTCAGTTATTAGTGAATCCACAAAAATTAAAAATTGAATGGAACATCTTCTATCTCTCAATGATTATTTACAGAATTCGCACGCTCTTAAGCCACGCCCCATTTTGTAAGGCCACTATGTTCTAACTGTGGTACTGGGGAGTGAATTTCTTAAGTTATTCTCGGCTCTAAGGGGTTAATACCGCACTAATGCAAATATAAATTATTTTCGTTTTTAATACAGAAATTCGGTATGAATAATGAGGTGCGAAAATTTCTATTAAAATTTACTAGTGGAAGTTTTGCCGCAGCGGAATAAAATTCACTTGCATGAAAAGTAAAGCTTTTTTTATCGACACAAATATGGCGGTACCGCCAGTTCTCAATACCGACGTCACCAACTATCATTAAAAAAAGGGAACATATATTTTAGCCTTACTTATGACAGAAATATTGAATGAATGAAGAGTTTAAAACGGGAAAAAAATTATATTGAAATTAATGTGTGTAAGTTTTCCCAGTCGATAATTAGGCAATGCGGAACCTGTTACAATTGTAGCTTCACAATTTTCAGGATGTGTCAATAGGTATGTTTTCATACTTCGATGTGACTGATTCTGATTCAGTGTTCTCAGATCAAGGGAAAATTACCATAATTTCACGCTTATAAGCCTCGGCTCAGATAACTCAGTTTTCTACCGGATTTTTTTTTTAATATAATATAATTTTTTTTCTTCTTAGCATTTATATGCTTTAATTTTTGAAGTAAAGTTTCCTGTTTAAAAAAGAGTTAACTTGTTTCCGGCTTCTAAGCTAGAAATTATGGTACATAAATTCAGTGAGATTTCAGTATCTTCTTAGAAAAAAAAAATCAATAAACCTTTTTATCAATCTTTAGGGATTTATGGAACTTTTATTGAATCTTCTGAAATTTTGGAAAAATATAAATACTCTCCATAGAAGGACTTCAGAGTCATATCAGAAAACGAAATAACTGAAAACAATTCAGGGGATTTTTCCTTTCAATCTTTGTTCAGCTCTTGTATACATACAAGATTCAGTTTAGAATAATAGCAATGTGTTGGATGTAAGGAAGACCGGGGGCTTGTTGGACCACATTTTTCAATTTTTTTAATTTTTTTTAATTTTATTAAAATTTTTAATTTTTAATTTAATTTGCTTAAAGCATAGCCATATATAAGACAATTTTTAAAATATCAATTAATAGTTTCTATATGAAGCTCAGAAATACATAGTGTCACTGGGCCGACTTGCCCCATAGAACGACGTAGGTTGCCCTTCTGTTATTGATTTGATTTCGGGATTACTAACGAAAATTAAAAACACATAATATGTCAAATGTAATTTTATTTTGGTACTAAAAATTCAAAGAATATGAAAACATATTTCGTTCAACTTAACTACTATCATCCTCAAAATGTTTCCCATCATCACTCTGAAAGCAAATATAAAATATCCTGTCCATATTGAAACATGAATTAATATTTTTTAAAAATCAGTAGGTAGAAAATAAGCTTTGGATTAATGTCTTTTAGACTGCTCTACACCAAAGTGTAACTTTAATTTAGAAACGAATCAGAAACGATTATTTATAACTGCAAATAAAAAACTTACCTCTTATACACCTCTCTTAAATACCTCTTATACTTGTGACAAAATAAACCATAGAATGTTTTAAAGAAGTCTGTACGAAATATATATATATATAAAGCAAATATATATATAATATTAAACAATGATATTGAAAATATTGATTTTACATATTATCCTACGTCTCTGAGTCTGGAACCCTCCTCCCAGAATTGTAAAAATATTAATTTTCTAGATGTGAACCTAAGCATAGAAAGTGAAAATTTGATATCTAAGTTATATGACAAGCGAAATGATTTCAACTTTAATACCATAAAGCTGCTATATTTTGATTCCAACGTGCATGTTTCGATTAAAAGAAATGTATTTAGAAATGGATTAATACGAATCGAAAGACTGAGTACTAGAGTTAAATATATGTTTAGTGATATTTTAGAGTGGTGCCGCTTGGGTTTCAAGCATGGTTATCCTCGCAATTTCATCAGGAGAATAACTAGTGATTTTATTAAGAGTAGCAGGTACGGAACTGAACTGAACTCAGTGATGGATGAGAATGGAGGTTTTGATGAGTTGATTGATCTAATGAGTTAGAGAGATATTTTGGTGGATGTTGTAGTTCTGTTTAGTTTTTCATAGTTTTTTCATTTTTTCATATTTTCAATTTTGGTCTTGGCGAGTGAAGGGGGACGTAGCATGCGTAAAGTCTGACTTAACCCTGCAGAGTATGTCGTTAGCCATACCGCTCGCCTTCTGTTCGGTTCTGTTATGTTTTGCAATTATATATATTTTCTTTAGTTTGGTTATTCAATTTGATTTTAAGAGTTAAAGTTTATGTTGGTTAATTTAATATTTTCGATGTGAGTTTCATTTTAGATATGGTGAGTGATGGATTTTGATATTTTGTTTGTGGTTTTAAATATATTTTTTTCACGTGTATTCGGTGGCACGTCTACGTTTACATCGGGACATTCTTGTAATTTAATCTTTGGTGTTTATGAGTTGCTTGGAAATCTCAATGATCATAATTGATAAATCTCAAAATATTAAGTAAAATTTAAAACGAAATGACATTGGCATATTTTTTTCAGAAATGTTTTTTACAAAAATATTTAAACTATTGCTATTATTTAAACAATCCTACTAACGCGCTTTTTAGAAGATAAATAATGAAAAAAAAAACCCTATAGATTTAGCTGCAAGGAAAAATGGAGTGAACACTGCTGATTTGCAATCAATTTAACATAAATTTAACACATTTAAGATTCCTTTAACCCTTTCAGGAGCAAAGCAGTTTCAATGCTAAAGTGTTGAATAAATGAATGGCACCGGAATTTACCAACAAATTTAATTAGAAATAAGAAAAGGGACATATTTCACTTCCATACTAAATGGAAAATATTTTACAAAAATGCTGGTGCAATGTGGAGTTTGGGAATTAAAATTATGTAGTTTCATAAACATACCACCACCCCTAAAATGGTTAAAAGAAAACCTAATAACTCTATCATTTTGATAAGTAAAATCGGGTAGATTTAACGTTTTTTTTTCAATTTGCCCTTCGTAAATTATAGAACCATTTTCCCTTTCAGGCCATTTAAACTTTTTCCCTTCTACATGACGAGCAAAGCGAACTAACCATCTATCATCGCACTGCTTTTTATGTAACATACATAATGTGTATAGATAGTCTCTTTGTTCTTCCTTACCAATTTCAGTAGCTCTTGCTGTAAAACAATAATGAATATTACAGTCCTATATTAGTTTGCAAACTTTAAAAAACTATTAAATTTCAAATATACAAGTGTATCATTTCTCCCCAGTACTAATGTATCATTTCTCTCTATTATGCCTTATTGGATTATCAATCACTTTGTACAAATGCAGTTTCAAAATGGTAATCTACTTTCTAGTAAAACTAATCCTAACAATGTGCTTTATAAATAAAAAAAAATTACAAGATATTATCTTCAGAATAATAAGAGTTATGAAAGAAAATCAGTCAATGAAAAAATTTACATTGACATTTCAAAAACCTTCAAAATTAAAAGAAAAGAAAAGTTGTCAGTTCTTCACTGATTAGTCCAGCTAATGATGGCTTCAGCAAATAAAATAAGCCTTCACACGTGTTAGAATGGCGTTTAATGCCATTTGTTGAGAAAAATTGTCAATGTATGAACCCTCCCTATGTATCCAACATCCCCTATCTCCCATGACATTTTTTCCCTAATTTTAAAATTATGATTTTTTTTAATCTTTTAAACTTTTTCTTTTAAAAAATAATTAAACTCTTTAAGATCTCTTGATTATTCTGTAGAAAATTGTTTAATTATTTATTTATTATTACAATAAAATATCAAATGTAACAAAATACAGGGTGTCTGGAAACGGTCGAATAACTCAAGAAATTCATATAAGATTGAAAAACGAAAACATACGTGTTAAATTTTTTTAAGGCTATTCCGTGATACCAATGTTGTCACGCCACCCAGGCCACCTGGGGGTCAGAGGCGTTCCAACTTTGAAATCTTAAATGATAAATAATCCCCATTTTTTATTTCAGATTCGGATTCTACGGGTAAAAAATGCGCAACTTTTGCTGTTAACATTTTTTTTCCCGAATCTTTGTAGATGACGGTGTAATCCAGCAAAATGTATCAGATACATATTTTGTTATCTCTACCATGTTTTGCAATCACGAAATGCGACTGGCCAAAACTTTTGGCGCCCAAGTTGTCGCCTTAGCTGGAATTGTGTTTGTCGAAAACTATCAGCGGAGTTTGTTTCGATGACAAAAGTGCTTTATATGCATTTGCCATGAAAATTAACAGAAATATATTGAATTAGATTTCTATTTGTGTTTTATTTTATCCATTCAATCCATTCTAATCAATTGACTTGCCTTATTTGATATATCAATGTGTAAAAATGCCCCTCCTCTTCCGAACAGAAAAAAAAGATAATCTTCGTTATTTGGTAGAAGTAGGCGTGGATGTTTGACATTTCGATGGCTTCTGCTTTTTTTTTTTTTTTTTTTTTTTTTTTTTTTTTTTTAAATACTCAAAATCGTGGTGAGGAAGTGGTTGTATGGGATTATTTTACTATTACTATAGAGTAACATACAGGACAAAATTTAAAAAGTACATATAATTTTTTTGTGTGAGGGCGAAGCGAAGAATGGGGAAGTAGTGTAATTTTCAGATGGTGGTGGAATTGGAGATTTAGATCATTGATTAGTTACTGCAAGCAGAAAATAACAAGTATGGGAAAGAAATTTTCAATAGTTCTAATTATGTGATATTTCTTTTGTAAATTAATGAATTTTTCTATTTAACATTTTTTTCATAAATTTAAACAATAGAAGAATTTCTTTATTTGAAACATATTAATTTAAAAAATAATTTAACTCTTTAACTCTGTCGAGATTTTTGAGGCACATATATTCATCGTCAAAAGGTGCATGTGGAATTTTTTTTGGGCACCATTAGTAAATGAATAATAATATTTGACTTTTTAATTAAAAGATTTTTTGGTATTTCACAAGTAAAAGGGACAGTTGTTAAAACACGGTGTATTCCAAATAAAATTTGTGTACGCGATGCCGTCTCGAAAGGGTTAAAGTGTAATGATTATTTGCTGGGGTAGACAACGTTTTAATTTTCATAACAGAAGGATAATGTAGAAAATTGTTTATTTGTTATTACAATAAAATAACTTTTGTGACGAAAAATATAATCTAAAACATAATTGGCAGAACAAATTAAAAAAAGATTAGTTTAATTTCTTCACTTTTTTAAGCCCGTGAAGGGGCATTTATTAATATATTTCATTCAGTTAGTTCTACGTTCAATGTTAAATTTTTGTAGCAAATAAGTTAAAACAATTGAACAATTGAAAAAAAAATCAAACAATATGATACATAAAACACATTAAAAACTTAGGTTCCGTTAAAAAGAAATATAAATACATTTTAAACTTTTTTCATTTTTAAGTTTGAAATATTTGTATTGCAAATTTTGTATTATTCTTATGATGAGTGTGTACAAAATGATAAGACACATGCAAAATACAAAAAAATAAATAAATTAATAAATAAATTAAAAGTCTAAGGTTTATTTCGATTTAATTTGAACGGAACCTAAGTTTTTGGGTATTTAAATTATCATATTGTTTAAATTTTCTTTTTATTTTTTAATGTTCATTTGGTTTAACCCTTACCGGCGCTTTTCTGTTTACAAACTGATGAAATGATAGACTTATATCAGAATTTATAAAAGAGTTTATTGGAAAATACAAACTTGCTTATTTTCAAGTATGTTATAAATGGAAAATTTAACATAAAAATTAGGTCTCCTTTTTTAAGGACACTGCCTGCAATCGGGTTAACTTATTTGTTACAAAACTTTAACATTAAACGTAGAACTAACTGAATATATGTCGCTTCTCGGGCTTAAAAAAATATGGGGAAAAAACTGATTTGTTTTTAATTTTTTCTGTAAATAACGTTTTTGTTTATATATTTTTTCCATATGTTATAGTATTTCAATAATTAATAAATAATTAAACAATTTTCTACATTATCCTTCCATCATGAAAATTAAAACGTCTACTCCCCCAGGAAATAACCATCCGTGCTTAAAGAGTTAAATTATATTTTAAATTCAAAAGTTTAAAAGATGAAAATTTTTCAATTGTTTAAAATTATTGGGTCGTTCAGAAGATCGTGTCCGTTTGAGAAAATCAATTCGTACCGGAAAATTCTATTATTGAATTATTAGACATTGATTTCGATATCTAATGTCTACTAAATACCAGGCAGGGTTTTCCGGTACGAATAGATTTTCCCAAACGGATACGACTTTCCAAACAACCCAATAATAAATTTAAAATTTTGAAAATATGTTAAAATGGAAAAATATGTTAATTTACAAAAAAGTATTACATTTATTAGATATTTTGAATGTTTTCTGCCCTACTTGCTACTCAGTAGTTGCAGTAACTAACCAATCATCAAAACCTATATCCCACCCCCCACCTGAAATTTACAATACTTCCCATCCTATGCTCAAACAGCACAAAAAGATTTTATATGTTGTTGATTTTTGGTCCGATATGTTGTTCTATAGTAATAATTTTAAAAAAAAATAACTCATACACTCCGAACCGCACCCGAATTAAGTGATTTTTTTAACAACTGAAGACATCGAAACACAGAATATCAACACACTCCGCCCCCAAATAATGAAGACTATAATTTTTCTGTTCGGGAGGGGAGGTGCATATTTACTCGTTAAAATATCAAAATACGCAGTTTATTATATAAAAACGATCGACTGGATAAAAAGAAATGCAAATAGAAACTAATTTAATATATTTCTAGATTTTTTATGGAAAAAGCATATAAAGCGCCATGAAAACAATCTCTACTGATGGTTTTCGAGAAACACTATTTCCACAAAAGACGGCAACTTTGACGTTAAAGTTCTGGCCAATCAGATTTCGAGATGTCAAAACCTGGTTGGGAAAATCAAAATATGTATCTGTTTTACTAGCTCGATTACACCGTGAACAACGACGATCCGAAAAAAATGTTAAATACAAAATTTACGTATTTTTGTCCGTAGAATCCGAATCTACAATAAAAAATGGGGGTTATCATTGAAGATATCAAAGTTAGACCCCCTCTGACCCCCGGCGGATCGGTTGCGGTAGTCAAATTTGGTATCACTGAGTAGCTTTTTTAAAGATATTTAACACGTATATTTTCGTTTTTCAATCTGCTTTGTATTTCTCGAGCTATTCGCCCGTTTTCAGACTTTTCAAACACCCTGCAAATTTAAAGTATGCTTAGAATTAAAAGTGTTGTTGAAATACTTATTTTTATATTTCAGGAATCGGGATCAAACAAATATGCAAAAGAAAACAAAATATTCTAAAATATTATGGGGATTTTATATTTTAATTACAAAAAAATATTGAAAACAACCTTTGTTTATACATTCAGAGTTCGTACAGGACAGGGAATTTCCATTCCAGGAAATTCTTCTGTACCAGTATTTTCCTATAGAAAATCTCTCTTTAATGAAGGTGAAATTTCGCGCGATTAACCTAGATTTTTTTTCGTATAAAAAAAATACTGATACACCTACTGAAAAATTTCCTAAAATGTACGAGCCCTGTTTATTATTTGAAATTCAAATTCAGTAGAGGTGTTTCTTTTTTTATACCATGATTTTGGAACATAAGACTTTTCCTTATTGAATCAGATATTTCTACGATAAAAAGGCGAATAGTATATTCGGAAATATCTTCGTTAAATGTAAGTAAATCTTCCCATACTTTAATTATCATAGCTGCCAACCTTCCACAAATCTTTCGTAATGTCTGGTTTAATTTGACCCCGTTTAACCACATATCGAACCAGATTTTTTTTTCCATGAATGCTTACTTATTTAATTCCAGTTTTCTACCTGGAACACATTTAATTACATTTCTTAAAAAAATTTCTGGTTCGAAACGTATTAAACCAGGGTCAAATTAACGCAAGTATTACGGAAGATTAGTTTGAGGTTGGCACCTATGAATTATTTTAAACATAATCATTTGGTTGGAAAATAAGTCAAATAAGTAGTGAATTTTATATCTAAACGAAAATGTGTCCAGGCTAGAGATGGAACACAGAACAGCAATGCAAAGTTTCACGATTCGAGCCCAAACATGGACACAATTTCACTCATATGGAAATATTAATACACCTTATTATTATAAATACTTTTTCAAGGCAATGAACCACTATAATTTAAATAAAAAGTGCTTTTCACGTTTATTTCATCCTGACATACTGGCATTTGTAATGGGCAGAGCGAATGATTTTTCTGTTTGAATGAATCATTCTGCCATGCGCAAAAACATAGTTTCCAACCTTGGTATATATTTTTCATAGAACTATTAATAAAGAGGAACTGGCTTATCCTTAAATTAGTGAAGTTTCAGCCGTAAGCACCAGGGAAGATGTTGATTACCAACGGGAACAACTTCCACCAGTAAATTTAAATATAAATTTTCTTCTTATTTAAACAACATTATTAATAAAAAATTTCAGTCATAAATAACGGTAAAAACAGATATTAATTTTCGCTGGTGGCAGTTTATTTCGGCGGTAGTCAAACCCTGCATTCCCGCCATATTGTGACAACCTAGATAAGCCAAAGCGATATAAGTAAGCGTCCTATCTTAAATGGGAGAAGTAACCGCAAGATTAAAAGCGAGGTCACATCAGTCAAGGTCATGCGCCACGTAGCGGATGGAGTGTGAATTACAGGTAGATACCTAACTGTTTTCTCACTCACACCACTAAAATTGTAAGGATTTTTTCACCTTGATTAATAACTGAAGTATCCCTGATTAGGCGAGGAAAGCTGCGTGGTGTCAAGTGCAACTGAATGCCTCTCTCGCTACGCCATTATTTTGCAATACATGTGGCAAACAAAACTTATTTCCGTGATTGACTAAAGATTTAGAAAATACGCCCCGCACTAAAAGCCCGCGTATGTGAATTATCACTCCGTCCACAAGATGGCGCAACTGTGTTAATTTACGCCCGATTCCGGCATTAAGTTTGCACGCTTACTTATATTGCTTTGTAGATAAGCCCCTGTCAGTGTCCGTGAAAAATATTATAATACCTGGCTACACTGCCACCATAAAAAAGAAATAGAAATTTTTACCGTATTTGTTAGGAAAAATTTCTATGAGTAAGGCACTTAAATAAGACGACATTTTCTATTCAAATTTACTGGAGGAAGTTTGCCTCGGCGGTAATCGGAAAATGTTGATTGAACAAAATGTTGATTAAAAACAGCAACCATCTTGTGACAACCTCTTGAGTTACTTCATTTGCAACAGGTAGACATTACACTGTATGCAGTTTTGCCAGATTGGGGACTTTTCTGTCCCCATCTTGGGGGTCCATGTCTTGATTGGGGACTTTTTTTTTTATTCGAATATTCGCCTAATTAAAACAAGATTAAAAATTCTGAAAAATAGGGCGAATTATACTATTTTTAAAAAGTGGTGACAATCAAATAATCTGAATTAAAAAAAGTCACCAATCTGGCAACACTGACTATGTGTCTCATTCTTTTTATTCATAGTTCCATTATATTTTTAACGCTAGAAAGCCCGCAAAAATTTTACTCAAGTTTCGTAAAAATATTTGACACCAGAATTTTTAAAATTATATGCAGTTCCGTTTATTTTCTTGCATCACTTTTTTTTCCCCTGCGTCACTTTTATTTTTAAATGCATAGCTGGGAAGTCGAAGCTCCGGAAATTGTGTTTAATCAGAGTCGCTACCGCTCAAGGAATTTTTTCAGGAAAAATATCAGTATTTTATAATAATAATATTTCCTAATCGGCGTCTAAATGAATAAAGACATCAGACTAGTTTTGTTGCAAAACCCTCCCCAGATTTATTTGAGATTTATGGTTTTTAAAATGATTTTACACGAACATTAAATTGCAGTTAATGATTTTTGTTCTTGCTGTTAGGCTAACATAAATATTATCATCTATCCAAATAAGGAAAAATATGCAATGGAAATTACGTTATTAACCAATCTATTCATCCATGCACAGTGGCCTCACCTCTCAATCTTCCGTCTCAAAAAAAAAAAAAAAAAAAAACGAACGATGAGTTTAATTTGAGTTCCAGTATATCAAAAATAAATAAAAACTATACACTTTCAATTCATGTTAAGCTTTTTAAAATCATATGTGGTGTTTTTTTTTTTTTTTTTTTTTTTTTTTTTTGCCAAACGGGGTTGTTTACTTATTAAAAAGGCCATGAACATTGATTTTACAAGTCATAACGCACAATTTTTGACACCATATTTGTGTTTCTTAGATAAAGACCATATCCAAAAACGTGTCTTTAAATAATTTTATTTACCAGAATATTTTGATAGGACGATAAGAAACAAAATGACGATAATGGGTATGTTGGTCTATTTCATCCGGGTCATGTATGTCTGCAGTCCAAGAGTTTTTTTTTTTTTTTTTTTTTTTTTTTTTTTTTTTTTTTTTACATTTATAAACCTATAAAAGTCAATAAAATTGGAGAATTATGTGTGTTACTGGGCAGAGCGGTATTACTTAAAAGTCAAATATGATAAGCGTGGATTCCATGTACCAGGTGAAAATGTCTGGCACACGAATCATGTCTTATTGGGGACAGGGTATTTTATATTTCCATTCACTCTGATGATGGGAAATATTTCGACGTTTAAGTTGAACAAAACATCTGTTCTTATCCTTTGAATTTTTATATATTAAAAATTAATTACATTTGACATTTTATGTGTTTTTTCATTTTCGTTAGTAATCCCAAAATTAATCGATTTAGAAGGCTAACCTACTTGTTTGACTTGACACGTCAGCTTAGTGATTTAATGTCTTTCTGAATTTTATATAGAAACCGTTAACCCCTAGAAGGGCGGTGATGCCGTCATGGCATCACATAATTTTAATCCCAAATTGACATATTGGCACCGGAATTTTATCAAGAAAATATCATTTTTATTAAGTACGCGAATATTTACTTTTACTTGTTTACAAATAAAATATCTTGTTAATACTGGTGTCATTAAATGATTTGAACATTTTACGAATGCAAGTACCTTGCCCCTGAAAAGGTTAAATCTTTATATACAGTGCAGGGATGAGATTTCCGCGTTTTTGTATACCAGTATTTTGTTAGAGAAAATGTTATTTCATTTAATTAAAACATTTTTGTGATTTAGCAGAACAACATTTTCTCTAAGAATATACTAGTGTGCAAAAAAGCGGAAATCTCATACCTGACAGTGGCGGTCAAAATTTTCCGGCCAGTTAGTTTCTTTGATCTGTTTGCCAAAACGTTTGAGCGAAGAAGAAACACAATTGCTCCAAAAGATAGGAATAATAAAATTACCTCTAACCACGTGATAACTTTTTTTGGTTACTGCAGATACTTGATGCAAATGGGAGGAATTCGAAATTCGCGTGTGCAAAAGTTTCCGACCATTCGTCATTCATTAGTTTTTGCAATCGGTAAAGTGTTTTTTGGCTGTATTTGTTAATTAATCAACGTGAATAACGTAGTTAAAATTCAAAAATGAAAAGTTAAAAAAATATTGTTCCTAAACGAGTGATTTGTTTGTCGCCAAAGGCCCAATCCTCTCGTGAGATTGCGGCAAAGTTATCGATCGTAAAATTTCCCGTGAACGATATTTAAAAAATATATAAAGCTGGCCATGGCCTTTTGGACTTGTAACGATCCGGGAGACGCCGGAAAACGACTATTCTAATGTACAGAATTATCAGGAGAAAGGCAGTTGTTGACCCGCATAAAAATGCCGCTGCAATTCCCAGCGATTTAGAAATATATTCTTTTCCAGAGAGTGCAAAAAAGCACTTGCCATTAAAAAAAATCTAAATATACTTCAAAACAGTAATACATATGACAAATGTGTAATATTTTTCGTGGTAAAGAAAGAGTGGTTTAGGCAAAGTAATACTGAAACACTAGCCGCTAATGGTGACATTGAGAGAGTTAAATATAGATAAATTGCAAAATTCAAACTTGCGGGATTATTTTTTAAATATATTTTTCACCAGAAAATTTATTTAATAAAAATATGTCCTTTTCATCTGTGGCAAATGTTTGTTGGTAATTCTTAAGGCATTCTCAAATTCAAAGTGATTGCTTTTACCTAATATAATAAAACTCTTGGGAATTGTTATTCAATAGCAATATATTTAGATGGGTTTTTTTTTCATTTTCGATTATAGTAAAGGAAATTTCAGAAAGTGTTGCCAAAGTAGCTGTCTTGAACAGTTTTCGAACGCGACCGCTCGGGAAATCTACTTATGCGAGAGCAATCGTTTATAGATATAATCATTTTATGGAACAGTGGTAAACGTTATTCGATGCCTTTAATTTTTGGCAATTGAGTGCTTTTTTAAAATCCACATTGCCTGGTATTTTACCACATTTTTCGATATGTACAGTCGTGGAAAAAAAAAGTAAACACCCCCTACTAACTCCTCAACAAACTATCGTAGACGAAAGTTACTGGTACCGGACGATTGGAAATAAAGTCTACTTGTAAATTGTGTGTATAAAATTTGCTTGGGGGGCCATATACATATTAAAACGAATCCAAACTTCATTTTTTTCAATAGCAGTACCCAAATTTAACGCGATATTTCAAATCTTCGGTTCAAAATATGCCTAGAAACCAAATTTCAAGTCATTCGAATGATAAGTTTTTGAATTATAGACATTAAAATTTAGAACTTCTAATGTTAAATTACATATTAATGTTAAATTCATATTTTTATTTATATCTCCTGAAATTATGCTCCCAATGGGCTAATGTTTTGTGTAGCAATAATACTAATATACCCAAACATAAATACGTTGAATTTGCAATTTTTATAATTTTATGATATGAATTATGAATTGTAAAATTAATATTCGAAAAAATTATGAATTGCAACATACAATGTTTTTGATGGATTTAGATTTATTAAGTCCTGCTTTATGGAAATCCAAAATTTCACATTTTTCTTCCAAGTAGTTTTCAAATTATGCTTAAAAAACGGTAAAATGATGGTTTAAGGGGCCGTCTACGATAGAAGCTAGTAAATTTTTGAAATTTATTCTGCTATCCTGTAATCAAACAGGTTTCATTGACGCTTAAACGTACCTTGATCAAGAAGGCGGCTCTCTCGGTTAACAATCGAGTTCGGAACTTCAATTTGGATACAACCCTTAAAATACGCTCGTTTTAAAATAATAAATTTCTCAAAAACTTATGGCACGAATTGCATAAATATTTGTTTATAGGCTAATTGAAAGGTGTAGAGTTCATTTATTCTGTCAGAATTGCGTACTGCTATTGAAAAAAAACAAAGTTATTGTTCGTTTTAATATGTAGATGGCCCCTTAAACAAGTTTTATATACATCAAATAAAAGTAGACTTTATTTCGAATCGTTCGGTACCAGTAACTTTCTTCTACGATAATTTATTGAGAAGTTAGTAGAGGATGTTTACTTTTTTTTTCCACGACTGTTCATATAATATTGCAATAATACTTGTCTGATTTTTTTGTCTCTATATTAAGGTAACATTAGTAGTAGACTTATGAATGTTCAACGGCCACAGGCGCAATCCGCAATGAGAAATTGGGAGCAATGTTTAATTGATCAGGCCCACCTTCCTCCTTATCGCGACAATTATTTATCTCATGATACTGTTCTGTCTAACACTGTGTTAGAAAGATGTATATGGTATACGGATGTCTCTAATTATTTACCAAAACAGTTTCGTTTATAAAAACTTGTTTACTTTACCTCATGTTAATGTTTTCTCCAATATTTTGTTAGAAAGATGTGTGCATGCAAGTTAGTTTTGTAATAAATATATATATAGATATATCACTTTATTGAAAATGGTTGTTAACATATATGCGCGTTTTGTGTTTTAGTAAGTATAGATGTAAGTATAGTATTGGATAGCCGAGGTCCGTCTCTACAGTGCACCTTGGTTACTTTTTCGATTTTGGTTGCAGATATTTTTTAGAATGACACTTTCATTTTCAGAACCGGTTTTGAAAATGAAAGTAACTTTATTAAAAATGTCTGCTACCAAAATCGAAAAAGTAACCAAGGTGCGCCGTAGAGACGGACCTCGGCTATCCAATGCAAAAAAAAAAAAAAATAAATAAATAAAAATAAATAAATAAATAAATAAAAATGTCGAAATGCAAACGAGATATTAGAAAAATTTCTCCCCATAGGATTAGCATTAGCTCGTGAGTGTCTTCGCCGGCAGGGACAGGACCTTAATAAGGCATTTAAATAAGAAGAAAATATCTAATTAAATTTACGGGTGGAAGTTTCATCCAGCGGCAATCAATCTCTTGAAAGAGGTTACAGTTAAAGTTTCACTCTGTTAAGGATTTGTCATGTTCTTTTTATTAATAGTTCCATTCTTGAGAAACTTTGAGCTAGTTTCACAAAAATTTCGATCCTCGTACTGCCGTAGATTTTGCTAGCCATCGCAGACGCACAGAGCGAAAGTTTATTTTATAAATAAAGATATTCTACGATTAAATAAGTCAAATTTTAGATGTTTAAAATAACGGTAGAAAAAATTCTTTAATAGTTGGCAGTTGCGTTTTAAGTCTTTGCACAGTATAATTTGAGCTAATTTAAAATTTTGTATAGTGGTACACATAAGTATTTGCAAATCGATTGCAAGAAAATGTTTCGCTGGATATAGCGTGCATTTCGTTTTTCCGAATATTAGTTTAATAATACCAAGGTTCGCACACTCCTTGGAATTTCCAAGGACTCTGACACCACTATTAATGATAAGAAAATTTACATTTAATTTTTAGAACACAGATGTCGCAATCACCACCTTTATTCGCAGATTTTGCAATATTTTTCTGCAGTGAAATACTTTGAAAATACTATTAAAATTTAGTGGTAGAATTGTGCGAACCCTGTAATACATATTCTACATTATAAAGTTATCAGTGTTTACAAGCTGAAGATGTTGATATTTGACTTTCTAAGTAGCTTGTTAATAAAAAACATGACTGTAATAAGTTTGTTATTCTAGGAAATATAATCAAAAATACTTAAGTAATTTAACCCCTTGAGGCACATAAATTTCAAACATACAAACATCATCAAAAATATTTTAATAAAATTTTGCTTTTGCAATGAAAGTTTAAAGTAACATTTTTTTTTTTTTTTTTTTTTTTTTTTTTTTTTCGAAAGAAGTCGTTTGTAAATTCCGGTGTCTGTCAATCATTTAATCATTTTACGAACAGGAATTTTTCTGTGCCGGAAAGGGTTAAGGATTTTTATTTTCAATTTTAGTGTTTATAATACAATTTTGAATTAATGGTGTTATGAAGGAGAATGATTTAATCAATTACAAATGCAATTCATTTGGTAAACACTAAAGATGTTAATTTGACATATTTAGGAAAATTTTAAACCTCATTTCTGTTAATATTTTGAGCTTTTTGGAACACATTTTTGTATGGTTTTTTTATGCGTGAATATTATAATGCTAATAAGAAAAAATTATCATGACATACGCAAAAAAATATAATTTGCCATGTTTGACGTACAATTTCCGACTTCTTATGTTTTTAAAAGTAAATTATTTATAATAGAGGAAAACTGATTCCCAATTTTAAAGCACATTAAAGATCTTTCAAAGCTGTTTTCAAATCCAAAAGGGTAAATTTATAACATAAGTTTTAATTTATGTTTTAATCTATTTTAATTTTGTTCGGGAATGCAAGACAGTAGTGGGTGTTGCTGTTCAGAAACTATGTAATTGAACTGCGTTTTCCGTTTTTTTTTTTTTTTTCTTTTTTTTTTTTTTTTTTTTTTTTTTTTTTTTTTTTTTTTGCAAGTGCATTAGAGCTTTCAGAAAATAGTGTCAAAGTGGGCATTTTGAAGCGATTTGTCGCGCGAAAGAAGAATAACCACTCAAGGAAGGTTTAAAAAGTAAAAATTGTTTAGAACTGAATAGGTAATTTATTTAAAAAAAAATTGGAAAACACAGGTTCGATTCCAAAACGCTTCCATAGCCAGGCCTTCAAATTTTATACATATCCGTTAAAAAAAATGAATTTGTAAATGTGTCAAAACGTTTTGCGCTTGTTTTGAGCAGAGTAGTTGAGAACAGCCTTAAGACACCTTAAGGATACTACCGTAATTTCGCGCATATCCGCCGCGGCTTAGTTAAGTAATTTTCAAACCGGAAATTTTATTGAAAAAAAGAATTCAAATAAGTGCTAAGCAGAAACAAGTGACACTTTATCTAAAATAAATTCTGGTAAGAAATCGAATTATCAGAGGTTCAGCGGATACGCGCGAAATTACGGTAAGCTAAAGAACATAATCAAGAAGTACTAATTAAATCAAAGTAGCCAATGACAGGAATATTAGCAGACCACAATAATAAAATAGCAAGATGCAGTGGAGATGATCACGCCTCTGGACTTCAGGCTAGAATTTTCTCAGCAGTTAGATGCAGACTTATGTTACATCTGGACTGAGTGAGAATTGGTAAACGGTGCACTTCGTACAGTAAATGATATTGTCTATGACACAAGATTTCAACATACACTGGCTATAATGGTTCGTTTTAATGATTATCATGGGCGATTCCTAACTGAATTTTTTTTTTCTTATCAAAACTATTTGAAAATATTGAGGAAAAGAAAATGCTTCATGCTTACGAACTCATTTACCTTTATCACTTGCATACCCTGCCACCATACACAAAACCCAGTGTTAAATTTTGTCAAAAACTCCTGTGGACATTGCCGTGAAGGATTTGTCACATAAAGTAACTTATATCACTTTTAGTATAGTTTGTCGTTTAGAGGAAGTTCTCATTGAAGCGCTTCGCTAAGGATAGGCTTGACCAAATTAGAAGGATAGGAGCACTTGATGACAGATTAGCATTTGAGCATTACCTGAGGCAACTGACGACTGAATTAAACACTTTAAAATGAAGATTCGACGGCTGTTATTTCAAGCTTACTTTTATACTATTAAACAGTAATCATGAAAACAAAACTTTATTTTTATTTTTAAATGTTATGTTTTAAGTTTATGCGGCTTCATGCTCCAACATTTTGGCCTGACGGACGCTAGTAAAATTTCCCGCGGCTGGAGGGTTAAATTGCAGAAATTATTTCTTAGAAACAAGTATGATCATTTAGGGTTTTTTGGTAACGTAATAATAAACCTTGTGCTAAAAGATGGTGTATAAAAAAAAGTGGGCGAACATGTACTATTATATTGAAACGTAACAAAAACTGACAAGCAAAATTAAAATATAATAATTCACGCATGAAATTAGGAAATTATTGATTAATACTTTTCGACACCAGGAAAATTATAGGATTTCTCCTCACTGGTATAAATAATTCATAAATTTATCTCTGCTCATGTCGATACTTCTTACGTCATGTTACTTGCTTCTACAACGAGGTAAATGTATTAACAAAAACTTAGTAGCGCGCATGAGTTATTTTGATAAACGAAAAGCAGGAAAACTGATGCTACATATCGATGACGTTTATCTTTATGATTTTTAGTGGAGCTACGAATAAAGAGAAGGTGACATGTAGTGCACATGAAACTATTAATAAAAAGGAACTGACATATCTTTTAAATTGTGAAGTTTCAACTGCAACCGCTTTCGCAGGGGTTGATTACCGACGAGAGAAACTACCACCAGTAAATTTGAATAAATATTTTCACCTTATTTAAACCCATTTATTACTACAAAATTTCAGTTATAAATAATGCCAGAAACAGCTATTTATTTTTACAGGTGGAAGTTTACTACTTTGGTGATAGTCAAGACGTGCGTTTTCGCCATATTGTGATAACTTTGACAACCTCTTGTCAGTGTCAATGAAAAAGGTTATAATACTTGGATAAACTGGCACCAGTAAATACAATTAGAATTTATACGATATTTGAACAAAAATATTTCCATATATATATATATATATATATATATATATATATATATAAGGTTTTTAATTTAAATAAGACGATATTTTCTATTGAAATTTGCTGGTGGGAAGTTTGCCACGGCAAATCAGAAACTGTTAACAGTTTTTAAGAAAACCACCCGCCATCTTGTGAAAACCTCCTCAGTTATTTCACCCGCCAGTGGTTGCTGCCATCGAAATACTCAAGGCCAGAGGACACGAGTTGTAACGTCATCACTAATTGACCGAATTTTCTCTAATGTTGGAAATCACACCGGAAAATTTTGAATAGAAATTTACTTTTATTTTATTTGTGGAATATCTATCATCTTATAAAACAATAATAACTATTTTAACTTACTGGTGAGAATTTGGAATCCCCCAATACAAAATAAGCCGAATGCGGCAACACTGCTGCATTCCGCATGTGGCTGAATTTTTATTTAGGGATTCCGAATTCTCACCAGCAAGTTCAAATAGTTATTATTGTTTTGTAGAATCATAGATATTCCAAAAAAAAAATAAAATAAAGGAAAATTGCTATTCCAAATTTTCCGGTGTGAATTCCAACACTAGTGAGAAGTCGGTTGATTAGTGCTGACGTCACAACACGTGTCCTCTTACCTTGAGTATTTCGGTGGCAATCAACTGGCCGACTGTAAACTATATGTATCCTCCTCTTTATTCATAACTCCATTGTAGTGTAGTGTCTAACGGTTCTCAATGAAGTAACTGAGGATGTAATCGCTAGATGACGACTGTTGTTTGTTTATATCGGATAAGGGCCTGATTAACGCCGGTGACAACTTCCGTCGTTGAATAATGCCGAGGAAATGCAAATATAAATTTTTGCCCTATTTAATAAGTAAATTGGGAAGGAATAGGGCGTTTAAAAAGGAAGAAAATTTCCATTAAAATTTACTGGTGGAAGTTTTGCACCAGAGCAGCGGTTCCCAAGCAGCGGCGAGTTGCGAAATAATTGAGGTTTGTGATAAAAATATATCATTATTTCAAATGTTTAACCCTTTCAATATCCGTGACCACCTAATTTTAATTCAAAAACTGACAAATGGCACCAGGAATATTTTAATGAAATCTTGCTTTTATAATGAAAATGAGAAAAAAAATAACTTGAAGAGCAAGCAAAAATGTTTTTAAATATTGAATTCTCACCGGAATCGAAAAATTTTATTTTATCAATCTTAACCTATGCTTGTCCGATCTGGGGATTTGCTTGCAAAACCAGTATGGAGTATCTTTACGGTGCTCATAACAAAAACTTACGCTATATACATAATGGTCACCGTTTTCTTCGTAATACCACTATCCGCAGGGATTTGAAAACCACTTCCTTAAAACAGCGCATTAATAAACTTGCTAAAAATTTTTATAAATCTGTTTACAACCTCCCTAACCAAATTGTAGCGGAACTTCCCGACTACGAGGTATCCGACCCCACTAACAGAAAACGCCCTAAATACGCGCTTTTACTTAACGATGAAGACTGAGTTTCTCTCACCTTCTGCTTTACTCAACCTTTCTGTTTGTTCTGTCCTGTATATAGTATAAAAAAAAGTTTTTCTGCTAATTTTTTAGCATTTCATATTTAAACTAATGTATGGTCTCTGAAAAGAGTCCTTTTTTTTATGGGGCACTCCCCGGTAGCTTTTTCGTCTTTTCCTGCTTTATTTTTTGGAACTAATGGAATTTTTCTTTCTTTTTTAGTTATTTTTTTTCTTTTCTTTGCTTTTTTACTTTTCAATATGTTATACTAGTACTTATGTACTTTGTCTTTTTTTGTTAGTCGTTTCTTTTTCTTAAAGTAAATTTAATTTTGTGGCTACCAGCCACGCCTAAACATTATTTTTTTTAAGGCTCCCTAATGCCCTTGCAACACGATCACCTATCCACTGGATGTAAAGTTGCAACGCAACTAGGCAATCCAATCAGCTGTTCACATTGTTCCATTGTTCCAAAATAGCTTTTTATTTTCTAAGGAATTCATTTGAAAATTCAGCTGTAAGTAAGTTATTTCATCATTTTACGATATTTCTGCCCCTGAAATGGTTAAAAAAATGGTTTGTTCTATGAGTACTTGTAGTGAAAGACACATGCTACGATTTTTATTTACTTGTATTTTAGAAGGAAAAAATGTGACTAATTTCATCGGAGATATCTCATTAACTGAATAAGGCGAAGCAAACTTTTCGAAAATAGAGGTGGCAACAAGCATAGCAGTTATCAGCTATGTGACTTACACTACAAAAGCAAATGGAACTAGCCAAATACAACATTTTACAATTGCAAAAATCATAAAAGCTATTAGCTTTAACTAAAACGTCGTGATATAGCAGTGTTTTCTTAAACAGTCTGTATTATTTTATGACCTCACTGTGAGATATGGAAGCAGTCGCGCAGTCGTTATCGTAAACCTGGACCCCCGCTCTCGAGCCAGTGGTTTAGAAATTCTTTTGCATAAGAAGATTTGAAAAGCCGAAATCCTCTCAAAACCTAAAGAAGAAATATAAATTAAGCTCATGATTGAGCTATCTGGCGATTCCTCTTTGAATGCCATTTTCAAAGAAAAGTCTCAATTTCCTACTGAATGAATACACGATGAGAATAACCAGAAATATCGAAATCAGCTTTAAGGTTTTTGATGTTGTTTAACACAACATACTTGTGTGAGCGTACTTTTTATACGTTTCTGTTTTGAAAAACAAGTACAGAAACAAACTGCTTGTAGAAAGGGACTTGAGATTAAAATTAACCCGTTTTAACACTGATACAGATACCCTCATCGGTAAAGATCAGTGCCAGAAATCTCACTGACTGTAAAATTGTGTTTTGATAAAAATTAAACGTATTTTTCGTTGTATTTGAAATTAGTGTTGTTTCATTTTTATTCCACTTACACACATTGGGATTACCGATTCTTGATTTTGTTGATAGTCCATACTTCGTAAGAAAATTGTCCTTTCTCGTAGAATAGCATAGCCGATAGCTTATTCAGATCCTATAATAATTCCCATACTATTATTAGATACATCTTCATATTAGGACAATCGCGAATTTTTTTTTTTTTTTTTTTTTTTTTTTTTTACGTAAAGGTGGTTCGCGAGATTTTTTTTTTTTTTTTACTTAAAGGTGGGTCGCGAAAATTATTTTTCCTTAAAGGGTCTCTCAAAACTCTTAAAATTGCAAAAAAAAAAAAAAAAAAAAAAAAAAAAAGACAAATTTCAACATTTAATATCTTAAAATGTATTTGATTTTAAGACACAATTTTTATTGGGATTGAGAGATATAAGGGTGTTCTTTCATTTCATGTATTTAAACATTGCAAGATCCAGAATTAGCATGTATAGGGGCGCCAAACTGTCAGACATTTGTCGAGCAGAAAATTGACATAACAGGTTACGCGCAGGATTACAAAACAAATTTTGCAACTAGAATGAAAAGTTTGGTGCCTACTTATACTTCAGATTATAATAATTATCATGAACCTAAATAAATTTATATTTAAAGCATTTTTATATATTTAATGCAAAGTTGTATTTAGATAATGCAAAATTTATAAAATTACAACAGTATAATGACCTAAAAAATATTTTTTGAGCAATAAAAATAAAATTTTAGGTTCCGTTTATATAGACTAATATATAAAATGTGTTTCGAAAACTTCCTGAAAAAATGTTCAGAAGTTTTTTGAATATCGTGCGTGTTATGCCCAAAAATGTCATTTAGAGAAAAATGAGCGGGTATAATTCTAAAAGCTATAATTTCTGTTCTAATGGGAATTTCAAGGAAACAATTATATCAAAATGTTCAGAAATAATAGGAGTTTAACACCTAAAAAATTAAAATTTCGAATAATCTAAAGCTTTAATATTCCTGAGACACTTTAAAAGTAGCCCGTAAGAGAATAAAAATTGGGATCCTCTGCCCCAGAGTATTAAAACTCACTTACATTATAAAGTAAAGTGTTTTTTATTGTCACGGTATGGCGGAACCGCAGAGCCTAAATAACGACGGTACAAACATCCTGCAGTAAAAAAGAACATATACTTTAGCCTTAATTATGGCAAAAATTTTGAATGAATGTGGAGTTTGAAACGGAAAAAAATTACATTTAAATTTATTTACTGAAATTTTCTCCGTCAGTAATTAAGACATGCGTAACTCGTTACAGATGTATTTCCACCATTTTCAGGATGTGTCAGTTCCTTTGTATTCAAACTTCCATGTGATTGATTCTAATTCAATGTTATCAGATCAAGAGAAAATTACTTATATGTAGGGAGATTCAAATATCTTCCTAGAAAATAAATCCATAAATATTTTTATGAATTTTTAGGGATTTATGGAATCTTCATCAAATCTTTTGAAATTTTGAAGAAAATATAAATACTCTCAATAGAAGGTCTTCATACTCACATCAGAGAACAAAATAACTGAAAACAATTCAGGGGACTTTTTCTTTTCTTTGTATTCATACTTCCATGTGATTGATTCTTATTCAATGTTCTCAGGTCAAGGGGAAATTATCTAAATCTAGGGGGATTCAAGTATCTTTTTAGAAAATAAATCCATAAACTTTTTTACCAATCTCTATGGATTTATGGAACCTTTATTAAATCTTATGAGATTTTGAAAACAATATAAATACTCTCCATAGAAGGTCTTTAGACTGACATCAGAAAACATAATAACTGAAAACAATTCAGGGAACTCTTTCTTGCAATCTTCCTTCAACTCGTATATACATACAAGGTTCAATTTAGATTAATAGCAATGTGTTGGATTTTTTTTTTTTTTTTTTTTTTTACATTATTTTACAGGGTTCGCACTCTTCAAGGACCTTCAAGCACCTTTTACCAGAGTTTTCCTAAAGTAATATTAGCTTTATTTATGGGGGGGGGGATTTCTGTCTTCAGATATAGCAACCGGTACTTTTCAAAACTTCTTGTACGAAAACACCTAAAATCCCCTGAACCCCCTGATGCGTACGAACCCTGTTTTATAAAAACTTTACATATATTATTTAGTTTGTACAATCAGCGCATCCTAACCACTTGATGGGCACCGGTATATTATTTATACCACTTAATTTTAATTCCGAAATGCTACATTGGCACCAGAATTTAGGAATTAAATTTTGCTTTGTATAGTGTACGAAAAGAAAAGCTTTTACCTACATAAATATAAATTTGTTCATAAATCCCGGTGTTAATCAATCATTTTAACATTTTATAACATAAGTACACTGCCCCTGAAAGTGTAGCATAACCACGTCTGAGAAAATATGAAATATATAAATTAATGGTTTCTATATGGAGCTCTGAAACATAAAATCACTGGGCCGACGTGTCCCATCGTCCGTAGTAGGTTGTCCATTTAAATTGATTAATCTTGGGATTACTAACGAAAATGAAAAAGCACATAAAATGTCAAACGCAATTTTATTTTGGTACATAAAAATTCAAAGGATAAAAACAGATATTTTTTTTCAACTAACTACTGCCTTCTTCGAAATATTTCCCATCATCAGAGTGAATGGAAATATAAAACATCCTGTCCATAATGAGACATGATTAGTGTGCTAAACGTTTGCACCTTGTACATGGAATTCACTCTTGTCCTGTTTGTCTTTTAACCATTTGAACTCTGGTGGGCGAATTTCTTAAAAATGACAAATGTCACATTTGCGCTAGTATTTCGAAAGCAATAGTTTCTATTTAAAATATACACAAAAAGTGCATAAATTCTTTTCAAATAAATTTTGTCAAATATTCCGGTTCCATTTTGATATTTGTGGATTAAAATTAGGTGGGAAGAAATTCAACCACCAGAGCTCAAAGAGTTAAGTAATACCGCTCTGCCCAGTAACACACATAATTCTGCAATTTTATTGACTTTTATAAGTTTATGAATAAAAAAAAAATATCCTGGAATGCGGACAGACATGTGCAGGAAGAAATAAACGAACTTTATACCAACTTTTTTATATATATGTAACAAAATATATTTCTACAAAAAAATTTCAAATTAATATGATAATACCTTTCTTACAAACAGTATACAATGCTTTTAACCCCTTAATTCTTGCTCCTGTGATATTCACGGTGTGTCTTTTACTCAGATTGTTTGATTCCCACCAGTTTCGTAAAATAATGAAATGGACTTTATCATGGTATCGTTTTACCTGTCATTAAATAGGTTGTATGTTTCGAATTTAAAAAAAAGTGGTGTCAATAAGCAATTTGAAATTTTAAACCGTAATTTAATGCGACCGATGGACCTTTCAGGGGCAAGGTACTTCTGTTCGCAAAATTCTAAAATAAGTGACTGACACCAGAATTTACAAACATGTGTATTTCAAAATAAGTAAAAGCTTTTGTAGACGTACTTAATAAAAGGAATTTTTTCATTCCAATAATCTGCTGACAATGTGGTATTTAGTGATTTAAATTAGATGGTCCAAAAATGAACCACCGCCCTTGAAGGGGTTAAGGGGTTACGAAAAAACTGCTTTTTTATTCGCAGACGCTTTTCTAGACATGTAACAACGAATAAAGAGGAACTTATCCTTAAAATATTAAAGCTTCGAATGTAACCGCTTTCGCAAGTGTTGATTATCGCAGGAGGAAAGTTCCCCCAGTAAATTTAAACAGAAATTTTCTTCATATTTTATCGCTTTATTAATGCAAAATTCAATTTATAAATATTGGTAAGAACATATATTAATTTTTCTGGTGGAACTATTTCTTACCGCAATAGTCAGGCGCTGCGTTTCCGTCATATTCACAACCTAGAAAACCTCCTATCAGTGACAGTGAAAAAAGATTACAATACCTAGGAAAACTAGCAATAAAAACAAATAGAGATTTTTAACACATTTGTGAGAGAAATTGTGCATGGATAATGCACTTAAATAAAAGGAAATTTTCCATTCAAATTTACTCGTGGAGGTTTATCCCAGCGGTAATCAGAAACAATTAAACCGATTTAATAACTGTTGATCCAATTAAAAAAAATAAAACAGCCACCATCCTGTGAAAACCACCTCAGTAACTTCACTTGCAACAGGTAGACAATGTACTATATGTCATCTCCTTTTTATTCTAATTCCATTTTTCTAGATCTGCCACTGCCATCTAAATGTATACTTTGTTTAACCCCTAACTTATCGCCCCCGTCATATTCTCGGGCTGTGTGTTTTATTCAAATTGTTTGATCCCCTCCAGTTTTATAAAATAGTGAAATTGGCTATGTTTTAGTATCGTTTTTACTGTAATTAAATAAGGTGAATATTTCTTTTGCATAAAAATGGTGCCAATTAGCAAGTTGAATTATTCAACCGTAATTTAATTCAAGCGTTAAGGGGTTAATACTCTTTAAAAATATCTGATTTCCGAAATTATCAAGTAGTAAATACCGTAATTTTATTATAAGTGAAGCAAATTATATTCATTCAATAAAGTGGGCGATGATTGGTCTGAAATTATTTCGACAAGAGATTGCGATAAATATTAACACTAGAAAGCCCGGAAGGAGGTGATTCGACCCCGACCATATGATTAAATTTCAATTGGAAGCAGAAATTCTTTCACAAAATAAGTTAAATTCTAAAATCGCAGATTTACGTTAAATAAACCAGTCAAATAATTTTAAATAAAAATTCTGGTGTAAAATATTTTTATGAATCTTGACTAAAATTTCCGGGCATTCTAGTGCTAAACAACATTAAGTAATATGGCATGAAATATTTTATAAACTAACTTTAAAAGATATAAACCTCTTGAGTTAGAAATGCAAACATAGTTATTACAGTAGAGGAGAAAAGGACAAAATAATTTAATGAAAAGATGAGTTTTCACAATTCAAATCTGTTTAAATTTTCCACATAGCACCAGAAACCAGTCACTCCTTTAAACCTTTATTAAACCCTTTATGTCCCAAATTATGAATACGTGAATATTTAATCTTCTGAAGCATTTTTGTGTATATTGAAAATATATTAGAAGATTTACACTATCATTTAATAAATTTTAGAAGCATTTTGTTGAAAAAAATTAATTTAATTTGAATTTATAGGGGTTTTGTGTGATATTTATATCTCCACTCAAATCCTTTATTTAAAATTTTTTTTTGTGTGTGTGCGTGTGTGTGTGTGTGTGTGTGTGTGTTTAATAGAATTAGGAAATGTTCAAATATAATGTCTTTACAAAGAAATATAGAAATATTTCCGATTCGAAACTTTCCCCCCGTAATCTTTACGCGTCAAGAAAGCTGAAAACATGCACATGAAATAGAAATCATCCTTTTAAAAATATTAATGCTTTTGAAAGAAGATAAAGTAAAATATCTATAATTCATTCTAAATTGTATTACTAGTATTCGATGTTTTAAATGAATTTTATAACAAGTTATGTTAATGGTAATTTAAAGTACCTTCGGGACATAAAGCTTTAAAGTATGCCTAAGTATTAAAAAGTTCTGTAGAAAGACTTATTTTATTTACTTGGTAAGAAATGGACAGAAAATAAATATGCAGAAGAAATCACAAGAAGTTTTAAAATAATATAGCAATTTCATTTTTTTAATAGAAAAGTATATAAAAAAACAAATTTCGAAAATATGTTGTTTGCAATTCAAGTTGTATAGAGATGCTTATTTTTGAATACACAGATTTCGGAATATCAATCATTACCTTATTTAATGAGACATTCCTACGATAAGATAGGGTGGATATACTATTCGGAAATAGGTAGATTCAAAGTAATCAGATGTAAGCATCCTTTTATTACTGTAAAAGCTTTTACAAAGCAATAGAACATTATAATTATAAATGTTGTCACTGTTTATTTAATAAAAGCATACTGCCATTCCTGTCTAAGCAAAATTTTACTACATCGTGTTTTTGGAAAATTGCAATAGCATTTATTAGTGTGTGTGAAATAATTTACTCTAGAATGCCTGTACACAGCTAAAAATACGTATTGCTTTAACACATATTCTACTGTATATTTAACAGAATATTTCCATTTCAAGTAAAGTACAAATTTTCTAGCCAAGTTATCCAGCTTATATGTCGTTCCATTGCTGTAAAAGCTTTTACGAAGCAGTAGAACATTGTAATTTATATACCAAATACTTTCAATGTTTATTTCATAAAAGCACACTGCCATTTGTCTAAGCAGAATATTACTACATCGGGATTTCGCAAAATTGCAGTAGCAATTATTAATGTGTGTATAATAATTTAATTAAGAATGCATATACTATTTTAAATATACCTATTGTTTAACACATATTCTACTGTATATTTAACCTTCCTACCCTGAATGGGTCTAATCGACCCACTTCTATAAATCCTTTCATTCGATTCGAACCAGAATTTTTTTCGTAAAGTAAAAAGAATAAAATGCAACGAAATCGAATATAAATAAATACATTAAATAGTTTTTAAGGAAATTTCTGGTGTGAAATGTTTTTATTAAGGTTGAGTAAAATTTCAACAGCGTAGGAAGGTTAAAATGGAGTTATAGATAAAGAGGATGAGACATATAATGTACTGTCTACCAGTTGCAAGTGAAGTAACAGAGGAGGTTGTCACAAGATGGCGGCTGCTTTTTATAAATCGGATCTACAGTTTCAAAATACCGCCGGGACAAACTTCCCGCCAGTATAATTGAATAGAAAATTTTGTCTTATTTAAGCGGCTTATTCATGGAAATATTTCCTCACAAATATTTTCTGGTGTCAGTTTGACAGGTAAAACAGTCAGATTGCATCACCGGTTGTCACAATATGGCAGAAACAAAGGACCTGAATTCCGCAAAAGTAAACTTACACCGGTTAAAATAAAAATCTTTTTCTATATTTATTTATCATTGAAATTTTGCATTAATAACGCCTTTAAGAACGGAAAAAATTTCAATATAAATTTACTGGTGGAAGCTTCGATCAGAGGTAATGAGCCCTTGTGAAAGCTTTACAGTTGAAGCTTCACTATTCTAAAGATATGTCGGTTCCTTTCTATTAATAGTTCCATGATATTTAACAGAATATCTCCATTTCATCTAAAGTACAGATTATCTCTGTCATCCAGTGTATGTATCGTTTTCGTTCTCTAGCCAGGTCTGCACAGGCGATTATTTTTTAAATCTATGTCGCACATTTTTTCAAAACAAAAATCCTTTAGATACGATTTGGCAACATTTGCAAGAGAAATATACTACAAAATACATTTTTTTTTAAATTAGTTATGCGAACAGATTATAAAAAATAGTTCTGTCTAGCAAAGACTGTTGATGTCACACAATTATTCGCTTTGGACAGAGATAAGAATTTTACATGCAAGAAATTCTGTTAAGGAAAATAACAAATATATGAAACAAAAAAAAGCTAATGAAAAAATAATAAGAAGAAAAACTGTGTTCCACTTAGGTAGGATTCTTGTTTCGTAACGTAGAAAATTTGTATTTAACACTGTAATAAGCGTAAGGTAGTAAGTAAAGCATATTACTTTAACTTCGCATACTTTTGACAAAGTTGATATAATTTTGAAAATAAAAACATTCTGGAATCCTGAATATCATTTGAACAAAACAAACGAAATTGTAAAAATTTGTGAGAATATGGTCATTTTAAAGGAGGCAACGGCTTTCATATAGTTTAAAACTCTTTTTTCGATACCATTGTTATATTCATCCTCTCATATCCCAAGAGTACTTGCAACTCAAATAAAGAAAGAATGAAATTTGAAATTAGTTATTATTTATTTCCACACCAGGAAAATTGCATGATTTTATTAAACAGTCTAAAAAATTTGAATTCTTTAGTGTTAGGAACTCGATAATTTCTTCAACCATGTTACTTGCTTCTACATTGCGGCAAACGTAGTAACAATTTAAACAGTGTGTTCCGTTCGAAATGGTGGCGGTTACTAGCTGTTTTGATAATCGAATTACTGGAAAATTGTTACAAATTATCTATGGCGTTTGTCTTTATGATTTTTAATGGAGATACGAGTAAAGAGAAGGGGACATATATTGTAGTGTGTAGCGGTTCCCAGTGAAGGGACTGAGGATGTAATCGCAAGAGGGCGACTGTTGTTTGTTTTAATCGGATCAGTGCCTGTTTAACTCTGGGTAAAGTTCCCGCCTCGGATCAATACCGGGGGAAAGCGAATATAAAGTATTGTCTTATTTAATGCAGAAACTTCGTATGAATAATGTGGTGTGGCGAAAATTTCTATTAAAATTTACTGGTGGAAGTTTTGCCACAACGCAATAAAATTCACTTACATGAAAAGTAAAGTTTTTTTTTATTGACACAATATGGCGGTACCGGCGGTTCTCAATACCGACGTCACCAACTATCATAAGAAAGGGAATATATATACTTCCTTATGACAGAAATTTTGAATGAATGAGAATTTTAAAACGGGAAAAAATTTATATTGAAATTAAAGTTTTCCCGGTCTGTAATTAGGCAGTGTGGACCCTGTTAGAGTTGTAGCTTCACAATTTTCAGGATGTGTCAATTAGTATGTTTTCATACTTCCATGTGACTGATTCTGATTCAATGTTTTCAGATCAAGGGCAAATTACCATGATTTCACGCTTATAAGCCTCGGCTCAGATAAATCAGTTTTTTACCGGATTTTTTCTGCTTTGTATTTATATGCCTTAATTTTTTAAGTAAAATTTCCTGTTTAAAAAAGAGTTAACTTGGTTTCGACTTGTACGCTAGAAATTATGGTACATAAAACCAGTGAGATTTCAATATCTTCTTAGAAAAAAAAATCGATAAATCGTTTTATCAATCTTTAGGGGTTTATGGAACTTTTATTAAATCTTCTGAAATTTTGTAAAAAATATAAATACTTAACATAGAAAGACTTCAGAGTCATATCAGAAAACGAAATAACTGAAAACAATTCAGGGGGGTTTTCCTTTCAATCTTTCTTTAGCTCGTGTATACATACAAGATTCAGTTTAGAATAATACCAATGTTTTGCATGTAGGGAAAACCGGGTATTGTTGGCCCACATTTTTAAATATTTTTTATTTTTTAATTTTATTTTTATTATTAATTTTATTTTTAATTTTCAATTTAGTTTGCTTAAAGCATAGCCATATATAAGACAATTTTAAAAATATCAATTAATAGTTTCTATAAGAAGCTCAGAAATACATAATGTCACTGGGCCGATTTTCTCCATCGAACGACGTAGGTTGCCCTGCTATTATTGATTTGATTTCGGGATTACTAACGAAAATTAAAAACACATAAAATGTCAAATGTAATTTTATTTTCGTACTAAAAATTCAAGGGATATGAAAACATATTACGTTCAACTTAACTACTATCTTCATCGAAATGTTTCTCATCATCAGTCTGAAAGCAAATATAAAATATCCTGTCCATATTGAATCATTATTTAATATTATTTTTTTAAATCAGTAGCTAGAAAAAAAGCTTTGGACTAAGGTCTTTTAGACTGCTCTACACCAAAGTGAAACTTTAATTTAGAAACGAATCAGAAACGATTATTTATAACTGCAAAAAAAAAAAAAAAAAAAAAAAAAAAAAAAAAAAAAAACTTACCTCTTATACACCTCTCGTAAATACCTCTTATACTTGTGACAAAATAAACCATACAATGTTTTAAAGAAGTCTATACGAAATATATATGTATGTATATGTAGGATTTTATCTGAAAATTATATAAAGATTCACCTGGCTTATAACTATAAATAAATGCATCTATTAGTTCATCAATTTTATACGACATTTGTTATTCACTCGAACAAATATTATACTTGGAAGATCACAACAGTTCATCCACATCAATAATATAACACATTTGTAAACAGAAATACCGGAATTCACCTAGAATTCTTACTCAGATCTTTTATTTGACATTCATTGAATCTTCAACCTTCATGTTGAGATAAAAACTATCGAGCTTCTAAACATAAAACATCTCTTGAACTTTCTTATTTTTCTAATCAAACCGTTGCCACCCACTTTTAGCTTTTTTCCACGCTCCTCGTGTTTTTTTATTTCATATAAGATTTAATATTCATTAAATAAACCATTGAGTTAGTCCAGATGCACTGTTGAGAATATTTACAATCCCACATTTATACAAGTATACATATAATTTTTCTTGCTCTAAATACAACTGAAGTTATATCTATATTTTTCTTTCTTTTTCTTTTTGT
Source organism: Maratus speciosus (assembly GCA_963932465.1). NCBI lineage: Eukaryota > Metazoa > Arthropoda > Arachnida > Araneae > Salticidae > Maratus > Maratus speciosus. Next base: position 192,955,234 of record OZ010794.1, read on the forward strand.
GTACTGTATTTTTCACGAAATTGCATAGAAACTAAAGGTATTTTTAAAGTTGCGGTACTTTGTAATAAAAATATCTTTTCCTATTGCAATGAAAATCGATAAAACCTTTAAGGTAACAGAAAACCGCATCTTCATGAAGATATGCAACACACGAATCGAAACAATGTAAATAAAATTAATTCAGTACATTCTTCACTAAAGCTTCTGAAAGTCAAAATCTCTTTTTTAATATTCGTAGCAAAATGCATTTGTACAAAATTATTTCAATTTAATATGATAATATCTTTCTTAGAAACGCGAAACAATGTTTGTAAGAAATAACTGCGTTATATAAGGTCTCTTACAGTATAGGAAATATTTTATTCTTTCAACCATAATTTTGAAATTCATATCTTCGTAATATATTTGGAACAATGGAACAAAGTTAGCAGGTGAATGGATTCCCTAGTTGCGTTGCAACTGCACATCCAGGGTACAAATATTGCGTGTTTCAATGCATTGGGAGGGATAAAAAATAAAGTTTAAACGCGGCTGGTGGCCACAAGTTAAAAAAAAAGTAGAGAAGAAGACATAAATTGTTAGTATAGCAATGACAGAGAAAAAAAAAAAAGGGTTCCTTATGATCCAATAAAATGTCCATGAACAGGCGAAAAAGCTACCAAAGGGAATCCCCAGCATAAAAAAAAGATTCCTTTCAGAGACCATACATTAGTATAACACAATTAAATGCAAAGCATAGTTCGAAAGTTTTAAAAAAATGGAAATATTTACATATTTACAAAAAATTATGATAAAAGTTTATAAGTTAATGCACAATAGAGAATCAAAAACGATAATAAAAAGCATCACTGAGGAGAGTTCAGACTAACAGAACTGAAAGAAGCACAAAAAAAATAGGCGAACAAGGGGAAAAGAGGACGGCGCCCGCCCAGTCTGGTTACTCAATGGAAATAGATGATAGAAAGAAATCGTGTTAATAGAACAAAAAACAAAAATGTAAGACAATTAATAATCATGAAAATACACCGGAAATAGCAATTTAAAAGGGGTTTTTTTCTTAACCCTCTGTCTACCAGAAGGGCCCAATGGACCCGACATGTACATTCAAAATATTTATTCAAACCAGAAATTTCTTCAAAACAAACTAAATTTATAAATCAGACAATAATAAGTTAAATAAACAAATTAAATAGTTTTAAGTAAAAATTCTGGTGTAGAATGTTTTTATAAAACTTGAGTAAAATTTTCGGTAGTTCTAGGGTTAAAGCAAAACAGATAGAAAAAGACAAGAAAAAGCAAAAGTTTAATTATTCTTCATTTATGTTGAGAAGGTTAGCAAGTTTGTCGAATTCGTTTATAATGACAATCATTTTTTGCCTGGGGTTATCATATTTTTTGGTTTGAGTTGAAATGTTTTTGATGCAGCTTAAGGCTTTTGTAATTTGAAAAATTTCTTTTATTTCATTGAAGGTGTTAAGTATATCTTTAAGTATATCTAGAGTAATTTGAGGGAATTTTCAGATTTTGAGTAATATTTGTATTTTCAGTAGTAGGAGAGGAATGGGTATTTGAGGTTTCGCTATCATTAATTTCGGAATTGAACATGCTAGTACTGGTTGAAGGTACATTGGTCATAGGTTTTTTAGAGTAGTTATAATTTTTAAAGATATCGGCAAGAATTTGTGTTTCGGAGGACAGATTGTTGACGCTATTACTTGTAGTTTTTCGGTTATGTTTATTTTCAAGTCTGTACGGGTTTATAGGACAACCACGGTAATTCGCGGGATGTCCAAGGCCACAGTTAGAGCGTTTAGGTGTAATTCGGCCATAGTTCTCACAAGCAGTGCTTACGTGTAATTCTTCTTCGTAATATATTTCAGATGTTAATGAAATTTATCACGAAAATTGTTGATTACGGATTCTGGTGCGAACAGTAAAATCAGTTGCAGCCAGAAATACATTTTAATAAATTTTAAATCAATAGCAACTAGAAGTTTTGTAAAAAGAAAAAAAAGGAGTTCTTTCGTAAATTTTTCAATCAACGAATTTAAAAACGTCGAAGAATTTTTAATTTTATGGTGCTCAATAATTAATTCTAATGAAAATAAGAAACTTCTTTACGGTACAAAATTTCTGGTGGAAACTCAATAATAATATATAAAAAAAAAGGTTGGTAGCTATGTTTTTGCGCATGCTCAAATGTTTCATTCTAATAGTAAAATCATGGGTGCCAACCTCTAACTAAACTTCCGTAATACGTGCGTTAATTTGACCCTGGTTTAATAAGTTTCGAACCAGAATTTTTTTTAAGAAATTAAATTAAATACGTTACACGTAGAAACATTGAATTAAATGAACAAAGATTCATGAAATAAACTTTCTGGTTCGAAAGTGGTTAACCTGGTATAAATTAATGCAGATATTACGGAAGATTAATGGAAGGTTGGCAGCTATGGTAAAATCATCTTTCTACCCATCACTTGGCACAACAGCAATTCCAAATATCTAAGCATGTTTTTAAATTTATATGATAATAGTTTGTAATTTTTATTATAAATTCATAATAAAATATTGAAAATATCGGCACTATAGAAATTCGTATATAGCTATGTTTTTCTCCTTAAAATGTAAAGCAAAATAGAGATCCCTTCTTGAGTTATCAAAGCCAGAAATGATTAAACAAACTGTATTCGTGTAATCATCCCCGAAGCGCGTAAATCGAACATAATTCCGTATTGAATACTTCGTTCCTAACTATATATAAGAAAATAAAAGAGCAAAATAACTAATAAAATATTCAACTTTTAACCAAAAGAAAAAGAAATAATAGGGTATTTTTCAAAAATCGAGGTGAAACTTTTTAAAAATACTAGTGTGTAAATAAAAAAAAAACCATAGAAACATTATAAAAGAATTAATACTTCAAAAATGTCCTTGTTACCTTTTCCACTTTCCATGACATTACTTCCAACATAGCAGTTTAGCTGCTGGTTTAACATTAGTGTTACCACGCTTCCCACATAAATCAGGGCTAAACACTCTGGATACCACTAATTTCTTGCAGCTTATTTCACCATGTTTCATCGCAGATAATTCTGCCATTAGACAAGGTGAAAAAAAACTACTTTAAAATACTGGTGTCCAGAGCATTTGGAGTCCCGATTTACACGGAACACCTAGCAACAGTATTTAACATTATATGAAGAAAAACTTTAAACGATCATTGTCGTTCTTAATCGCATATTTCTGTGATTAAATAAAGCGAAGATTTCTATTTGAAAAGTGGGAATAAGCCCTAATACCAGTAAAAGAAGATGAAGAAAAATTAAGCCTACACACAGTGATGCATATATGAATACATTAAAATTTAAACTTCAACATATAAATTCAGTTCCACGCAACTATCATTTCTCTCTATTATAATGGACAAATGTGCTCGTCAATAACGCTGACGTGATTTTTATGATGTCAACAGCAGAAGATTAAATTTCACTTTTATTGTAGTTTTGTAAACTTCTATACAATTTCAATTTTTACACCGTCGAATACAGAAAATATAAACATACAGACGTAATTTGTTGCAAAACTGTACTCAAGTTAGTTTGAAAACTGTATATCATTCTACTGATTTCGCTTATGGTTTTAAAAATAATTTTCAAGCAGGATATTTTTTTTTAAATTTTCTCTATCGAGTGAAGACGATTATGAAAGATAAATTCTTTTGGGATTATGTTAATATAAACAGTTCCGCTTTTGTTCCTGGATGATTTTCAATAAAGTTAAACTTCATCAATAAACTAAAATAGTATAAATGAAACTTAAATTTAACAAACATATAGTTGAACTACGTTTTGAACACTAGAACGCCCAGAGGGAGGCGATCCGACTCGAACCACATGATTAAATGTCAACTGGAACCAGAAATTCTTTCATGAAATATGTTACATTTAAAACACGCAGTTTTACGTTAAATAAATTAGTCAAATAATTTTAAATAAAAATTCTGGTGTCAAATATTTTTATGAAACTTAAGTAAAATTTCCGGGCGTTGTACTGTTAAACCACCGAAATAATCAGAATAAAAGGAGACTGTCGTAAGAAACAAAATCTTTGGCGATTTCTTTGACATACAGAAGTATAGCTTTTAATAAATTTCAAAACTTTATTAAAGCAAATTGATACTTCTCAAATAAAAATGCGCTTTGGTATTATTAATTTACAATATAAAAAAAAATATATATAAGAAAAATAGACTTCCTTTATATTCTGTAATCCGGAAAATCCGAGTTGGATCTTCTACAGCTAATAAAAGTATTAAAAATATAACGTTTCCATTAAGCAACCGAAGGAAAAAAACTCTTTGAAATTTCCAGTATAAATAAATATGAGTATAATAAAAGATACTTAAAAAAGAAAAAAAAAATCTTGCAGTGTATAAAATGTATGTGTATTTAAATGTTGGTACAAAAGTAATTAATTAACTTTAACCACTTGAAAGGCGGCGGTAAATTATGCATACCACTTAATTTCAATTACCAAATGCCATGCTGGCACCAGAATTTTAAAACTAAATTTTGCTTCACATTATATTCTTGAAGAAACGCTTCTACTTACTTTTATATAAATATTATTGTAAATCCCGGTGTGAAACAATCATTTTAACATTTAGCAACAGAAGTACTTTGCCCTTGAAAGTGTTAAGCAACATGTTCTAATATTCTGTTAGCAGTATGTTAAATTGCATTTTTTTAAACGGCATAGAAATATCTTTCAAAAATTTTTAATTCTTTGTTGAATATATCTTTCATTTTTTACTTTAAGATGGGTTAATTTGATATGAAATAAAATTTCACTTTTCATTTTATTTCTTTTTCTGTCATATTTTATAATTAAATATTTTCTCTGGCATTGTTTTAATGCAAAACTTTCGGCAGCAATTTGCAACCCTTCGAGAAAGACAGCAGACAGCTTTTACTCGATTTTCCAACATCTATTTATTTTTTAACCCCTTGAAGTGCGGTGATGCAGCTACGGCATCACATAATTTTAATCCTTAATTGACGCATTGGCACCCGAAATTTTTTTAATGAAAAGTTACCTTTTTTTAAGTACACGAAAATATAGTTTAACTTGTTTACATATAAATTTTCTTGTAAATACTAGTGTCAATCAATTATTTCAACATTTAACGAATACAGGTACCTTGTCTCCGAAAGTTTTAAAAGGAATTTTTGTTTTGTTTAGCCTCCGAAATCATAAGATTAAATACGGCAAATTTATCTATTCTGAAAAACTAGGTTGTCCCAACGTTTCTTTCGTTTTTTACATAAAATGAACCATGCGAAATTTGGAAAAATACGATATTTTTTTTAAGTATACATGAGCTATTCTTTTCAACAACTTTTTTCCACCTTTATGTACGTCTTGTAATGCCATCTTTCTAAAAATATTGTAATTTGTCGACAAATACATATCGGGGTGACTTTTTATGTCATTCAAAGTGTCAATTTTTTTCTTGACGATGAGATTTTTTGATAGAAAGAAAGAAATAGTAGTCGGTCGGAAAAAACCTCGGAGAGTATGTAAAGTGGGGGAGAACATCCCAATCAAACACAAAGTGTTTGCTTCTAACAGTCAAATATGCGTGTGGACCTGGTGTTGTTATGGTGGAAGACAAAACATCGTCTGTTTGCTAATTCTTGACGTTTCCTGGCTATTGCTGCCTTCATCTGGTTGGCTTTCGAGCAGTATTTTTCGGAATTGATGCTCTGGTTTGGTAAAAGTAGCTTCTAGTATATAACAGACTTCTAACACCATCAAATAGACAGCAAAACTTTCTTCGAGAGGAATCCGGCATTAGCGACACGGTTTTTACCATGGCGTTAGAGAAGCAAGTCTCAGGTGGAAATGAAATGCGTCTAGAATGCTGCGGTAAGTCAGGTCATGGGCAAGGCTGCCACAAGCAACATGTTTTATATTCTCTTTGTACCACGCAGTAAATTTCTTTTGCAGAGTTTGGCAATGTGTATGTGAAAGAGTTTTGTTTTCAGAAAGTGGTACAAGTCCAGCAAAGAAAAAAACAGTGGGCCGTCAGCTGGAAAAAAGATGGCAGCCAGCATTGCCATCAGCGGTAAAGTACAATGGTGCCATCACTTAAACTGGTACAAAATTATCCGTGCGGAATGCAGCTGGCCCATCAGTGATGGCCAACAGCAGGTCAGCATTGGTATGCCAACACATTACTTCAATTCGTCACTTTTCCTGCAGTGCTAGCACCTATCCCACTGCTATTCCTTTGCTGGCCCATCACTTTCCCTTACAAAAATTTCTTATAGAACTCTATAAAAAACAAAGTATTATAGCTCTTTTTCTATAAGCTTGTTTCACCAAGAGCTAAAGAAATAACTGTAGAAATGTCTATAGAAATATTTGAACTTGCAGCAGTTTCCATGTGGTCAACCTCCCAAGTACTAACCGCGCTCGATGCAGTTTGGTTTTCGTGATCGGACATGAACAAGTACTCTCAGCGTATGCTACGACCGCTCGTAGTTTTCAAGCTCTCATTACACTATTTGAAGTTTGTTTCTTTTGTGATTTACGTTCCAAATCATTAAACTGGTATAGAAATTATTGTATTGTATAGAAATCCAATATATTTTATACGTTTTTTTTTTTTATTATTGATTCTGAACTGTGTAAATTATGAAAACCGAAATCCTTTGTATCTTAGTAAAACCAGATTTAAGGAGAAAAAAAAGTGCGTTGAAATAAAGAATTTATTTATTTATTCATTTACTTATTTATTTTGTTGGTGGCATTGGTGCTATATAATTTACAGTTTAAAAAAAAATCAGCTTCACAGCTTAAATTGTGTTAAGATCTTCATTTCAGATTTGTGTTCAAATACTCAAAGTCTCCGATATTCGCAACGCCACCTAGCGCAATGGTTCCCAGCAATAATACTGCAAAAGTTCATGCACTTCCGTGTAGTGGTGTGAGAGCGCATGAGATAAAACTGAAATCCACCACAATCTTTTCTCATGATTTCCAACAGCAAAGTTAACTGATGCTGTCCAGCAGTGGTCATGCAGTGGTTGACCATTTGCCAGCACCTATCTTGCTGCTGGCCAATAATTGCCTCTTTTCTGGGAGGTAATTAAAAAACATTTTGTGAATTTGGAAAGAACCGAATATATGCTGGTAAAATGTTTAAAAATGGCAGATGGGAGAATAAATAACTATGTGTGCGTAATGTTAAAATCTCACTAGCACATTCAGAGAATTTCAGTTAGAAAAGAAAAAGAAATGTCGCTTTATTATTTTTTATTAATATACAGCATAAAAGGAAAAAAATAATTAATTTGTAACTAAAATACATTTGTATAAATAATATGCAACCTTCAAGAGCTCAATTAAATACTGCAGAAACACTATGACTCGTATATAACGCGATAAAGGGAAAAGTATCCAATAAATATTGCCTGTTTCACATATTTCTAATTATAGGATTTTTCAGTAAATTCACCAGAATATACTAGGGAGGCATAAATATATTTTATGTGTAAAATCGGGAATTTGATGTTATCGTCATTTTTTTTTTTTCAAAATTGAAGGATGAAAAGCTTGAACAATTTCAATTTCAGAACTTTCAACGAAAATGAATCGAAATGTGATGTTCTTTGTGTAAATTTATTCGAATATTAAAAATAAATCATCATAACTATGTGTCGCTATCGTATAAAAGAAAATTATAGTTAGTGCGAATTTTAATAACAAAACAGCTTCAACATATTTTTTCAAATCTTTTAATGCTAGAGAGTATACAATCGACTAGTATAGGGATTGTTTTATTATTGTAATTCTACAGTACAATTAATGGGTCACGATTCAATTTCATCCAGGTCTACACATTCAATCAATTAGTCTAAGAAAAATAAATAAAAGTGTTTGTTATTATTGTTTTCTTGATCGTAGGCGTCATTGGGAGTAAAAACACCGCACCTTGAATTCTAGCCCTACAGTTTTTTTTCAGAGTTTGTACTGTCTCTGGAATTTAAATACCAATAATTCCTAAAATATTTCCCGCCTTTTTTTTCATAGATTACAAGAAATCTGACTATAAAATCTCTATGATCAGTTTAAATTCAGAGGACTAAGCAAAGCTGCCAATTTTATGTCAGCGAGAGAGCCTAGCATTCACTGAGTGGATGCGAAAAGAGAAATGAATCGATTACATATCTTTGCAAAAAAGCTGTCATGAAAACAACTTTATTTCTTGATTAAGAAGTTAGGAATAAGTTCTAGTCAACTTCCAGCTGGTAAATCATACTTCAGTTTAAACTTTCGGTAAATATATTCTGGTTTCAGTTTAATTAAAACTATTATAAATTCATTATTATTTAACACGTTTACCGCCAAAACTAGAAAGTGAGAATTTTCAGATTTCTTGTCGAAAGCCGTTTGACACCACAAATTCAGAAAGGTAAATTTCATTTTAGTAATATAGTGAAATTTCTGTCAATAAATAAGGAAATTTTTTAAATTGTTGAATAGTGGTGACAAAGTAATTAATAAATTAAAGACCTGAGCATACTCGTGGTTGGCAGCGAATGGGTTTAAAACCCATATAAAGATTATGTATTATCCATGAAACAGCTTGTAAAATTGTAAATGTGTTCTTGAATCTTGGCGGAATAATTGATGCGTCGTACAAGCTACTTACAGGACAACGACTTGGAGCGTTTTTTAATACCAGTTTTTTTTCAAAGAAATCTCCTCTTTGATTTTCCAAAATTTTACAAATATCTACATAGAAGGTACTTTTTGTTGAAATTGCCATAACAACCAAGCATGAAAATGTTTCTTCACCAATACTGGTTTACATAAACCGAACAAGTGGCAAAACGGAACGAAGGTGCGCCCACTATTTATATTTTCCAGGGACTGTGACACCAGATTTTGAGAGTGGAAATTTTTATTTAGTATTTAAACCTTTCGGTCAAAGTACTCCGCCCAGGCACAGGCAACTCTTACACATATTTATTCCTTTATCAAGACATTTATATATATATATATATATATATATATTTACTTGCACTTTGACAACATATGCAAGCGAACATTTACTAAAAAATGTACTTTTAAAATATAGTGGTACGAATAGAATGTAAAAGTAAAACCATTTATATAGGGTGTTTCGATATTATACATTGGGGCGCAAAAATTAAGGACCAATCACAAAATGCTAATTTTCAAATACGCGAACACTAAAAAGGAAATAATATAATTCGAGTAATTACTATCTCTACAACACAGCTAGTCCATACAACATCTAGTTCATGTTACACATGGTCACAAGTGTCACAGTCACTATGGTGAAGCAAAAAAAAAAGGAAATTCCATACATCTCATTATGAGTCTCAAATGATCACTATATGTGACTCAACTGAAACGTCAATGTGACTGCTGCTTTTTGACGAGTCACCAGGTGACTTTACAATGTCGTTAAATTGTGACTCTCATGTGACTGTCATTTTTAGACTCAATTTCATAGTCATCATGAACGTTGCATTATGATAAGTCACCAAATAATATCATATTATAGTCACATGGAGACTTTTCCCAAAAGAGCACAATGGTGACTTCACAGTAGTCTCTCTGTCACCTGAAAGTCATCATGTGACTTTAATGTGACATTATTTGGTAACTTATCACAATGCAGCGTTCACGATGACTTTGAAATTGACTCTACAAAGGACGGTCACATGAGAGTCACAATGCAACTACATAGTAAAGTCACATGGTGACTCGTCACAAAGCAGTAGTCACAGTGACGTCTCAGTGGAGTCACATATAGTGATCATTTGAGACACATAATGAGATGTATGGAATTTCCTATTTTTTGCTTCACCGTAGTGACTGTGACACTTGTGACCATATGTGACATGAATGAGATGTTATATGGACTAGCTGTGTTGTAGAGATAATAATTACTCGAATTATATTATTTCCTTTCGAGTTTTCGCGTATTTGAAAATTAACATTTTGTGACTTTTCCTTAACTTTTGATAACCAGTGTATTATATATATATTTTATAACCTCTACCTATTTTTAAATAAGTACCTGTAATAAATATATATATATATATATATATATATATATATATATATATATATATATATATATATATATATATATTTACTTGAAATTTAATCATAAATATTGTATTTTAAGGTTTAATTGTCTGAAAAAATATTTTCATCTGGAAATTTGAATATTATTTGAGGTTGAAGTTAAAGCACAACATTTTAAGAATATATATATATATATATATACTAGGGGGATCTGCCCCCTGCAAGCTACGCTCGCCAACCCCCGTTCAGACACCGCAGAATCTAAAAATCTAATGGATTTTAAAAATATCAGAGAAGATTAAATTATACTGAAAAAGCTGTGCAGATCTCCCTGTAAACGGGTTTCCATTCCATTCCCTTTGATTGCAAAAATTTAACGGAGAATCAGTTGCTGTTAAGACATCCAGTGGTTGTTTTCGTTTTTGATTAAAGATGATCAGTTAAACATTTGAAAAGAAGCTAAAATAAAATGAATTAAGTATTCAGAGTCTTTGTCAACCGATATTTTAAAACAATCTCTATAACAATAGCCTACATCATGTGACTATCATCAATAGTTCCGGGCGGAACACTTTGCTTTTTATACTCTAGGTGCCATTTTGATACTTTAATGTTATCCAGACACAGGTGATAAGTCGTCAAATATTATTCTATCCCCATCATTTCATCTATATTATAATAGTTCAAGTCATCAAATGCCATAAACAAATACGATCTGATCCCTTCGCCTATCATATGAAGGTTTGGAACAAATGTCATACACGCCCCATATTGGCGCGATTTTTTCATACGCCAATTTGGGGAACGCATCAACAGCATAAACAACAATATCCGGCTTACCATATCAAGCAAAATAACGATACTTTGGCGCCAGTTAAATACCCGTTGCGTATATGACATTGGCGTCAGAAGAAAATCGCGCCAATATGGGGCCGTATATGACATCTGTGCCGAAAGAAAAAAAAGCCGTGTGCAAATCTCGCCAATATCTTTTTTCAACTCGCCAGTTAGCATTTTTTTATTGTTCGAGTGGTAAATTAAAACATTGATTTGAAGTTGAAATTAAGTGTCATGGTTTGTTACATAATTTAATATTTCGCCAGATGTATATTAATATACGCACCGCATGTTTGGCATGATTTTTTTTTTTTACGAAAATTTGGCGAAAACGTCGTTTTCGAATACCAGTTACATATGTATTTTTGGTACTACTTAGTTATCCCGTCGACAAAAAATCTATCGCGAACTATAAGATTAAATGTCAATAATGATTGATCGTAAATGTCACATTCACTTGACTTTTAGCAAGTTACACGTGTTTACGTCATCAAGTGATTTTTATTTCGACGTTTTATTTTTATATTTATTAATGTTATACTAATTTATTTGTTCTTTAATTATTTAAAATAAAAATTGTGTCAATCTGTTCAATTTGGCGAGTAGTTTGGCGATTTATATAATTTGCGAAATTGGGTGACGGAATAAGTACTACAATGTACTGTATTTTTTAATTATTTTCTATTATTTTCAAAAGGAAATAGCAAAAAATAATTAATTACTATAGAAAAAATAATTTATATAAATTTTAAAAAGAAATAAAAGCAAATATACATTTATCATTAAATGAACAACAATAGTCGGGTTACCATGTCTATCAAAATAATGCCATTTGTGCGCCAATTAGGTACCCCGGTGCGTATATGACATCTGTGCCTAATATTTTTCTTTTCGTTTTTTTTTTTTTTTTTTTTTTTTTTAAGAAGTGAAAACCATCAATTTAAATGTTTCATTTTTAAATGAAAGTTTTGTATTTAATAAAATGATAACGAAATAAAAAAAAGCATTGTTCTTAGCAGAGATTTAAAGGAGGACAAACTGTCGCCAAATTAATTTAAAATAGTAACCTTTTCTGAATTATGAAAAAAAAATCTGTTATGATTAAAATTTGAGTTGCCATCATTAGAAAAAATGTATTTAAAATTAGAAAAAAATTAATATTTCGAAAACTAATTCGAATTTAAAAATTCTAATACCAGTTTTGAGATCTGTGGATCAACACGGATTTTTGGTGTTAATTTCATCGCAAAGCATTCCATATTTTAGGAGAAATCGCCGTGAAACAAAATCAGTTGTTTAATCAGTCGATTCAAAGAATCGATACATTTCAGGCGTTTCATATATTCGTTTCATAAATTCGTTTCATTATGATTTTATATATATAGGGTAGATGTAATATTAAGTGAACATATCGAATATATTTTTCATAATCCTGCGCGCAATACATGCATGTCAAATCACCTTTTGGGAAACTCTTAATTAGTAAATCTTAATTAAATTAAATTCTATTTTTTTTTTTCATTAAAAGTATTTAAATGAATACGTAAACAGATATCTGTACAATTTACTCTGGAAAAATTTTTTAATTTGAAAAAAATATTTACAGCTTCAAAATTATTTTTAATTTTCTGTTAAAATCAAGCAATACCCAGTTGCTGAAGGTTATCTCCCCCCTTAAACTTTTTTAACGAACTGGTATCTGAAACTATAATTTATTTTATATTCGAAGTAACGAATGTTTACAGGTAGGTAAAACAATTAGCCACAGGTGTAGCGAGTAAATAAAACACCATGAACTGACTTAAATTTAAATAAACCTTTCTTCATTCTCAGGGCAAACAAAATAATATAATCGCATTTCACTTTACAGTTAAAATTTATTTTGCACTATACCAAAGCATCCTTCCATCGATTTAAAAAATAACTACACGCTTCTTTAACGAAATTTAATCAATGATACGTTATAATGGAAAGATGAGAAGGGAAGTGCATGTTAAATATTGACTCTCATGTGACTGTCATTTTTAGACTCAATTTCAAAGTCATCATGAACGTTGTATTATAGGTCACCAAATAATAGAACATTATAGTCACTTGGAGACTTTACCCAAAAGAGCACAATGGTGACTTCACAGTAGTCTCTCTGTTACCTAAAAGTCATCATGTGACTTTATTGTGACATAATTTGAAAACTTATAAAAATGCAACGTTCACGATGACATTGAAATTGAGACTACAGATGACAGGCACATGAGAGTCACAATGCAACTACACTGTAAAGTCACATGGTGACTCGAACAAAGCACAGTGAACTCACAGTGATATCTCAGTGGAGTCACATATAGTGATCATTTGAGACTCATAATAAGATGTATGGAAATTCCTATTTTTTTGCTTCACCGTAGTGATTGTGACACTTGTGACCATGTGTGACATGAATGAGATTTTAAATGGACTAGCTGTGTTGTAGAGATAGTAATTACTCGAATTATATTATTTACCTTTGAGTGTTCGCTTATTTGAAAATTAGCATTTTATGACTGGTCCTTAATTTTTGCACACAAGTGCATGTCAGAAATGTAAAGGCAGATAGAGGTGACCAAAATAAGCAGATTTCGTATAGGAATGTGGGTGCGAAAATGCTGCGTTTAGGAAGTAGAGGGCGCTGTTGAGATCGGCGGACGAAAGCACTTTGCTGACATGAATCCTCAATCTCCATCCGTATTTCCAGGAACATGCATCGTAACACTAATGCGGAGCTTGCTGACGCATGTTATGTATGACGCTGCGCAAGTAAATAGCTCCCATTCACCGCACGTCCAACACATCTTGAGCTTGTCGAAGGACTAATCACTACTCTGAATAATGGTGCTTCTTCCTCCGCAGGAATTTTGCGATATTTTCCAGTGCCCGTAGCCCGCCTCGAAGCATAAAACGATCCACTCGCGCACAAAATCCGCTTAAGACGCTCAAATGCTCGTCGATCTGGTAGATTCCTACCCGGGAATCACTCGATGCATATTCTTTGAGCAGCCGTTCCATTTCCTTATTCAGCTCCATACATGAAATGCATGTCAGTCAGCTCCACATTGGTATAGCGGCGCATGTTGCTCGAAATCCGTTTTGAGAATGACGATTCAAGTCGGCGAAGTGGTTTTATCCATCGAACGCAACAGCGCCCTCTACCACCTAACCGCAGCATGTCGGCACCCACATTCCTATACGAAATCTGGTTACTTAGGTCCCCTCTATCTGCCTTTAGACTTTTGACACATAATTTTGAAAGACCCTGTATAAAACTTGGGAGGCGGTTTACCGAAAATGAACCGTAAATAGTTAAATTTAAAATTTTGGAACTGGTTGATTTAGTCACATAATTTCAAATATTTTGTCTGTGATTAATTAAGACGAAAAAATTCATCCACATATTGTGTTAGAACTCTACCATCCATTTTCTAAATTTATTAAAAAACATAATTTAAATTACCGTAATTTCGGGTGTATAGCCCGTAAATCAAACAATTCAGTTTGGACCCAGAAATTTTATTCAGCATTTGAAGACCAATATTTACCTTGATCTAAAAAGTTATATTTCATTTTTTAAAATTTCTGGGTGGGAACACGATTGCTTGATCCGCGGGGTATACCCCGGGAATTACGGTACTATACAACATAAAAAATTTAATTGCAAATATATTTTTATAGAAAATTATTGTTACATGAAATACTTGTTTAAAACATTATACTTACAACACTTCGATTACAAATTTTAATGCACAGTACACAATGTACATTTGCATACTTGCCAACGCTCAACTGAACTTCGGTAAAATGTCGGTTAATTTGATCCGGGTTAAAGACATTTCTTACTAGAAAATTTATTGGGTGTAAAATTACATATTAAATTTAATATTTCCAGTGGAAAGTATTTGATTTAATTTTTTAAAATATTTCTGGTTCAAAATGTCTTTATCCTGTATCAAAATAATCAACAAACGGAAATTAATTTAAATGTTGACAAGTATGCATTTGACTAATCACAGAAATAATCTGGATTGTTAAGGATATAAAATGGATGTAAAATTATAAGTTTATAAGTATATAAAAGTTTCGATGGTGAAAACAGATGACTCTGATATTTTCAGTATTATTATTTTTTTGGTTATAATGCGGGAATCAAAGTTGCCAATTCTTACGCTTTTTTGTACCCCCAAAATTTAATAGAATTTTTGCTTTGTTTAATTGCAGATTACGTCTGTTGGAAAAGGTAAATTTTACTACTAAATTTTTGTGGTACAAAAATTGTAAGAGTTGGCAGCTATGCTTTATTGAATAACATATTACATAATTTAGGCTCATAGCGATTATTAAACAGATTACAGAGAATTCTCGATAAGTCGAATTCGAAGAGACCGGCAAAAATATTCCAGTTATCGTAAGTTCGATTTATCAAAAATCCTTAAATACATACAGGAAATATATGAAAAATTATTCAATCATATATTAGGAAATACAATTATACTGTAATAACGGAGTCTGCAAAATGAGCGCTAAATATATATATAATTTAAGGCTGTTCTAAAATCCAAAGGGTCAACTTTCTGGCATAAGTTTTAATTCATTTTTATTCGGAAACGCCTGACACTAGAAGGTGTTGTTATTCAGATACTATGTCATCGATCTGTTTTTTCGTTTTCTTGTAAACTCAATAGATCTTTCAGAAAATACTGTGAAAGTTGTCATTTTGAACCGAACTTCCGAACGAAAGAAAAAAATCCAGTCAATAAGGGAGAAAAATGCCGTGTCACGTGGTCAAAATCGCTTATAACTCAATAGCTAATTTATTCATTAAAAAATGGAAAAAACAGTTCGATACCAAATCGCTTCCATGGTCAGGCTTTCAAATTTTATATCATTCCGTTAAAAAATGAATTTGCAAATGTGTCAAAACTTTTTGCGATTTTTGAGCAGAGCAATTGAGAACAGCCTTAATGCTACATATAAGGTACTTACAAACTCAAATTTTCTGAAGAAACTTGTTAATTATGACTGTTTGAAAAAACTTTTTGTCTTTCACATGTCAGAAAGTATGTAAACAAAGGAAAAGAGAATCGTCCACACCGTCTCTACTTTCGAGATATTTCTGTAGTGTCGTCATTGCCGCATGTGCTTCTTGATTGTTTGGAGGTGAAGCGCAATTTACTTCCTCATCATCCTCAAACTCAGAATCGCTCTCCACTTATTTCATTGCTTCAACTATATCTAAAGCACTAATTTCTCCGCAAACTGCGACATTTTCGTCAATATTCAAAAACTCATTATCGTCATCTTCAGAAATAACTTGATCGTGTAGATTTTCATTCATAACACATGAGGCGCATTGCTTGCAAAAAAGCCACATCTACTGAAGCAATTTTTGATAGTGATTTGTTTCACGTCGTTGTTCCAGAGGCTTGAAATCAGTCTAATTGTTTCTAACACATCACACTTTTGATTTATTCCATTTTCGTCATCTTCGATTGCCTTCCAGCCTTTTCTGTTGGACTTTTTTTAACATTTAATTATTCCCTGCCTGCTGGCTGTAGTTTAGAAGTTGTGTTAGAAGGGAGAATTTTTTAACTTGATAGATTTCAAGTTCAAAAGTTGATCATGAGCTGTACACGGATCAACAAAGGTAAAAAATTTACGCTTTTTTGCAGGAAACACTACATTTAAATTTCTGATGTACTCCTCGAACTATATCAGTGTCATCCAAACCTTGTTATTGGATCTTTACTCTACCGGAAGTTACTTTTTATGTTTGAAAGAGCGAGGATATTTGTATTTAGCGATGACATTTTTCTGTTCCAGAAGCATTTGCTCCAACAAGCACATTTAAACGTTATTTACTTAACATTCCACCGGAACATGATTACCCCTTAAACATCATTGTCTTTTTAGGAAAACGTTTGTAAAAATCCCCCATTTCATCCATATTGTAAACGTCGTCCGCACTAACACATATTTTGCTTCAGTGTCTAATGTCCGAAACACAATGTTGTGTCTGGCTTTAAATTTTCTCAATCATCCCGTGCTTGCAAACCCTCATCTTTTTGCATCATTTTGAGAACAACGGATTTTGAGCTTATTCTTTAAACGATTATTATGAGACTTTTCAAACTATGTTTTTGAGACTTTTACAAAAGTTGTTCTATACATTTAGCTAACGCATTATGCACATCGTATTTTGATTGCATTCGCGCATGCGCAGTGAAACATATTTTAGTACACCTGCTCATTTTTCATGCAATTTTCATTATTATATACTCTGATTGCAGAATACTCTGTACAATGCTGTTCGTCATATTTTCTGAAAAGAACTTTTTTTTTTATATTAAGAACTCTCCATATTATAAGCAAAAAACTTGGCGAAATTTGGGACTGTTTTTATAAAAACCTTAATTTCTCTGCGAGTATACATGCTATCCTCATAAAAATGAACACAGTATATTACAATAAGCCACTTATTAATAATATCGAGTTTGAATGCTTTTGCTCCATTAGTTTTGACAGGGTTATCCAAAAGATATTCGTTCTTTTTCAATTTGTTGACGGTCCCCTATGGGGTTTCGGGAAAAAATCTTCGCGGAAATATATGGCCTATACTATAATGTTTAAACACCTGCAGTTTCAGGTTGATTCCTCATGTATTTTTCTAGATATTTAACAAAACGTCCAAAATCGCAAGTGGCCGGTCACCTTTGGCCATATAGTGTAGATACGTTCAGTAAAAATTAAAACGAAATCGATAAATATTTTTCGAGTAATGCTTGACGAAAGTTTTTAATATCTGTCGTAAATGTATATGCCTGAAAGTAATATAGCATTTTGTATTAGCCTTCGTTTGGCACAGACAACTCATTTTAGACTATTTCATTTTAACCCTTTCAGGGACAAAATATTCCAATTGCTAAAATGTAGAAATGAATGAATGACACCTGAATTTAAGAACAGCTTTATTTGCATTGTTTGCATTCTCCCAATTTTTTTTATACCAGAAAATTCTTACAAATGTGTCCCCTGAATTTAATTGCAGAAATTGTGCTAATATATAAAATAAGTATTTCTACATAAGAATATTGGTATTAAAAAAATCGAGAGATTGACAAACACGCATTTAGGGATAATAAAAAGTCCATATTTCACTTACATAATGAATGGCAAATTTTATACCAAAATTCTGGTGCCATTGTGGTATTTTGGCATTAAAATTGAGTGGATTCATAAATATAGGACCACCCTTGAAAGTGTTAACAGTGTACAGGCCAAAGCGATATAAGTAAGCGTCCTATCTTAAATGGGAGAGGTAATCGCAAGATTAAAGGAGATGTCACATCAATTAAGTTCGCACGCCATGTAGCGGACGGGGTTAAACTACAGGAAGATGACTAACTGCTTTCTTACTTCACACCATTAAAATTGTAAAGTTTTTTTCACATTCATTAATAGCTGAAATGTCTCTGACAAGACGAAGAAAAATTCATGGTGCCAAGTGTCTCTGGACGTCCCTCTCGCTACGCCATTAATTTGCAATAAATGCTGTAAACAAAATTCAGTGCTATGCGTGACTAAAGATTTAGAAAATATGCGCAGATGGTAAATATCCTGTCACGAGGCTAACGAAAAAGACAGGCTACCGCGGTGGGTCCGATTATTCTTTTTTTACAGACCGCAGGAGTCACGTGAGTCTCAAATGCACAAATGAAGGTGTGCGAAAAGAGCATCACGTGACTCCAGCGGTCTGTAAGAAAAGAAGAATCGGACCCACCGCGGTAACCTGTCTTTCTCGTTAGCCTCGTCTGTCACGGGGCTGACGTACTGGGCTACCGTGGTTGAAAGTCACGTGACAGTAGCGGTCTTAACCAATACACACTGACGCGCAGCTATACACAAAGCAATTCGATTACTTTGTTTTTTAACGGTTGTATGTTTATTACCTTCTTATCAAATGATAGAAATAAACACAATTTTCATTGCGATTCTCATAATTTATTGGGTTTTTTTTTTTTTTTTTTGAAACAGATATTATTTAGTAACGTCTCATCGATAAATTATGATGTGATTCCGGCTGTATTAAAGACATCAACTGAATGTAAGTATTAACCATTTTTCCATTTTAGACCTATGCATTGATATGATTATGTAAGTTTTGTATGCTTTAAATATACGTAAATAGCATTTATTTTTAATGAATTTATCCCTTCCTACACTATTTATTTTAAATTAATTTGTCCTTTCCTGCACTATTTATTCTAAAAGCTGTTCGCTTATGAATGTAAGCAATATAGAAACAAAGGATTTCTCAATCTCGTGTTATTTTTAAGTGTTCAATAAGTAGAATTAATCCGTCTGTATTAATATCATTGGTATACTAAATACCAATGATATTAATAGGGACGGATTTTAATATTGTATATTAAAATAATCATTATTAAGAAGTTTGTGTAAAATTTTGTATTTACCATGATTTCTAGATTACAAAGAGCTCGGTTGATTTGTATTTGTTTATTTTTTTTACTTTCGATAACATTATAGTTGGTTACAAATTATTTTATTTAATATACTTAAAATGATGTCGGTGTTTTTAACTTTTTATAAGATTTTACAATCATAATCCTGCTGCCAGGGGAAATTTTCGGTGAATAAATATCAATTTGTATATATTCTCTGTGCTAAAACTATTTTAGTTTTGTTTTTAACTGTTATGCTCAGATGTAAACACTGAGCACGTTTAGTATTTTTAATCAACGTTTTGCACGTTTATTAATAAAATACTCATTTTAGGACTAAAGCTTTTTTATTTTAAATAAAACAGATATCTGATGACCGTGTATAATTTTCGCGCATAAATACTGATAGGTACTTAAGTTATAAAGATCCTGTTCGGAAAAAAAAAAATCTCCCATTTCTTTTTCCTTCTTTCGACAATCTTTTATTTTCTAACCCAATAATTTAAAATTGTGCTGTAGCTTTAAAATTTTTATATGTTAAATAAATAATTCTTATGTACTATGTTAAATCTCAGTGTATTTGTAATGATTATTTCAATGATATGAGTAGCTCAGTTGATTTTTTTCGCTTTTGAAAACATTATACTTCTCTACAATTTACTTTATTTAATATACTTAAAATATGCCAGTGCTTTGAAAAGTTTCTATAAGATTCGACAATCCGCTGCTTAGAAAGCAACGAATTTTATAAAATTAAAGATTGAGTTGGATGTGATCGTAATCTAAAGCCGAGACAATAATGTATTTTGATTAATTTTAATATTAACTCAATTATTTTAATTGGTAAATAAATCATATGAATTGTAATTTTCCAGTTGAGTGAAAAAGTGCCTAGGCCAGGTTTTGAACTAGTGACCTTTGGCTTAAGCTGCTAGTGCTCTGTTCTGAGCTATCCTGGATAAAGCTGGCGTCCACAATTCACTCGCTTAACTTATCCATGAAAGCATCTTGTTTGTTATTTGAAACAGCTCAACCTTAATACCAGGTGATGGAACTCTAAATAAATGCTGGATACAAAATTACACTTGATTAACTTGGAGTTCATAGTTTTTGCTCTTATCAAAAGGTTACCCGAGTGAATTGTGGCCTTCAGGTTTGTCCAGGATAGCTCAGTTAGCAGAGCATTGGCAGCTTAAGCCATAGGTCCCTGATTCAAATTTTAGTCTGGACACTTTTTTTTACTTAGTTATAAAATTATAACTCAATAATCTACTTCATAAATTGATTTGTTTATCAGAAATAAATTGTTTTGTTCAAAACTGTCGAGGAATTCTTAGCCAAGGGCAGGGAAGGGGCCGGCACCTGGAAAATCTAAACCCCTGCACAATGAAGCTATGGATGAGACGCCATGTGTCAGGTTCAAGAAACCGACAAAGGCCCCAAAAATATTTTGTACAATATATTATAATATTTTAATATATTATAATTTATAATATAATATTTTAATATAATTAATTTTAAAAAAATGCGTATATTTTCTAAAATAGTAATTTTAATAGTTTAAAAATTTTGCATATTCCATAGCTGTTATATTAAGAGTGTTCACAGATTTTAAATTTTCTCGTTCAATAATGCACTTCTTTCTCAAAAATTTCTGAAATCATTTTTATCTGAAGGAGTTGGAACTTACAGGCTGCGAAACATGAAAATTTCAGCCTATAATTACAAAGAATTGAACATTTTTTATTTTAATTTACGCATAATACATTCTTGAATTATAATTGTCTATTCTTTGATGATTACCTTTCACTGATTAACATATCGTTAAAAATGATTTAAAATGCTATACATGGCTATATTTTCTGAAAGATCGCATGCATTTGTTAGAAATTCAGAAGCACTGTTTGTTTTCTTGTATCTTCATTAGATCAGCAAATGTTATGCATTTACGAATGAAAGTGCATTTGTAAATAATATGTCAGAAAGTAATATTTTTCTTTTATGATTGATTGCTTTTTATCTCATTTATACGATTATTAATTTCAGTATATCTCTGAGATCCCAAGCATTCAATGGCCATCTTGAATTTTTTTTAATGCATTCCATGTTTTCTCTATAAAAATGCCTGTTGCAATACGTTCATTTGGTGTAGTCAAAGAACTCGATTATGAAAAATTCATTGATTTTTTTACGCTTTGTTGAAACCTCAAGAAAGTGAATTTATTAAAAAATACAGAATTTTTGCTCTGTTTTTTTAAGAAAAGGAACAGAAAAAAAACAATAAAGCATTATTTAACGTATCTTTTTAGAATTTCTAAATTGATATATCAACGTATAATCGTAGATTAATTAATATTGAACTATTATTTGATTAAAAGTGTATTTTTGTAATATTGCAGTCTCCATTTTTTTATTTACAATTTATTTTGTACATTTAAGTCTTTAAAATGTTACATTGTTGCAGTTTCACAACACTTTGGCATGTTTTGACGAGCATTTATTGACACATAATCTATTGTTGTTTCAACTACCGTAAAGTTGTATGAATTACAAAGAATATTTAGCGTTTTATCACTTGTGGCGGGCTAATTGTACATAATTTTACATAATACACCTTCGTAGGTATTTTTTTTTATTCTAGCATATTAGGAAGTGGATTAAAAATCTGTTGCTAAATTCCATCTTTACATACAAAAATCAACTTGAGTTAAATAAAAGAGTGTGATAAGTACTTTTAATGTGAAGATATTTATTGATGGAACGGCACAAAAAAGAAAAAAAAGAGTAATATATACGAATGAGCGATATAAGGGGAGATTATTCTACTTTGATCGGAATAGCTAACAGGGAAATATATGTAAAAAAACAACAACAACAACAACAAAACATTAATAATATGTAGTAAACTCCTTTGCTCCTTGTTGAAAAGGATAAAGTATCTTTGTCGCTGAAAAAATCATAGTATTAAGATTATTTAGATATTAGTATAAAAGAAGCATATATTAGTAATTTCTTTTGACAGAAGAGAATTAAAACTAAAAGAAATCGCATAAATTATGCAGGTTGTTTTTTTTTTTTGTTACAAAAACGGCGTTTTAATGTTTTCATAGTACTGTAAAGTTATGCATTCCATCAATTTAAAGAATGATTTGGATATAATAGTAATCTAAAGCCACCTATTTTGTCAACTGGTTTGCTCAGCTGAGCTGAGACCGCCAGCGTCACGTGACTACTCTAAATCGGAGAAGCACGGTAGCCCGTCTCTTTCATTAGCCCCGCGTCTGTCATATATGACGTCACACTAAAAGCCCGCGTATGTGGATTATCACTCTGTCCACAAGATGGCGCAACTCTGTTCATTTACGCCCGATTCCAGTATTAAGTTTGTACGCTTACTTATATCGCTTTGGTGCAGGCTTCTGGATTATTATATACCGAAAATTTTAAATGATTATAGACCTTTTTAATTGCTGATTTCTGGGATTAAATAAGGCCAAGATTTCTATTTGAAAACAGTGGTAAGATAAAAATGTAATATTTGACAGCAGTGTGATGTACGTAATTTTATTATTGATACAACAAGAAATTATTAGCAACAAGTACTTAGATCCAGAATAATAAAAATTATATTAAAATACATGTATGCACTAATAATTTTATTAAACACGATCTGACGACCAAATATTTACTGAAAGATTATAAAGGCAATAGAGCAATGGTTATCCAGATATGACAGTTTTTCCAGTAAAAAGCAATTCGTGCTGACCGGTTTTATTTTACGCTTAGACACTCACTTATTCATTAAACTTGCAGTGAAATAATTTGAAAATTAACACTCGTGTAATTTTGAATTAGAATATCTGCTAATTAGAATAATAATTATGAAATTATATTAGAAAAATCCCTTACCATCATTAAACTAAAGTTATAAGATTAAATTGATAATCCAAATATTTACGCATATTTCACTTTAAAATGTTGTAACTTTAGTTTAATTTGAGTAATTGTGTTAAAAGTACTGAAGCGTAATTACGTATTGAACGTTTTTTGGAGTTCCATTGCCTGCGATTTACTTTGTTGAACTGATTCATGTATCAGACCAGACGCCATAATCTATATGATTGCTGGGTGAATTGTGTGTCCGTAAGGTTTTTCAAGGATAGCTCAGTTGGCAGGACATTAGCAGTTTCAGCAAAAGTCACTGGTCTGAATAATTGCGTGGAATCTTTTTCACCCAACTGGAGAAAATACAAACTCCACAAACACTTTTTAAGAAATCTAATTCTATATTTCAAAATCGTTTTATCGGACATATATATATATTTTTCATTAATCGTTTTTTACAATTTTACTCAATTTTATTCAATTTAACACATTTTATTCAATTTTAAATTTAATCTTTAAGCAATCGCGGTTTCATATGTTTTTACGACAAACATGACTTTTTTTAAACTTCCATCTCACAAACGTCCCCAAAATGAAAATTTAATATTTACTACTCATACGAAAAGTTATACTTTTAAATGTCTCGTCTTACTGTTATGATATAGCTTCCATTTTCTGTTGAATAACTACTGTACGTATAAAAAATACAATACACGCTTTCTCGTAAATATATTAAGTGGATCGGCAGAAAGGTTATACTGGATGAAAAAGAATGTTATATTACCGCATCTCTTAAATTTACGGCATGTGTGCTGTTCAAAATAATTAACGCTCGACTTAATGTGTTCTCGAACACACGCACACACACACACACACACACACACACACACAAAAAAAAAAAAAAAAAAAAAAAAAAAAAACTGCACGCTGCGCAGCGTTGCATATATGAATCAATTGAAATTTAACCTTTAAGAAATAAAATATGTTCATCGCAAATAATAAATTAAATAAAAATGTTCACCACAATTGTTCAAAAAAGCTTGCTATTAAATTGGGAAAAAAACCCGTTGAAATTTGTGGCATATAACACTTCACTTTAATATGTTAAAATATGCTGTTCCTTACAGTGGTGCCAAGCTACCTCTAATCTTCCTTAATATGCGGATTAGTTTGACCTAGTCAAACAAAGTTTTGAACAAAAAAATATTTAATGAATCTTTATTTATATAAGTTCAGGAGTTTACATAGAAACTATTTAAATTCATTTCTTAAAAAAATTATGGTGCGAAATGTATAAAAGCTGGATCGAATGCACTTACATATCATGGAATATTAGCGGAAGCTTGGCACGTTTGTGATTGTATTATTTTATGCTGCATTTTCTTTTAGACATTTTGCAATTTTTTTTAAGTTGAATATCTAATTTTCGCCCTCTATCTGGTTAATTTGAGTTGAACTCCAATTTCTATGTATATTTTATTTCCTTTTTTGACATACTATAATAAATATTGATTTTGGCATTGTTGTAAGCAAACAGCACCATTCTGACAACAAATATTATCCTTTCAGGAACATAGCTGCCAACTTTAATGCTTTTATCCTTCAAAAAATTTATCTCTTTAGAAACAGAAAAACCCCGTAAGAATTGGAAGCCACGCAGAAGTAATAAATTATGTTCTTATAAGTTCAAAATTTCACCATACTATTTAAACAATTTTAGTTGATGTAAAGAAATACATTTTTGAAATTTTTTTTCCTATGCAGTATGAAAGTTCAAGTTTCTAAAACAATTCTGGAATTCTTTTTTTTAAACTAGAATTTAGAGTTTTAAACAATATATTACCGCCTTTCAAAAGGTTAAACATGTTGCATCGATAATATATTTAATTTTCATTATGTTTAAAATACTGTAACACTATTAAAATACACCGCAAATGATTTTTCTCTATAGACAATAATGTAACTGAATATTTTATTTAATGCCCCTGTAAATGAGCGATGTCTAGTACAAACTTCATTTTCAATTCCGAACATATCATAGTGAACATCAATATCGTATACCACTTACAGGGTAATCCGGGTATATTTACGCGATTTTAAGCGCGCACAGACGGTAATAGACGTAAAGACAAACACTATTCGTAAACGATTTTCAAAAATGTTAGAAATTTTTAAAAAAGAATTACCTTAAATTATTAATATAAGTGAATATATGTTAATTTATAATATTTAGGAAATATAAGCAATAAGAAATAGAAGTGACTGTCACCTCTGTGTTTCCAAGAATAAATAGCTTGTCTTTAGTCACAGTGTATACAATTTAGCCTCCTTTTCATTCAATATTTCAACCATTCTATCAGAATTTCTTTGTAGTAATTTTCCTCTTATTTAATGGCAGACATTCCGTGATAAAATAAAACCAAAATTACAGTAACTGAATTATGGTACAAGGTTGTCAGTTAAGACTTTTTTTAAATATAAATTTTAGAATTAAGACCAGAAATTCTGAAAGAAGAATTTTTAATTTAAGCAATTTCGAAATATATGTCATTAACCCTTTCCGACGCAATGTGCCCACGTTGGGATACCTAATTTTAACCTTTAATTGATGTCACGCGGTCTCCCAGACCCCGCGACTCCCAGCTGTAAACACTTTTACAGCTTTTTACTTTTCTGTACTGAAGTTAAATAATATGAATAAAATACTTTTTTCATGCAATTTAATTTAAAACGATATTGTTAGGACAGAATTTAAGTAAATTGACCCATTTGAGTTAATTCTTTTATTCATTTTATTCGAGTGGTCTGAGAGATCGGATCACATCAGTTGTGTGACAAATTTTAGTCACATCAGTTAAAGGTTAATTTCAAACTGAACGACACCAAGAATATTTTAGCAAAATTTTACTTTTACAATGAACATTTAAAGTTGAACGTTTTCAACTTCTAATAAAATCTTTTGTAAGTTCCGGTGTCAGTCAATCATTTCATTATTTTACAGCAAAATTTGTCTTTGCCGGAAAGTGTTAAATATACTACAGAATATCATAATAGAATTTCTGGTATGAATGCGAAATTTCGAAATTTGAGAAAAAGGCCAAAACTGAAACTCTGTTCTGGTTGATATTTGGATGAAATATGGGTTAAGCAGACGATCCAGCGCTTTCGGAGTAGACGATTTTGAGTCATGGCCCAAGCAGACTTTTCCAAGATTGCAGCCTTCCCGCTACTCAACAACTGTCTTATTTGAGGCCGAGAAATACACAATATAATAAACATAAGCAGCAGTCGCAATAATTAATATTTAAATATTTTACAATAAACTTTTTATGGTCAAAAAATGAAATAAAAAAGAAATTACTGACATTTTTAGTGTATTTATTTTATTTTCTTGTGATAACAATTTTTATTTTGAGCAGTTCGTTATGAACTGTGGTTATGAGTTCACGGCATTTTGGCAATTAGATCTTTTCATAAGTTCAAAAATTAGCAATATCTCCTGGAAATTTTGTAAGAAGGATTTTTGCTTTAAGCAATCACAAAAGGTCTGTGTTAATCAGAAAAAAGAAAAGAATATAATAGGGATTTTCGAAATTTAACCACTTCACCGGCTGCCCCGAGATAAGTCGGGGGTAAAAGCACTGTTCCCCCATACCTGTCGCCGGTGAAGAGGTTAAAAATGACTAAATTGGCAAACATGCTTCAGGGTTATAGAAATTTATATTTTTTTATATGTATACTGTGTTTTCTTGTAGCCACCATAGAATTTTTTTTATCGTTAAATTTTGAATTATTTCACTTATTTATTTTCTTTGATAGATTAATTTAAAATCATTTCATATTTTTGCTTTATTTTGAAAAATATTCCAATTGAAATAGAGTAAAGTTGCACTAATTCTTTGCAATTCGTGATGAATATTTCTACGTCAAAAGTCACGGCAGGGTTTCCTGTCTGGCATTAAATTTTTATTACGAAATGATACCAGAAATGTCAAAAGGAGAAGTTTGCTATATCTATTCCTAACATGACTTCCATTACCTCATTAACCGCTGGTGTGGCATTGGCGCAACAGTCAAAATGAATGCGCATGTTGAAATTATTTACCTAGCCACCGCCATTTTTCAATTAAAAAATTAGCCTTATTTAAAGACACAAAATTGTAATGTCAAATAAAGCAAAAAAGTTCAGAAACTTAACCTTATAGTTTTGCGGTTACTGTGTTAAACAAACCAAAATTTGCCGCTGAAATGTTGGTAGACGAGTATGTTCTACTACCGCATCCCTTAAATTTAAAACATGTGTACTATTTAAAATAACTAATGGTTGGCTTGTGCAGAAATTATTTAAAATACTATTTTCGTAACAATGCTACACCAGGGGTGGCCAACTGTGGCACGCCGGACACCACTAAAATTTTACAGAAAAAGTCGACTTATTGAATCGCTGAGATTCGATGATTGGATAAGGAAATGATAACTATAAAATTTTAGTGGTGTAGCGAGTGCCACAGTTGGCCAGCCCTGTGCTACACTGATGTCCAATAATTAAGGGGGAGTGACCGAATCCTACGAATTTACAAATTTTGTCTAATATCTACCAAAATTCCTGATAAATTGCCCTTGAACTTCTGGGAATGTGGCCATATTTTTCAGGATAGGTTTAGTCACGCGAATAATTATTGTCTAATAATAAATTTAATAATAAAATAATATCTGCGATCACTCATGTACCAAATTTAACAAACTTTTCCGTAAATTTGAAAAATAACAATAGAAACAGTATATTGAAATTTAAAAAATCCATATATTAACCCTATCGCTGCGTAATTGTTTTATCAAAACAGCTTCAAAAATTGCTTGTTTAACTCCTTCGCGAAGAGCGTCTTTTAATTTTTTTTTTTTTTTTTTTTTTTTTTTTTTTTTTGTCACCGGCTTTTCAAAACAAAACTTTTCGTCTGATTTGATCGGAAAATGCTCCGATTAGATAAGGCAAAATTTACAATAAAAAATAATCGGTGGGAATGATCAAAGAGGGTTAAATAGACGGAAAAAAATGCATCCCCGATGAAATCTCGGGTTGAGCAAATTTTGCGACTCTTACGTTGCCCGAGAAACTCTCGGGTTGCGCAGCGAGAGGGTTAACTATTGGGTCATCCGGTAAGTTCTGCAGCTATTAGGTATATTTTGAATCTATAAAGCCACACTCCAACCGGAATTTTGCATTACAAATTTCCTTTTATAAAATTAGCGAAGAAAATCTTTTACTTACTTTTTAATAAATGTTGTCCTAATTTCCGGTGTCATTGAACTATTTCAACATTATCTCAACAGAAGTTTGTCGCAGAATTCGCCGGATGACACAATACCTGATGAGATATGCTGTGATATGGGGACTTATATGAAATAAATTTTCACTGCACCTGCGTGGTAATTTCTAAAATGTTTATTTCATAATTTTGTAATTCAGAGTAAATTTTTAATTTGTCGAGAGCGACATTAATATGTAATCATCAGAGCCTTATTACTTCTGTTGCACATGAAGATGTTGACCCGGACAGGGACATCATCAGAGCCTGATTACCCCTGGGTACATGAAGATGTTGCTCTGGTAAGGGCAGGATTACCAGTTCGGTTCTTCGTTAATTATTTTCTTAATGAATTTTTTCAAATTCATACAGGGAATTCTGAAAGAAGAATTTTTCCTTTTATTGCAATCGCGCTGAACAGGTGCTGAACACGTGAGCAGCATTAAGGGGTTTCCTAGCTGATAACAGCTTAACACCCAGACTAGGAAATTGAAGTGTCTTATGTTTTAATGAGCCATTGGGATAAAGTAAAACTATAGCAAAGCTACTAAAAGAGTAAAAAAGTTAAAAATAAAGAAATTAAAAATTAAGAAAGAAAGAAATTAAAAATGAAAAATTAAGTTAAAACTTAAGAAATTAGAAACTTAAGGTTTAAATCTTAAAAAATACAAGAATCTTAATTGTATATCAAGTCTAACTGTAGTAGAACTACTATAAGGTTGCAATCGCATATTATTAGTCATTGAATATAGCAAAGAATGTTATAGAAAATTTCTGGTATGAGTGCGAAATTAAAAGAAAAAGTCCAAACTGGAAACTGTACAGAGGCTACGTTGCAATTTTGGCCTTCATTTTTTTCACGAATTCCAAATTGCATTTTTTTTTAATTCAATGACAGACAGTGATTACATATAGTAAAAGTTCTTCTTTCGAAAATTCAGGTATTAATTGAAAATTTCTATATAAAAACAAATGCCAAACTGCCAACACTGGTCAGAGAATAAAGTTATTTCTGAATGCCTATTCTCATCATAATTAAAACAGAATTTCTGCCCTAAATATAAAGAATATTAGAATTCGGAAATAGAAGTGACCATAACCCCAAGTTTTCCCAAGAATAGATAGTCGGCAAGTGTTGACAATTTAGCTCCCTTTTTATTCAATATTTCGACCTTCCTACCACAATTTTTATGTAATATTTTTTGTCTGATTTAATGGCAGACATTCAACCAGGAAAAAAACTACTAAATTCTTTTCGATATTAAAATATATATGCGGATTAAGCTGGCAACACTTCCTGTTCTCAGCACGAGATTTTAAGTCAGGGCCTAGATCAGCCATACTCAACCTTTTTTTCTCGCGGGCCGCAAACATATGTTTGCGACGTTCAGCGGGACTCAACACACTTATAAATGGTAAAAAAAAAGAGTAATTAAATTAGTAAGATAACATAAGTAGTATATCGAAGCAATATGGCAAAGCTAATATTAACAGTAGGGTTGAACTTTTGCTGCGGAGGATATTTTAACAAAAAAGTAATTAATATTACTATTTTTAAGCAATAAATTTTGTGTTAGATTTCTCTTCCAAATGGTGTAAAAAAATATCCTCGAAGCTTATTGTTTGAAAAGAGTGTGTAAAAAATTTTGGTGACAATTTTTTTCCGAGACACACTTTCAATTCTGAAAAGCAGCATTATATAATAGGCATTTAACATAATAACATGACAAGTCATAATTTCAAAGTTCTAAGGGGGGGGGAAATCAAGCGATTATCTCTAATAATCTTTTGCTCATTGCAAAACTTTTTCTTTTCTTTCTTTTTTTTTTTTTTTAATTGTTGAAATATAGTACAAATTTAATTTAATTGGAATAATATTTGAAAAAGTGTTGAAAATTAAGAATTTATTAAAGTACTGTAACACAAATAGGAATACATGTGAAAAAAACGTTTAACTAAAAAAACGAAATTAAGATGCTTTAACATACTTTTAAATTAATTATAAATAACAGGGCAGATTTTGTTTTCCCTGGAAATTTATAAAACGACAATGTACGATTTAAATACTTTTTATGCAGATTTCAATGAATTTTATAAATCTGGTTTAATGATTAGGTTAATCAATAAGACTTAAAAGGTCGCCGGGCCACATGCGACCCGCAGGTTGAGTAGGCTGGCCTAGATCGATTTTGACAGGGAATTTAACACTAGAACGCCCGGAAATTTTACTCAAGTTTCATAAAAATATTTTACACCAGAATTTTTATTTAAAATTATTTGACTGATTTATTTAACTTAAAACTGCGTTTTTAAAATGTAACTTATTTTGTGAAAGAATTTCTGATTCTAATTAACATTTAATCATATGGTCGGAGTCGAACCGACTCCTTCCGGGCGTTCTGGTGTTAAACAGTGATCGAGTAACCGTACCACCGCCTTTCCTTGATACAAATAAATAATTTATAAGGAAGATATCGAAGTACCCGAAAAACTAATACTTAACAATTTTATATTGTAGTTAATAGTTTCTGGTGTGAAAAATGAAATTATTGACATTTTTATTACATTATTTTCCCCTTTTAATGGCAATATTATATTGAGGATGGTTCACATTGGTGCATAGTTACAATGCATACCATTATTTACTAAAGAAATTACCCACTTATGCCAAAGCGATATAAGTAAGCGTCCTATCTTAAATGGAAGAGGTAACCGCAAGATTAAAGGCGAGGTCACATCAATCAAGATTGCACGCCACGTAGCGGACGGTGTGAACTACAGAAATATGAGTAACTGTTTTCTTCTTCATGGATAATCTATTAATTGCACATCTATGAAATAACTGCGCAAGCGCAAATGTCGTGTTTTAATTTGTTTGTAGCATTTATATTCTGACAGTAATAGAATATTTATTAATTTTTATCCGTGTTTTTTTACTTATATATTATAATTAATTATTTAAATAAAAACTGTTCTTTTTAGAACTAATATTATTGGTTAAAATGACAAAAAGCTGACCATCGAATAACTGTAGTTTTCGAAATTGTAAGAAAATTCTTTTTTCTTATAGAATTCATATGTGTCCTTTTCCAAAGAGTAAAACAAGTTAGTTACTTATTTTAACTTTAATTTATTAAAAAAAATAAAAAAAATATTTAATATATATTATCAAATGTTGTTGATTTAAAAACCCTAGATTTAAATTATTTTCTTTTAATGAAACGAAAAATGACTCATAAAAATTTGTAAGTAGTTAATGTATAAAGATTGAATTTTATAGTCTTATTTTTTGCTCAATTCTTAATGTGCTAAAGTTATAAAAAATGATATACACGGTTGTATTACCGATGAGAATACAACGTTTATGAATGCTTAGAATATGTATAGAATTTAATTATAAATAAAATATTCAATTTTAAGTCATTTTGTTCGCTATCATGCGCAAACGATAAATTTCCAATATTCTCTTAATCGCATTGCAATAATCTTATTTAACTAACATGTATTCATTCATTTAATTTAAACTCATTTTACTTTATATTCCGAATCACTTTTATAGTGCCTTGCATTAAATGTTGTACTATTAAGCGAGAAAGTGTTGTTCATTTATTTGTTTAAATATTTTGCGAGTTTAGGCAATAACTTTCCTAAAATCGCCAGATTAGATTTTTTTTTTAAACAGACAAAGCCATTTAAAGAATCCCTGTTAAAAATTCAATTACGAATTTCAGATTGTACTTACTCACAGAAGATGAATTTTGTTTGCCAGATTTATTGTAAAATATTTTTGTTACAGCTTGTTTTGATAAAAATATGTGTATTTAAATAAAAAAGTCGCAATGTCATCTTAGTTTAAGGGCAAAAGGTAACACTAATGCTTCCGTAGCATTAGCGTTTTTCTCCCGAAATTAAAATGATATTGCGACTATTTTTTTTTTTAATGTACATAATTTTATTAAAACAAGCTGCAATAAAAATGAGTAAAGATTCCGAAAATATGCGCAAGAGACGAGCAAATAGTAGATATTCTGTCATATATGACATCATACTGAAAACCCGCCGCGTATTTGCATTATTCACACCGTCCACCAGATGGCGCAGCCGTGTCACTATAGTTCAGATTCCAGTATTGACATTGTACGCTTACTTATATCGCGGTGACTTATGCATGCGCACAATCTTGCAAATCAATAAGGTGAAATAAAAAAATAATAATACTGGTATTCAAAAATAAATACCAGCGCACACACTGAAGAGGTTTAAGGTTAGTTGGGGTAATTGAGCCCACGAGGTAACTGAGCCATAGGCTATTTTATAAAAAACCGTTGATGTTTTTTAAGCTTTAGCTCTTGTGAACAATGCACCTTAATCTCTACTTTCTAAAACAACGTGTGTCAACGCAATCATAACTCTCTCTTTTCTGTGGTAGGTTGTCGAAAATTTACGTTAAAAAAAAAAAGAAAAAAAGAAAAGAAAAGAAAACAAAACGTCAATTCGGCTTAACTTCCTCGGCTTCTTATTAAAAAACTGGAAGTACTTTTATTAAACAATCTTTTTTTAAAGATTAGACAGAGAACTACATTAATATTATTAGGTATCTATACATATTTACTTCATGTTTCAAATGTAAGCCCGGTGTACCAGTTACCCCATAAATTTTTTAAGAATGGGATAACTGGGACATATATCAGGGGTAACTGGACCATGTTGGATCCAATTACCACAATAGTTATAAATAATTTATTTGAGTTTTTCTTACTATGGGAGATAAATTTCTCCATTGTTGTTTGCTCACAATAAAGAAAATTATTATATTGTAGAATTACATTATAAAATTTTAAAAAAGCATATTGGTTGGTATCAAACCAAATTTCTTAGCTCCTTGAAGGGCGGTAATGTCGTTATGGCATCACATAATTTTAATCCCTAATTGCCACATTGGCAACGGAATTTTATAATGATACTTTCACATTTATTAAGTAAGCTAAAATATACTTTTACTTGTTTAGAAATAAATTCTCTTGTAAATACCGGTGTCACTAAATTATTTCAGCATTTTATGAATGCAAGTACCTTGCCCCTGAAAGCGAGATAGCCAAACCTTGAAATTGTACAATACAGATGAAGTACGCAAGTACTTACGTAGCCGTTTGTTCATAGATTTCCCTTGTTATGTTTTTTTATAAAATACCCGTACACTTTTATACTTATTACCTATACTACAGTACATAAGTACTTACTTAATTTTTATGTTTTTGGTATAAATAAATGTAATATTTTCACTTTTAGTGCTTTTTTAGATACATTGACAGCAAAGGTTTCCTTTACAATGCTCGTTAGTTGATATATAATTTACATGATCTGCCTGGTTTAATTTTTTTTAAAAGTTATTTACACTTTTTTAAACAGGACCTGATATCCCATATGAAAAAAAAAAAAATAAAATAAACGCGTGTGGAACATAGACCCTACTGGTTCACTTACCCCATTTTTATGGGGCAACTAGACCCATGAGGAAAGAAAGATGAAATATTCATTTTTTTTTTTTAAATAATAAATGTAATTTTAATCTTTTCTATCTGATAGAGGGAAATTAACTGAACATATTTACAAAAGTTCAGACTTTAACTGAAACGAGCATTACATTTTTGAAGCTGAATTGCCGGAATCTCGAAAGTCACATTGTAAAATCATGGCCCAGTTGCCCCACGTAACCTTACTAATAGCCTATAAGACAATTACAAAAATGTCAAATCTTGAAATCAAGTTATAATATATTAAACTTCATTGCACCTGAGTGGTTTAAGTTGAGTGGTTTAACAAGAAAAAATGGTTTTTCTAACACTTCACTTCACCAATAGGCGTAACAATTGGCGTAAACATATAGGGGAGATGGGAGCAAATGTGAACAGGGGGCATATGTGAGCATCGCAATTTTTCAATAGTTATTATAAGTTTTTTTATTTGAAAAAAAAATTCTAAAGTTGATAGCACCAGTAGACATATAGCAAAAATTTTTTGAAGCTCTTTGAAATTTTGCTTGTCCTCTGTAGCTAAAACACTGTATTTAGATCTGAAAAATAAAATCTGTGTTCCAAGTTATAAGCAAATAACTTTATTTATTTATTCATTTATTTGAATTTGAGTATTTTAACATTGAATACGAATAAATATTTTTGATAAAGTTCTTTTTCTTCTAAAATTGATAAACGTTAATGATTTGTCAATTTAACAGAAGCAGCAAAGTGGGGCACTTGTGTACAGACTAGTTGGGGCAGATATGAGCAGTACATAAGTGCCTGAATAATCATTCTATGATTCTGCTCCTTTCAGTTAACTTAATGAGAAATAATGTCAGTCCCATTATGTATTATTTTCCTGAAATAGAAGATATTTTTCACACACAAAGTTGATTTTGTATTGAAACATCATGATACACATCTTTCAACAAATACATAAAAAGCATAAAGCTCGCATACGTTCAATTGTACTTTAAATAAATTTAATGTTTTCTAAAATACAATAAGTGTTATGTATTATTTTACTAAACGGTTTTTAATAATATTTTTTATGCATCGCAATACAAAAGTATTACGTTGAATATCTTTGCAAATTTTTCTATTACACTTGTTCTAAGCATGCACTGATGGCTTACTTCCAACTCTAAAACAATTATGTATATGATGTTTTGAATGGAGATAGATATCAGTAATGTTCTAGGAAAGTAAAATTTTTAAACTGATAACTACCGTAAAATCCCGATGGTAACACCCCCCCTTTCAAAAAAAAGATAAGGGGGTTTTAGTCGAGATTTTTTTAATTCATTAAAAAACACTTCTTTATCTATAGTTTACTAGTAAATAAGGCAAATACAGGAGTGAGAATCTTTCATATTTCGGCAGATTTCCGACAAATAGTATGTAAATGCCCAGTCCCTAAAATTTTCCCCAAACAAAAACCTCTAAGCAAAATTAATTTTTTTTAAATTTCTTTTTAAAAAACTCCTCTTTATTTTTTTATGTTATTGCAACAATACTTAAGGAATCATCTACGCTCCCCACACCCCAAATATACTTATTTTCATTTTGTAATCTTTTGCCACCCAGAAACTAGAGAAATATATATTTTTTTCCTTTATCGTGAAATCTGTGATTAGCAAGTAATATGATTATGATGACAAATGAATAACAGAATAAAAAGCATGTCAAAAGATGTTTTTGTATTGTGTTCACATGTGTCCCACGTGTGTTCACAAATACCCCGCTGATGGGGCACATGTGAACATTTTTTTGAATTTATAAAGCTATTAAAGATGTAAGAAGAACTATACGGGTAATTAAAAAATTATCATGTGTAAAAGAACGCTCTGTTTACCATTTTGAGTAATTTTTGTTTATAGATATTAATCCAGTTATGAGACAAAGCTATAGTTATGTAAACTTTTCACATGTGCATCCATCTCCCCTACATGTAGAAGCTAGATAAATCATTTGATTAATATTCGTGATTTGTACTCTATTGGATGACAGTGCTCTAACAGCAAAAAAAATTAGGCACTTACACAGGTATGTTACAAAAATATTTTTCGGTTTATTTTTTAAATTTTCGTGTAACGTTACACAGAAACTCTCTCTAGTGTCTAACTGTACATACAACTAGTAAAACTCATAGTTTCTAACTGTGCAGTTTGAGACTCTGTATTTAATGTGACATGCGAAATTTGTGGGATGATTTCACATGTCTCTTTCTCTATGTTAAAGGTTATCACACTCCAGTGACATCCTCCCTCTTGTTGTGACGACACATTTTCTGCAACTGTCAAACTAGAACTATTTTTAAGTAAAAAATAAATTTTACATGTGGTTTATGTCTTACTGATAAAAATTGTATAAAACAGTTAAGATTTATGTTTGTTTTCTTCAAACCAGGGTTGCCTGTTTGGCCTCCATTTTTAGTCATAAATTTCGAGTTCAGAGCAGAAATAAAGAATAGTCCCTAGTAGCATCGACAGATCGTATTTTTCTCGGCCTTTCATCAATTCCTCGAAATGTGCTCGAGTAATAACACAGGTATATCCTTGCGAGCAGTACCTGAGAACCGGTTTTCGATGGGCACAATTTCCTCGGTTAAAAGGTATCATTATGAGCATAATTACCGAGGAAAATGTGCTAATCGCATAGTCATGTGCAACAGATAACGGACCGATATCAAATCACGGTGAAATATGCTAGAAAACGCAGTTTTTCTGGAAGCGTGAATCTGATTGGTTGAAACACGAGAGCTACGAAGATCCCGGATGAAGACGATGTTGTTGTTGACGCGGCCGTTCGCGAGGAAGAAGGAAGCGGTCGCCATTGCTACACCGCATTATCCGTGGAATAAATATATTTTTTCCGGAAATATGTAAGTGCCTATTTCATTCTTTCTGATGTTATTACCCTTTTCATTTGACAATGCTTCTGATTTACACACGTTTTCCCGTGCTCTTGATTGTAATGCACCTTTTTTAATAGTCTGTGTAATTGTTTATATTTAATCTTCTATGACAACAAAGCGCAATTTAAAACTGAAAAAAAAATTGATTTCATTTCTGATTTTTGGATTTCGGAGCTTGGCAAGTCTGTATGTAGTAGGGTGTCAACGATTTAAATCAGTTGATTTAAATCAGCGATTTAAATCATGATTTTAATCAAGTGATTTTTTAAAAAAAATCATTGATTAAAATCAAAAAAATTCTAAATGTTTAAAATGACGTAAAAAGTATTCAAATCTAAGATGAACATAATTTGGAAAGTTTCTACAGGTATTGTGACTTATGAATGCACAAAGCAAAGCTTTAAATAATTGTTTCTAAGCATAATTCCTGAGTATTGTGAAATTTTAAGTACAGTAAGTTTGTAAAAAGCATGGTTTTTATCTAACAAACATAAAAAGCATTTAATTTTAAAATGATATTTCAGTCTAATATAATTTACAATGCCATAATTTCCTTTTAATAATCAAGTTATTCATTCTTTTATACTATACAATAAACATAGCAATAGAGTGTCAATGATTTTAATCAATTGATTTGAATCAGATGATAAAATCACATACTTTCTGATTCTTTAAAATAGTGTGAAAAAGCATTATAATCAGTAATGAAAATGATCACTAAATCACTTGTAAAAAATGTAATATTTGTTATTGTTAATTATAAAAATATTAAACTGTGTAAAAAGAAGTATTATACATTAAAAAAAAAACATCTAACTAAATGTTAAATAACTTCAAAACATTATAATATTTAGTAGCTATTCAAATATTTTAATGTTATGGGGAAAAAATCCGATTTAAGTTTCAAAAATACAATTTTTGTAATCTATTTTTAAATTATGTGTGAATTTGCTGTATACATTGCTACAATTTTTGATCGATTTGATATACATACGCTTTAGAACCTGTGTAAAATTACTGGCTGCTTTATGTATTTATCAAACTATTATTTATCACCTTTTTTCAATCACTTTTTCAAAAATGTAGATTGTGTTCTTAAAAAGTTAATTGTTTAATAATTACAAAATTTAATCTGTATCATCAATTTAAAATTAAATGCAATTTATCAATAACTTTAAAATGTAAGCAGTATTTAATATTGGTTTACATAATTATTACGAAATATTAATGCACATAATGTTGTATGTTACTAAAGAAATTTTTAATTTGCAGTTTTTTGTAAATTCTATAATTGCATAATTAAAATTTTATTAATTAAAGCAAAAAAACATAGATTATGTTAGTAACTGAAGGGTTGTTCATTTTTGAAATGCTTAATTCTTGGTAAATGTTTAATATTTTAACACAGGGAAAAAAATAAAAAAATTCTGATTTAAATTAAAAAAATCTGATTTTTTAAAAAAAATCGGTACAGATGTCATATTCGCCCCATATTGGCGCGATTTTTTTCGCTTGCCAATTTGGCGAAAACATCAACAGCATAAACAACATAATCCGGGTTACCACACCAAGCACTTTGGCGCAAGTTAAGTACCTGTTGCCTATATGATATTGGCGACAGAAAAAAATCGCGCCAATATGGGGCGAATATGACATATGTTCCAGAAAATCATGATTTTTTTACACCCTAGTATGTAGTAGTATTTTGTTTCTGAAACCAAGCAGTCTGGCAGCCAAAATCCAAAATGCTTTAGTATCATTCAGTCAAGATTTAAGGATACTAAACAAAAAACATCTTTTAACGCTTTCGTTTATTAACACACAAAACAACCCCTACTGCTGGGATATTTAAAAAGAAAAAAAACAGGCAGAGGGGGGGGGCGGTGATATTAAAATTCAAAAAAGTTCATAAAATACTCTTATTTTTATCGCTTATGATAAAAAATAAATTTTTGCAGGGTTCGCAAATATCAAAACAGCGGTAGAAATGATTAAAAAAAAGTCACTGGTCCCAAGGACCAGTAAACATCAGAGTTTACTGGTCCGCAGACATCGTCACTGGCCCTCTACATAAAATTATATTAAGTACTTTTAACCCTTTGAGTGACACCCCCCCCCCCCTCTCCTCCTCCGAGAATATAAACCAAACTTCCTTTCAGTTACCCAAAATTTTCGGCATAATAAAATGTAAAATTATAATTTGCTAAAAATTAAATAAGTAGTACATTAACAAAAACTGAAATTATTAATTATGTATTTTATTTTCGTTTACTTATTTTAACTAACTAAGTTTTTATGCTTATTGTAATGTTTGGTTGCGGTTTTTGTCAGGGATGGGGTAATTTAAGTTTACCTGTCAGAGAGGGAAAAAAGTTACTTGCTTCATCGGAATGTTAAAAGACATATTGAATAGATTTTTTTTTTTTTTAACCAAAATTTTCCCAATTTACCAATGTTTTTGAAGACAAAATAATATTTTGTATTTATCGCTAATGCTGCGTGGGGACAAGCATTAACAAATGTTATTAAATACAAGAATATTGTTTTGAATTTTTGCTTTATGGGCATGCAGTGCTCATACATGCAGTATTTTTTACTTACTGCACATGCATGCACAAAATTTTTTGTTTATTTTATTACTATTTGCTTTTTACAAATTCCCTTTCCCCTCTCTTTTTTTAGAAATAACGTTTGGAAAATTTTGGTATTTTGTTTTGAAAACATCATTGTTTTTTATTGGGCTTAGATCAATTTTAATATTTATATGAATCTCAGAATCATTATCATTACAAAATTTTATACTATTTCCTTTTTACAAATTTCTCGCCCCCCCCCCCCCCCCCATCTCTCTCTCTCTCCTTTTTCATAAATAACATTTGGAGAACTTTGATATTTTGTTTGTAAAAGCATGTTAAAAGATAGATTGAATAGATCTTTTTTTTTTTTTTTTTTAACCAAAATTTTTCTAATTTACCGTTGTTTTTGAAGACAAAATAATATTTTGTATTTATCGCTAATGCTGCTTGGGGACAAGTATTATAACAAATGTTATTAAATACAAGAATATTGTTTTGAATTTTTAATCTTATCATCTGTTAACCTTATGTTAATTTTTATAATGAAATTGAATGAGTTTTTGTATATCCCTTGCATATTCTCCCTTGATCGTCTGTCATCTTTTTTGTTATGACCGCATTTTTTTAGCGATTTTGCAACCCTGACTATTTTCAGCGGTAGAATTGATTAAAAAAAAATCACTGATCACAAGGAACAGTAAACATCAGAGTTTACTGGTCCGCAAACATCGTCACTGGCCCGCTACATAAAATTATTTAGTACCTTAACCCTTTGAGTGACACCCCCCCCCTCCTCCTCCGAGAACATAAATTAAACTTCCTTTCAGTTACCCAAAATTTTCGGCATAATAAAATGTAAAATTATATTTTGCTAAAAATTAAATAGTACATAAACAAAAATTGAAATTATTATGTTTTTTATTTCCGTCTATTTATTTTAACTAAGTTTTTATGCAAATTTTATGCTTATTGTAATGTTTGGTTGCAGTTTTCTCAGGGATGGGAAAATTTACGTTTACCTGTCAGAAAGGGGAAAAAGTTACTGTTAGTTACTGGTCCTTCGGACCACTAAATTTTTTAAATTAGTGGTCCAATTGAATTTTTAGTGGTCTCGGACCAGCGGACCACCAAGGATTTCGAATGCTGCAAAATAGTCAAATACTTATTGCTGATTATAAATATTTTGAGATTTAATATAAATTGGAAACTAAAATATATTGCACCTAAAAAGAACACAATCTTTTTCTTTCTATTTACACCAAAATTGACAGTCAACTAATTGAAAACAGAAACAATTTGCTTTTCACAAAAAACAAACATTCACTATCAAGGGAATTTTTATACACAGAACAAAATATATTTTTTACTGAAGAATTTGAATGCAAATGTTAGCATGCCTGTATTTTTATTGCCTAACCTTTTTAAACTAAATTAAATGAAAACCAGAAAATATTCTTTCTAATGAAACTATAAGTAACTCATTGTCTTCTAAATTAGGCAATTTATAAATTAATATTGCTCCACATAAATATTCGTTCTACATTTACAAATCAACATTCAGAATCCTTGGTGTTCTGCTGGTCCGCGACCACTGAAAATTCAACCTGACCACTAAGGGACAGTCCATAAATGATGTCACACTTTTTGGCCCCTTCCCTCCCCCCTTTGTCACACTTCACCTTACCTCTTGCCCTCCCCTCTTGTCGCATGTCATGCTATATTACATAACATATACTTGCAGTTCAGAAACAAAGCACTGCTTTATAGATCATATTTAAAATTTTAACTTTATAATTAAACTTTCATATTAACTTTAACTATTTGTTTTCACGAGATTTGTGAGCATAACTATAAAATATGATTTGTGTATTTATTTTGTATGAAATAATATTAAGGTTTACGACAAAAAACATAAATTAATATGCAATAGTCATAAAATATTAATATGAAAGAGCATTTGAAAACAGTAGTATTTTGGAATTTGAAATGGAATTTAATATATTTGGCTTTAAATCTTATCCTGTAGTGTTGACTCTAGAAAAAAAGGGCCGCCGGGTGGTAATTTTTTAAAAAGGGAACACTATTCTAAAAAAAGGGAACACTATCTAAAAAAGGGTACATTTCTTCAAAAAGGAAACATTGTTCTAAAAAAAGGCACTTTTTTTTTCAAAAAAGGGACACTTAAACCTTGTTCACAAAAATATTTTGAACTGGTTTGTTTAGAGAGCCTAGAATTTGAGATATTTTTTCGGGATCAATTGGATTGCCACGAGGCACATAGGAAATGTTGAAAAGGGGAGCTGGGCGTATCGGGAGGGTTTAAAAGAGCTCCGGGCGCAAAAAAGAAATAAAAAGGGCCGCCTAGCGCTGCGCCCTGCTAAAAAGCGGCTTAGAGTCAACTCAATACTATCCTTACTTTATGAGTATAAAATACTTTCAAGGATCGATGCAGGTTTTTATTATTGGGGCCCATTTTGTGAAAAGTAAGTTATTTTTGTGAATTTTATAATATTTTTGTGAAAAATAGCATTTTGTAACGAAAAGTGGAAATCCAGTTACTCATTCGAACCAAGAATTTATAAACAAAAACTTCTTTAAATCCCCTTGCTAAATTTTTTGTTTTTCGTGATCTGGTTTTATTTACAAATTACACATTTTAAAACAGTTTTTATGAAAAAGAATGTTATGAAAGGGGCCTGTTTATTAAAAGGAATTTTGTGAAGGTGCCTATTTTATTAAATAGATTTTTGTGAAAGGGCCCTAAATAGGCCCGAAATTTTGCATGGATCGACCCCTGATTTTAATTTCAAAATAACTTCAAAATTTAATCTGCTGATTTTTAATGCTTTTATTTTAACCAAAATGTGTGATGTCACATTTCTTCTTACCCCCTCCCATCCCCTTGTCACAATTTCACGAACCCTACTCCAAGCATGACATTAGTTGTGGGCAGCCCCTAATTTGAAAAATTTAGTTGTCCGCAGAACCAGTAAATTTTCTGCCCTCCCGATCGCAAATCACAATTTTATTTTATTTTTAACAAATTAAAATTTCACATTTTATTAATGCTGAAAATTTTGGATAACTGAAAAGTGAGTTTGGTTTATATTCTGGGGAGGGGAGAGGGCTCAAAGGTTTAAAGGTGCTTAATAGAATTTTATGTTGTGGACCAGTAAATTCTAATGTTTGAGTCCTTGAGACCAGTGACTTTTTATTAATCAGTTCTGACACAGCAAATTTAGCTCGAAACATAAAGATTGGGGGATATATATATAATAGTAGAAATAAGCAAAAAAAAAAAAAAAAAAAAAATGCAATTTTGTACCAATCATTCTGACAGCCATAGCTTGGTTATCTTCACTGCAGTCTTGATTGGTTGTTGCCATACTTTCTTAGCAATCTTCTATAATTAGAATGCACAGACAAGATATTTGACTGTGGTCCAAAAATGATAAACATGTAACAAATGTGACCATATTACACTTATAAACTTTATGGTCTTAAATCACATTGTTTGGCGACTTTTTTTTCTTTTTTTTTTCTTTTTTTTAATATAATATATAAGTGAACTATTAAATACAGTCAACTCTGTGAAATCCGCTGATGTATAATCCGCCAATGTCTATTATCCGGACTACATGTTGGAATGTAAACAATGAAAATTCCATTAACAGTTAAACTCTTAGATAAAGTTAAATTTGGTATTTTTTTTTCATAAGTTATCAATTCTCCAATGAATAAATATTTAAATATAAATTGGACATAAATGTTTAAATTTCCCAGGGCAACAAAATTTTATCTCAGAGCAAAAAGTAATGATTGTTCATAGACTATAGAAAAAAATTATTGACAACAAAGCAAAACTGAAATTACCATTATGTTGTGTCAACGTTTAAAAAAATTAATACAATTAGTAAAATAATAATGCATTATGTTTTTCTTTTACATTGTAATTATAATTTGTGTGCAGTTGTTTCTAATTTATTGCCAGACTCTAAAAAGTAAAATGTAAACAAATGGATGATCTATAATCTGCAAAAATGTGTAATCCGCAAAACCCTCTGTCCCTAAGTGTGCAGATTTCACAGAGTCGACTGTATATAATTTTATTTTTATTTTATGAAAATCAAAAGGGTTTTGTCGTAAAGATGAAAATAAGCACTCGCCACCCGGCGATTAAACTTGAAAGACTGGCGACTAAAAATATGGAAGGAACCGGTGCAGGATCTTGTAAAAAAAAAAAAAAAAAAAAAAAAAAAAAAAAAAAAAAAAAAAAAAAAAAAAACCCTCAAATTTCATTAAAAAATCATGAAAAATGCCGCTAATTTTGTCAAGAGATCGCGAAAGAAGCGTAAATTTCGTCAAAGGATCGCTAAAAACTCGAATTTCGTCGAAGGATCGCGAGAACTCAAATTTCTTCGAAGGATCACAAAAACTCAATTTCTTTGAAGGATTGTGAAAACTCAATTTCTTCGTAGGATCACGAAAACTCCAATTTCTTGGAAGGGTTGCGAAAACTCAATTTCTTCGAAGGTTCGCGAAAACTCCAATTTCTTCGAAGCATTGTGAAAACTCGCATTTCTTCGAAGGATCGTGAAAACTCCAATTTCTTCGAAAGATCGTGAAAACTCTCATTTCTTCGAAGGATCGTGAAAACTCTCATTTCTTTGAAGGATCGTGAAAACTCCAATTTCTTCGAAGGATCGTGAAAACTCTCATTTCTTCGAAGAATTGTGAAAACTCTCATTTCTTCGAAGAATTGTGAAAACTCTCATTTCTTCGAAGGATCGTGAAAACTCGCATTTCTTCGAAGGATCGTGAAAACTCGCATTTCTTCGAAGGATCGTGAAAACTCGCATTTCTTCGAAGGATCGTGAAAACTTGCATTTCTTCGAAGGATCGTGAAAAGTCTCATTTCTTCGAAGGATCGTGAAAACTCGCATTTCTTCGAAGGATCGTGAAAACTCGCATTTCTTCGAAGGATCGTGAAAACTCCAATTTCTTCGAAAGATCGTGAAAACTCTCATTTCTTCGAAGGATCGTGAA
The DNA here is from genome assembly GCA_963932465.1 of Maratus speciosus. Classification (NCBI taxonomy): domain Eukaryota; kingdom Metazoa; phylum Arthropoda; class Arachnida; order Araneae; family Salticidae; genus Maratus; species Maratus speciosus. Next base: position 192,999,943 of record OZ010794.1, read on the forward strand.
AACTCTCATTTCTTTGAAGGATCGTGAAAACTCCAATTTCTTCGAAGGATCGTGAAAACTCTCATTTCTTCGAAGGATCGTGAAAACTCCAATTTCTTCGAAGGATCGTGAAAACTCTCATTTCTTTGAAGGATCGTGAAAACTCCAATTTCTTCGAAGGATCGTGAAAACTCTCATTTCTTCGAAGGATCGTGAAAACTCCAATTTCTTCGAAGGATCGTGAAAACTCCAATTTCTTCGAAAGATCGTGAAAACTCTCATTTCTTCGAAGGATCGTGAAAACTCTCATTTCTTTGAAGGATCGTGAAAACTCCAATTTCTTCGAAGGATCGTGAAAACTGTCATTTCTTCGAAGGATCGTGAAAACTCCAATTTCTTCGAAGGATCGTGAAAACTCCAATTTCTTCGAAAGATCGTGAAAACTCGCATTTCTTCGAAGGATCGTGAAAACTCTCATTTCTTCGAAGGATCGTGAAAACTCTCATTTCTTTGAAGGATCGTGAAAACTCCAATTTCTTCGAAGGATCGTGAAAACTCTCATTTCTTCGAAGGATCGTGAAAACTCCAAATTCTTCGAAGGATCGTGAAAACTCCAATTTCTTCGAAGGATCGTGAAAACTCCAATTTCTTCGAAGCATCGTGAAGACTCCAATTTCTTCGAAGGATCGTGAAAACTCAATTTCTTTGAAGGATCGCGAAAACTCAATTTCTTCGTAGGATCACAAAAACTCCAATTTCTTGGAAGGATTGCAAAAACTCAATTTCTTCGAAGGTTCGCGAAAACTCCAATTTTTTCGAAGGATCGCGAAAACTCCAATTTCTTCGAAGGATCGCGAAAACTCCAATTTCTTCGAAGGATCGCGAAAACTCCAATTTCTTCGAAGGATCGTGAAAACTCCCATTTCTTCGAAGCATCGTGAAGACTCCAATTTCTTCGAAGGATCGTGAAAACTCAATTTCTTTGAAGGATCGCGAAAACTCAATTTCTTCGTAGGATCACAAAAACTCCAATTTCTTGGAAGGATTGCAAAAACTCAATTTCTTCGAAGGTTCGCGAAAACTCCAATTTTTTCGAAGGATCGCGAAAACTCCAATTTCTTCGAAGGATCGCGAAAACTCCAATTTCTTCGAAGGATCGCGAAAACTCCAATTTCTTCGAAGGATCGCGGAAACTCCAATTTCTTCGAAGGATCACGAAAACTCAAATTCCGTCGAATGGCTGCTGAAAAATCGTGAATTTCATCGAAGGATCATGGGGGGGGGGATGCAAATTTCATCATAGGGCACGGAAAAGTTCAAATTTTGTGAATGGTTCGCAGAAAAGTCTAGAACGGGCTCTGTGACAGACTGACAGAGGAGCGAGACGAATAGGGTTTCATCAGATGAACGAAACCCTAAAAATTGAATTTCAAGCCCTGTCTTCATCGGTTATAAAATTTTTGCGACGATTGATAAATCCTGCCATTTCATTTTACGATTGATTGACAAAATTTACTCTGTTTTTCCTCTGTTGAATTGAAAAATTGCATGTTTTTTTTCTGAGATGAGTAGACAATTTGATATTTTTTCCCATTAATCGATCACAATTAAAAGATTTCGCAGTTTTTTTCTTGTGTGGAGTTGACATATTTCTTGATTTTTTCCCCCCTCTTTACAATCAATTAACAAATTTTGCATTTCCCTTGCCTATTCGATGAATTTAGCTGGGTTTTTTTCTCCTTCGGCCAATTAGTGAAATTCAGATTTTTTTTTTGCAGCTGATTGATGTATTTTTCGATTAAATAAAATAAAAGGGTGAATCAAAAAAAGCAGTAAGGACCCCTGGGTGCATAAAGTAGTTAGTAGTAGGACCGCCGGGCTTTATGCCCTGACAAATAAGCCCATAGTCAATACTATTTTTACATTACCAAAATTCCTTTTTAGGTGCATTCGTAATTATATAAATATGTAGCTATAGTTGTCATTCAGTCAGTACGTCTGTCTGTCTGTCACTCTGCATATAACCGAGGAAAAACTACCCAACCGAATGTTCTGAAATTTTAAATATATAATTATTGCAATATTTTGTTGAGTCATTTCAAATTTTATGAAAATCAGATCTATAGTTTAATGACAGGGATAGTCTAAAGTTTTCCATTACATTACGGCCAATGGGAAAAAAAATTCAAGTGCATTTTAATGATGTTACAGCCAACAGAATGAAATGGATATGCACTTATTGAACCGTACTAAAATATACATTCAGTGAGTACAATATGCGGTGCAAAAAATATTTATAAAACTAGCTATAGTACGAACGCACCTCATTAGCTACGTTTGACGTGCAATTTCCAACTTGTTTTTGTGTATCAGTACTTTAATGAAATCCAATATTTTTTTTACATTTCAATTACTTTTTTTTTTTTAAATCCTTAGGATATACCTAGAATTCCTGAGAGTCCACTCTGAGAATGCAAACAGTGTTCCCCTTGCAGCGTGACTTTTTAGAGAAATCTGTTTAACGGTAATTATAATTATGTTTATGCTAAAGAAACTACTTTTTGCAGTAGATGCTGCTTAATGTGATTATGTGTAATATCAGCCTGTTAGTGTTTTCAAAATCATCATGTCTCGACCTAACGCATCATGCTAAAAGCATCGCTTTGTGTGAAAAATATTTTGAATTATATTAAGAATTATATAAAAAAATTCAGTTGTAGTTGGTTCAATATATTCTTAATGCAGCAAACCAGTCCCATGAGATACAAATGTACTTTTTTAATTAACTTAATTTTTTATATATATATTTTGCTAAATCATACTTCATTAATGCAAAATTATACCCAGGTTTCACTGATAAATGTATATGTATTATGTAGAAGTTTAAAGTGTTCTGCAAAAAAACTCAATAAAGTCCCCCCCCCACACCCTTTTTTTTTAAAGAAAACCCCGAGTTTTAGACCAGTGTGCTGGGTGTTTTAAAACCCTGTATATTGTTATCAAAAACTTGTGGTCCCGAAGTAATCACATTAAGCAGCATCTATACTATACAGTGAAACCCCCGATCTATCGTTCCAGCATCCATCGTTTTCCCACATTGATCGTTTTACTTCTATGGTCCCTGCACAAATTATACTTAAATAATGTTAACGAAACCCGCATTCATCGTTCGTCAAGAAATCTTTTTCCCGCATTCATCGTTGTAAAATTTTTCTCCCCACCAAAATGAAATTGAAGGTCAAGCGGATCCATATGACATACAAACTGGAATTACTTCTTTTATCCTAAAATAACTCATTTGAGCTGTTTCAGGAGGGGGGGGGCAGAGATTATCAAGAGGTCGTACATCTTCTTGATGCCAGAATAATCAATTGTTTTAAGCAATTTTACAGGAGAAAGCTAGTGAAATATCTTTGTTTCATGGAATAAGCAAAAGAACGTACTCCAAAAATAGAGCTTCTGCAGGCTATTCATTTTGTACTTTCAGCTTGGCATGGAGTAACTTCTTCATTCCATCCTTCATTTCATCCATTCCTTCATTCCATGTTTCGTGAAATGCAGTTTTTTTGCGAAAAACTCATGAAGAATGCTCAACAGAAGGGAAAGAAAATAATGAATATGCTGACGATAATGCAAATGAAGAGTGGTTGCGTGTAAAAGAGGATGTCTCTGTTACAAAATTTAACGATATATTTCTATTGATCGAGATGTTGCGACATGTGGTGTCCTAAGCATAGAAGAAATGTGTGATGATGCAAAAAATGAAAATAATGGCGAAGAAGCAGAGGATAATGTTCATGCCGATGAAGCTAAGCCTACACCAGCGCAAAGTCTGTCTGATTTAATTACGGCATTTGAAACTATACGAAGTTTTTTATATGTACATGAAATTACAGAAAATGACCAGAAATATGTTGTACATCCTGAAAATTTGTTGTTTAATTTAAAAAATGAACGAAAAACTGAATATAAAATTACTCATTTTTAGAATAAATATCCATTTTCTACAACTTTGATTTATTTATTTTACAGTTTGGTCTGTAACAAATTAGTATTTATTAATATACTGTATACATTGCATGTATTAGTAAGTAATGCTTAAACTTTTTTTTTTTTTTTTTTTTTTTTTTTTTTTTTTTTTCGTGTTTTGACGTTAAACTACATTCATCGTTTTCCTGCATTTATCGTTTTTTCCACACACACCTTGAAAAACGATGGATCGAGGTTCTACTGTATTTAAATATTAATAAATTTGTATGTGTTCAAACTGTTCAAAGCAAAAAAGACAGTATTTATATGAAACATTTAATTATAGACTTTTTTCCATAATTGTATTAAAATATGTATTACTTTCCTTTCTCTTCAGTTTGTAGAATTTTTTTGTTGTTGGATTCGTATTGATTTTAAGCAGAAAATTCGTGTTTTGGTTGGTATAAACTGATCCATGTTAAACGTTAATGATTTTGAGTTACCAGACGTAACTTGACGTCTCTTGCTACTTCAAAGAGTATGTTAAGTTATACACTAACGTAACAAATACTTCTTTATTATAGGGGCTATGACATAACTCAGTCATGACCGAGTTAAGATTAAGAAAGTGTGATTTCTTGGTAAATATTATAAACTGTCGTGAAACTGAAATTGCGACCAATAAAAAATGTCTAACTATATATGGCTTATTTCTTATTATATATATCTATTTATATAAAATCCAAGTCTCTGTGTGTCCCTCACGATTCCGGTAGGACCGCCTCATACAAATGGGTAATTGTTGAAAAATACGAATGCAGGGTTACCTCAGTAGCGCTAAGTGTTGGCCAACTTGGTGGAATATCGCCAAATTTGGCGACAAAAATAAGTTGACATATGAAGCCAACTTGGCGATAGATGGCTAATTTGGCAAAATTCCCATTTAATACCACTAATCTTTCATAAAGGAGGTCACCGCAATTTAATTTAAACTCCGCTCTTTTAAGATATATTTTCAAAATCTATGGGTGATAATTTAAAGTGTATATACGAAAATGTACATCTTTACATCTTCCTCCCGATGTTACTTATAAAATAACCGCTAATAGACGACTCTGTACTCTCTGAGCTCCTAACTGCGCGATTTCAATGTGCTTTAGGTACTTTTCCAGTATGGGTGATTTGGCGAAAAAGGAAAATTGGCAACATATTTTCCGGGAACCTATCCACTGTTTCATTTTATATACACACGCATTTTTTTCGATATTTATACGATTTATTTAACATAAAAAAGCCATTTATCTCATTTTATGCAGAAACAGAAGTGATTTGTACATAAAAGACATCAATAATGTACATATACAATAAACATATAAAGCAAACAAAAAAGCTCATCAAGTTTGTTTTCATAACTGTTTATATGATCTGACAACAAATCTCACTTTTTAATGCCCGAATTACACCAAGATTAAAAAAAAAAAAAAACCGCCAAAGCCTCTACAGTGGAAAAGTACCAAACTGTCTATTATTTTGCGCTATCTGCGCTATAGATTACACTATATGCAAGGGGGAGAAAAGCGAAAAGTTTAAACATTAAATATTAAAGTTTCTATAAAGCAGTATAGACTAAAAAATTAAGAATAAAATAAATGAAAAATAGGACTAAACAAGAAAGAAAAATCATGCGTTAAGCATAGAATATGAAACACTGTCCAACATTTCCTGAATGCTTTCACAAAACTTAAGGTAAATAAGGTAACTAAATATTTAAAAAAAAGCATAAATTTTTTTAAAAATTGATTTCAGCAGTTACCGTCCATCCAATAGTACTGTTATTACAAGCCACTATTTAGCTAAAATTTAATTTAAACTAGAACACTCTTAAAACTACTGAAATCACATTTATTGCTGATTGCATTTATTACTGAAATCACAGATATTATCACCCATAGACGGTTATGTATCCAATTCTTTGCGTGACCCTGTATATTATTTTATCTATATTCTACAAACATTTTTTAGTAAACTAAATGCAGTTCAGCGTAAAAATGCATAACTCCTTTGAAAACTACCTTTAAGCAATTTACGGTACTACTTAGTTATCCCGTCGATCAAAAATCTATCGCCAAACTATAAGATTAAATGTCAATAATGGTTGATCGTAAATGTCACATTCACTTGACTTTAAGCACGTTATACGTGTTTACGTCATCAAGTATTTTTTATTTCGACGTTTTATTTGTATTTTTATTAATGTTATACTAATTTATTTGTTGATCTGTTATTTAAAATAAAAATTATGTCAATTTGTATAATTTGGCGAGTGGTTTGGTGATTTATATAATTTGGCGAAATAGGTCGAAGGGATAACTAAGTAGTACCCAATTTAATCTCATACTCAGTAACCCTTACGAATTATTTTGTGTAGCCCTGTATATGAACTGTAGTATTTATACACACAGTATAGTATACATAAATTAAGTGAAACATAAAAGCGCATATCATAATTAAAAATGCATTTCCAGCAATCATCGCTTATATACAGTACTTCGGAGAAAAGTTTCTTGGCAAGAAAGAAGTTTGACAACGTATTTTCTGACAACCTATTTACTGTTTCATACTCACAAGCAATTTTTTCAATATGTATACAATTTATTTAATATAAGAAAAGGGTACTTTCCGTTATACGGACAGTATTGTCGCCAAGCGCAATAGTTGGCGCAAAATGAAAATCGCGTGGATTGAAACATTTGAAAAATAAAAGAAAAAACATTTTTGATAGTAAAGTGAGCATTTTAAAAATATAACATTTGAAAATTACAGACTTTTACGAACTATTTTATTAAATCACAAATATATACTTAAAATAACTGAACAAATAACTGTTATACAATAAAGTAATAAAATTAAAAAAATCATATTAATCTGCTGTCATAAAATTACAAATTGCAGTAAACATTTCATTTTTTGAATGAAGACGTCGCCACATAAACTCGGTGAGATAAGACTCTAAACGACTCTAAATGATGACGAACTGTTCCCCGATGTTTTTTTTTGCGCCATTTTGCGATGCCCCATAATCTCTCAACATTTTGAGTATGACATCCAGTATTAGGATCGACAAAATTGTATTTGTGATTTACAGTGAAATGATCATAACCAGCACTTCGCAGTTCATCTGTTTTATATCCTTTCCAGCAATCTGTATAAATAAGACTTCCATCAGCTACATTGTTTTCTATTGCCGTCTTTAAAGTTTCAGCAGTACGATCGGGAATAGGAGTAAAGAAACATCCCCGTGTTTCACGGCATAGACCACCTAACACCCATTGAGGAGGAAGAACACGCCCTACATTGCTTTTTCTTCTGGTAAAAAGACTTTCATCGGCTTAGATGTTATATATTCCCGCGGCCGCCATCTTGGATTTCTCAGCGATGTTTTGTTGGCGTTTATCGATAAGACAACTCCGACGAGTAAAGTGTTCTGGCAACCCCATTAAGCCTAGAATGCGCATAAATCTGCTTGGCGACATTTACCTGGGAGGGGAAAAGGGTTTTCACGCCAAACAAATCTAAGATGGCGGCTGCGGGAATATATAAAATCGGCACAGATGTCATATTCGCCCCATATTGGCGCGATTTTTTTCTGTCGCCAATATCATATAGGCAAGAGGTACTTAACTTGCGCCAAAGTGTCGTTATTTTGCTTGATGTGGTAACCCGGATAATGTTGTTTAAGCTATTGATGTTTTCGCCAAATTGGCAACCGAAATAAATCGCGCCAATATGGGGCGAATATGACATCTGTACCATAAAATCTGTTCCCTTTCATCTACTTCTACAATTTTATTAGGTCCACCAATTTTTCTATTTGGTCGTGAACATAAAGCATTCTCTCAAATAACTATTCCAGTCCACTGTTGTGTTGTGGTTCATATCAAGTTGCAGCTCATAAAACTCAATCGATGTCAACTCTTGGCACCATAAATATATAAACCTCAAAGCATTAAGAAAAGACAATCGCAATCCTTCGAACCATGTTTTTTGTCGTATTCCTACGCTTTCTTCGCATGATGGTAAGCTACATCTCCATTTCGGATTTCCAGAACTCATCCATAATTTAATTTCATGGTTTTTTGAACACAACTTTTTATTATGCGTAATTACAAATTCCTGAAACAGTTTTATCGCAACTTTCTCATAATCTGGTAATTGCCAAATGGTAAAATCCATCTCAGAGTGAGCAGTAAAAGTAAATAATAACTTTATAAAAAACATTTTTAATTCGAATAATAGCAAATTAAAAAGCTTTCCAAGGTTAAGGTTAAATAATAATCATTCACGTGATTCATGTTTCGTAAATAACTAATCACAATGTTTCGCATGGTTTACAATAAAAATTCTTTTCACGATCAGGGTTGAAATAATTGGCGCATTAGCATATATTTTGGCATGCTGTCCGTATAACGGAAAAGGGTACTTTTCGGCTAGGCGGGCGCCAGTGTTATATTTACATTCATATAAACATATATATGCACATATAAACATATATATGCACATATATATATGTACACACACATAAATATATACATACATATATGTGCAGATATATGTATTATATGTATGTAAATATAACACTGGCGCCCGACTAACCGAAAAGTACCCGGAAAAGTACCAAAAAAAGCTATTTACGCATTTTTATGAAAAGACAGAAGTACTTTTTTGCACAGATGTCATATACGCATCGCATCGGGTTTGGCGTGATTTTTTTCTGAGGCCAATTTGACAAAAATCTCGCTTTCGAATACCAGTTACATATATATTTTTAAATTATTTGCTATCATTTTGAAAAGGAAATAACAATAAATAAATAAACGTTTAATTAATAACTATAGAACAAAACAGTTTATATAATTAAAAAAGAAAATAAACGTAAATAAATAAAAAAATAGCCGTATTACCATATCAGGCAAAATAACACCATTTTGGCGCCAGTTAGGTACCCAGTGCGTGTATAGCATCTGTGCCGTAATTTGTATATAAAAAAATATATATATTTAAAAATTATTTTTTATGTATATAAATACATATATAAACAAAAATAAAAGTTCATTAGATTTGTTTTCATAGCTGTTTATATATTTTGGCAACATATCTCACTTTCTGATGCCCGAATTGTGCCAAGCTTTTTTTAAAAATGCAAAATGCCCCATAGTGGAAAAGTAGCTAAATAAATAATTGATAATAATAAATACATGTATAAACAAAAATAAAAATTCATCAGGTTTGTTTTCATAGCTGTTTATGGATTTAGGCAACATATCTCACTTTCTGAAGCCAAGCTTTTTTAAAAAATGCGCTACAATGGAATAGTACCTAACTAAATAATTAATAGAAATAACCAATTATGTAAACTAAAACATTTTATTTCGAGATCAAAGCATTGTTTTTAATATCGATTGAAAAGTACATATATCCTAGGATAACTTCAGTTGAAATTAGGTTGACAGCTTAATATCTCATTCCATAAACCTAAACAAACACAAGTGATTCATTCATCGTGAACCGTAAAAAATATTGGTACTTCTTAGTTATTCCGTCGACCAAATTACTGTCGCCGAATCGTAAGATTAAATGCCAATAATGGTTGCCATGAATTAATTAATTGTAAGATTAAATGCCAATAATGGCCAATAAAACCATTAATTCGACATTTATTTGTATTTTTATTAATGTTTTACTAATTTATTCGTTCTTTCGTTATTTAAAATAAAAATTATGTCAATGTGTATAATTTGGCGAGTGATTTGGCGATTTATATAATTTGGCGAAATTGGTCGACGGGATAACTAAGAAGTACCAAAATATTAAACCATTGAGGTACTCATTCACAAAGTGAGTTCTCGAACAATCAATGGACAATATTCTTATGACGTCATAGTAGGTAAAATGGTGGCAGTATCTTTGTTTATGGTTTCAATTCACAAAGATTTTATTTCGCAATGTCTCTTAGTTACATTACTTTATTGTCATATTTATAAGCTCAGTAAAAAGCCATATTTTTTCATTATTTAGTTATTAAATAATAATAAAAAATTATAAATGCATGATTTGAAAAATTTAAATAATTTTCTTTCTTAATACTAAAGAATAACATTGAAGTAACAGCGTGTTTAAGTTAAATAAGTTTAACTGTTTAATTCTGTTGTAATATTCAAAATAACTGTATTTATTAGATTTCAGGTAAACAACATCAAGGCCCGGTTAAACTTTGAAGTTAGAGGAATTACAATGTCATTTCAAGACCTTTCTTTTGGAGAAGCTTTTCTAAATTACACATATACATGGAAATTGTTCAATGTTACAAATATTATTCCTAGGGCTGACAACATCAGAACGGCCGGCAATTTTACACAAGTTTTTGAAAACTATATAAAAAATTTTATTAAAAACTGGTTACTTCTTTGTTATAGCGGCCCACACAATTATGATTATGACAAGTTGCAGCCAATTTCGCCAACGTCATAACCAAGATCGTGATTCACACACGTATAATACCATATAATACCATTTCATTAAATCGTATACGATAGTTCAATAGTTTTTACCTTACTTCAAGTGTGTCATTTATTTATTTTTAAGAATTAATCTAAATTGTCCAATATATGAATTTAAAAAAAATATAAACAAAGATTGAATAGACATGACCGCAAAAAGCCTGAAATTCGCAGAACACTTGGAACCAAACTGTGCAGATTAGTGGTCTTCTACTGTACACAGTTTTTCATAACTGTGTTTCGTTCTTAAAATGTGCTATTTTCCTCTATCACCGCGGCACAAGCGAGAAAAACTTATTATTCTTGCACAAGAGTTCTATATATCTCCATATCTAAATTTCCGTCATTTTTGACGGGCTACCTTTCTAGTATATATATATATTGTATTAATTGTTATGTTTTATTTATGCATAAATTAAACTAATAGTTTTTTAATGTGTATATTAAATGGTATCAATATAAAACAAATAATTGTTTGTGCGTTTGATACATTGATAACTATTTTATAAAGATATTTCAATCTGTGAATGTTTTTAAAATGTAAATAAAGGTTGCCACAAAGTGATTTTGAAAATGTTGATAAATTGCCAAATAATTTTTGCAGTTGTAATTATTTATGAGTACAAAAACAACGAAGATAATGTGTCAAATGATTTCTGCCAAAATATGCCAACTGACTGTGAATCTGCAGTAACAAAATATTTTAAGCACTAAAAAGTAGAAAATATAAATAAACAAAAAAGGTATTTAAAAATATTACTTTTTTATCATTTCAAATTTTCAAATAGTTTAATATTAATATAATTATGATTACACATTGAGTAAACAGTTTAGAAGAAGTGTAGTTATAATTGTTTATGAGTACAAAAACAATGAAGATAATGTGTCAAATCATTTCTTCGAAAATATGCCAACTGACTGTGAATCTGCAACAACAAAATATTTAAACACTAAAAAGTAGAAAAGATAAAAAAAATAATGTATTTAAAAATTTATATGCCTACTCTTTTTATCATTTAAAATTTTCAAATGGTTTAATAAATATAATTATGATTACACATCAAGAAAACCGTGTAGAAGTCTATTTTTAAGGACCATTTCATGTTTTTTATCCAAGTGTCAATCAAAAGGATGAATTTTCAATAATCGGGCCCATGCCAAATTAACGTGTTGTAATGAAAAATTTTTTTAACTACATAAACTTGCAGTTTTGAAAGGTGTGATTTTTAAAGATAAACGTTGAATGCTTATGAATTGTTTTTTAAATTGTTGTTATTTTTTTTCACCCCTCCCTTTTTTTCCCCTCTTCTCCCTCATGTCTGTGGAAACATAAATAATTTCGAAATTGGAAACTCCTCCCCCCCCCCCCCAATTGTGAAAATTTGGCTTTTTTTTCTCCTCGGGTTTCCAAGAATAAAAATTATACAAAATTGTATTTTTTTTTTTTTTTTGCTTGGTTTTATGCACCTTGGACCTGAAATAAAACAGATGTTGTAAAATTATCTGTGTGACTGAAAATAAAGCCAAAAATAGTAAATTTTCTCTTCAATCTGCGTGCAGTCTGTCTCAAATCGAAAGGTCTGTGTGACATAAAATAACGATGGTGGTGTAAACTTTTTACAAATTTTACAGCAGTTCATTGAAATTTAATTTTTTTTTTTTTTTTTGGGGGGGGGGGCGAAATTGTTTTCAGAAAAAAAGTGTCATCTTTTTTCTGAAAACTTTTATCTCTTAACTTCGGTGTAGCTCAAAGAATATATTATAATTACATATGTAAAAGGCTGATGGGCCCGCAAAATATTCTGCTATTTCAAAAAAGAAAAACATGATTGGGTGATCCATTTAAACTGTATTTTACATGTCATGCTAAAAATGTTGTATATGCAACTGACAATATTGCCATCAGTTTTAATAGTTGTTGTCCCGGTAGCAGAATGTTCGAAACAGGAGACGAGCTTCGCAGATTTTCTTTTCTTTTTTGCAGATTCTTCTTCGTCAGACCTTTATTTTGCTTCATAGTATTATGTTTAGCTCTTTCTTTATTACTTAATACAAAAAGTTAATATTGTTATTAATAAAATATTTTAAAATGTCTAAAAACGTTACATGTAAGTGATTGTTTGATTAATTAACGCTTCAATTGTAAAAATATTTTACCTGCAGATTATTTTTTGTCCCTGAAGTATCTGTCACAGGCACATGGAGAATTTCCTGCAACTGGGGTTGTTGTATAATAAAAAATATCTGTTATACTACAAACTATGAATAATAACTGGTTAAATTCAGTTTTTGTGGTACTTTATTCTTTCTATGGGGGGGGGGGAGGATGAAATTGACCTACTTTTTCGGCTCAATGAATGGTATCCTGCCTTTAAAGAAAATTATAGAGGATTCCATGAAATCATAAAACCACCTTTTCTTCATAGCAAAAAGCTGGTTTTTGTTGTTTGAAATAAGATTTTGGGTGAAATCTGTAGGGTATACTTGATAAGTACCAGGTTTCAATCTGAAGAAAATCTCCAAAATTGGCTCTTTGTAAAATGGTTATTTAAACACTGAAACTGTTTATAGAAACAAAGTGTGATTTTGTATATGAAGTCTTAATTTTTTTTTCTTTGCAAATTTGCCGGTTCCTATTTGGAAAGTTTTATGTTTGTTAATTTTAACTTGTATATAGAAAAATTAACTGAAATAACAGTAGACATTAAAGGTCTGCACAGACTAAAATTTTCAGGTTTGGCCTTAACAAATTCTATCTTGGCTTAAAATTTTTACAATTTTGCTGTTATTTCAAATTGTGCAGACCCAAAAAATCAAAGATTTAAAAAAAAATACTAAGCTGGGGCCAAAATCCCAAATTCACCTTCAGTTTCTTTTTTGAATAAGTATTCAATCCTTTTCAAAAGATATTTTTTCTTTCTTAAAAATTTCAAAATGGACTTTTTTGAATGACCCCATATATCTCTCATTGAAATAAAATACAAGGGTACTAAATAAAGCTTACTGAAATAAACCACAGTTTTATATGTATATACACAACACATGATTATGCACAAAAATTTACTATTTTTTTCTGTTTTTGTCTAGCTTTGTGAACTGCATTTTACATCTGATGACATTCATGATATCCTCTCTCTACACTGCAGAAAATGAAATATTGTCAGCAGTTTTGTTAGCTACATTTAAGAAAAGATGGCATTCCGTCCTGATAATTTGGCTAGAACACTTCTAAAACAAGATACTTCATGTAATTACCCAGATGACAGACTTCAAATGGATAATACAGATCAACCTTCCCTTGCGATTTTTTTTCCGAAGTTATTTTAAATGCATTAGTTTTTGTTTGTTCCTGTTGGAACATTAATTATAAACTGTGTAATTGATGCACTTATATATTTAAACTTACCTTGAATTTCTTTTGATGTGTATGTTATATTGTGTGTTATTTAAAAATAAATAAATCTTAAATTTATATCAGAGTTAATTAAAATTTGCTTTTGAAATTATTAGCTATATTTGAGGACATGAGTTTCAAAATTCGCCTTATCCAGAAAATCAAATTTTCAGAAATCGTGAAAAACCTCTGATCACGTTGGTCTTCATTCTAAACCAAGATTTTACAATGCCAGAAATACACAGTAAAGCTAGTGTTTTGCAGATTGTATTGTTTTCTCAATTCATGTCCACCAGTACCAGTAGAATAGAATGACAGAGAAAACTCGATTTTTTAACTTTTAAATAAAACAAGTTTTGAAACTGACGTCCTCATTTAATTCTTATGCATGAATATTCAATAAATATTTTATTACTTCTACTTTTTTATGGGATGTGAATATACACAGCCACGTTTGAATCATTCTGTGACAATAAATTGCTTCAGAAACTTATTTAACTTAGAAGATTTGTGTTTAGATTTCTATGAAGAGTTACGGGAAGAAGCAACAATTTTTTTTCTGCCATTGTTTAACCTTAATAAAACTTTCAAATAGTACATTTATATGAAATGAGCAAGTTAATTGAACAGAATTTAAGTACTTTTTGTGTACTCTAATTTCAGATGTACATAGTTTGCAGCCGATCCAATAAATTTTACATCAAGAAAGTTTCTTTAAATATGTTGCATAATATGTAGAAAATAGAAATAAGATAAATCTTATTTATTAACATTTCTGGATCTAAACATGTTTGTTTGATCAGCAGAGTATGCACTAGAAATTGGGGTATTTTATTAATGTAGTAATTAAAAAATGCAGATAGTATATGTAGATTCTTAAAACAACACTTCAAGTTTAGAAACAATAAGATAAAATAGCTAACATTAATGTGATGTTTTATGTAGGCATAGAGATATAAAACTGAAAAAAAAAATGAATTAAGATAATGTATTTTTTCAGTCATCTGCCCTAATATCTAAACAGCATAGCTGCCAACTTGTACGGATTTTTCATACCACTAAAATGTAACAGAAAATTTTAGTTAATTTAATCACCGCAATTCAAGCAATTTTAACGTTTAAATAAATAAAAAAAATCTATAAAATTTTAGTGGTAAGAAAAATACGTACAAGTTGGCAGCTATGAAACAGAAACTAACGGGAGATGGATGTTGCTATTAAACAACAAAAAGTACATTCAAACCTCATTAACATGTACAGAATTAACCTGGTATACTTTTAATATGAATTGTTCCTACAATGCCTGTCAAAATTAATACAACGATTTTGTTACTAATAATATAAACTATTGATGATAACATGAGGGAAAAACTTTTAATTTGCCTTGAAATTTATGTTAACGAGGTTTGACTGTATAACTACTACAGTAGTATTTTAAATTTTGTTTCAGTCATGAAATTTATGGATTAATAAACAAAAACAGTTAAACATTTTAAATAATATCACGAGCATTAAAGCCTTTCCTTATTCCACGTTGTGTGGATTTGTTCGCATTCAACTATTGTGACCTATGCATCTGGATGCGTAAGTTTAGGTGTTGAAAATTTTTTTCCTACACTTCCAGAGAATGTTGATCCTGTGCTAATGAAGCCCAATTCCATAATGAATATAAATTTATGTAAATTTTTTGAATGAAAAAAATCATCGCAACAGTGTTTTGGGAAAAAAATTATCAGAAAGGCTCAAAAAGTTATTTTCAAATAAATTGGACAATTAGATTGATCAATAATTATTAAAATATTAATTAAAATAGTTTTTCTATCTATTTTTCTTAAATCATATTAAAGATACAAATATTTCAGAGGGGGAAAGACCTACTTTACAGAAGTTTTCACAGACAATACAGTCTTGAAGTATCAGCGTGACATAAGATTTTTCCTTAAACATCTAGGTAGTACTTATAGAAAAGAAATTAACCGTAGGCGTGAAATTTGTGAATATTAACCCCTTGAGAGGCGATGGGATATATTTTATCTCACCTAAGTTTAATCAAGATTTGCACCGAAAACTTTTAAATAAATTTTATTTTTGTAACTTTGATGGAAAAAACTTGTAAAATTGCTTTTCCTTATTTTGAAACAAAAATTTTCAAAGATCCGGTGTGAATTTAACATTACAGGAACACAATCACTTTCTCAAGGGGTTAAATGAAATGGATTTGAATTAAAAATGGGACTTGCAAAGCTGAACCTAATTCATACATTTGTTTTAGAAATATAATCTGTTATTACGGTGTGCTTCTTCAAGAGTTTTATTTTTTATACTTTACAGATATGAATTATGAAATATTTAAGAAAAAAAAATATAAGCATACTTATTACCACCTTCCCACGTAATGAAAGAAGAAAAAAACTTTAAGCCAGAAATTTTATTTAATGAAATAAAGTATATTTCAAATCTCTACCACATAGAGGCAAGACACATTTAATTAAATAAATTTTCTGGTTCAAAGTATTTATTTTGGGGAAAAACGGCTTATTGGCAAATATGGGTATGTGTTTGGGACAGTTTGTGTGATAAAAAATTGTCTTTATTTAAACGAGGAGGGTATGAGGGCCTTTTTCTTTTGTATGCCTCTTGTCAAGGATCTCCGAACAGACCTAAATTGTACCTAATTAGACACCTGAATCCCACCTTAACCCTCCCCCCCTCCAAAAAATGCTTATTTAAAAATATGCACTCTTGTGAGTTATGAGTGTTTATACAATAGTATAACTTACTGAATTATTCATATGTACCTTGGTAGAAAAAAGGCCCAATGCATTTTTCATCTCTTAAAGTCGAATAAAATGAAAGAAATAACCTTTCACATTTTAAAATGAAAAATTTAAAGGGCAAAAACTTATCAAAGCAGAACAATAATTTAGAATTAACAAAATTCTTTTAAAATATTTCTATCAAACAAAATGATAAACAATAACAGTGGTAATTGTTAGTCCAATATTAATACTTAAAAAATCCCTTTTTTAAGTATTAATATTGGAAAATCCCTTTTTTAGAGCCTTTTTTTTTTAATAAATCAGTTTGAGTTCAGCAAGCAAACTTGATTTAAAATAAAAGGCTCTAGGAAGAGGATAAATAATAGAATTTAATAGGATTATTTAAATGAAGGAGTAGTATTTGTTCAGAAATAAACTAAGAAAATATGGAACTTTAATTCAGCCCCCCCCTCCCCCCTCAAAAAATAAAACAAAATTTGGATATTTTTGTTTAAATATTTTGTTTCAAATGATTGTAGTAAAGCTAATAGAAATTAAACGTGAGCATATTTAAATTTCTAACTCCTAAAATTTTAATGTATGTATATTTCGCAAAATCTGAAAATAAATATTCTGAAATCGCTTTCATTTATACGCCCAACCAACCAATCTATAATTCATCGCTTTCTCATCAAAATTTGCTTGATAACTCATCTAAAAGTCATCGGACATTCATCGTAATGAAATCGTACTCCTCGGGGATTCATCATATGTTTTTCTAAAATTCATCAGGTTGCGATCATCCATTGATCTAAGGCCAATGAGACATTTCTGAGTAATTGCCGATGAAAATCATCCCTGTCCGATGAGAATACGATAATCGGCCACTTATCGTGTAATCGGATTTCGATGAGAGGCCATTCAAGGGCCAGACACAATTTTCTACTAGGGGTATTTCATGCTTTATTTAATAAGCGATATTTAGCGCCCACTTAAAATAATAATTATTCTTTCGAAATTTCCAGTGTGAATTAGAAATTTCGAAACAAAATTAAAGGTGAAACTGGCACCCTGCTTCACACTGTTGAGCTGAAACAAGTAAGAAAAATCATGTGTTACGCGTAGATTATGACACATTTTCCAACTCTTCCTCAATTATTAAAAAAAAAAAAAAAAACTTCGTTATTTAGGGAAATAAGGTATATAAGAGAACTAAGTAAACATTATAGAAAACTCATAAAACATTTGAAAAACTGATTTCAACAGTTACCGTCCATATCAAATAAGTATTCCAATTCTTTTGAACAACCCTGAATTTGAAGAGAGGGTTGATATATTTACTATATAATGGGGAAATTTAGTTTAGCAAGAAAACACGTGACAGGTTAAAATATCTCTTTCAACAATTTATACTAATAGATAGAAACATACTTGTGTACTTTTGTACAACCCTATACTTAACCTAGTACCTTTATTACACGCCACTATTTAGCTAAAGTTTAATTCAAAGTAAAACACTTTTAAAACTACTGTAATTACATTTCCAGGAATTATCAATTATAGACGGCCATGTATCAGTTATTCTTTGAGTGACCCTGTATATCATTTTACCTATATTCTACAAGTATTTCTATGTAAACTAAATGCAGTTCAGCGTAAAAATACACAACTCATTTAAAAACCAAGTATAAGCAATTTGGAATTATACCCAGTAACAATTACGAATTTTTTTGTGTAGTCCTGTATATAAATTGCAGCATTCATACGAAACTATATACTATGCATAAATATAGTGAAACATAAAAGCACATAACATAATTAAAAATGCATTTCCAGCAATCATCGCTACTATACAGTATTTCGGATACAATATAGTATCTGAAATCTTTTGTGTGACCCTGTAAATGCTATGCACTTCGTATCATACATGAAATAAGTTATAGTAAACATCAGCGACGTATATCAACTCCATTATACATGAAATAACTTAACATAATTAAAATACGCCACAAAATATTCCCTCCACCCCTATATCATTATGTAAAGGAATTATTTTGTGTGGCCCTGTAAATGAATAATAATTACTAGGGGGCTCTGCCCCCTGCAAGCTACGCTCGCCAATCCCCGTTCACATACTGCAGAATCTAAAAATCAAAAAACATGCTAATCTGATGGATTTTAAAAATATTAGAGACGATTAAATTATACTGAAAAAAGCTGTGCAGATCTCCCTGTAAACGGGTTTCCATTCAGTTCCCTTTGATTGCAAAAATTTGAGGGCGAATCAGTTGCTGTTAAGACATCCAATCGTTGTTTTCGTTTTTGATTAAAGATGATCAATTGAACATTTGAAAAGAAGCTGAAATAAAATGAATTAAGTATTCAGAGACTTTGTCTCCTGATATTTTAAAACGATCTCTTTAACAATATAGTCCAAGAGCTGTTAAACATTTTAGGGAAGGTATTTGAGGCACCCTGAAAATTTGAGCAACACTTCTTTTGTAATGCCTGAATACAAAATCGAATGTCTGGCTGAAGGATCGTGTCCCAAAACCTGTGCCAGACAAAAAATGGCACTTGACACATGTCTGGCACAGTTTTTGTGCCGACTAAAGTGTCTGTCATTTTCAAAATATTTTTTTTCTAAGCATAAATATTATTGTGCCTCAAACTCAGCGTGCCTCAAATCCCTTTTTGGGTAGTGTCAAAAAATGGCACTTGACACGTGTCTGGCACAGTTTTTGGGCCGACTAAAGTGTCTGTCATTTTCAAAATATTTTTTTCTAAATATAGATATTATTCTGTTTCAATCTCAGCGTGCCTCAAATAATCTTTTTTGGGTAGTGTCAAAAAATGGCACGTGACACGTGTCTGGCACAGGTTTTGGGCCACGATCCTTCAGCCAGACATTCTGTTTTGTATTCAGGCATTACAAAAGAAGTGTTGCACAAATTTTCAGGGTGCCTCAAATACCTACTCAAAAATGTTCAACAACTCTCGTACTAATAGCCTAAATCATGTGACTATCATCAACAGTTCCCGGCGGAACACTTCTTTTTTTATACTCTAGGTGCCATTTTGATACTTTAATGTTATCCAGGCACAGGTGATAAGTCGCCAAATACTATTCTATCCCTATCATTTCATCTATATTATAATAGTCCAAGTCATCAAGTGCCATAAAGAAATACGGTCTGATCCCTTCGCCTTTCATATGAAGGTTTGGCACAAATGTCATATACGCATATTGGTGCGATTTTTTTTCCAACCTCAATTTGGGGAACGCATCAACAGCATAAACAACAACATCCGGCTTACCATATCAAGCAAAATAACGATACTTTGGCGCCAGTTAAGTACCCGCTGCGTATATGACATTGGCGTCAGAAAAAAATCGCGCCAATATGGGGGCGTATATGACATCTGTGCCGAAAGAAAAAAAAAGCCGGGTGCAAATCTCGCCAATATCTTTTTTGCAACTCGCCAGTTAGAATTTTTTTATTCTTCGAGTGGTAAATTAAAACATTGATTTAAAGTTTAAATTAAATGTCATGGTTTGTTACATAATTTAATATTTCGCCAGATGTCATATACGCATGTTTGGCATGATTTTTTTTTTTTTTTTTTTTTTTTTTTTTTTACGATAATTTGGCGAAAAGCTCGTTTTCGAATACCAGTTACATATGTATTTTTGGTACTACTTAGTTACCCCGTCGACCAAAAATCTATCGCGAACTATAAGATTAAATGCCAATAACGGTTGATCGAAAATATCACATTCACTTGACTTTTAGCAAGTTACACATGTTTACGTCATCAAATGATTTTTATTTCGACGTTTTATTTTTATATTTATTAATGTTATACTAATTTATTTGTTCTTTCGTTATTTAAAATAAAAATTTTGTCAAACTGTACAATTTGGCGAGTGGTTTGGCGATTTATATAATTTGCGAAATTGGTTGACGGAATAACTACGTTGTAACGTATTTTTTGATTATTTTCTATTATTTTCAAAAGGAAATAGCAAAAAAATAATTAATAACTATAGAACAAAATAATTTATAGATATTAAAAAATAATAAAAGTAAATAAACATTTATTATTAAATAAACGACAATAGCCATGTCAATCAAAATAATGCCATTTTAGCGTCAATTAGGTACTCCAGTGCGTATATCTGTGCCTAATATTTTTCTTTTCGTTTTGTTTTTTTTTTTAAAAAGAAAGAAGTGAAAGCCATCAATTTAAATGTTTCATTTTTAAATGAAAATTTTGTATTAAATAAAATGATAACGAAATACAAAAAAAAAAAGCATTGTTCTTAGCATAGATTTAAAGGAGGCCAAACTGGTCGCCAAATTAATTTAAAATAGTAAACTTTTCTGAATTATGAAAAAAAAAATATCTGTTATGATTAAAATTTGAGTTGCCATCATTAGAAAAATGTGTTTAAAATTAGAAAAAAATTAATATTTCGAAAACTAATTCGAATTAAAAAATTCTAATACCAGTTTTGGGATCTGTGGATCAATACCGAATTTTGGTGTTAATTTCATCGCAAAGTATTCCATATTTTAGGAGAAATCGCCGTGAAACATAATCAGTTGTTTAATCAGTCGATTCAAAGAATCGATACACATTTCAACCGTTTCATATATTCGTTTCATAAATTTGTTTCATTAGGATTTTATATATATAGGGTAGATATTCTACAGAATGCATATTTTAGTGCATTTGATAAATGCATATAATTTTATTATGTTTGAAAACATGTAACATCGTTAAAAATCATTTTAAACAATTTTTTACCATAGGCCGTAAGCAAGGTAACGGAAAACTTTTGACTGTCACTGCAAATGAACTAAACGTGCTAGAAACTTCATTTGACATAGGAAACGTGCTATGGTAAACATCTAAAAATTTCAATGCAATCCGAGTATATTTACGGCAGCTAGAGAGCGGGAAGATGGCCAGACAGCTAGACGGCCTGACAGGCAGACGGACAGACATACCGAAGTTATGAACACTTTTTCAACTTTGTTCGAAATTGTTAAAAAGGAGTACTATATTTATTACTACCTGAATAAAATAATAATAATAATGAATTTTATTAAGCTGCTTGCATGTATCTCGAATGTAATTATTTTCATTTATTAGATGTGTCGTATTTAATGTTGTCACGTGTCCCGCGTAAATGGGTCCTCAAATAGTCTGTATGGCAATATTTCAAAGTAATTTTCTTCGCCTTATCAAATGGCAGAATTATCTGCGATTATAGAAGAAGAAATAAACTGTAAGAAATTAGTGGAGTAGAGTATTTAGAGCCATGTTTTACGCGGAACACCTGACAACACTAGACGCAATTAATGGATGAACCATCGCCACCTGCACAGAAGGCCGACACACTGATATGAAATGGTGGGTACTGTAATAGGCGTAATTTATTCAGAGATTATACGGTCGCATAAATTGAATTACCAGTATTTTATACAAATATTTTTGCTTTCTTTAATCCTAGAAATAAAAGAAGGAAATATTTGTAGAAATAACTGGTATTAAGATTCAAGGCCACGTACAAAGTTTGAAAAATATTTGCTACGACAGTCTTTAATTGTACGACAGTAATTTATTTTGTCACAGTGTAGGTTTATCATTCAGGAATCGATTGATTATCCCTAATTTGATACTCTCCAAACTACTATTTAGTGTAAAGTGATTTAATTATCTGTAAATATCTGTTTTCTAGGAACACCAGAAAACATAATAGAAAAAAAAATTATATGACAGAAATCTGAAGGATTAGTTTAACCCTTCTTTGCATGATAATGGAAATTTCCATCATGACATTGAATGCCCAAAAATTATATACAAGAACAAGTTCAATTTAAGTTGATCGTGTCTGGATACCTTTTTAGTGTCCATTGCATAAAAAAATACATAGCTGTCAAAAAAAGGCTTCTCCAGCTCTTTCACCTCCAAAATATATAAGAACAGATGGTGCTGAACATTGGCCAACAGTGGGTGGGTCACTCCGGTGAAAGTATCTAAATGTAAAGGGTATTCTACAATTTCTTGTAGTAAATGTGGAGTCATTTTGTGTCTAAATAAAAATAATAATTGTTTTGTTAATTATCATTAAGAATAAAATATATCAAATGATATCCTCTTTTATTTCTGTTTAGTACTAAGCTAATGATCTAACTTTGCATGATGATGGAAATTTCCATCATATTGTTTTTTGCTAAATTTATACTATAAATATTAACTAAGATTTTTTTAACCATTTTTCCTTTAATTTTAAACATGAATTATATCACCTTGATTTATTTCACCAATAAAGAAAAAATCTTGCAAAGAAGGGTTAAACCATAACATTAACATGTGCTATTTTCGGGAGAAGCTGTTTGCGACATCATTGAGTTTAGCGAATAAAATAGTTTATTATGGACTTCTGTTTTAAACAGATAGAAAAAAATACATGCTTTAGTATAGTTTTAGAAATCATAAAATATTAGTAAATTGTTTTACATCTTTCAGCAGATTTGATATGAAATAACATTATTTTTTTATTAAATAGTTTACCGAATACACCGAATTGCGTAATCGCGCAAGTGGTGTGTAACTGAAATAATTGAATCTTTTAAAATTTGCTACATTTAGAACGGAATATGCAAACGATGAAATCGAAAATGATAGTGCACTACTTTCTGTTATGAGTTCAGGGCAGAGTTGCCAATTTTTACTTTTTTAAGTTCAAAAATATCGAATCCATATTGGAAATGTTGAAAGAAGAATTTTTACTTTAAGTAGTCACGGAATGTCAGTCATTAATAAAAGAAAATAATATAATAGGGAATTTCTGGTATGAATGGGGAAATTCGGAATTTAAAAAAAATGCGAAACCGGCAACGCTGGTTTAGTGTTATTGATAAACATATTTCTGTTTTAAAATACAAATTTGTTTCACGTGATTTTTATACTGAGTTTTCTTGTAGGCGCTCAAGAATTATTTTTAAATAATTAAATTTTGAATTATCATACTTTTTTATTTCCTGTGATAGATTAATTAAAAATCACTTCATATTTCTACTTTTATTTTGTGTTATTTTCCTTTATATTTTGAAAATAAGTATTGATTGTGATTTTTTTTCAACATAATAGCACAATTTAGACAACAAATGTTAAATAAACTATATTGATCTGAAAAAAAGAGATAGAAAAATATTTGTTATTGTAAATATTTATTATTGTAAATAAAAAAACCGCATTTTAATGTACGTTAAAATATTTTTTTATTTGGCATGTATGTACATTTTCACTGTTCTGTACTATTTGATTTTTCTTATTGCAGATTTATTGTAAAATCTCGTTTTTATAAAACATAATAAAATTTCAAACGTATCTGATGAGATACAATTTCTATTGGGTAAATTTATAGGATATTTAAAAGAGTAAAATTATTTTAAAGCTTAATTGAAGTTACCACACGAGCTTAATTGAAATAACACACGTACTTACCACTACGAGAAATGTTTTAATTTAAGCAGAGGCAGATCGCACTAGTTCATAGCAATGCTATTCGCGGTGACTGTTTCTGAGATGGGGATTATTGCAGTGTTGCCAGTTTGGCGTACTTTTTAAATTCAGAAATGATACCAGAAATTACAAAAGAAGAATTTATACTTTTGTATACATAAAAAGTGTTTCATTAAATAAAGCAAAATTTACAGCTGAAATATTATAATAGATGGAAAAGGATATGCTACTATTACATCTCTTAGATATAAAGCATGTTAACTTTTTTAAATAATTATTACGCGCCCTTAGATTTAATTTCTTTAAATGCTATTTTCAAAATATTAATGTATTCACAGAGAAATATCTGCTTTGTGCAATTACAGAAAATTTAAGACTGAATCAGACCATTAATACCATAATTTGTGGTATTCAAAATAACATTTTAGTATTTTCCTGTCAACAGTGTGATCGTTTAAAAGTGTTTGTTCACAAATACGAAAAAGACAAACAATCAAAAAAAAAAAAAAAAAAAAAAAAAACAGAATAACGCTACACTGCAAAGTTATGCACATCTTAACCCTTTGTGTCCTAAATTATGAATTAAAAAAAACTACTTTCTTGAAACTTTTGTCCCTTGAGATACTATGATACATTAGAATATATATGCACTAAAAATTAAAGATTTATTTTTTTTAATTACCGCTTATTAATTAAAATGGTACTTCAAAGTAACGTTAGGTCATGACAAAAATCGAGACTTGGTACCCATTTTTTATTCGTTTAATGTGGTTTATTATGTATACATCTAGATGCACATGTCGTAGGCTAATTGAGAAATCCGGCTCTTTGCAAAGAGCCTAGGCTGTTTGCAAAGAGCCGGATTTCTCAATTAGCCTACGACATATATAAAGATTAATTTACATTTTTTCATACC
The DNA here is from genome assembly GCA_963932465.1 of Maratus speciosus. Classification (NCBI taxonomy): domain Eukaryota; kingdom Metazoa; phylum Arthropoda; class Arachnida; order Araneae; family Salticidae; genus Maratus; species Maratus speciosus. The sequence continues at coordinate 193,025,056 of OZ010794.1, forward strand.
ACTAATGGAAAATTTATCTAATGGAAAACCAGACAAAATATTTGAGGAATTTTAAATTTCAATACGTTTTGTATGTCAATTAATAAATATTTTTTTCTATGTATTAACCCCTTCGTTACGGGAGCCGTTTACGAAATTTTTAATGTTTTGTCACTGTTTTTTAAAAACAGAAATTTTTACCTTCTTGAATCGAGAAAATGCGCTGATTAAATAAGGCAAATTTTACAGTAAAATTTTACTGGCATTAAAACGAAGTGAGACCCAAATCATTAAGCCTTTTAAGGGCAGTGTCCTTAAAAAGGACACCTAATTTTAATTCCAAAACTGACAATCTGCACCAAGAATATTTAATTAAAATTTTCCTTTTATAATGTACGTGAAAATAAGCGAGTTCATATTTTCTAATAAATTTGTTTATAAATTGTGGTGTCATTCCATTATTTCATCAGTTTATAAACGTATTTACTCCGCGAAGGAAAGTGTTAAATAGCCCGCTGCATTCTCGTCAATTTGTTGTGAAATTTCAAAGCAGATTGTTTTATCATTTTCATGTAAACGAATTTACATCTTTCTTTAATTCATCTACGAAAGTTTTCGTTGACACAGAAAGCTCTGACACACTTTTAATGCGACTAGCAATCATTATTTGTCTAGATGCTATTTTATGGATCCCTCTACCATCTAGTTTTCTGGCTACACGAGTCCTTCTAGATCTATGTTTTTCTTTGAAAGAGTCACCCTTAGACAGTACTTGATAGACAGACTCCTTTGGCCGAGTCAAAGTAGCTGAAATTTCTGCAACTGTCTTTGTTTCGATTTAATCTTCCCTGCTTTAATTACTTCATTTGACTGAAAATTTCTAGCTCGCGGCATCTTCACTAACAGATACTATCGCGAGGTGCACTTAAATACTTCATGCATGTGACGTCATAAGTTTGAAATTTGCGTTTTTCCGTGAGCAGTTGTCAAAAATCACGAAAGTGTCTAAACTTTTGCACTATACAAATTTAATTTTTTACAGTTAAATTAAATAATATACTTCATTAAAACCGTTATTTCCTCCTAAAACGTTTAAAATGTATTTAAAAATGAGTACAGCCATTTGTGTAACCCAAGAGTTCGTATTTTTAAATTAAAGATTAAATAACACCAGTGTCTAAAATTTGCTGAGGAGTGTATTAATCATGGAAAGTAAAAAAAAAAAAAAATCATGACAACAATACTTTTCTTATGTTGTCTCCGACTCTAACACTATCGAAGTCAAATTGACAGTTCTCAGAATCGGACCTTAATTTTGAGTTTGAAGCAATTTTAAACAGTTTAAACTTTGTACTAAACGTCATTAAGCAATCGTTAAATTTCATTATATGCACATATAAATATATATGACAAAGTCATTTTTATAAAAATATATCTATTTAAGTTAAACTTTTTTGAACTAGTTCCGTGTAAAGAGTAGAAAAGTTTCTTTTTATTAAAGAGTATTTTTCTTAAAATTTTATAAAGTTTTCTGAGTAGCGCTTATGCAAAACTTCCTAGTTCATAGTTTCTAAAATTATACGGTGTTAAAAAAGTATTTGGAGTAAAATGTTTCTTTACATTCACCGTGGCAACTATAGAAATTCATGCAGGTAATAAATTCTTGCTACAGGTATTGTATTGATATATAAAGGTAAAAAATATAAATATATTGTATAGTTGATATAGTGATTGTTTTCATCTATCCGATAGACATGATTTATTTTAGACAAGGACTATGAATGTCTTACACTATTTGTGAATATATTATTATAAGGAATAAAAATAAAATGATACTATACGTAATGAAGAAGAAGGCACATTGGATTTTCTTGAAGCGTTGTCGTCACAGTATTTCTTCATTAAAGCGATGGAAGTTTTATAGCATTGTCTATGATAAACCTCTTTCACATTAGCATTGGACGGTAAATTAATGTCTTTATAGTTTAACGTATGTTTTTGCCTAATTCTCAACACTTCAGGATTTTTGTAGAGTTTTTCCTAAACACTGTGATTTTTCCATCGCTTTTTGTGCAAAAGTAACGCATATTATATAAAAAGTAAAATAATTAAACAAAAACATAATTTGAAGAACAAATTAAAAAAAAAAAAATTATTTCCTATATTGTTTAAGCCGGAGAAGGGACAAATATTATTTCATTCAATTTGTTCTACATTTAATGTTAAATTTTTGTAACAAATTAGCTAAGCCAATTGAAGATTAAAAAATAAACATAAAATTCATTTAATATGATACTTAAAACACCCTAAAATAAGAGATTCCGTTCAAATGAAATCGAAATAAACCTTAGACTTTTTTAAAGTTTTGTATTTTGCATGCATCTTATCATTTTATGCACAATTGTCATAAACATAATACAAATTCTGCAATACAAATATTTCCAATTAAAAATGGAAGAATTCTAAGATTTATTTCGATTTCATTTGAACGGAATCTATTTTTCTAGGGTGTTTTAAGTATCATATTGTATGAATTTTATTTTTATCTTTTAATCGTCAATTGGCTTAATTAATTTGTTACAAAAATTTAACATTAAATGTAGAATTAATTGAATGAAATAATATATGTCCCTTCTCGGGCTTAAACAATGTAGGAAATAAATTTCGTTTTTTTTAATTTGTTCTTCAAATTATATTTTTGTTTAATATGTCAAGTTTTTTAATAACTACTGCATTCAGACGAACGCATTTCAAAATTAATAGAGAGTATCATTATCAGGCTCTGATGTATGCGGTATTGCATCACAATGTGGTATGCAGTTTACCAATGTGTAATTCAAAATATTTCACCACTGTAGTAAAGCAGGTTGCGGTAGTTTGGCCAAAAACTTCCAATCTGAACATAAAAAATCTATAATCAAATCATAAAAAATTAACTTCACTTAAATTTAGATACCCTATTTCCCACTCAGGAACGCTATGAATGTAAATTTAAATTGTGTTGAATCCTTACTGCTGATATTTAACAATATTATAGCTGTGATAGAGTAAGTAAAATAAAAAAATAAAAGTTTTACTTAAATTTTAAACCTTAACCTCTCGCAAGGGGTGATGTAAACACATCAGAAAAGTATTACCTAAGTTTAACTTGGGGTATAAATAGTTCTCATCTCGGAAAAAAAATACATTTTAAAATTTAAGTTATGTAATTCCCCATTAAGTTCGCTACCTGTGTAAAAATAGCTATCCATTAGAAACCTTTTACTAAAATATAAACTTGACCAAAGCAAAAACTTATTCTGAAAATTTACTTTTTAAATCCACTATGACGCCATATTCACCTTTTTAATTTTTGGAAAAAAAAAAAAAAAACTAGCTCAATTTAATATTTTACGTGAAAATCTTTCAACTAAAAAGAAATAAATTATTATTACGGCTTTTGAAATTTTTGCAACAATGAAACAAAAATGTTACATTTTCTATGAAAAAATGTCCGTTAATTTTCACTGAAAAAAGCGAAAATTGGAATTATTAAGAAAAATAATTTAATAATGTAAACAAATATTGGCCCATGTTTATCTCTGGGTTATAATTCATCCATATGCAAAGTCATTTTACCATTCGTTTTGACCCTGACGTCAGGCAAACGTTTTTACACTTTAAATTTATAATATCATTAGAATTAGTAAAGAATAAAAAATGAGTGGCATCAGGGACAAAAAGGTGGGAAGAAAAAATGAAAAAGTTATGATTCCATAGGCTTTTCTATGTTAAATTAACATTGAGAAGTGACACTGGAAATAAATAAGTATTGCGCTGCCGCGCAATACTTAAATTAATGTACAAACAAAATAGCACTTTTAAACTTGCACATGTTTCACTACGAGTAAGAATTTTTTAACTACTCCGAAATTTCCTCTAACAATTGCATGCTTGCTATGAGTCACGTGGTCTTGCGAGAGCCTATCGCAGTTAGATATGTTGTGATTGCGCACGTATCCGGTTGAAATTAATCTTAACTTGCGCTCCCGTGATAGTCGCGGGCTGTGTCTTTTATTCAGATTATTTGACTCCAACCAGTTTTATAACATTTTGTAATTGGCTTTATCATAATATTGTTTTTCGTGGATATATATATATATATTTAAGTGGTGCCAATAAGCAATTTGAATTTTTAAACCGTAATTTAATGCGACCGTCAAGGGGTTAAGATAGCTTTAGCGAGGCACTTCAACAAGGTTTACGCTTTGTTTATATCGTAAGTTAGTAAATGGATCTTCAGCGCAGCATCGCAAGCTCAGCTTTACGGGCTCTCGCGTTAAACATTCCCTGTTGTCTGGCAAGTAGAAAGTGCCAACAAATGTATCTGTCATTTTAAAAATATTTTTTTCGAAGCATAAATATTACTTTGTCTCAATCTCAGCATGCCTCAAAAAGCTTTTTTCGATAGTCATAAAATACCACTTGCCACGTATCTGGCGCAGTGTTTGGGCCGACTAAAATGTCTGCCTTTTATACTTTTTATTTCATTAAATACTAACTTTCACGGTATGAAAATTTTGAATTACCTCAAGGGTATTTTATTGTAACTTAAATTTTGGTAATTTAAAAATTCACGAGTCGTCTAAGTACCACGATTCTTCAGCCAGACATTCGACTTTGTATTCAGACATAACAAAAGAAGTGTTACACAAGATTTCATGGTGCCTCAAATACCTACTCTAAAATGTTTAACCCTTTCAGGGGCAAGATACTTCTATTCATAATATGCTGAAATGAATGAATGGCACCAGAATCTACAAACAAATTTATTTCAAAGTAAGCAAAAGCTTTAGTTCACCTACTTAATGAACGGAAAATTTCATTTCATTATTCTGGTGCCAATGTGGCAATTAGGAATTAAAATAAAGTGTTCCAAAAATGAGCGACTGCCTTCGAAAGGCTTAACCCCTTCAGGTGCAAGCAATTGTGTTTCTGTAATGTAGAATTCACAATGGAATCTTCAAATAAGATTTATTGCAAAATAAGGAAAAGCAAGTTTATGATTTTTTCCACCAAAGTTAGAAAATAAAAATAAATAAAAGCTTTCTTGTGCAAAACTTCATTAATCGTAGGTGGGATAAAATATATCTAACTGCCCCTCAAGGTGTTTAGGGGTTTTAACAGCTCTCCTGCTGAAACGTATGTCTCCCTCCCTACGAAACTCCAACCGCCTACTGACCAAGACATGACTAGGGAGCTCGATTCATTGAACAATTTTTGAACTATACGTAAAATATCTTTACATCTTTTTACTTTATATACCTACTAAATATATTTTCTGGAAAAAATAATATTTTTTAGAAAGATTTATTAACTATGAAGTTATTTATTGCAACATATAAAAACCTTCAGCCAAACATCATGGAAATTCAAAAATGTTCTAGCAATACAGTCATTAGAAACAATAACTGCAATTAAAAAATGAATATATTAACTACGTGTTGTGATATTGTGAGATATGGGCACTTGTATAAAATAAATTGTAACTGCCCATGATTAGGAAGTTCCTAAACTTTTATTTCAGAATTTTGTTGTCAACTATCGATGGCAATTTATAAAAAACTTCAATTAAATTACGCGAAAATTCTGAAAGATTCTTGGGTACAGTGAGTTGCTTTCGGAAAGTGGCTGGCAAGGCTGCGAGTGGAGACTATTTTTATATTTTATTTTCTCCAATATAAGAACATAAATAAATTTTGTAGTATGTTTTTTCCGGCCAATATTGTTAAATTATATGGGAAAGATATGCCCAGAAAGTGCTGACAATAAAATAAAAAAATAATCGACTGTCACAGTACTGCCAGATATTTTTCTACAGCAAGAATTTGCATTTTAAAGCGAAATAATGTGTGTTACTAAACCTGAGTCAAGATTGCAAGCTTAGCAATATTTTTTTTAAAAGAAATTTCTCATTCATACAAGGAATTCCCTATGATATTAATTTCTTTGATTAATGGCAGAGATTCCGTGATTGCCTAATCCTTTAATGCTCATGCTAGCATATAAAGCGAAATTTATTTTTGAAATTTCTGGTTTATATTTAGATTCCCTTAATTAACGTATTCTACCGTGGAAATTAGAGGGTTATGAATGGCCAAATTTCCTCCAACTTATTTTTAATCCCTAAATGTCACAATGGCACCCGAATTTGAGACTAAATTTATTTGAAAATAAGTTAATGCATTTTTCCGAGTACGTATTAAACCGAATTATATGTTTGCAAAATATCGGTGTCAATGTGACATTTGGGTAACAACCCTTTGAAAGCCGGTGATGCCGCGATGGCATCACATCATTTTAATCCCTAAATGCAACATTGGCACCCGAATTTTTTTATGAAAATTTCACTTTTATCATGTACGCTAAAATACTCTTTTGCTTGTTTACAAATAAATTTTCTTGTAAATACTGGTGTCATTCAGTTATTTCAACATTTCACGAATACAAGTACCTTGCACTTGAAAGGGTTAAAGTTAGTGTTTAACCACCAGAGCTTAAAGGGTTGAAGAAAAAATTCTTTTCACAAAACTTCCAGTATATATTCGAAATTTTTGAATTTAAAAATCCAAATTATAAACCCTGCGCTTAACAATTTCCGGCACAGGCAATTTTTATTGTAAATTGAAGAAATGATTGACTGACACCGGAATTTTTAAACGACTTTTTTAGAAATTAAAAACACGATACTTTAAATGTTCATTGTAAAAGCAAAATTTTGCTAAAATATTTTTGGTGCCTCTCGTAAGTTTGGAATTAAAATTAGGGATCCCAACCCGGGCACACTATGCCGGAAAGGGTTAAGCCAACGTCAATGGAGATGAACTGTGCTATCATTTTTGATTTCATCGTTTATATAACGGGGTTATGATTAACCCTAGAACTACCGGAAATTTTACTCAAGTCTTATAAAAACATTCTACACCAGAATTTTTACTTAAAACTATTTAATTTGTTTATTTAACTTATTATTGTCTGATTTATACATTTAGTTTGTTTTGAAGAAATTTCTGGTTTGAATAAATATTTTGAATGTACATGTCGGGTCCATTGGACCCTTCTGGTAGACAGAGGGTTAAAGAGGAGTAGACATATAGTGTATAGTCTATCAGTTGTGGACGAAGTAATTGAGCAGGTTGTCACGTAATGGCGAGTGGTTTTTTATATTGGATCGACAGTTTCAGATTACAGGCGAAACAAACTTCCACCAATAAATTTTGAATAGGAAATTTCGCCTTATTTTAGTAGCTTGTTCATGCAACATTATCATCCCAGTTATTTTAAAAGTTTCTCTTTGTTTTTACTGGCTGCAACGGGAATTACAGTCTCTATCACTGACACTGGAAGGAGGTTCATTACATTGTCACAATATGGCGGTCCTAACTAGTGTCGAAGTAAACTTCCCCCAGTAAAAATGAATATATGTTTTTTCCTATAATTATTACTGAAATTCTGTATTAATAAGGCATATAAATGAGTAGAAAATATCTATTCAAATTTACTGTTGGAAGTTTGCTCAGATGGCCATTTTACCTGCTATCATTGCGAAACTACGTAGTTACAGTTGAACCTTCGGTGTTTTGAGGATATATCAATTCCTCTTTATTTATAGTTGCATGGTTTATATATTCCGCTCTAAATGTCGCAAATTTTAAAAGATTCAGCCATTTAAATTATATTTCATTTCTGCGATTACATAAGACCGCAATTCGGTGTCATTCGGCACACTATTTAACAGGAAAATAACGTTCTCTCAGATCAAATTTGCTTGAAAGCTGTAAAACAATTTACTACTATTTTATGATTTCTAAAGCTATACTCAGCATGCATTTTTTCTATCTGTTTAAAATAGCCATCCATAATAAAATATTTTATTAGCTATTCGACGCTGATGTCACAAACAGCTTCTTCCGAAAAGTAATCCCTGTTAATGTTATGGTTTAAATTTATCCTTTCGAATTCCGTTATTTAATTTTTTTCTATTAATTTTATGGCACACCTAGAAAATAGATATTAACCCTTTATCTACTAACGGTATATATCAGTACCATTAAAATAACTTGTTACAAAATTCATTTAATACATCGATTAGTTGTAATACAGTTTAGAATGAGATATGCATACATCAATTTATCTTGTTCCAAAAGCATTATCGGTTACACAAAACAAAAATGTTTTTAAATGATTTCTTTTGACTTTGCTTCCAGCTTTCTTGGAATTAGGGAAGGGAGGAATTTTTCAATTCGGAAATATTTCTATATATCTATTGTAAGAACATTATATTTGTACATTTCCTAATTTTTTAAAATATTAAGAAAAATATTTTAAAAAATATATATTTGGTGGGGTTATAGATATTTCACAAAATTCCTATAAATTCAAATTGAATTAATCCTTACAAAATTTATTAAATGATTATGCAAATATTCTAGTTTTGTTTAACCCTTTCGAGGGCGGTGTCATTAAAAAAGGACACATAATTTTAATTCCAAAACTGACAATCGGCACCAAGAATATTTAATTAAAATTTTCCTTTTATAATGTATGTGAAAATAGGCACGATAATATTTTCTATTATATTCGTTTATAAATTTTGGTATCAGTCTATTATCTCATCAGTTTATAAACAGAATTACTCCGCGCAGGAAAGGTTTAAAAAATTCACGAAAAATGCATTAGAAGATAAAATTTTCATCAATTCATACGAATTCAGTACATAAAGGGTTAACCCTTTCCGACGCAGTGGTTGTTTATACTGCATTTTCTTTTAAACATCATAAAATTGTTTGTATAAATATTTAAATTTTTAATTTGACACTTCACTCATTTTTTTTACGTGAAGCGTTTAGTAGCAATGTACAGTCGTGGAAAAAAGAAAGTAAACATCCCCTACTAACTCCTCAACAAATTATCGTAGACGAAAGTTACTGCTACCGAACGATTGGAAATAAAGTCTTCTTTTAAATGATGTATATAAAATTTGCTTAGGGGGCCATCTACATATTAAAATGAACCATAACTTTCTTTTTTTCAATAGCAATACACAATTCTGACAGTATAAATGAACTCTATACCCTTTAATTAGCCTAAAAAAAATTTTTTATACAATTCGTACCATAAGTTTCCGAGGAATTAATTATTTTAAAACGAGCGTATTTTAAGGGCTGTATCCAAATTGAAGTTCGGTACTCTATTGTTATCCGAGAGAGCCCCCTTCTTGATCAAGGCACCTTAAGCACCGCTCAAACAGTCAATGGAGCCTGTTAGATAAGAGGACGGCAGAAGAAATTTCAAAATATCTACTCACTTCTATCATAGACGGCCCCTTAAACCATCATTTTGCCGTTTTTAAAGCATAATTTGAAAACTACTTGGAAGAAAAATGTAAAATTTCGGATTTCCATAAAGCAGATCTTAATAAATCTAAATTCATCAAAAAAACTGTAGATTGCAATTCATAATTTTTTTAATATTAATTTCATAATTCATAATTCATATCATAAAATTATAAAAATTGCAAATTCAGCGTACTTATGTTTGGGCACATTAGTATTATAGCTACACAAAAAATTAGCACATTAGGAGCATAATTTCAGGAGATATAAATAAAAATATGAAAATATAATTTAACATTAGAAAGACCAAATTTTGAATGTTTATAATTCAAAAACTAATCACTGAAATGACTTGAAATTTGGTGTCTAGGCATAGTTTAAACCGAAGATTTGAAATATCGTGTTAAAATTGGGTATTGCCATTGAAAAAAATGAAGTTTGCATTCGTTTTAATATGTAGATGACCCCCTAAGCAAATTTCATATACATCATTTAAAAGTAGACTTCATTTCCAATCGTTCGGTACCAGTGACTTCCGTCTACGATTATTTGTTGAAGAGTTAGTAGGGGGTGTTTACTTTTTTTTTCCACGACTCTACATTTCTCTGCTCATTTTATTTTTATTTTTTACGGAACTTTAAAAATAAATATTAACAATGATGTTGTTTCAAGAAAATGGAAAATTTTTTAAAGCAAATTTTAATCCTATCAAGAGCATAAGAAAATCTTCTTTCGAAATTTGCGGTATTAATTCGGAATATCTTAATGAAAAAGAAGGCTAAAGTGGCAATCTTAGTCAATGTATACAATTATTTTTGAATAGTAATCCTCATCTTATTTAACACGAAATTTCTGTCATAAACAAGTGGAATTTTACTCTTCGGAAATAGAAGTGAGTGTTATCCCCAAGTGTTTCCCACGAATAATTAGGCTGCCCCTGGTTATAGTATAGACAATTTATCCTTTTTTTTTTTCACTATTCCTACCATCTTATCAGAACTTTGTGCATTAACTTTCGTCTTAATTAATGATCTCTCGATGATAAAATGAAACCAAAATTACAATACAAAAATTCCGAAAGTAATTTGAATAAAAAAACATATAAGATGACAGCAATGGCTGCCCATCCCGATATCTACCGCACAAGATTCCGAGTCCGCGACGAGTTTTGAACCAGATTTCCAAACAGCCATCAGTAAACTGAACAACTGCCTTACTTGAACTGTCAGATCTTTCGACTTTGAGAACTTCTGACAGGTCTGAAGATTTAATGTTTACATATTTTACAATTATTTTTTTTCGGTTTTAAAAAATAAACTTTTGTCATCATTTTATTTACTATTGGATATCTTTACTTTACCCTCTCTGGCGCGGAGTAATTCTGCTTATAAACTGATGAAATGATGGACTGACACCAGAATTTATAAATGAATTTATTAGAAAATATAAACTTGCTTATTTCCAAGTGCGTTATAAAAGGAAAATTTTAAATAAATATCCTGGGTGCAAGTAAAATAAAAAATAGGTGTCTATTTTTAAGGATACCGCCCTCGAAAGGGTTAAAGCCGAATGTCTGTGATAAATAAGACCAATATTACTGTTTCAGTGTAAAAAATTTAGGTAACGTTCCTCCATAAAAATGGTGGCAGCCTTGCTGCCTCCATTTAACCCATTAATCGCCAAAACTAAAAGGTTGAATTTTTCAACTTATTAGCTGAACGTCATTTGCCACCAGAAACTTTGAAAGGTAATTTTCACTTTATTGGAACTTAAAACTTTGTGTCATTAAGTAAGGCCTATTCTGTAGTTAAAAAAATAGTGGTGGGTATGTAATTAATTTAAATAAGCGCATTTATTTTTACCATAGCGTGAACGCAACACCAGCGGGTAATGGGTTAATGAAGTGCTTTCATCGATATAATTGGTGTTGCATTACAGTAATGTGTAAGATTGCATCAGTTATATCACTTTAACACTAGAACGGCGGCAAGGGGTCAATTTGACCCCTGCCAAACGAATACATGTCGATTCGAACCAGAAAACTTTTTATAATTTAAAATTAATATATGCTGCACAAAAATAACTTAAATAAATAAGTTAAATAGTTTTAAGTAAAAATTCTGATGTGAAATATTTTTATAAAACTTGAGTAAAATTTCCCGCCGTTCTAGTGTTAAATTATACCATAATATAAGCGAAAAATATCACTCTATAAAATTGGAGGCAGCGTGCTGCCATCGAATTTATGGAGTAAAGTTACATAGATTTTTCACAGTATTGGAAACAGAACTGCCTGTCAGTCCTAATGATTTCCCAACAATTAATAGTCGGCCATAGTCGCATTCTTGACAGTTTACCCTTTTCTCATTTAATATTCCTACCACCATATACGAATTTATGCGTAGAAATTTTCGTGTTATTTAACTCTTTCGAGACGGCATCCCTTACAGAAATGTTATTTGGGTGGCACCCATTTTTTTAAACTGTTCCCTTTACGGCTGAAATACCAAAAATTGCTCTGATTAAAAAAGAGAAATATTGCATTTATTTATTAATGGTGCCAAAAACACATTCCACATGTACATTTTGACGATGCATATATGCATCAACCGTCTATAAAGGGTTAATGACAGACATTCCGTGATAAAAAAAAAAAATTACAACTCTGGTAGGTATTTGGAATAAAAATGGCTTAGCTGGCAAAGGTGAGTGGTTTCTTTGGTGCTAACCACACGATATTCTGACAGACATTCCGTAATACAAATAAAAGAAATTACAATACATAAACTCTTGTCGATATTTGAAATCAGGCCCGTAACTACGACCGGGGCAGCCGGGGCCCTCAAGCCCGAGGGGTCCCAAACTAATGGCTAAAAAATTATTGTATTTTAATATCTAATCTAATATTCTATAAAATATCCAGCACCTAAAATACCAGCTAAAAGTTAATAATTAAAAAAAAAGTCCATCAAAATGTTAGAGTAAATGTTTTTGCATGCCCGTTCATATGCTCCATGCGCTTCGCATCCAAAAGCAGCTCTAGAGCAGACAGCAGAATGTCGAGTTAAATGAGTCATGCCGCGCCAGGTGCCGGTCGAGTAATGAGTCAAGTGCAGGCTGGGACTTGCATTGTGCTAGTGTTATTCATGTTGATTAATTCGTTTGCTAACTGCTCATCAAAATCTGACTGTCAGTGCAGTTGAGAGTTGCATAGTAATGGTAGTGCACGTGTAGTTTATTACTTAATCTTACTTTGCTTGTGTTGAGATAATAGTTTATATTATGAATCGAATTCGGCACCAACCAAGTGGAAATAAAAAAAGACCGATTCTAAAAAGAAAAAACTTGGAGGCTGCAAAAAGTGCTAAGAAGTTATCAACATGACTGGACTGGGGAAACCACCCGACAGGGAATGGTGATAAAAAAAGGTATGTATAGTTTGCTTTATTCAGTGTGATGTGTAATTCATGTAAAAATAGTACAGCCAAACTTTAATAATCCGAACGTGAATAATTCGAAATCGTGGATAATTCAAATGTTTCTGTCTTTCCCTTGACACCCCTATAAAACACAATCAGTGGTGGATTAAGCACTCAAGAGACTCCAGGCGCAATTAAATTTTGAGACCCCTCCAAATATTTTCAGTACCAGGTGCATTTTTTTTGTTTTACAATTAGAATTTCTGAAAGTGTATGTTGTGAATTCCACGCGATATTCCTCTGTAATTGGAATATGAAATTCAAATTATTTTCTATCGCATGCTAATAAAATATTGAAAGTACTTCCCATTCACTACATTATCATAATTTTTAGAACTAAGAAATCACATTTTTATTTAGCTTTTATTTTGAAAATCACTACATTCTATTTACTAAACTAACACTTTATTCTATCATTCTAAACAAATGTGTTTTTCACAAATATAACTGTAGGGTTTTCTTTTATCAATACATATTTTCTTTTTTTTTCTCCAGTAAATTTCTTGGTAAATATTTTAAATAATTACTGAGTTATATCTAAGAAACATTTTAGGAATACAAAATCATATATTTTATTTCTAACATTCAATTATAATTAATCAGATAAAATTAATTGTAAAAACTATTAATTAAGAAATAATGCGACAGATTGACTATTTTACATTAGTCGGATTTGGAACATTTTTGAGTCGACCAATCTTGCCTTTTGCCCCCCCCCCCACCTCTCCCCCCCCCAAAAAAAAAAGAAAAAAAAAATTCGCTACGGCCCTGGATATACATTTGTATATTCTACATTTTCAAAAAAATTTAAAATAAATATTTTAAGTATGATATACGTTTTTTCTCTATATCATATATATATTTTTTAATTTGAACATACAACTTATGCGTCAATAAATATTTAAGTAATGTAGTAGTTAGAAAAAACAAAACTTGTCTAATTCGAAATGTTGGGTAATTAGAATTTTTTAAGCGGTTTCTCGGACTTCGAATTATTCAAATTTGGCTGTACATGCATATGCCCCAAACAAATTACTTTTGTTAACCCTACACGTGGCAATTGGCAAAAGTAGTTTTGAAGTTTATAATTAAAGCAATATTTCCACTGATTATTTGTCTGATTCCTTGTCTTTTAAGCAAAGTATGCATTTTAAGAAACTTAATTTACACCTATTGTAACTATATCTTTAATCTTCCTTTTATTCAGAAAAGTCATATTTTAAATTATCTTTTAAAAATTTTCCGCTTGTTTAGTCTAGATCTAAAAAATGACTAACTAAAATGTAAGTACTTTTTTTAATTATTATTCCCTTTCATTTGAATAAAAATTATACACGTTTATGTTAGGCGTTTTCTGTACTATAGCTTCATCATACCATTAAATTGTTTTCATTCTTATTATAGGCTTTTTCAGTAAAAAATGACTACAGTATTTCTATATTAGTATTCAAAAGTTAAACTTATCAAAAGTTACTGTTTTAAGTTTTTTATGTTAACACCGTGTAGCGAATATTTTACAATTTCAATGCGTGATTTTATAAATTTTTAATAAACATACACTCTTTTTAGAAATTGTACTTTTGTAAGTATTTTACTAATGTATTATTCACTTTAATCTTTTTACAACCATACGCACTGAATATTTAATTTCCGACACTTGTATCATAAAAATAATCTATTTAATAATTTGTTAATTGTATAAGCTAGATAAATACTTGAACATTTGGCTTAGTGAACCTTTTAAAGCTAGTTTTGTTACCATTGCATGGACCAATAGATAAAAACAAATTTTTGTCAAATTGGAATAAGCCCCCGTGAATATAAAAAGAAAGAAATATTGAGGGGCCCCACCATGAAGTTTTGCCCCGGGGTCACCAATTTTATAGTTACGGCCCTGTTTGAAATAAAAAAGGGCTAAACCGTAGCTTCCAACTTGCCGGTATTCTGTAAAATTGTTCCAGTGTGACCTAGATCAAGTAAACGAATTTTACAATGGAAAAAATGTGTAATAAAAAAATTTATATAAAAAAACACAATGAAACAAGACGCATTTTGATAAATATTTTTTCTGGATCGAAACGTGTTTATTTATTACAGGAAATATCGGTACAGTTTTACGGAAATTATAGGTAAGCTGGAAAGTATGGCACTAACAGAAATTACAATACATAAACTCATTCCAATATTTGAAATAAATAAGTAAGAAAAATCATGCGTACAGCATAGATTATGAAATAATTTCCAACACTCCCTGAAAGCTTTAACAAAACTTTGTTACTTAGGGAAATAAGGTAAATAAGATAACTATGTAAACATTTAAAAATCTGATTTCAGTAATTACCGCCCATAGCCAAATATGTATTCCAATTCTTTTGAACAGCCCTGTATTTGATCTGTATGTTGATATATATACTATGTAATGGGGAAATTTAGTTTAGCAAGAAAACGTATAACAAGTTGAAATTTCTCTTTCAGCAATTTATACTAATAGATGGAAACATTCTTGTAAACTTTTGTAAAACCCTGTAGTTAATTTAGTACCTTTATTACACGCCACTGTTTAGCTAAAATTTAATTCAAACTAAAACACTCTTAAAGCTACTGAAACCACATTTTCAGAAATTATCATCCATAGATGATATACAACCTGTGGCCAGAAAATTCGGTGAATGAATTTTTATTTCCAATAGAGTATTGTACAGCATCAAATACAATTTACTGTCCTTCAAAATAATCTCTATGGATGGTAATTCACTGTTGGGAACGAGCGATAAGTCCTGAAAACTCCTGTAAAACTGTTCTTTCGGAATGGCTTTCAGTTCGGCCGTCACGTTGCGTTGAATGTCGGTGATGTCCGTAAATCACTTTCCCTTCAGGGCTGACTTCAATCTGGGGAAGAGGAAGAAGACTGCGGGTGCCAAATCAGGTGAATAAGGGGGTGATTAAGTGTCACAACTCCATTCGTGGCCAGGAACTTCCGTACAGCCAATGAGGTGTGTGGCCGGGCATTATCGTGGAGAAGAGTCCAGGAGCCTTGTTACTGTTGTGTTGGAGGAACGTTACACAGGGAGAACGCGACGGATCCGTTGCAGTAAACTCTTCAGAACATCGGCGTAGGCAACAGCATTCAATGTTGTACTCTCGGGGAGGAATTCTTTGTGAGTGAGACCCTTAGAATCGAAGAATGCGATGGGAATTGTCTTTATGCGCGATTTTTCCTACCGTACCTTCTTTTTGTTAGGCGACGACAGACTCCGCCACTCCAAACTTTGTCGTTTGCTTTCGAGATCGTACTTGAGACACCAACTTTTATCGCCTGTGACGATGTTGTTCAGGAAATTTATGTCTCCATCTGCCATGTCAATAAGGTCTCCACAAGCAGCAAGCCGTATTTCCATTTGTTCAGGCGTTAAACGATGGGGTACGTGGCTGTAGCAGAGCTTTCGTTTTCCCAAATCCTCAGTGAGTAAGAGGCGAACACTTTATGTGCCGATTCCCAGTTCCTCCGCAATCATTCGCTTTGTCAGACCACGATCGTTTTCCACAAGCTGCTTAACTCTTTCAATGTTTTCCGGGGTGAGTATCGTTTTTGGCCTGCCGGCTCAGGGGCCGTCTTCCAGGCTGGTCCGCCCTTGCCCGAAACGCTTAAACCATTCATAAACACTCTTTGATGTGACGGTTTCATTTTTATAAACTTCTTTGAGCATTTCGTGAGTTTCATTTGCCGATTTCCAGAGTTTGAAACAAAACAACATGTTTATTCTCTGATCCATTTTGTTTACCGCGACAATCCACAATAAACCTTTTGCGCTCGGCGTTAAACGTAACAGGGAATAAACGCACTTCGAACCTTGCCAAACGTTCAAACAGATATTGACCTTCACCACACGCGGAGCGTTGACATTCTACTAGTACAGCAGCGACCTCTACAGGGTCATTCACCGAACTTTCTGGCCACAGGTTGTATATCAAATTCTGTGCGTGACCCTGTATATCATTTTATCTGTATTCTATAAACTTTTTTTTAATAAACTAAATGCAGTTCAGCGTAAAAATGCATAACACATTTAAAATACACTTTTAACTAATTTCCGCTCAAACCCAGTAACCCTTACGAATTATTTTGTGTAGCCCTGTATATGAATTATAGCATTTATACACACCATATAGTATGCATAAATATAGTGAAACATAAAAGCGCATAATCATAATTAAAAATGCATTTCCAGTAATCACCGCTAATGTACAGTACTTCCGATACAATATACTATCTGAAAACTTTTGTGTGTCCCTGTAAATGCTATGCACTTCGTAATATACATAAAATAACTTATAGTAAACATCAGCGACGTATATCAATTTCATTATATATGAAATAGTTTAACATAATTAAAATACGCCACAAACAATTCCCACCTCCCTCCCTATATCATTATGTAACGGAAATCTTTTGTGTGGCCCTGTAAAAGAATAATAACTATTCTTTGCACCCCATATTATACAGAATGCAAGTTTTAGTACACTTCATAAATGCATATCAGTTTTGTTATGTTTGGATGCGTGTAACATTATTAAAAATCCTTTTAAACGATTTCTTTCCATAGGCCCTAATGTGACGTAAAACTTTTGACTGTCCCTGTAAATGAACTAAACATGCTACAAACTTCATTTGAAATAGGAAACGTGTTATGGTAAACGTAAATAACCTCCAAAAATTTCAGGGTAATCCGAGTATATTTACGGGAATTAGAGCGCGGATAGACGGACAGACAAACCGAAGTCATAAACACTTTTCAACTTTGTTCGAAAGTGTTAAAAACGGCTAAACCGTAGCTGCCAACTTATCGGTACTCTCTGTAAAATTGCTACAATGTGACCAAGCTCCAGTAAAAGGTCTTCTACGTTTCTGGTTCGAAACGTGTTTTTTGCTACAGGAAATATTGGTACAGTTTTTCGTAAGTATCGGCAACGCTCGAAGCTATGAACTGAAAATGCTACGCGGCTACGATATTCGGATGCGAGGGTCAAAACGATTTGTACAAGACGTACAGTCTGTCGGCGAGCTACTTAACATCTGTGTTTCCCGAGCACTTTTAGTTACAGTGCGAAGTTCGCATACCCATCTAAAGATGTAATACTTATAAATTTACAAAGAATTTTTTTCTGGTATTGTATAAAAAAATTATATAATTGTATATATATTTTTTTGCATATTTTTGAAATATATAAGTGTACAGCATGTTTTGTACTGACACTTACTTTCAGATTCCATTATTTATTAAAACCGGCCTTTTGTAATCACAGAATCTTGTAATTGAAAACGGTGATTTTTTTTTTATTAGGTTGGCAACTAAGTTCGCGCAGTTTTTTTAAATAGAAGTTTTCTACCGGAATCTATATTTTGTTTTTTGGATAGAGTTAATTTGTGTTAACTTTCAGATCGTACAATGTAGTGTCAAGTTGGGCAAAAGGAGCATATTCGACACCTCCTCCTCTTTGCTTTTAATAAAGGTTGTTGGCCGCAAAAGCTGTTCGCAACATTTGTGCCGTGTATGGCCATAGCTGAAAGAACCGCTCATGGTTGGTATGTCAAGTTCAAAAATGGAAATTTTGACATCAGAGACGCACCTCGTTCTGGCCGTCCAGTTGAGTTCGATGAAGAGCGATTAAACCAACTTTTGCACGAAAATTCGCATCAAACGACAAGGAACTCGCATAGAAAATGAAATTCTCCCACACTGCTATAGAGAAGCATTTTCACTCATTGGGAAATGTTCAGAAGTGTGGAGCATGGGTTCCGTATGCTTTAACCCTTTCAGGGGCAAGGTAATTGTATTTGTAAACTGATGAAATAATTGTATAACACCAGTATTTACAAGAAAATTTATTTGTAAAGAAGAAAAGGTATATTTTCGCTTATTTAATAAAAAAGAAGTTTTCATTCAAATAATCTGGTGCCAATGTGGCAATTAGGTATTAAAATTATGTGATGCCGTGACGGCATTACCGCTCCTCAAGGGGTTAAGTGACAACAACAAAAATTAGCGAGCCACAATCTCTGCTGGTTTGCTTGCTCCTCACCGCTCAACTCATGGGCACAAGCAACGATTTCTTTACCGAATCGTTACTGGCGACGAAAAACGGTGTCTGCATATTAATATGAAGCAGCGCAAGGAACGGCTTATCCCGGTAAATTACCAACACCTCGCGTGAAACAAGATCTTCATCCACGTAAAACGATGTTGTGTGTATGGTGGGACTGTGAAGGGATTATCCATTACGAATTTCTTGAACGGAAACAAACGGTTAACGTAGAACTCTGTGTTCAACAGATGAAACGACTCAACACGGCTATTCAAGAGAAAAGATCTAATCGCAACATAAAGTTCTTTTGCTGCACGACAATGCCCGCCCTCATGTCGCCAATATGACCAAGGAAGCCAATCAAATGCATAGCTGGGGAGTGCTGCCGTAACCGCCGTAGTATTCCGATTTGGCACGAACAGATTTCAACATTTTTAGATCTCTTGCAAATGCTATGAGCGGAGTTTCTTCGCTCAGTACTAATTCAGAATTGAGAACTTTGGTTGGATTAATTTTTCGAGTCGAAACTGTGGGATTTCTACCAACGAGGTATTGAAAATCTTATTGAACTTTGGGAAGAAGTTGCAAACAGCAAGAAAGAATACATTGTTGATTAATTAGCTGTTAAATTTTATTGAAAAATAAACTTTTAAAAAATTTTAAAAAAAGGCGAGAACTTAGTTACCAACCCTGTTGGCATTCCATAGTTGACATTCCATTTTAACCTTTTCGACTCGGGAGTCTCTTATACAAATTTTATTCGGTTGACACCACTTTTTAAAAAGAAGTTTCCTTCAAGTACACAATTTCAAAAATGCTCTAATTGAATAAGTCAAATTTTATTATCCTTTATCACAGGTGCTAATATCAAATTTTGCAAAGAAAGATGATGTCCAGACAGGCTGGACATACGAGGAAAAGAGTTAATGATCTGAAATTTAGCATAAATTAATTCGATCAAAAAACAAAATACAGATTACGACAGGAAAAATGTATTTTTAAAAAGGCGGAAACGTAGTTGCCAATCCAGTCACCACTCCATTTTAATGATATGAAATTTAACCCGATCAAAAAAAACATAATATAGAATCCTGTAACAAAAATGTATGTAGAAAAACGGCGGGAATTCACTTACCAACCCACTCTGAATTCTATAGTTTACATTACATTTTAACAATCTGAAATTTAACATAAATTAACTCCATCAAAAAAACAGAATATAGATTCTGGTAGAAAAGGTGTATTTAAACAAACTGCGGGAACTTAGTTGCCAACCCAATATAATTAGAATTGTCCAAAAATAAGTACATGTACTAACTCTGCTGAGGATTTAATACTAGACTAAGAGACTCCCTGCATATAATTTTGAGGGGTTACACAAGGAAATACTAGTGATTCTACTAGTTAACATGACGAATAGGCGTAACATTTGGTTCAAATATTTAAAAACTGTAAAATCTCTTTATAACGAAATTCTAGAAACCATCGGTTAAGTTCGTTACAAGGTTCGTAAACATTAAGGGATTCGAGCGATTTTAGGCGTTTTAGTCCCAAAAATTTTGTAAAGTACTGGTTGCTATATCCCAAGATAGAATGTATGTTCATTACATGGGGAAAATATACTTTTCAAAAGTTCTGGTAAATAATGTTTTAAAGTTCTTGAAGCGTACAAACCCTGCGTTATTCCAAAACTTCATAAATTTGAAATTACCGTATGGCGGATTTAAAAATATGTCTGTTACCATATAATATATCTCACCGCCACTCAAGGGGTTATCGAACACAGTATCTTGTCTGATATCTGAATAAGCTCATCAGAATAAATCGAAAATTATTATTGGAACTGCAGTAAACGCTACATGTGTAATTGTATTAGATTATATTTAACACCTTGGGGACGAGCGACTGGTATTCGTGCCGCGTAAGGTGCTCAGAATCGGGGATTATTCTTACCAGTAAACTTTTATTGTAAATTTTTCCTTAACTAACCCGATCATTTTCTCGATTATATTAGGCATAAATTTCGGTGTTTAAAAACCGGTGATCCACGATTAAAGATTCTGTAAAAGACGCTCGTACACGAGGGGTTAATACAATTATTCAATTGGTAAATAAATCATTACAATTGTGAATTTTCCAGGTGGATGAAAAAAGTCTGGGCCAGGATTCGAACCAGGGATATCTTGGCTGAAGCCGCCAATGCTCTACAGACTGAGCCATCCAAGACGAATCTAGAGGATTATTTCACCGAACTAACCTTTTTTAGCGATCACAGTATCTGATCTGGTATCTGAATCAGATCAAAAGAATAAATCTAAAGTTATTATTGGATCTGCAGTAAACGCTGCATGCGTAATTATATAAGATTATTTTTTAACACAATTATTGAATTGGTTAATAAATCATAACAGTTGTGAATATTTTAAGTGGAAGAAAAAAGTCCGCGCCAGGATTCGAACCAGTTATATCTTGACTGAAGCCGTGAATGCTGTACCGGCTAAGCCATCCCAGGCGAATCTGGAGGACTATTTATCCCAACTAAATTTTTTAATGATCACAGTATCTTGTCTAATATCTGAATCAGCTCATAAGAATAAATCGAAATTTATTATTAGAACTGCAGTAAACGTTCCATGCGATATTAGATTATTTTTTTAACACAATTATTCAATTAGTAAATAAATCATAACAGTTTTGAATTTTTCAAGTGTGTGAAAAAAGTCCGGGCCACGATTCGAACCAGGGATATCTTGGGTGAAGCCGCCAATGCTCTACAGACTGAGCCATCCCGGACGAATTTGTAGGACTATTTAACGCAACTAATTTTTTAACGGTCACAGTATCTGCTCTGCGCTCTGAATCAAATCAACAGAATAAATCGAAAGTTATTATTGGAACTGCAGTAAACGCTACATGCGTAATTATATCAGATTAGTTTTTAACACAAATATTCAGTTGGTAAATAAATCATAACAGTTGTGAATTTTGTTATGAGCCAAAATATCCCTAGTTCGAATCCGAGCACGGACTTTTTTCACGCACTTGGAAAATTTATATTTAAACTATATTTAACTAGACTTAGATTAGATTTAAAGTTTTTCAATTTTCAACATTTTAAGCACGTTTACTACCGGTGTCATACCTCCCAAATTTCCCTTAAATTTCCGTAAAATGTGAGTTAAATTGACCCATGTTAAATGCGTTTCGAACCAGAAATTTACTAAAGAAATTAATTCAAATAGATTTCATAGAGAATCATGATTTTAATTGTTTAATGATACATCAAATAAATTTCTGGGATAGTAACCCGTATAACTTGGTTCAAATTAACTCACATTTTACGGAAGTTTAGTTGAATATTGGCAAGTATTCGGTGTGTTTGTAATGGAATTTCGATCTACATTTTGTAATGATATATTTCGGAATTTACTAGAACGTTTTATATTGAATAATGATTAATGAAAAGGTTTGATCAGAGTTAAATTTGTGGAACATTTCATGATGTCTGCCACCTTATTCATAACGTACAAATTTCGTAACGCCTTAATTATTTTTATTATTAGACCACTGTCTCCCTCTGCCGTGCAAAGAGCTAACATTCTATGAAATAACTTTAGTTGTCTCTATACACTTAGATATTTACACAACTTTTAACGCGCCTTCGTCAAGTGAATCGGTAAGCAGATTAGTATTCCCTTGTGTACCAGCTCAAGCTCAAGTGCAATGTGTTTTAAAATCTATATTATAACTTTGATCACATGAGTTACATTTTTTGTAATCCTCCATTAGCATAAAGTAAATTCTTCTACATGATTCTTACGAGTACTTATTTTTAAATACCATAAATTCTTAAATTAAAATTTCACCTAATGCAAATGCAATATTTTGTTATTACGTAAGGCTAATTTTCTTCTGGAAATGATGATATTCAAATGTAAGCAAAAGTACGAACCCTACTGTGTATATAAAAATGTTATTGGAAAACGTAATTTGACAATAATTTCTCTTTTCAAACCACAAAAATTAATGGTAAAATATATAAGGAGGAAAAACATTCTGATTAGCGGACAATATGAAATGTTCTTTTATTTTTAAACTTCAAGTAAGGCAGTTTTTCAGTTAGTCCAAAACTGCTTAGATAATGAATTTTGAATTGTGGCGCACAATCTTTCTGTATGGCGATTAGCAATGTAAAAAACAGTACTGTCATTTTATCTGTTTTCTTTCTTTAAATTCAGAATACCAACCAGAGTTTATGTACTGTAATTTTTGTTACATTAGACAGGGCTATTACAAATCATGAACCCGATTTTAAAAAATCAGATTTTCGAAACTTACAGCACATATTACAATGTGTGATACATGAATTTTTACCCCTTAAAGGTCGCATTAAATTACGGTTTAAAAATTCAAATTGCTTATTGGCACAACATTTTTGAAAAAGAAATATTCACCTTATTTAATGGCAGGTAAGAAGATACCACAATAAAGACAATTTAGTCCAGACAAATTAGAGTTTGAAGTGGAAAATTCTGGTGTAATTGTTTTTAGTGTCTTCTTTTATGTTTTCGGGGCTGCTGAATACGAATCTGAAGTTGTCCAACAAAATTTCTCTCGACAAATATGAAATATCGTAAAAAAAAAAACCACTAAAAATCGCAGACTGTTTTTGTTTTTTGCTGATAACATGCAAAGTAAGCTTTTTACGCAAAAGGTGACCATATATTAAAATACAGACCAGAGAATTACCTACAATTCATGTTCTTATAATTTTTTTACGATATACGGCTTCCGTAGAGGCGTTGAAAAAAAGGCGAAAACCAGTAATTTTTGAAAATCGCAAAAGAGATATTCTTACCCTTTCCGTTCATAACACTAAAAGTAAACATTTCACTGTAAGCATTTGCAAACGTACTCACTTATTATTAGGTTATATATTTTTATGATGTAGATATACAGTGTGACCTCGAAAATCCGGCATCAAAGTGATCTCCCCCCTCTCTTTTTTTCACTTCCAACTTATGGCAAAAGTAAAAATAGCAATTATTTTTGAATTAAAAACCGAGATAAAAAACAATGCATTAGCTGACAACGATATCGCTGACGCTGTTCTAAATGGAGCCCTCGATAACACTGGTAGTAGCTCAGAGGAATGAGGTAAGGATCTGGCAGAAGATAAAGTCTCACCA
Source organism: Maratus speciosus (assembly GCA_963932465.1). Classification (NCBI taxonomy): domain Eukaryota; kingdom Metazoa; phylum Arthropoda; class Arachnida; order Araneae; family Salticidae; genus Maratus; species Maratus speciosus. The sequence goes on from OZ010794.1 coordinate 193,049,161, forward strand.
AAAAAATGCATACATTTGACCGGAAAATTAACATCATCTTCAAAGAAACAGGACTGTATTTTCGAAATTGATACAATTCTCTACAACTTATGTGCAAGTAATTTTTTTGGACCTCGAATAGCTATAAGAAAAACAATGACGAATGCACGAAATATTCAGCTGCCTCTTTATTGAAAACATACAAAATGCATCATTAGAATTCTGTGCAGAATTCTGTGCAGAAATTCTGTGCTAACGTAAACGTTAGGTTTTATAGATACAACAAAAAGATAAAAAGTGATTAATGATCAGTTAGTGTTTAATGTTATACAGTATAATAAGTAAGGTAAGTATTTTTTTATACAACACTTATTATTAAATGATTATCGACTTAAAATGACACTCATTAATCAAACTGTTCCCTCTTGTCCAAAGGTTACACGATTGCAGGCATGCCTTCCAATTCTTCTACACCAAAAAAAAATAATGAAATATAATATTTATTTAAGCACCTGGGCGAGAAAGAGAAGTTTTCGTCCCGAGGTAGAAGATTGCTGCCCCAGCCGTAGGCGAGGGCTGCAAACACCCAAGGGTCGAAGCTTATAGGCTTCTAGCAGCTCTGGTGCACCTAGTATTTTTAAAAAAAACGGTAGAACTAATTGTAATTAATTACGTAAGTAATGATTCATGGAACATCTTATTATAACACGATTTTTACGTCTTTCTTTTGTTACCCCTCTTTTACAACTCAAGTCATGAATAGGTTACTTTTGGACCACAGTTTAGAAAACATATTAGCCTATTATTTTACGAACCACCGTTAAAAAAAAAATTATGATTTATTTCTAATTGTTTGAAAATTGAGTACTTATACCACTGTATTAAGATAAATATTTTGATCACAAAAATAAAAAAGTTAGAGAAAAAGTAAAGGTGAAATGGAATTATTTGAATTATTTATATATATTTACCTTCAAGTACTTCAGGGAATTCCAGATCATCCTCGGCTTCCTCGAATTCAGTAAGAAGCATGTTATTGCAACTGCTTTCGCAGTTTACACACATATTGGAGCACGTGAGGCCTGCTTTTTTGCATCCACAGTTTTTCTGGCAGGTCTTCTTGTATTTGCAAGAAATGAGTTTCAAAACGGCTTGAGGTGCTGGTTGCTGTAGTGTAGTTACTTGCTCCAAACCATTTTTCATTTTCTTCCAACCCCATTGTTCAGGATCTTTTTCATTCCCAAACCATTGTTGAACTAGAAAATATACTTTAAAGGAAAGTTGCTGAGCTTCAGACTCAGTACTAGATAAAAACGCCAAATGGATTGATGTCTTGTATGCAGACTTAAGGTAACATAGATACATCAATTTGGTTAATGACGTGGCTTCCTTGTCAGCAAATGTATACAATGAAACCAAAAAACGATTGCTAGCATCAGTAACTGAATCAGCATCTGCCATAGGGTCTTTAAAAACCTCAATGGTATTTGTTAATGCAGAGTTTTTCTTGAGATTCCGAATAAACCTCATCTTTTCTACTTTGAACAAGGCTGAAGTAGTATGCAAAAATAATATGTTGTTAGCAATCGATTGATCAATTTTGCAGTCAGAAGAAAAAATGAGTGGTGAAACTGTCCCTTTGCCTAGCTGTAGAAAGTATACATTTGAATGTACACCCCTACAGCGACAAACCATGATAACTAGCAAATTGACGCCTTCACCCACAATAACTACAAAGTTATGTTGTTGTGCAATGTCCCTTGCTGTGGTGTCAATAAGTGTATCCGCATCCTCTCGTGCCTGTTTTGTGTGAATGTCAGCTACTGCAAATTTGTAATTGATTTTTGAAAATTACAGATTTCGGAAAAAAATATCAAAAGTACTTACGATTTTCTCGATAGTGACATTTATTCGTTATTTAATACATACCTAAATGATATTGACGTGAGAAAAAGAGAAAATTGAATGTTTAAAAAACTTACTTTAATTGATATTTTAATAAAAAAAATAATAAAAAATCTGATAAGTAGTGCTGTCATTTCTTCTCATGTAATTTCTCAAGCATCAATGTGAAGTAACTACCTTCTTTCTTGGATTTTATACAAGTGACGAATATCGATTTCGGAAATACAATTTTGTTTCTTTGAAGATTATGGTAATTTTCCGGTCAAATGTATGCATTTTTTCGGTGAGAACTTATCTTCTCCTCGTCCTCGTTCCTCTGATCTGCTACCAGTGTTATCGAGGATTCTATTTAGCATAGCATAAGCGATCTTGCTGTCCGCTAATGCATCGTTTTTACCTCGGTTTTTAATTCGAAAATAACTGGGGATTTTCAAGCCGAATCTCTGAATGCCGGATTTTTGAGGTCACACTGTATACCTATATCATAAAAATATATAACCTAATAATAAGTGAGTATGTTTGAAAATGTTTACAGTGAAATGCTTACTTTTAGTGTTATGAACGGAAAGGGTAAGAACATCTGTTTTGCGATTTTCAAAAATTACTGGTTTTCGCCGATTTTTCAATGCCTTTATGGAAGCCATATGTCGAACAATAAAAATGGTAAAAACATTAATTGTAGGTAATTTTGTCGTCTGTATTTTAATATTGGGTCACCTTTTGCGTAAAAAGTTTACTTTGCAAGTTATAAGCAAAAAACTCGAAAAATCTGCGATTTTTAGTGGTTTTTTCACGATTTTAAATATTTGCCGAGAGAAATTTTGTTGGACAACTTCAGAACCGTGCTCAGCAACCCCGAAAACACAAAGTAAGACATTAAATTCAGTTACAGCAGAATTTTCCACTTTGGACCCTTTAATAACCAAATTTGACTGAACTAATTATACTATTTTATAAAACTGGTGGGAATCAAATAATCTTAACAATGAAATCGTAAATGCTATAGGCTTCACTTACAATATCAAACATGCCATAGTGATATCCAATAACATCTAAGAATTTTAAGGCAGTCTGATATACGAAGGTAAGTCGGAAAATAAGTTTTTCCTGGCGACTGTGGACAAGGGTGTGTATGAAAGACAAAAAATATAATGAAACATTAAAGATAAGACGCAACTTTATTTTTCTACATAAGTGCCAAGTAAGTTGAGACATTTGTCATACCCCTTTATATACTTTAACCCCTTAATTCTCGTTCCCGTCATATTCACGGGCTGTGTCTTTTACTCATATTGTTTGATTCCCACCAGTTTTATAAAATAGTGAAATTGGCTATATTTTAGTATCGTTTTACCTGTCATTAAATAAGGTGAATATTTCTTTTTCGTAAAAGCGGTGCCAATAAGCAATTTTAATTTTTAAACCGTAATTTAATTCGAGCGTTAAGGGGTTAAAAAGCGCTCCTTGAAAAAATCAGGGCTCTTCATCTTTCTGCTCCCAGTTAGATATGGATAGAAAGTGCGTTTTGAATTTGTGGTCAAAGGAGGAAGTGAGAGCGATTGTCCGCTATGAATGGGCACGTGGAGTATCGGGAGCAGAAACCCATAACCACCACGTGGGGGTCTGTGGGCCAGATGTGATGTCGAAACAAATGGTGTGGATATGGTGCAGCCAACTCAGTGAAGGGGTGTCAGCAAGTGCTAGACAGACCGAGACCTGGATGGACGTGCACGGCCACTACAGAAGAAAGCAATACTTGACTACTGCATTGGAAGCGACGAAGAAGTCACACAAGCCGTTCAACGCTTCTTTCGAATCAAAACCCTGATTTTTTCCTTGAGGGCTTTTTGAAGTTTATAAAGCGGTATGAAAAATGTCTCAATGTACTTGCTACTTATGTGGAAAAATAAATTGTTATGTTTTATATTTAATGTCTCATTAAATTTTATGTCTTTCATACAGACGTCGGTCCACAGTCGCCAGGAGAAACTTATTTTCCGACTCACCCTCGTATTTACATAGAAAAATATTTTTGGCCTGTATTTCGGGTCAAATACTAGACTATGTGACATGTATGTAATGGGATATATCTCTGATTTTTTTATTCTTCATATTTTGCAATTTCCTGAAACGAATGACTTTCAATTCAGGATTATGCAAGTGACTTCACAAGTGTCCAGTTTTGAGTTTTATACAAAATCTGCCATGTTTTTCGTAATGCCCACTTCGTCTGTCATCATTTGTTTCATTGTTTGGCTATACTGTTATCTACTAGGGTATAAAGTAGGAAAATTTAATATGATTTTGTTCAAAGTTTTGCAATTCTAAACATATTACCCACGTCTGCTGCCGGTATTTTACGAAAATGAATTTTAGTCTGCATTTTTCTGTTGACATATTTTGGAATGTCCTAGAATGAATAATGTTTAAAATTTGATTAAATTGATTAATCAATCATTAGTAAAATCAATTGATTATGGTCAATGTTTTGGCAATATAATAATTTTTCCCACCCTATTCAATACATCCTTAAGTTTTTTTTTTCGGTTTTACAGAATTCTTATTAACTGGGCTGCAAAGTAATAACTATAATCAAATGACTTGCCTCCCATTTATGTATCTATGCATTCATGCTAATTGTTACGCCTGTTCTTCAAGAGGAGTGGTGGGTATTCTAGCATTTTCAACTGTAACCACTTAAACTCAAGTCAAATGCGGTTTATACATTGTAACTTTGATCAAATGAGTTGGCATTTTAAAAAATTGTCTCTTAGTTTGGTATTACCGTTTCTACATTGTTTGTATAGGTACTTATGTTTGAATATTAGTAATTCTTAACAGAAATTTTTACTTGATCGAATTGAAAAGTTCGATGATTATGTAATGCGATGTTTTCTCAACGCCCTCTGAATACTAAGTCTGAGCACTGACACAAAAACTGAGCGCTGACAGCTTAACAGCCGCGGATCATTTCAACATTTTTAATATCTTTAAATTTAAATACAGTATTTTTTAGCTTTATTTTCTAGAGATTACATAAATCAAAGACAATTTTTGGAAAAGACTTATTGCTAAATTCAGGGAACCGTATAAATGCTTGAAAAAATCCGCTTACTACGGTCTCCATTTTTGTGTCAGCGTAAATGCCTAGTATTCAGGGAGTGGAAGTTTACTTTTGGGAAATATTGGCTTTGAAAAGTAAGCACCAATACAAACCCTGCCCTCCATACATAAAATTGTTATTGTAAAAATGGAAAATATGACAACTGTTTTCTTCTCATACCAGAAAAAAATAAATTATAAAATGTATATGTAATACATCTTGCAATATTATTTTGGAGACAGCTGTTCGCTTTCTTTTAAGTTTAAATATAGCAGTTGTTGAGCACTTCGACGACAGTCTGCAAATCCGGTAGAAAAACAGTGTTGATAGTGGTTTACTTTTTTTTACCCATTAACCGCCAAAAGCATAACGTTCTTTGCAACTACTAACTCTGAAAGATAATTTTTGCTTTATATGCTCCTAAAATTTTTATGTCTTTAAGTAAGGCCATTTTTTTTTATTTATAAATAGTGGTGGGTATGTAAATAACTTAAATATTTGCACTTATTTTGACCGTTGCGTGAACGCAACACCAGCGGGTAATGGGTTAAAATTCAGATTTCTTGATTGGCACCACTTTCCTGAAATAGTAAAATTCCCCTTGTTTTCGCCTTAATTAATAGGTCATTCAATAAGGCGAATTTTACTGTTTGAAAAAAGTGGTGCCATTCAAGAAATACGAATTTAAAAAAAAAAAACAGGAACTCACTGGCAACACTGCAGAAAAATGTACATGAACTCTGATTCTAAATCTTATACACCGAATTATACGGTGAGCACTCAGTTTTGACACATAATTCTGTTTTTATTTCAAATATCTACCACAATTCATCTATTGTAATTGTTCAATATTATCACGGATTATTTTTCCTTAAATATGACGAGAAATATTACGCAATAATTCTGATAGGGTGGTTAGAACATTTAACAAAAAAGGAGATAAATTGTCAGCACTCTAACAATAGACCGATAAATTATTATAGAGAAACTATAGGGGTAACAGACACTTTTGATTACGAATGTTAATATTGGCGGTTTTTTATGACAAAAATACCGGTATACGTAAGGTGAGGAATAAAAAGTTTAAAACTAGAACGCCCAGAAATTTTACTCAAGTTTCATAAAAATATGTGACACCAGAATTTTTATTTAAAATTATTTGACTGATTTATTTAAAGAAAACTTGCGTGTTTAAATTTAACTTATTTTATGAAATAATTTCTGGTTCCTGTGGACATATAATCATAGGTCAGAGGCGGATCGAATACTTCCGGGCGTTCTAGTGTTAAAGAAAATTATATTACCTGACTAGGGCCGCTAGTCTGGTCTTCTTTTATAGTCAGAAATTAAAAAAAAATACCAGCCATTTTGAAAAAAAAAATATTTTTTTTCGTGAAAGGTTTACAATTTGCTGTCGAGACTGATCCATTTGCTTAAAACGATATCATAATAAATATTAATTTTTACTTTCTCTATCAATAAAAGAAGAATGTATTGTAATCGAAATTTATCCGACTTCAGGTTTTTGACGGATTTACACGTTTTAGTCGTCAGAGATACCGAAAAATAAGTTTTCCAAAATGTCTGACTGTTCGAATATCCGTTTATGTGTGTCTTCATTGTATAATCGAAAAGTATATGAAGTTATGGATAGAATTGAACCAAATTTCAAATATAGGTTTTCAGCTACGGGCAGTCAGTTCCTGTTCAATTTGGGAGTATTCCGCCAGAAGAGCGCGATTTAATAGCATTTTGTGCCATTTTCTTCATTGTATTTTCGAAATGTTTATGAAGTTAAGAATAGTATTGAACCAAAGTTCACACATCTGTTTTCGGCTATGGCAGGAAGTCCTAGTTGAATTTGGGGTATTCCGGCAGAAGGGGGAGCTAGAATAGCGATTTTTATGCTACTTCCATTATTGTGTCATCGGACGGTTTTTGAAGTTATGCATTCGAATTGAACAAAATTTCATGTATAGGTTTTTGGCTACGGGCACAAGGTTCCAGTTGAATTTGGGAATATTCGGCCCGAACGGTGCGCTGTAGTAGCATTTTTGTACCACTGTAATTATTTTATCATCAGAAAGTATGCAAAGTTGTGCATAGATTAGGACCCTACTTCATACTTATATTTTTGAGTATTGACACAGGTCCCAGTTGAAAATGGAAATGTTCTCCTGGAAGGGGGAAACTGTCATAACGATTTTTTTGCAATTCTCTCGATTTTTGGCGTTCTTTTGTACAATGGCTACACGTGTAGTGATGTGCATTTCGTATCTAGCGAAGTTGGTGATTAAGAGCCAGCTGACGTACAATAGAATAAAAATAATAAGGATTTTATTAAGTAATTTGCTCCAGATTGACTTGTTTTTACACTGATTAATAAAGTGACGCAGGAATTTAAGATGAAAGTTAATGTTAGTTTAGTGTTAATGCAATAACGCTGAAGTACTAACAAGTGAAGTACTAACAAGCGGGCACGAGGCTTAAGGGTTCGAATATGATAACAAATAAAAATAAAATGAATGAGAAATTTAAATTGCTTTCAAATTAACCCAATTTATTTTATAAAAAAAGAATGAAGGATATCAATTATAAATTTAAGAATTTGGAAAAATATTTCTAAGGCGTCTAAAAGAAAATGCAATATAAAATGATACAAATAACATGTTTTAACCGTTTGCATACCACTGACACCTATACGATGATATACTATGTTTAACCCCTTGAGCGGCAAGCAATTGCGTTTGTGTAACGCTGAATTTTCACCGGAAATTTAAAGAAATTTTGTTTCAAAATAAGGAAAAGTAATTTTACGACTCTTTTTCACCGAAGTTAGAAAAGTAAAATTTCATAATTTTTTTTCTGGTGCAAATCTTCATTATTCGTAGGTGGGATAAAATATATCCCCTCAAAGGGTTCACCACTGATCCACTAGCACCTGTACGGCGAGATACTAAATTTAACTACAAATACACTGACATCCATACGTTAATCAACAAATGAACATACAACAAATAAACATACTTTTAGACAGTTCCCCACATATTATTTCAAATATGTAAGAATGTCGTGGAGTTGCCGATAGGTGATTCAAATTTTGGTGAGGAGTGCAAAAGGTTAATATGTGGTTCGAAGAGACTTATATGAAGACATTTAACTTTCCTTGTACTTCAGAATACTTGAATCAGAGCATTAATTATATTAAATTGCACATACGCCTTAAATTTAATAGGTGCAGTAATAGAACGTTTTTTTCTATCTAGTTAACTTTTCAGTGTATGTCGTTTAATTGTTTACAAGAATACGATAGATAACATATCTCTTAAGTATTCTGGAGATTGATTGAAGTTAACATGTTTTCAACCAAAACTTTTATTTAATCAACATTTTAATATGAAATCTAATAATTATCTAAAAGAAAAAAGACACATTCCCTTATGTATGATTTCCAGTTTTAAACATATATATGTCCTAGATCTGGCTCCAGAATCAATAAGAGATCCTGGCATCAACGGAGTATGTGTATATTTTATTTTCAAAGTAGCTTTGCAACAGAAAATACAAAGTATATCATACCATTAATAAGAGGCATGTTAACCCTTTTTCACTTAACCCTTTCTCTTGTTCAGTGTAATTCAGTTTAGAAACTCATGAAATGATGGACTGACACCGGGATTTATAAACGAATTTATTAGAAAATACGAACTTCCTTATTTAAAGTACAGTAAACATCCTCTAATCCGGCACTTTCGGGACTTGAAGAATGATGAATTACGAAATTTTCGGAATTACAGGATGCATGCCGGGAAAAAAACGTGTAGAACTTAGAATTAAACAAAAAATGACAGTAAAGCATGTTTCTTTTATTATTTAGACAGCTTGAATAGAATAAAAAAAACTCAATAATGTTAAGTACAGCATATGTACATGACTATAAAATAAAAACGTGCACTGTAAGACTACACAGTAGGCCTACTCGTAGAAACTATCTTAAACAAATCTTGAATATCAGCTTGTTTTGCAGTAGTATTTTCTCTTTTTTTTTGGGGGGGGGGAGGGGGTCATTTCGTATAATATGGAGTTCAATATCTAATTTCCGCATAATAGGGAAATCCCTAAAATTAGGGATCATTTTTTAGGGGTCGCGAATAGGTTAAAAGAATAATTTTCCGTATAAGTAATAAAAATGAAAATAATTTTCATTTTGGGGGAATTTGTAAGAACAGATTGTGTTGCTAAAGAAAATTTACATTTGCGCAAAAATTTGCGATAGCAAGTTCGCTGAAAGATAAAAATAAGTGTGTGTGTCGATTCTTCAGTATAAAATAGATCAGCACGAAATGTCTTTTGCAATGAAAACTGTCGCCAAGGAATAAAAATAATTTTTTACCCTTTACAATATGCAAAATATTTACAATCAGTAAATATTTTGTCGTTTGATCGTCTATCATATGGATTTTACTGCATTAATATTTAATATACTTCCTGCTGATCTGAGTCGATCTTGAATTTTCTGTTACAATACTATTGTGAAAATACAATACACGCGTTATCCTTAGATGCCAGTAATTCATATCCTTTTAAGACCTAAGCAGGGATGAGATTTCCGAATTTTTCCATACCAGTATAATCTTAGAGAAAATGTTATTCTGCTTATCCGGAACATTTTTGCGATTTAAAAGAATAACGTTCTCTCTAATATTATACTGGTATTCCAAAAAGTCGGAAATCTCATCCCTGGACCTAACCCAGTGTTGCCAGATGGGCTACTTTTTTAAAATTCAGATTCTTGATTGGTACCTCTTTTTTGAAATGGTAAAATGCACCTTATTGAATGGAACAATGGAACAATCAAGCAGGTGTGTGGATTCCCTAGTTGCCTGGCAACTTTACATCCAGGCTAAGAATATATTGTGTTACAATGCAATGGGAGCCATAGAAAAAAGAGCGTTTAAACGCGGCTATAGCCACGAAAAAAATAGAGAGTAAAAGCTAAAAAGATAAACAATTTTTAAAAAAATTGTTAGTATAACTAGTAGGGAAAAAAAAAGAGTTCCATATGATCCACATAAATGTCCAGGACAGGCGAAAAAGCTACCAAAGGAAGCCCCATAAAAATAAAAAAAAAGACTCAATTCAGAGACCATACATTAATATAACTTGATAAGTAAAAAAAAGTTTAACACACTGCAGAAAAGAAACAATAAATGAATATAAACATATTTACAAGAGAAATTAATATACATAAGTAAAAAAGAATAATAAGATAAGAAAAAAGCTACAATGAGGAGAGTTCAAACTAGATAAACAGATAAATGCAAAAGTTGAGGGGATCAAACGACAGCAAGAGGATGGCGTCCACCCAGTCTAGTAATTTGAGGTGAATTAACAAAAGTATGAAAGATAAGAGTAATAATAACATGAGAAAAGCATAATAAGTAAGAAAAGAATTTTTTTTTTTTTTTTTTTTTTTTTTTTTTTTTTTTTTTTTTACAAACACAACAAAAAGAAACAAACAAAAAGAAAGAAGGCAAAAAGTGTATCAAATGAAGAGCTTAATCTTCGTTAATGTTAATATGACTTGCAAGTTTATCAAATTCAGTTAATATAACCATCAATTTTTGCATCGGATTATCGAGTTTCTTAGTTTGAGTTGAGATATTCTTTATACATTTTAGGAATTTAGTGATTTGAAAGATTTGTTTAACTTCGTTGAAGGTATTAAGAATGTCTTTTATATCATTAGTGTAATTTGTAGGAGCATTGGAATTTTCAATAGTAGGGGAGGAGTGGGTGTTTGCGGTAGTACTATCATTGTTATCAGAGTTTAATTCTTCATTACTAGTTGAGGGTTCAGAGTCTTTAGTATTTTTGGTATAATTATAGTTCTTAAATATATCCGCTAAGATTTGGGTTTCTTGGGATAGATTGCTGACGCTATTACTTGTTTTTCGGTTTTGTTTATTTTCAAGTCTATGAGGAATTTTTGGACACCCACGGAAATTCGCTGGGTGCCCCAGTCCACAATTGGCACAAGTGGGTTTAATACGCCCCTTGTGGTGACAATCTGTACTTAAATGTAGATCTCCGCATTTTACACATTTAGCATCGAAGCCACACACTTCTGATGCGTGACCGTAACCTTGGCATTTGTAACACTGTTTTACACGATTTTTTCTAGTAAAAGCTTCAATCTTAACAGAAATATAATGTATATTGCTAATTTGGTAAATTTCTTTAAAGTTCTTACGAGGTATAACATTTACCATGTATATCGGCATTGGTTGGCCAGTTTTACGATTTTTAAGAATGACAGCCCTAGTGACTGCGAAACCATGCTCCCTGAGACTATCTTCAATAATTTTAGTATCGGTGTAACAGGAGAGGCTCCTAATGCATATTTTTTTGGGTCGAAGTTCTTTAGGATCAAGAGTGGTATATTTTTTTTTTGTTTTGGTCTAGCCATTTCTGAGTAGATTTAAAGTCCTTACCAGGCTTACATTGTATAACAATGCGTTCGCCTTTTAGCGTTATTTTTGGTTTTTCCAAGTTCAACACCGTAATTTCATGAGCTACCGTCGCCCAATTGCTGTCGACTTCGACGTAGAAAGGGTTAACAGATTTTTTAACTTTGACAGTATTCTGAGTATTATCACTAACATTTGACTCAACCATATCTATATTTTCAGTAAGGGTAACTTCATTGGCGATATTCTTATATTTATTACTTAGAGGGATAGGTGAACTCTCCTCTGAAAGAGGACGCTTAACGCCTTTCTTAACTGCGTTGAAAATTTCATTTTTAAGGTTAGTATTAGTAAGAAAAAAATTAGGAGTTTTCTTATACTTAATAGAGCAAAAAAAAAAAAAAAAAAAAAAAAAAAAAAACTAAACATAGCTGAATTTAACAAATTATCATGGGTTGGCTCCCCAAGCAAAGTAAAAACATCAAGGCAAGTTTTTCTTACCTCTTCCTGTTCAGAGGCAGAATCAGAATATCCAGCTTTAGCCTTAATATCCAAGATATATTCGTCTACGAAGGTGTAAAAATCACCCAGTATAGTCTTAGAATAGTCCTCAAAGTTCGAAGAAAATCTATCAAATTGGTCTTTGAAATTACTGTTTAACGTTCCATTACATATTTTGTCGATAACTTCCTTGATATAATAATCTTGATCACGAGTAGCCGTCATAATGCAGCACTAAATAGCGAGCGAAAACTATTCTAACGAGCCGCCACACCTGCCATTCACACTGCGAAAAATATATCATGCGATGGAGCAATCACCTCGCACGTCCACCTCACAACAGTGCTCCAACACGTCTCGAAAATGAAAAATATGACTTATTGAATAATATATTAAGCTGAAAACAAATGTAATTTTACCGTTTCAGAAAAGTGGTGGCAATCAAGAAATCTGAATTTTAAAAAAAAAGTAACCCACTGGCAACACTGGCCTAACCTATAGAATTGTGTAGGTGATCCTAAAGAAAATGAAAAAAAAAAATTTTCTCTTTTTGTGTGATTTAAACACCACCCACAAAATTGTGAGGATCCTCCCTCATAATAACCTATCATTGGGTTTTTATTTTATATATTTTTTTTTTCAAACAAATATGATCTTACCAATTAGGGGAAACCGCAAAAACTTTTCATTTCTACCAAAAATCTTCCGCTCTTAAAGGTTTGATTAATCGAATCTGATACAAGACAAACATTTCCAGGTAGAATACATACTGGAATGTGTCTTTTTCTATAAGGTACTTAATAGATTTTATTCTAAAATTATTGTTAAAATAACATTTTCAGTTGAAAATATGTTTGTCTTTGATCAGACTCAGAATTATTAAGAGATTTTTGTATCCATGGTAAAAAATGGTATGGCAAAAAATTTAAAGGGCGCCCACTGGAAGATTAGATAGAAAGAAAAAAATGTTCTATTAACTGCATCTCTAAAAGTTGAATTATGCGTGCAATTTAAAATAAATAATGTTCAACTCGAAGTGTTTCAATTTTTTAAAAAATGTAAATGTTTGACCTAAAGTAAGTCATTTTGAGCATCATATTATTTGTATTATTTTATACTGTATTTACTTTTAAACATAGGAATAGTTTTACAAATATTTAAATTTATAATAATTGACTATAACCTTTTTGTTTAACTTTAAAAGCAATTCAATTTACTGTGTTCATTTTATGTTTGCTTTTAATCATAATTTAAAACAGTTTATCATAAACATAATAAATACTGACTAGGATGTTGTTCGAAAGCAAATTGAAAGTTTTAATTTTTACCAAAAATCTTTCGGTCTTAACCCTAGAACTACCGGAAATTTTACTCAAGTTTTATAAAAACATTCTACACCAGAATTTTTACTTAAAACTATTTAATTTGTTTATTTAACTTATTATTGTCTGATTTATACATTTAGTTTGTTTTGAAGAAATTTCTGGTTTGAATAAATATTTTGAATGTACATGTCGGGTCCAATGGACCCGTCTGGTAGACGGAAGGTTAAAGGGTTAATTAATCGAATCTGATTCAAGACAAACATAACCAGACAGATTAGATAAGGGAATGTGTCTTTTTCTATAAGGTACTTACTAGATTTCATTCTAAAATTTATACAAAATAGCAATTTCAATTGAAAATATCTTTGTCTTGGATCAAACTGAGAATTATTGAGAGATCTTGGTATCTATGACACTCCTGAAAAAAAAAAGGGCGCCCGCTGGAAGATTAAATATTTAGAAAAAATGTTCTATTAACTGCATCTCTAAAAGTTAAATTATGCGTGAAATTTAACCCCTTAACATACGATTTACGTCGCAACAGCTCCACAGTTTAGCAAATCCATAGCTACCACTAAAATTTAATAGAGATTTTCGCCTTGTTTAATCATGGAATTTCGACGATTAAATTAAACTATATTTGAATATTAAAGATGTGAATCATCACATTGCTAACAAAGCGTAAACCAACTTAGTGAAAAATGCTATTTCACTGCTGAAAAGTAGTTGAAAAATTAATTAAACTATATTTACTGTGAAATTTTAGTGGTAAGAAGAATTTACATTTGGCTCGATCATCGTACGCGGGCTATGCCCGTCATTGTAGGTTAAGGGGTTAAAGTAACAAATATTCAACTCGAAGAGTTTCAAATTTTTAAAAATGTAAATATTTCACCTAAAGCAAGTCATTTTGAACATCATATTGTTTGCATTATTTCATACTGTATTTACTTTTAAACATAAAAATAGTTTTACAAATATTTAAATTTCTAATTGTTGCCTTGTAACTTTTTTAATTTTAAAAGCAATTCAATTTACTGCGTTCATTTTATTTTTATTTTAATCATAATTTAAAACAGTTTAACACAATCATAATAAATATGGACTACGATGCGGTTTAAAGAAAACAGTAAAATTTCGAAATTAAATTGTAACCCTTTCACGAGCATGAAAATTTGTCTTTCGAAATTTCCGGTATTAATTCGGAATTTCTGAGTAAAAAAGAAAGCTAAACTGACGACCACAGCCATGAAATATTTATGAATAATTTTACTCACTTTATTTAAAGAGGAATTTCTGTGATAAATGAAGCGAATATTAATATTAGGTATTAGAAATGACTGTTAGCCCCAGTGGTGTTCGATTAATAATTTTTCGGCTCCTGGTCGGTCACAGTGTTAACAATTTATCTCTTTTTTTATTCGGTAATCCTACCATTCTATCAGAATTTCTGTGCATTAATTTTCATACTTCCTTAATTTTCAAGCTTTTTATCGCTATATTTTTCTGAGATTAAGTAAGACTTAAATACTTTTAGAAAATAGTGGTATCTAAAGTCAGGTTATCATGCAAACGCTTTTAAAAATAGCCAATGACAGTCAGCATTTTTGTGTCTTCGCACAAATCCAGCGTCAATCAGCGGTGGCTTAATTGCTATTCGCTGTACAAGATTCTGAGTCTGATTTCAAGACGACTTTTATACTACATTTCTAAACAGTCACCGATTTACTCAACAACTGCATTACTTGACTATTAGAAATATATAAATGAATGACATACAGATACCAGAAGATTTAATTCTTATATATTTTATCATTAATTTTTTCTGTTATGAGAACTTTTTTTTATTATTTATTTATTTACAAAAACAATTTTATGTAGAGTAGTGTTCATACTGGTGCTTATTATTGTATACTATTATTTATAGCGGGATTTGTGTTATAAATAAGGCGAATATCGCTACTCGAAAACAGAATTCCTGTCAGTCCCAATGGTTTCCCAATAATAAATAGTCGGAATTGGCCATTTTCTTCACAGGTTAGCCCCTTTTTTATTGAATATTCCTACCATCCTATGAGAATTTCTGCGCAGTAATTTTCGTATTACGTAATAACGGACATTCCATGATAAAAATTTAAAAACAAATTCAATACATTAAATAAGGGATAAACTGACAAATCTGTGTGCCCGCATTCCGATTTATTTAATCATATTTTGATTCAGAGTTGAATACAACTTATAAGTATGTTGAACCCCTTGAGGGGCGGTGGGATAAAATATATCCCACCTAATTTAAACAAGATTCCCACCAGAAAATTTTTACTAAAGTTAATATTTTTAACTTTGGAGGAAAAATGTTGAAAAATTGCTTTTCCTTATTTAAAAATAAAACATTTCTATTATTCCGGTGAGAATTCGATATTTAGAGTCATCTTTGCTTGCCTCTCAAGGGGTTAAACCAAAGCGATATAAGTAAGCGTCCTATCTTAAATGGGAGAGGTAACCGCAAGATTAAAGGCGAGGTCACATCAATCAAGGTCGCACGCCACCTAGCGGACTGGATTAAACTACAGGAAGAGGCCTAACTATTTTTTTTCACTTCACACCACTAAAATTTTAAAGTTTTTTCAGCTTGATTAATAGCTGAAATGCATCTGACAAGGTGAAAAAAACCACGTGGTGTTTAATGCGAGTGGACGCCCCTCACGCTATGCTGCTTTCGGGAAATAAATGTGGTAAACAAAATTCAGTTCCGTGAGTGACTAAAGATTAAGAAAATATACGCAGATGGTAGATATCTTGTCATATGTGACGTCACACTAAAAGCCTGCGTATGGGATTATCACCCCGTCCACAGGATGGCGCAACTGTGTTAATTTACGCCCGATTCCAGTATTAAGTTTGTACGCTTACTTATATCGCTTTGGGTTAAACAGTCGTTGATCTACTAAGCAACTGTATTTCGTTATTACATGTTCATTTCTGATGGCAGTTACCTAACTGTCGGAAGGTGAAATTAACAAACATTATACGATGAATTTTTTCTGGTGTCGAAAAAAATTCGAGAAAATGTATGAGGATAGCAAGTATACTCATAGACTAATTAAGGGTTTTATAAAAACAGTCCCAAATTTCGTCAAGTTTTTTGCTTATAATTTGCAGAGTTCTTAATATAAAAAACAGTTCTTTTCAGAAAATATGACAAACAACATTGCACACGATACTGTGCAATCAGAATTAAAAAATAATAAAAATTGGATAAAAAATGAGCAGGTTTACTAAAAAATGTTATACTGCGCATGCGTGAATGCAATCAAAATATAATGTGCATAATGTATTAGCTAAGTATATAGAACAACTTTTGTGAAAGTTTCAAAATCATAGCTTGGAAATTCCGAAAATTATCGTCGATAGAATAAGCTCGAAATCCGTTGTTCCGAAAAAGAAGCAAAAATATCAAGGTTTGTATCAAATATTTGTTGATTAATGCAAAGATAGCGTACACAATTTGCACGTTCACTATATTTGGATACTACCCCTCATCTTTTTGCTTCCTTTTGGGAACAACTGATTTCGAGCTTATTTTATGGATGATAGTTTTCAGAATTTTCAAGCTATGATTTCGAGACTTTCACAAATGTGAAAGTCTCAAATGTGAAAGTCTATGTACTTATCTAGAACATTATGCACATTATATTTTGGTTGCATTCCAGCATGCGCAGTGAAACTTTTTTTAGTAAACCTGCTCATTTTTCATCCAATTTTTATTATTATTTTTTTTAAATTCTGATTGCAGAGTGTTGTGTATAGTGTTGTTTGTCATATTTTCGCAAAAGAACTTTTTATAACATTAAGATCTCTGCAAATTATAAGCAAAAAACTTGGCAAAATTTGGGACTGTATTTATACAAACCTTAATTTCTCTACGAGTATACATGTTATCCGCATAAAAATGAACACAGTAAATTACAATAAGCCACTTATTAATAATCTCGTGTTTGTACGCTTTTGCTACATTAGTTTTTACAGGCTTATCCAAAAGATATTCGTTCTTTTTCAATTTGTTGACGGTCCCCTATGGGGTTTCGAGAAAAAAAAATCTTCGCGGAAATATATGACCTATATTATACTGTTTACACACATGCAGTTTCAGGTTAATTCCTTGTCTATTTTTCAAGATATTTAACAAAACGTCTAAAGTCGCAAGCGACCGGTCACCTTTGGCCATATAGTGCGTATTGTGTGGTTGTGATATAAGATGCGGCTTTTTTTCTTTTAACCCTCCGTCTACCAGACGGGTCCATTGGACCCGACAGGTACATACAAAATATTCATTCAAACCAGAAATTTCTTTAAAATAAACTAAGTATATAAACCAGACAAAAATAAGGTAAATAAATAAGTTAAATAGTTTTAAATAAAAATTCTGGTGTAGAACGTTTTATTAAAACTTGAATAAAATTCCCGGTAGATCTAGGGTTAAAGATTTTGCAAATTTTCACCGTTTAAGCAACATTTTATTAGCATTAGAGAGTATGTACCTCTTAGTTAACCTGTTTTAAATATTTAAAGACGTTTAAGTTTTTCGAAATCGAAGCAGTGATATTAGGGATGAGATTTCCGCGTTTTTGCACACCAGTATTTTGTGAGAGAAAATGATATTTCATTTAATAGGAACATTTTTGTGATTTAACAGAACAACATTTTCCCTAAGAATATACTGGTGTGCAAAAAAGCGGAAATCTCATCCCTGAGTGATATCTGCTTTTGTGATTTTAAAATAAAAGTACAAAAACGTTCAACATGTCTTCAATATTTAATCAGCTGGTAATGACTGCCTACGCTGCGTTTACTCTGCTCTGGCTTGAATTTACATTGTTTAACCTCGACGAGATTTTCAATTATCTTATCCTACTTTGAGAGATTAAATAATTCAAAAGACAATATGGAAAAAAGTTGTTGCGAAAGCTTAAAAGAAGTGTAAAAGACGCTCGTCTTTAATGGATTTAATAAGACGAAATTTTCTATTCAAGCATATTGGTTCAAATTTTCATCTGCGGTAATCAGAAACGGTTGATCGAATTTAAATGAAACAGTCGCCATCTTGTGACAACCTACTCAGTTACCTCAATGAAGATGTGAAGAAAGATGAGGAGACATATACAGTGGCTACCAGTTGCGACTGAAGTAACTGAGAAGGTAGTCATAAGATTGTGTCTGTTTTTTTTTTTTACATTCGATCAACCGTTTCTGAATACCGTCGGAGCAAAATTCACCAAGAAACTTGAATAGAAAAATTCTCTTTATTATTCATGTAAAATTTCTCTCTCAAATTTGGTAAATATTTCTATTCGTTTTTACTGGTGGAAGTTGGTCCGGTATTATAATCTCTTTCCTGACACTGAAAGGAAGTTATTTATGTTTTCACAATATGGCGGAAACGCAAGCTCTCCGACGAATTAAATTTCCACCAGTAAAAAATAATATCTGTTTTTCCCCATAAATGTAATTATAAATGTAATTATGCGCTAAAAAGTCGTCTAAGTAAGAAGAAAATTTCCAATCTAATGTGCTGGTGGAACTTTGCCCAGGTGGTAATCAACCCCTGCGACACTGGTTACAGTTAAAGCTTCACCATTTTGACAATGTCAATGGAGGATATTTCATCTGCGTTTTGATCACATGATCAAGGTAAAAACGTCTAGCGTAAAGAAGGGACTCCGTAGACATGTAATGTAAATCCCCGCTAGCCAATGAACAGTTCATCAGGCAAAGCAGTAGTAAGTTCCCTTCTTATCAGTTAGAAGTTCCTTGGGTAAATTACCGGTATCACGTGACTTTTTTCATCCTCGAACCCATATTTGGAATATCATCCATTCTCTTTATTCATAGTTGCATGGTTACTTCAATTGCAACTGGTAGACGATAAACTATATGTCCCCTCCTCTTTATTCATAACTCCATTTGGTACACTTTACTAAAAATCTGTTGCAAGTGCATGTCTGTAATTTTCAAATAAGATAGAATAAGTGCTTTTGCATTTTGTGAACCTATTTTTTATTGTTAAACATTAGGATATTTTTGTAATTGGGGAATATATATAACAAAAATATGCAGATTTCTGAGGCGTGAAGTTTATCAATGTTTTTAATTTTTTGAGAATATTTAATAAAGATTAAAATAGCTTCAGTATGTAAATCAATTTCTTTTTCATCCTCACACAAGATTTGAAAGTATGATTTACATTAGTTCTCTTTTAACCCTCTGTCTACCAAAAGGGTCCAATGGACCCGACATGTACATTCAAAATATTTATTCAAACCAGAAATTTCTTCAAAACAAACTAAATGTATAAATCAGACAATAATAAGTTAAATAAACAAATTAAATAGTTTTAAGTAAAAATTCTGGTGTAGAATGTTTTTATAAAACTTGAGTAAAATTTCCGGTAGTTCTAGGGTTAAAGTATACAAAAGTGAATACCTCAAATCTTTCACAAGGAAATAACGTACTTGTTTAAATTTTTATTTTAAATGTAGTATCTTTAAACCAAAATATAAACAATAACACAATTCATTTTAAATACCAAACATTGTCCTGCAAAACTAAATAACATTAAAAATGCCATCGCAATCCGTGTATTTATACGAGAGTTAGAGCATGGACAGACAGACGGTAGACAGACATATAGAATTCATGAATTATCGAATTCGTGTCAATTTATACTTTTCAACTATTTTGGAAAGTGTTAAAAACGACTTTGTTTAACGTTTTCCAATTTTCAAATTTAGTCTGCTATCGCTGTGTTTGTAATGGACTTTCGTTTGCCGTTTTGTGTTCACATATTTTGGAATGTCTTAGACCGACGTTTAGCCGTTTAAATAATGATTAATCATATGCTTTGATTAGGGTAAACTTTTTTAGTACTTTTGATGATATCTGCTACCGAATTCGTAATGTCCAAATAGTCTGATTTCAGTTTTTTGTAAGCAGAATACTTTTAGCTATGAGCGTGCAAAGCAGGAATAATTATCAAATGGCTTGGCTTGCCTCTATATATTTATATATTAACGGCAAATGTTACACATATTCATCAAGTGAGCTTGGTAGATAGACTAGCATTTCTTTGTGTAACCATTTAAATTCGAATTAAATGTGGTTCATAAATTGTAATTTTCACCACATGAGTTGACATTTTCATACTTGCCAAATTTCCCTTAAACTTCCGTAAAATGTGAGTTAAACTGACCCAGGTTAAAAACGTTTCGAACCAGAAATTTACTAAAGGAATTCACTGAAATAGATTTCATAGAGAAACGTTATTTTAAATGTATAATGATGCTTCAAGTTAATTTTCCGAATAATAATGCGTATATCCTGGGTCAATTTAACTCAGATTTTACGGAATTTTAGTTGAATGTTGGCCTGTATGCATTTTTGTAAATGTCTTTTAACTTAGCATTAACACTAGAACGTCCGGAAATTTTACTCAAGTTTCATAAATATATTTCACACTAGAATTTTTATTTAAAATTATTTGACTGATTTATTTAATGTAAATCTGCGTGGTTTAAATTAAACTTATTTTATGAAAGAATTTCTGGTTCCACTTGGCATTTAATCATAGGGTCGGAGTCGAATCGACTCCTTTCGGGCGTTCTAGTGTTAAAGCCTCTGCAGGGTTCTTGCGGATGCTTCTCTTTTTAGATAGCAGTATTTCTTTAATAAAATTTCACGTTATTGAATTCCAAGACTCTCTGATTACATAAGCCAAAGTTTTCCTTTAGTAAATAATGGTATCCAAAAATAAGTACAAATTCTACATGAGACCTCACTCTTCATAAAATTGAAAAAGTTCAACGTAAAATTGATAACTAAATTAAATCATCCGACGATATATTTAATACATACCTTGCGCTCAAGAAAAGCAGTCCTTTAGATGAACGATTGTAATGATTTGTGTAAATTGTCCTGAGCTCTCCGAAATCCTGGTCCTGATAACTTGGATTCTGATACCGCAAACAGCAAGGTGATGACACAGCGGTTGCGACAGCAGCCCGTTTTTATTCGAAATACCACAATTTACGTATTTTTTTTCACACGAAATCTGTTTTTAAATACGACAAAAATTACTACTTAGAAATACTGATAGGATGGCTGGAATATTAAGCAAAAAAGAGAGAAAATATCAAAACTGTGATCAAGGATCAATCCCGGGGCTGATAGTCACTTTCATTTCCAAATTTCAGGGCAGCCATAGACGACTATTTTTTAATTCTAACTGGCGCCAATTTCTAAAAACAGAAATCCTTAACACACACTTTGACAACATTGGCAAGAGAAATATATTTCAAAATTTAAATTTGAAAAATACTGGTGCCAATAGAATATAAAAATAGTCGCTTGTGGCAGCACTGAAATCTGCATTATGTATGAAATTCTGCTTTATTTATGGTGAGGACTACTATTCAACAATAGTTGTATTAGTTGACAAGTGTTGCCATTTTAGCTTTCCTTTTAATTCAGAAATTCATAATCAATACTGGGAATTTCAGAAGAAGGATATTTGCTATTTGTAATCACGAAATGCATTTCACTAATTAATGGACAAAACAATATAAAATTTCTCAGTAGAAAAGAAGTCCCAAATTGGGCCATCATTCCAGTGTGCCCCGACAGATTACCCAGATAACATGAACATTAGCAGCAAGTTTGATTTTTTTTAACATTATCTTGCAGTTGCAAATTTGAATTGAGAAATTCGCTGCAAATTTCCTGCAAGGTATACCATCCCTCAGTTGCATGAGTTGTTTGTTGTGAAATTGATGGCAAGACTGTCTTTAATTCACGAAAGTAAAAAATCCCTCTGGTGAGAGAATGGAATATTAGCACATACGCAGAAATTGCAGAAATTTATTTCGGTTGGCACCGCTTTTTCTAAACGCTATACTTATCAAATACCAAAAACATTTCGTCTTAAAAATTACAAATATTGCCTTCACTTGCTTGTCCCCTTGAGGAGCGGTGGGCTAAAATATATCCCACCTAATTTAAGCAAGATTCCTACCGGAAAATTTTTACTAAACTTAATACTTTTAACTTTGGTGGAAAAGTTCTGAAAGATTGCTTTTCCATATTAAAAAATAAAATTTTTCTATTATTCCGGTGAGAATTCGATATTTAGAGTCATCTTTGCTTGCCTTTCAAGGGGTTAAGGTGATGAAAACGATGCATGCGCGTTCTGATGGTGCGTTCACATCAATAGACCGATCAGGTCTGTGGACCGCTCCGAAGGAGTTAAAAGTATAGTGTAGCAGTTGTAAACAGAGAGTGAGGCGTGGAAAGGTTACTACTTTGAAGTGTGTTTGCAGTATTTTTTATTACTTGTTTGCCGTTAATTTGCAATAAATTTGATACAGCAGGGATTTAACTTGCACGACAAGTTAGTTGCAAGTTCAAAATGTGGTAATTTTGGCGTTTGCGTTATCTTTTTGCAGTCTTATTATGAACTTCCAGTCTTGTCATGCTGAACTTGCTGCAACTTTGCAAGTATTCAAAGCAAGACTGCTGCAAATTTTCTGCTAATTAAAAATGCTATCTGGGTAACCCCTTAATTCTCGCTCCATTGATATTCACTGGCTGTGTCTTTTATGCAGATTTTTTTATTCACTCCAGCTTTATAAAATTGTGTAATTGACTTTATTATGGTATCAGTGTACCAGTAATTAAATAAGGTGAATATTTCTTTTTCTAAAAAGTGGTGCCAATAAGCAAGTTGAATTTTTAAACCGTAATTTAATGCGACCGTTAAGAGGTTAATGCGGCCTGGCATGATTTACATATTAAAATTGCCCTGTGTTTGTCTGTTATTATAGGTATGTTTAAAGATGTCTAGTTGATTTAACGCATTACCCACTGGTTTTGTGTTTCGCAACGATATAAATAAATACCCATGCTTAAACGAACTATCCAGGTACTACTATTTTTTATTAAAAAAAATGCCTTATATAATAACAGCAACTTTGACCATTAAACAAAGTGAAGATTATATTTCAAAAATTTGTGGAGGCAAAGGTTTTTTACCAAAAAAGTTGAACATTCCCATTTTATAGTTTCGATGGTTAATGGGTTAACAAATGTAAGCGTCAGCTATAAGTAAAATAAATTACGTATATACGAAATATTAAATCTCTTTTTGCAGTATAAAATAATATAGATTCACTTATATAGAGATTGAAACTCTGTTTTATTATTTTTTTAGATTGATGTAATATTTTAAACTTTGTGAAAGACGGTGATATAATTTTTAAACTGCTTAATTTTTGTTTTAAAATATCAGAATATTAAAAAAAAATGTTTGTTTTTATTCAGTACATGAATAAAAGAATTTAAAATTGCATTTCTTTACTTTTTAACTGAAATGGTTTGACTATTCCAGAGAGATATACATTTTTTTCTGTTAAAAAATGGTGCAAGCATAAAAGCGTATTGAGATTTGCAGCCCATGTCGTACTATATGTTTAAATCAATACCGGAGTCCATATTTATTTAGAAAATATGGTAAGAAATGGAAATAAAAGGAACGCAGGAATTTGAATTGATATAAATTAACCCCTCCTACAAAAAAAAAGAAAAAAAAATTAGATTTCATAAAATGTAATGAATCAGGGCTCATACGGGTCCTGTTATATCCCAGGCAATATATCAGTGTTTTTTTTTTTTTTTTTTTTTAATTAAAAATAAATCTAGATCAAGCGCGCGAAATATCTCCTTATTTAAGCAGGAATTTTCTATAAGAAACTACTGGTACCGAAGAATTTCCTCATTAAAAATTTCCAGGAGCCTTAGGAACCCTGTAAAAAAATCTTATTAAAAAAATCTACTATAACAAATAATGAATGCTAAATTATAATAAAAGCAGACACTACGGGAAAATAATTCATCTGTTGAAACTACAGAACTGTAACACATTTATTGATATTACAGAAATATAATTTTATATAATCTACAACATTCAGAAACATAATTTTATATAATGTAAAACATTAAAAAAATAAATATATTAAACATAGAAAGCATTTTATTTGTTGATTTTTTATTTTTATATTTTTTTACCAGATTAAGGTACCAGATTTGTTTTCATGTTTTTATAAATCCTTGTTTGTAAAAATTTATTCACACATGCATGATTTAAGTGAAAAAATATTAGTAAATTATTTTTTCAAAAGAAACAACTTTATTTGTTTACTTTGCAAACATATTTTTAAAAATATGAGCAAGTTCGTGCACCCTTTTGATTTCAATGTATTATAAATTCTTATGCATCAATAAACATGTATAATAATCAAAAGGTCATTTGCTTGTAGGGAGAATGGCAGATATAGAAAACTCAGTGAACAAAACAAAAAAAAAAGGGTTAAAAATTTGGACATTTTCTACTAATAATAATCTGTTTAATAACCGCAGTGAACCTAAATCTTATATAGTATTGAATAAGGTATTATAACAATGAAAAAAATAATTACGAAAATACAAGACTCTTCTACATTCACTATTGAAACGATTGAAATTGATTTTTATATAGTTATGCTTTTGTATCACTTTTATATGCTTAACGATACAAATCATTTCTGTGAATAGTCAAATGTGCATTATTTATTGTGCATTGTGATTTATCATCAAAATCTTGTAAGTTTAATATATTAAAAAAGTATTTCGTGTAAAATATATTTGTTTTCAAAAAATATTTATGATACATATTAAATTAAATTATGTATTTAAAAAAATATATAAAAAATGGGATTGTATAGTTCTAACATAGTATGTGGGAGAAAGTTTTCGTCTTAATTAATTTCGGAGAAAATAAATTGAAATTCTGTAACTAAATCAACCAATTACAAATTTGTAAATTTAAACCTTTGCGTTCTATTGTCGGCGAATAGCCCCTGAAGCTTTACATGCATGATTTCATTTTTAAATTCTAACCATACCACTCTATTTAAAAAGTACATATTTTAGTAAATTTTTCTTGCACTTGTTGTAATAATGCAAGTAAAGTTATTTCCTAAAAAGAAATTGTTCAAATCGAATAAATTCTCGTAAGAGATGCCTGTGCCTGGGAGGAGTACAACGACCGTAAAGAGCTAAGAACTAAATTCGAAATTTCCCCTCTCAGAATGTGGTTTCACAGTCACTGAAAAATATAAAGAGTGAACGCACCTTTCTGACCGCAAATTACGTAATTCCTACAGCTACTGGTCCGGTTTTTGTATACCAGTTTTGATGAAGAAGCATTTTCATGCTTGATTTTTACAGCATTTTCAACAAAACTTACATTGTAGGTAGCTATTTGCGAATTTTTGGAAAATCTAAAAAGAAGATTTTTCTTTGAATAAAAAAAAGTTATTAAAAATACGCAACGAGTCGCTGGCCTGTAAGAAGCTTGTACGAAATCATCGAATATTCAAACAAGATTCAAGAACACATTTACAATTTCACAAGTTGTTTCATGTATAAAACATAATTCTTCATATGGATTTTTAAATAACCATGAGTATTTAATAGCTTTAATTAATCTAAAACCTGAAAATATTTACAGAAAATTTAAACTGCATTATGATTTAATATGAAATTATACATAATAAGGTAGTTTATTCAGGTGCTCAAGAAATAAACATGTGGTCATCGGCTTTGCTATAAGAATTAATTTTAAGAATCTGGCCCAAAGCGATATAAGTAAGCGTCCTATCTTAAATGGGAGAAGTAACCGCAAGATTAAAAGCGAGGTCACATCAGTCAAGATCATGCGCCACGTAGCGGATGGAGTGTGAAATACAGGTAGATACATAATTGTTTTCTCACTGACACCACTAAAATTGTAAAGTTTTTTGTCACGTTGATTAATAACTGGAGTCCTTCTGACAAGACGAAGAAAAATTCGTGGTGTCAAGTGCGTCTGGATGCACCACTCGTTACGCTATTATTTTGCAGTAAATGTGGCAAACAAAATTCATTTCCATGAGTGACAGAAGATTTAGAAAATGCGCCCCACACTAAAAGCCCGCGTATGTGAATTATCACTCCGTCCACAAGGTGGCGCAACTGTGTTAATTTACGCCTGATTCCAGCATTAAGTTTGTTCGCTTACTTATAACGCTTTGATCTGGCCTTCATTTATACTTCGAAATTTCAAATTCATACTGAGTCCCCAGTTTGGCCTCTACATTCAATTAAAAAACTTTGAATTCGCATAAGAAATTCTGAAAGGAGAGTTGTTGCTTTAGGTATTCAAGAAAAACGTCTGTCATTAAATAAAGAAAACAATGTTATACTGAATTACTGGTGTAAATGTAAAGTTTCAGAATTTAGAAAAAAAGCCAAACTGGCATCCCTGATTTCATACCGAAAAATTCAAAAGAAGATTTTTTTTTTTTTTTTACTTTAACTAATCGCGAAATTTCATTCATTAAGTAAAACAAATAACAATATTTTGTAGTTCTGCTGTCGATTCATATTTTCTGAATAAAAATGGAGGTCAAACTGGCAACCCGATCGTTAAACAAAAATGGTAGCTGTCGTTTACGGATTTATTTTAGATTTTGCATAGTCCCTCGAATTTAAATATAAGTCGATTTCTTGTAAGCTATGAAAAAAAAAATACATAAAATTTTTTTAGGAATTATTGCTAATCAAATTCAAGGGACAGTACAAATTCTGAGAAAACTGTTTCCAACAGCAGGCATTTTTGCGTAAGCGGGTAGCACTAGTATTCAAGGTACGGTGTTTTCACTCCCAATGACGTCTACGATCAAGAAAACAATAAAAACAAACACTTTTATTTATTTTTTCTCAAGCTAATTAACTGAAAGTGAAGACCTGGATAAAATTTAAACGTCAACCGTTAATTATACTGCAGAATTACAATACTAAAACAATCCGTATACCAATCGATTGTGAATACCCTCTAGCAGTCAATGTTGTGGAGAAATATACTGCAGCAGCTTCGTTATTAAATTTCGCACTAACTATAATTTTCTTTTATAACAAGACATAGTTATACCGATTTATTTTTAAGAAAGGCATAAATTTACCCCCAGAATATCACACTTCTTTTCATTTTCGTTGAAATTTCCGAAATTGAAATTGTTCAAGCTTTATACCCTTCACTTTGAAAAAAAATGACGAGAGCGTCAGTTTTCCAATTTTTTGCATAAATATATTTATACATTTCTAGCACATACTAGAGAAATTACGAAAAAATCCTACGATTAGAAATATGTGAAACAGGCTATATTTATTGAATACGTTTCTCTATCTCTTTAGATACGAGTCTTGTTTCTCAAATGTTTAAGTCACACTAGAATTTTCAAAAGATTTTATCTGAAAATACGAAAGTGCAATTTGCAACTTTTTCCTTAACCCTTTCAAGGTAGGTGGTATATTTATGAAATTACTTAATTTTAATTCCCAAATGTCACAATGGTACCAGAATTTTAGGTATAAAATGTTCTACATTTAACGTACGTGAAATTTCTTATACTTATTCTATATTCCAAGTTATTCTATACTATACAACTTCAATCTCATAATATACGTAAAGAAATTCTTTTGATTATTTTCAAATATATTTTTTGTAAATTAATTTGTTCGTGTGAATTATTTGAATATTTTTGGAGCAGAAATGCCCTGCCCCATTAAGGATTAAGAGGTTTGCCCGTACACAGTACGTGAGAGAAAAGTTTGCTTATTTCGTTTCTAAAAGCTATTGAACACCACTAATTTTAAAAGGCAATATTCGTTTTATTTAATGGCAGACATATTTTGATTTTGTAAGGCAAATATTTTAGTACGGTGAAAGTGGTGTATTGTCCCTATTTTTAGTCTATTGTTTAACCCTCCAGCCGCGGGTGACTTTTTCAGTGGGTTACTTTTTACTTTCTTCTATTTTCAGTAGAAGAAAGTATTGTAATCGAAATGTTTTTCGACTTCCGGTTTTCGACGGATTTACACGTTTTAGGGGTCAGAGATCCCAAAAAACATATTTATAGAAAATGTCTGTCTGTCCATGTGTCTGTCCGTCTGTCCGCCTGTCCGTGTGTCTGTCGCCATTGTACCTTCAAAAAGTGTATGAAGTTATGCATAGAATTGAACCAAATTTTATTTTAAGATTTTAGCTATGGAAAGCAGGTCCTCCCTGAATTTGGAAAAAAGTCGCCGGTAGGGGGCGCTGTAATAGTGATTTTTGTGCGATTTTCAATATTGTACCATCAAAAAGTGCATGAAGTTATGCATAGCATTGAACCAAATTTTTATTTTAAGTTTTTGGCTATGGCAAGCAGGTCCTCCCTCAGTTTGGAAAAAAATCGCCGGTAGGGAGCGTTGTAATAGCGATTTTTGTGCAATTTTCAATATTTTACAATCAAAAAGTGTATGAAGTTATGCATAGAATTGAACCAAATTTTTATTTTAAGTTTTTGGCTATGGCAAGCAGGTCCGTCCTGAATTTGGAAAAAATTTCGCTGTTAGGGGGCGCTGAAATAGCGATGTTTGTCCGATTTTGAATATTGTACCATCAAAAAGTATGAAGTTATGCATAGAATTAAACCAAATTTTATTTTAAGTTTTTGGATATGGCTAGCAGGTCCTCTCTGAATTTGTAAAAAATTCGCCGGTAAGGGCGCTGTAATAGCGTTTTTTGTGTGATTTTGAATATTGTACCATCAAAAATGTATGAGGTTATGCATAAAATTAAACCAAATTTTTATTTTAAGTGTTTAGCTATGGCAAGCATTTTCTCCCTGAATTTTGAAAAACTTCGACGTTAGGGGGCGCTGTAATAGCGATTTTCGTGTAATTTTGATTATTGTACCATCGAAAAGTGTATGAAGTTATGCATAGAAAAATCAAAAAAATCTTTTAAGTTCTTGGCTATGACAAGCAGGCCTTTCCTTAATTTGAAAAACATTCGCCGGTAGGGGGCGCTGAAATAGCGATCATATATGTCGCCCTATTCTCTTGTTAGTTATGCAAATTAAGCTCTAATGGATTCCGAATTGATTTTTTATTTCGAGTGAAAAATATAATCGGTGTTTCCTTGAAAACGAATTAAATGGAAGAGATTTAACACACTGTGATATAAAACCACTGAATTTAATCCTCCAAATACAGAAAAAAAAACATTTGATTATGTTTTTAAAATGGAAATGAACGGGTTGAAAATTTAGGTATACGATAATAGAATATTTTTTGAAAATATTATTACATTATGTAAAAAAATTTTTTAAAGAAAATTGTTAACTCTGCAACTCACAAGGCCGCACTGATTCAATGCTCTAGATCTTTTAACATAAAATGATGCAAACTGCTGGTAAATACGATACGAATGAATACGATACGATCAAAAGATATTTTTTAAAGTTTTACTATTTGAGGTTGGTGCACTTTTTTTCAGGATTTAATTGCATTTTCTTAAACTGTCCTTTTTCAGGACTTGCTATATTTAAATAGATATATCTAAATTTCCATGAAGGTTAGTTACACTACTTTACAGATGTATATATAAATTGTAAAAAATATTTTGTAAGATATTTTTTAATTCAGCTCAATTTTGAAGGACAACTTTGAAAATAAAGTTCTCGAAGTAAAAGATACTTTAAAAAAATTATATTAGTTAAAACTTTTTCTAAATCTCTACGACCTTACGTAAACTTACGTATATTACATAAATTTACGTTTTTCAAAATCGGTTATTTATTCATTTCTGTACTTAAAGATTTAATTGTACGATGAAGGTAATTTCTTTTTTAGGAGCTATTTTAAATTTTCATCTTGGGTAAAATTTAACATAGAAATTAAATTTTTTTAAAGACTTTGAAAATTCATTTTTTAAAGAAAAGAAATATGTAAATAAAATTGATATATTGCAATAGAATGATATGAAGTTAAGGCTAATTAATATTAATTATTCGATGATTTTGAAAATCACATTTGATTTTGAAATTTTTTGGCATACATTTCTTTCAAGTTTTATTACAGCCTTAATTTTATGCAAACAATTTTATATTTGTATTTTTTCAAATAAAATGAACAACTTTCAAGGTATTTTAAGCAGATTTCATTGCATATATTTTTAAATTCAAATCTGTGCATGTTAGAAATATCTATGCATTTTAGAAATATCTATTAGCTTAAAATGGGAGAATATTTCAATTTGTGTAAATCTTATGCAAACCTTTTGTATTTCTTTCAGTACGGATATATGTGCACACGGATTTATGCATACATTCAACGATTTTAGAAAGATTTAGATTTAAAAATACTTAATATATGATTTTAGTTAACCACGAATTTTTATAGCTTTAATTAAATACACACCGGAACATATTTACAGAAACATAGATATAAAATATGATTTGAACGACATCGGCTGATTCGTTATTGAAATGTTTTTCTCATCGTGACATGACGCTGTTCTTGCTCTGACAGCTTCAAAAGAATTTTGAAAAACAAATTATATTATCAAATGCATGTTTACACACCGCTCATCTCAGAGGACTCATAGTGAAAAGCAAAAATAACAGTTTAATTTAATGAGAGTTAGTTCATTCCGTAGGTTTGAAAAAAAGTAAACATACTTCAGCGTTTTCGCGGCGCATGATCGCAGTGCTGCCAGATAGGCTACATTTTTTAAAATCAGATTCTTGATTGGCACCACTTTTTTGAAATGGTAAAATGTGCCTTATTTAATGACATATTAATTAAGGCAAAAACAAAGTTAATTTTACCGTTTCAAAAAAGTGGTGCCAATCAAGAAATCCAAATTTTAAAAAAGTAGCCCATTGGCAACACTGCATGATCGTATAAAAAAGATGATTACTACCATTTGACTGGAATAGTATATTTAAAAATCTTAATGAAAAAATATATGTTGAGGCAGTCCTCACATTAAAATTTGTTTATAGAAGCGCGCAATTATGACCTTTTTTTTTGGGTTAATTTACAAATAAATTCACACTTAGGTACGAAAATTCAACCCATTTCCTACAAACGAACCTTTGACTAAACTCCACATTCATTCAATAGCTTGCCAGTTCAAACACATACGGCTCTATGATATTTATATGATCATATAAAATGTATGCACGGACTTCTCTAGATTATGTCCAGAAGGTGCAGGGATTCCAGATTGGCCTCCATTTTTGTTCAGAAATTCCGAATTCGTGCCAGAAATTAAAAATATTATTATTTGCTTTATGTGATGACAGAAATTTTGTAATTGTATACAGTAAAAATTTTTCGTTATAATTTTCCGGGATGAATCTGAAATTTCGAAACAAAAATGGAGGTCAGACTGGTAACCAGTGGTTTGATTCAGCTGGTTCGGCAGAACCGGTTGTTAAAAGAAACTAAAATTTACATTAATTTGCTTTCTTTATATTATTTTCTGCACAGTAGCGTTTTCTAAATATGACAATGTGCTATTTTTTTTCTTCATTTAATAAAATAAGGTTTCATTTCCAATATACTATATATACATTTCCTTCATCAGTCCTGTAAGAAGCAAATTTAATTTTTAAAAATTAAATTTTGGAGATTTGATAAATTTCGACATCTAAATAGGCACCCTATGCTAATTCTATAGTTATATGGCTTAAGGGTGTAAAAAAATCATGATTTTTTTTAATTAAAAAAAATATATATATACGATTTTTTATTATTTAAATCGGATTTTTATGATTTTTTTTTCCAGCGCTGAAAAACTGAAACCTATTCTGTGATTTTACACTTTAATTGATAAAATTATAATTATTAGTCAGTAATTGCATAAATTAAAAAAACTGTAAATTAGTAGTTTCATTAGTTATTAGCATGCAATAATGTTATATCCATTAACATTTTGTAATAAATATGTAAAACTATATTAAGTACTAACTAGTAATATTTACCTTTATTAAAATTATTTAAATAACCGTATTTAATATTAAATTGTTTAACACTACTTAAAATTAATAAATATTAAACAAAAAATTAACTCTGTAATTAGGAACACATACATTTTTATGCTTTAATTACTAAAATGATAATTAATAGTTTAGTGTTCATTCCAGAAAGAAAAAGAGACAGGATGCTTGTTCCAAAAACTATTTCATGAAGAAATATATCTGTAATGTGCTCAGTAATTATATAAGGGAAAAAGAGTAGTTTCTTAGTATAATAAATAAAGTGTCATTAATTTTAATAATTTTTAAATTACAAATTGAAAAATACAATTAAATAACAACATGTTTTAAAATTTTTAAAAAGAAATAAAGTTCTATCATTTTTGCAAGGTCTTGGGAACATAGATTTTGAAATATTGTGGAATTATAAATTTTTTTACAAGAAATCTCTGTCTACAACTATAATGTGAGTTTCAATATTTTTTAAAGAGGCAGGATGCCTTTTGCAAATTTCAAAGCGGGCAGATTGTTGCATACTAAAAAAAAATTACCTAGTGGAAACAGTAAGTATAATTACAGAATTAATAAAAACTACAAATAAGTGATTTCATTAATTAGTAGCACGAATAACAAAACTAACAAAGGTTTATTTGCAGCTCATTTTGCTTTTGTACTCTGATCGCCTATATCTAAACTTACACACATGTATGCATATGCTAAACCCCCTAAAATATGAAAATATTTTAACTCATTCATATACACATACCGAGTAAATATAATGAATGACCAGTTATATCTGAAATCCTCAAACCATTACAGCAGCATTATTAACACTCAGTGGGGTTTCTCGGCATTCAGTGTTTCAAATAGTTATTGTGCCTTTTTAATCCCTAACAAATTTTATTTGTGATGCATGACTTCCAAAAAAAAAAAAAAAAAACATTTATTCATTTTTTTTTTCTGAAGAAGCTCTTGCTGTGCTTAACCCTAGATCTACCGGGAATTTTATTCAAGTTTTAATAAAACGTTCTACACCAGAATTTTTATTTAAAACTATTTAACTTATTTATTTACCTTATTTTTGTCTGGTTTATATACTTAGTTTATTTTAAAGAAATTTCTGGTTTGAATGAATATTTTGTATGTACCTGTCGGGTCCAATGGACCCGTCTGGTAGACGGAGGGTTAATATTTTATACCAATTGGTTCTTTTTTTCTTATGCATTATTTTACAATAGCGGTTCAGCCGATGTCATCCTTTCATTCTTCTTTAGCTCCAGCATTTGCTATGGCTATAAATTTATTATTTCAAAAGTAGAATGACAAAATAAGATTCTTGTTATTTTATTCTTTTTACGTGCAAAAAATTATTATACTAAAAGGAAATTATGACTTTGCAAGTTATTAGATTTAAATATCATTTTAAAATGAAATCCTTTTTATGTTACGTTAGATAAATACCAAAGGTCTTACAAACTTACTGTAGTTACACTTTTTACAACAATCAGGCATTAAGCTTAAAACAATTATTTAAAGTTTTTTTTATGTATTCATAAGCCAAAATACCTGTAGGAACTTTCCAAATTATGTTCGTCTTAGATTTTAATACATTTTTATGTCATTTCAAACATTTAGAAAATTTATGATTTTAATCAATGATTTTTTTTTAAATAAGTTGATTAAAATCGTTGATACCCTATATAGCATGCTTATTCAACACTACAATAAGTATTTATATTCGAATAAAAGAACTTTGCTTTGGCTGTTTCATTTGAAAATATACGAAATGTTCGCTGCGATCAATGATCGTTAGATTTTAGTGGTATACCTCCAACTGGACTTTAAAGAAAAAATATTGTTCTTCATATCATAGAAGTCATTTAAATCAAAGTAGTTATTTTCGTAAATGTGACAAATTTTAAACTTTTATATGATTCCTAAGTCCTTATTATAATAATTTCCATGATTTAACAAATGAAAAAACACTGTTTGGTCGTTAAACTATCCGATTCATGATACTTCGTATTTTACGAATTTCTAGCGTTATCTGACCTGTTTTTTGTACAAATAAATGGTAGAAATTCCTAAAATTCTAATTATCATAACATGAAAAGTCGAACAAAAACTTGTCTCACTTGTTATAACACGGGTAATGTTTTTCTAAATATCTTATAAGACCCAAAAGACCGCATAAAAAATTAAATTTTGAAAAGTTTTTCTAAAGTAAAAACGATATCAAAGATGATGAAGAACAACATTTGAAATATTTTTGAAATTAGCAGTATTCTGAGCTTAACAATTCAGAATTTAGCTCTTGGTCAGCGATAACAAGTGGCGCAGGGTCATTCCTAATTCCCTCCGGTGTTTCGAAACGTTATAGTAAAAAAACGAAGACAAATATGAAAAAAAGAAACATATGAAATTATTCCGAAACTATTCAAGTTTTAATTTAATTAGTTTCCGGTAGATGGCAGTAACATCTGTATTGAAGTCAGTTGTAGTAAAGCAAAATGGCGTTTACAGGCGAAGAGAAAGCTTTTTGTGTGTTGGAGTTTGCAAAATCTGAATCAGTGGTGTCAGTTCAACGGGCCTTTCGTAATAAATATCGAAAACAGGGACCAACTGACAAAACAATTCATGTGTGGTACCGGAAATTTAAAGAAACGGGATGCCTATGTGACAGGAAACGAAGTGGTCGGCCTGGTCCATCTGCGGACACCGTAGATCGTGTACGGGAAACGTTTTTAAGGAGCCCGACGAAATCAACCGCTAGCGGAAGCCGAGAATTGGGGATCTCTCAACCAAGAGTGTGGCGAATTCTGCGAAAACGTCTTTGTTTGAAGCCGTACAGATTGGGACTGGTGCAAGCGTTGACTCCAGCAGATTGCATTTCTCGTTTCACATTTTGCATTGATGTCCATGAACGTGAAACACTGATGTCGAAATTGATTTTTAGTGATGAAAGCACATTTCACATGTGTGGCACTGTCAACCGCCACAACGTACGCATTTGGGGCACTGGAAATCCCCATTCTGTAGTGGAACACTATCGGGATTCCCAAAAAGTTAACGTGTTTTGCGCTATGTCCTCCTCACGTGTTTATGGGCCATTCTTTTTTACAGAGAAGACCATTACCGGTGTAGTGTACCTGGATATGTTGCAGCTGTGGCTAATGCCGCAGTTAGAGGAACATGAGGATGATTTCGTATTTCAACAAGACGGTGCTCCTCCCCATTTTTTGTGTGATGTGCGTGAATACCTGAACACACACTTACCTCATCGATGGATTGGACGAGCTTCTGAAGATGACGTACCTCTTCTAAAGTGGCCTCCACGGTCACCGGATTTAACACCGTGTGACTTTTTCTTGTGGGGAGGGGGTATGTGAAAGATCAGGTTTTTGTACAACCTATGCCACGTGATTTAGCTGACCTGCGTGAAAGGATAACACGTGCTATTAATAACATAGACAGTACCATGTTGAGTAGAGTATGGCAGGAACTGGACTATCGCATTGATGTATGCCGTGTGACCAAGGGTTCACACATAGAACACCTGTAATGTATGTAAGTAAAACTTGAATAGTTTCGGAATAATTTCGTATGTTTCTTTTTTTCATATTCGTCTTCGTTTTTTTACTATAACGTTTCGAAACCCCGGAGGGAATTATGAATGACCCATTTTACAAATGTTATTTCCTTGATAATTGTATATTTTAAATGAAATTGTTTGCCTTTCATAATCACTGCGAACAGGAAGTATAAGATAATAAAGGATGAAAACTTATCCTAAAATGTATTAAACCGTTTGAAATGTTCTCAAGAAAAATGCCCATACAAAAGAAAGACGTTGATGACTTTATTACTTTAGTAACTAAAAATATATATATAATTTGTAGAAAATGATAAATATTTTGTACTCAATTTGAGTAAAGGAATGAACTACATTTTGTCACCATCAGATTACTGAAGTATTAGAAAAGTAATTCTTTAATGGAAAGTAGTTGAAGAACTATTATTTATGTTTAAAAAGATTTATATTAATATTAAAGATTATCGAAAAAAAATACTATAATTTAAACATTTCAGTGGTGGATAATTGGCGCAGAGGTGGAGCCTATTGACACCACTAAATTATAGTAGTATTTTAACTCTTGTCTAATGATCAAATTTCTGAGTTTTTATTAAACTGAATAATACCATAAAAATTTAGTGGTGTCAATAGGCTCCACCTCTGCGCCAATTTTCCACCACTGACATTTTCTAAAAGAGTTTTCTAAAGTATTCAAAAGGCTAAAAATATTGTCAAAACAACTGGTACAAGTTCAGCAGAAAGGGAAAAGGGCTTTTGAAAGAGAAACATAATTTCGTCAGATAAGAGACGTCGACTGTGTCTCATATAATACAGTATGTATATATTTCTAATGTAAAAATAATGAAGATTAGTCTAATTCGCCTACCTCTGAAACAATGGGTTCCTGCTTTTATAGTGAAGGTGTGTTAAGAAAGAAGTACGCAGCAGATAACGTTCGAGTAAAGACACAGATAATTTAAAGCGAGGGCCCTTATTAAGAAGCTGTTTGTAAATATCTCAAATAACACAAGCTATTTAATATATTAAAAATCTTTTCTGTACTATAATGTAGTAGTTTTTTCTACATCCTTTAATGCTTTATTTAAGTATTTACTATATGATACCCAAAAAACACTACATAGCCATTAATAACCGGTCATTTTCAATTTTAGATATTTTGTCGAATATTTGAAGATACACGTGTCGAATTTTTCTGGAACTTCAGGAATACGGTGAATATGTTTGATTTCATATTTATCGACGACGATTTGATCAGAAGGACAATTAGGTGGCAAAAAAAAAAAAAAAGAATTTTTTTCACTATTATTAAAATATTTGGGATCGTCATGTAAAATAAAAAGCACGGAATTATCTATCGCTGTAACTTACGAACAGGTGGATATTGTACAATATGTGTATTCATTTGTGTAAGAATAGCACGTATATTCATGGAAATATATCGAATTATTTTTTTAAAGTTCAAAAAATTCTTGTATGTTTTTTGTTTATCTCACGCTGGATTTTCTACCAAATTTATTCAATTTCAGAAAAATTGACAAAATGTAATAGAAATAATAAAGCGCAAATACAAGTTGTATGACATATTTTTTATCTGCGCAAGCGTATCACGATAACAATTATTTTTTTTCATGATTTAATAGTCATTAAAATAACTAAATGCTATGGAGCAACTCATTAAAAAAAAGCCTGCCCAACATCGCGAAAATTCAGAAAGATATCGGCAATAGAGTGAGCTGGTATTTAGTTGCTCCCTAAAAGCTGCTGAATGATAAAAGATTTACCACAATATTGTCATTTTTTATTAACTGGCTTTCAGCAAAGTAGTTAGTATTTAATAAATATCCACTAGTGGATTTATAAGAAATGTTTAGATTTTGATACTGTTTTTTATTTTAAAATAGGCTCGTTTTGGTGGTTTTCCAAGAAGAACCAAAGTATCAATAAAAATGAAAAGAAAATTAAATTAAAACAGCGACAATTTATGAAAAAAACCCTTGTCATTTAGCTGTTTTTAGAGAACAACTAAGAATCAGCTCTCTCTATCGCCGATAACTTTCTGAATTTTCATGGTATTTGATTGGCTTTTTTTTATGAGTTGCTCCATAGAAATTACTATTAAATCATGAAAAAAAATATTTGTTATCATGCGCGCATGCACAGATAAAAAATATGCCATACAACTGCTCTGCTCATACTTCATGAAATGATTAATAGATTTACATTTCAATTGCACTATATTATTTTTACTACCTTTTGTCAAATTTTCTAAAACTGGCGTTAAATGTGATTGAAAACTCTGCATGGTATAAGCAAAAAACACACAAGAATTTTTGGAACTTAAAAAAAAAAAATTGACATTTGTCCATGAATATACGTTCTATTCTTACACAAATGAATACACATATTGTACAATGACCACCTATTCGTAAGCTATAGCGATAGACCATTTCGTGCATTTTATTTTACAATGAGATCCCAAATATTATTATTTTTCTTTTATTTTTTGTCGGCCCTTTAATTGTCCTTCTGATCAAATCGCCTTTGATAAATATGAAGTCAAACCTATTCTTCATAATCCGGAAGTTTCAGAAAAATCTGACAAGTATATCTTTAAATATTTGACAAAATGTCTAAAATTGAAAGTTTCCGGTGATTAATGGCATTCAAATTTATTTTTGCTGGTTTCAATCTGAAAATGTATAGTGTGCTAATGCATTTCGTTATCCATGGGCAGTTACTGTATGAAAAGTTTTAAAAAGATGTCACATGTTTTTAAACTCAGCTAAATTTTATTACTGATACACAATTTCCAGATATATCTTCTCCGCGTGCGCATTATTGTTATTACAAAAATAGCTTAGGAGTATCTTGGGATTAATTATAAAAGATGACATTGATGGATATCTGGGTAAAATTTGAGACTTTGTTGGCAAAAACGAAAAAATTGTTTGTTGGTAAAAAGCGAATTAAAGAACTCCAGAAATCAAGCCCTTACTACTCACAAGTGCCGATTTATTGAGATTAAATTTGAAGAATGTTCAAGCATTTATCACCAAATCAAGGATGTAAATAGGAGTGCTTCGAGGCTAACGAGAAAGACAAGCTACCGCGGTGGGTCCGATTCTTCTTTTTTTACAGACAGCTGGAGTCACATGATGCTCGAATGCACCAATGAAGGTGTGCGAAAAGAGCATCACGTGACTCCAGCGGTCTGTAAAAAAAAGAAGAATAGGACACACCGCGGTAGCCTGTCTTTCTCGTTAGCCTCGGAGTGCTTGATATTCGGTGAGTTAGTATTCTCGTGAGATTGGAGACTTGAGCTAAGTCTCGAGCTCTCCCTACAGTTAGCATAGCTGCCAACTTGTACGGATTTTTGCTCCCGCTAAAATTTAACAGAAATTTCTGCTTTATTTAATTGTCAATATTCACTGCAATTCGGTGATTGAACTAGGCAAAATCTTCTATTAAATTTTATTGGTAACAGAAATCCGTACATGTTGGCAGCTGTGAGTTAGTGTGTTTAATATCTAACTGTTTACAATTTTATGTCATGGACGTAAGTTAATTCTTAAACTTAAATTTCTGCTACTTTTGTCTTATTCTTATTGTATTAGTATACTGTTTTGATGCATTTTTTGATAGAAATCTTGATCAGGGTTTCATGATTGTCGAATATGTACAGTAGCGCTCAAAAGTATTTTGACAAACTTATATTCTCTCTTATTATTTTATTTAATATAAAAATACAAATGAAAATATATTCCCTATAATTGAGAACACTATGACTGCACTTATTCATATGTATCAAGTTTCAACTTGTTTGTTTACATTCGGCGCCACCGAAGAAATATGACTCCTCCTTAGCTCAAAAGCATTTTGACAATTATTTTGCATTTAATTGTTGAAGGTGTCAGTGGCGCTATAGCTTCGGTTAGTGTTTATATTGACTTATTGTGATTTTAAGGATCAGGAATACCGAAATGTAAAAAAAAAAAAATATCGAAGTGATTCTAGAAATGCCGCTGTAAATTCACTTAAGAAAGGTAGACTGCAAGCAGAATTAGCTCGTTCTTTTAACGTGTCTCGGCAACTTGTTATTACATGGAATAAAGTTTTCAATAAACAGAAATACATCGAAAATAAGCCTCAAAGTGGCCATCCGAAACAAACAACTTGCAATGTTGACTGTATTATAAAAATGATATCTACAAGTGACTGTCGTAAGTCCGCTGTAATAATAAAAAATGAATTGAAAGAAAGTTACGGCATAGACATACACGTTTCCTCTGTTAAACGACGCCTAAACCTCTATGGTTTTCATGGCAGAAGACCAGTAAAAACACGTTTCTAATCAACTAAGAATATGAAGGCTAGAGTTGCATTTGTAAAACGGCATAACCCTTTCAGGGGCAAAGCAATGCTATTGCAGAAGTGTTGAAATTAATGACAGACACCAGAATTTTGGTTAAAAAAAATTCGGTTTATCATGTGTGAAATATACCTTTTTCTTATTTAAAAATAAATTTGTTTTCAAATTCCGGTGTCAGTCATTAATTTCAACACTTTCGCAATGGAACTGCTTTGCCCCTGAAAGGGTTATGCCCTTTTTAAAAATGCAACTCTAGTCTTCCTATTCTTAGTAGATAACAAACGTGTTTTTGCTGGTCTTCTACCATGT
Source organism: Maratus speciosus (assembly GCA_963932465.1). Lineage (NCBI taxonomy): Eukaryota > Metazoa > Arthropoda > Arachnida > Araneae > Salticidae > Maratus > Maratus speciosus. The sequence goes on from OZ010794.1 coordinate 193,089,655, forward strand.
AAACCATAGAGGTTTAGGCGTCGTTTGACTGATGAGAGTTGTATGTCTATGCCGTAATTTTCTTTCAATTCATTTTTTATTATTACAGCGGACTTACGGCAATCACTTGTAGATATAATTTTTATAATATAGTCAATATTTCAAGTTGTTTTTTTTTGGATGGTCACTTTGAGGCTTATTTTCGATGTATTTCTGTTTATTAAAAACTTTATTCCATGTAATAACTACTTGCCGAGACACGTTAAAAGAACGATCTAGTTCTGCTTGCAGGCCACCTTTCTTAAGGCCATTTACAGCGGCTTTTCTAGAATCACTTCAATATATATATTTTTTTACTTTTCGGCATTCCTGATCCTTAAAAATAATCACAATAAGTCAATAAAAACAATAATAGAAGCTATATCGCCTTCTGACACCTTCAACAATTAAATTTAAACTAATTATCAAAATACTTTTGAGCTAAGGCGGAGTCATATTTCTTCGGTGGCGCCGAATGTAAACAATCAAGTTGAAACTTGATACATTTAAATAACTGCAGTCACAGTGTTCTCAATTATAGGGAATATATTTTCTTTTGCATTTTTATATTAATTAAAATAAGAGAGAATATATGGTTGTCAAAATACTTTTGAGCGCTACTGTATTAAATAAATTACGTTCTTTTACAGTCAAACAAGTTTCAGAATTTTCTTTTAACAAAAGATCAAAGTTTTTTAACAATGTTCTTACGATATTGGGAAGTGTTTCACAATCTCAGGACTCCCAAATGGTCCGTCAATAGAATACCAATATTTGTTTAGAAAAATTTTCTTTTCAGATTTTTCTTACAAACCGCCCCGGAATCGCATTTAAAAGTTAATTCTAGCTCAAACCTACCATAAAATTTTCTGTTAAAATTTATTGGTATTCGGTTTGCGGACCATTTGGGAGCCCTGCAATCTATGTATGATGCTTAATTTTCGCTTCATGTTTATACGGTCTGGTACCACTATTTAAGATGAGAAATTTTCCATTTATCGCTTTCGGGATCGACGTCTATTACACAAATATTATTCGGATTGCAACACTTTCTTTTTTAAGTTACATTCAATTACATTATTTTGAAAATACTCTAATTTATAACAGAAATATTGCTTTTTTTATTACTGGTGTCAATAACAAATTTTGAAAAGAAACGTGAAGCCGAATCAGCCAAGACTTTGGACCGGAAAGGGATAAAAAATAGCACATTGAACTCGGGCCACTTTTCCAAGACCAGGACGAAATTTACATTTACAAATGTTTTAATAATTTACAATTTGTTCGCAACCAGTTAGAACCAAGCATGCTGGGATTACAATTTCTTTTTATCTTCCTGACGAATGCTCCGGTACCTATAATAATTTCCTCCCTAAAAATGTTCTTTTCTGTGTCCCGAGACGCTGGCATCGAAATACTCAAGTGCAGAGGACCCGAGTTGTGACGTCATCATTAAGCGACCGACTTCTCACTAGTGTTGGCATTCACAAGGACAAATTCTGAATAGCAATTTTATTTTATACTATTTGTGGAATATCTATCATCTTATAAAACAATAATTATTTAAACTTACTGGTGAGAATTCGGAATCCCTTAATAAAAATTCAGCCAGATGCGGAATGTCTCAGTGTTGCCGCATGTGGTTGATTTTTTATATATTTTTCTTTTTTGCATGGTTTTATTTAATAAAAAATGTCATTTGTTAAAGTTATTGTTTCATTCCACTGACCACAACATTTATTAACGCTCGTTTAAGTTAAGTAGGTACACTGTAAGTACCGCTGAATCGCTGTTTGCCGTTGGTGTGACTTTTGGCAAATTTCTTCATTTTTAATGGGATTATCTAGTGAACTACAGACTCTGTCGAAAAAATGCATAGAACTTTTTTTGTAGTTTCTTTTTGCATATTTAATTTCTAAACATAAGTAACATAATTAAGTTAACAGGAAACCATTTAACATGAAAAATAATAAATTTAACGATATGACAAATCTAGCAGCATAAATGCATTGTAATATAAACGAACAAATAGTGTGACATAAATTGTCGAATATTTCTGCAGATCTGCGGTGGTAGTTCCATTGAGTTTTTTGCACTCCACGACGAGATCTTTTCAACGATATCTCTCTCGTCAAAATCGACCCGTTACACATTTTACACTTCCCTGTTGAGTACTTTCTTGTAGCTGAAAAAAAACTAAAAAATGTGTAGGTAGGTCAGAGCTTAAATTCTTCCAAACTAGTTTCCTGTAAGCATACTTCTCAACCTGCATGTATTTTTTCTATAAAATGTAGTTTAATTTGACCTAGGTTAACCCATTTATGCCAGAATTTTTGTTTTCTCAAATTTGTTGGTAAAATCACTTTAAAATGTTGCAGAATGAACAGGAAAAATACTTAAAAAAATTACACTTAAGCATTTTTGAGTTTAAATGATAAAATGTAAACTTACTAAATATCGGAATATTCATAAGTGGAAAAATGCATAATTATATGTTTTGTCTAAATTTATATAAATTAAGCTTTTAAATCAGGGGTGGCCAACTGTGGCACGCTGCACACCACTAAAATTTTAAAGAAATAGGCGACTTTTTGAATCGTAAGGAGTCGATGATTAGATAAGGCAATGATTGCTATAAAATTTTAGTGTTTGCTCGCGTGCCACAGTTGGCCACCCCTGTTTTAAATTGTATATTATATACTGTAATTAGAACTTTTATGAACTATTAAAAAATATATTTATTTCTTTACAGAAACTAATAACATTATAAGTATTATTAATAATAAATTAAGAAAAATCATATTTGTGGCTAAAAAACGATTTATTTCAAAATCATCTTGAAAAGGACTTTACATAAATAACTGCCCCCTAAATGTCTAATAGAAATATGTACCCATTTTCGCCTTTTGCCCTATATTTTGTATGTTACAAACATGCATAAAAAACAGGCTTGAACATATAATTTCGCAATTTAAAAGAAAAAAAAGCGTATTTCAAAGAAGTCTACAAGCTAAAAGTATGACTTATTTATTTGGATCCTTGATACAAAAAATACAAATAAACTTACTTTTTACATTTCGCTATCTTGAAAATGAAAAATCTACAAACATTGAAAAAAGGTCTTCATTTAAGCAAATAAATATCAATCTGATGCTGTCATCTCTCGGTAACAGATAAAGACATTTATAGACAATTATTTCATAAAATTTTCATATTGTAAAGAAGAAGAAAATTATAAAAAATTATTAAAATTCGAAACGTCCCAAAAATGGGACGCTAGGCATAAATGGGTTAAACACGTTTCCAACCAGGGAATTTTTTTGATATTTTTGATGTTTTTAATTTCATGTTTTATGAAGAGCATATCTGATTTTATTTACCCTTTCAAGGGCAAGGTACTTCTATCGTAAAATTCTGAAATCTTGAATGTCACCGGGATATAAAAACAAATTTATTTGAAAATAAGTAAAATCTTTTCTTCGCGTACTTTTACTCCAAAAATCAGATGCCAATGCAGTGCTGCCAGATTGGGGTTTTGTCCCCATTTTGGGGAATTTTGAACCTCCAGGGGAATTGTTTGGGGACAAGTAGTTCATGGGGAAATTTTTGGGAACTATCAACATTTTTGGGGGAACATTTTTCACTATTTCACGTAAAGTTTACTTTTAATCATATGACAATACTATATCTGTCTCAAACTCGATTTTGAGTTGGAAAACGAAAATAAAATACAGAAATTGGAGATATCAATTATAATTCTCGCGGTCTTGCTCGTCGTTTACAATATGGTAGTTTACACGTATCACAGGTGCATCATGACCTGACTTGGACTATCTGCACCTGAATTTCCATACAATATTCTATAATATTCTATTCTGTAAAATCTATTATATATATATAAAATCCAAACGGAAATTTCGTTCCGAACGCCTAGATTTCGAGTTCTACTGCATGGATTTTTATAGAACTTATACCATTAGATAGGTATCATTTCAGGGAAGGTTTTAAGCTATAACACATTATTCTACCTAGATTAGTCATAGAATTATGACGGAAAGTTCTGTTATTTTGGACGATAAGGTTTACCATTGTATTTCTTGGCGAAATTTATCGTTGATAAAATAAATTGAAATAGCTATTGCACCTCGAAACATGAAAGAAAAAACTGTTACTAATTTTAATTTAAAAAAAAAGAAGGAAGAAAAAAAGAAGAAAAAAATCCGTTTCAACGAGTGATAATATTAAAAAACGAAAATATTTAATTTAAACATGAAAGGGAATGTTCGTAATGCTTAAAAAATTACCCAGTTAAAATATTGCAAGTGAAATAAGATTTGGGTCTTTATCTTTTGCGTCAGGTTAAGAAAAAATGCATCTGAAAAATTAATAGGATGATATCAAGGAAGATTCGATAAGTGCATGCTCAGAAATATTTGAAAAAATATCTTCTCATGAAGAATATACAGAAGATTCTTCTCATGACATATTGTATGTTTAAAAAAAAATCCGCAGAACCTCGATTTAGCGTTTGTAAAAAATGATGAACATTTAATTTTTTTTGGCGATTTAATGCTGGTTGGCAGCACAATAAAATTTTGAATGATACTTTTTTTTATCATAAATAATTTTTAAGTAAAACCTTTTTCTACTCTTCATACGAAGATAGTTAGATTAAGTTTAACTAAATTAAATGCATTTTTATTACTACAGTTTTGTCATATACCTTTATATGTGTATATATAAAAATTTTATTATCGTAATTATACGGTTTAAAACAAAATTTCAGTTTATTAAATTTTTTCCAAATTCAAAATTAATGTCCGAGTTGGATCATTGGCAATTTGACTTCGATATTCTTAGTATCAGAAACAAGAAATGAAGATTATTGTTGCCATGGAAGCAAGTATTTAATATAAAATGTTTAATGGTAGCATTTTTAATTAGCCAGCTACTTTTAAAACAAACTTAAAGCGGTACTACTTGATTATCCCGTCGATAAAATAACTATCGCGAAACTATAAGATTAAATGCCAATAATAGCTGATCGTAAATTTTACATTCACTTGACATTAAACGCAGTACACGTGTCCGTTGCGTCATCAAGTGATTTTTATTTTCACTTCTATTTCTAATTTGATTAATGTTTAAAAATGTATTTATTTTTTCGTTGTTTAAAATAAAAAAATTGTCAATTTGTATAATTTAGCGAGTAGTTTGGCAATTTATATAATTTGGCGAAATTGGTTGAATGAATAATCAAATAGTCTTAAAACATTTCCAGCCGATGAAGCCGTGTAAAATTAAATAACTACTGCAACACGCTATTTTTTATATTATATACGCTTAAAGATAAAAAATAATACGCTAATCCTTCGTTTAAGTTTAAATTCATTGAGTTTTAGGCATTTAAACACTTATTTATCAAGCAATTTTCAAAAGCATATAAATATCTTGCATTTGGGATGGAAATGTGTTGGCTAGCCAAATAGGGTGGAACGTTCGTCTTTTTTGCGCCAAATACTCGAATATATATAGATTTTTTTCAGATTTTTACTGAGATTCCGGCGCCAAATTTGGCTGATGTTTTACTACATACATGAGTAGTTTTAAAAGCATTTTTCTTTTCAAAATAATTTGAGTATGCGCTTTAAGGAGACCTCCCTTGTGGTAACAATTTTGTTTTTGATTTGTTCTTTTTTATTTCTAACTCATCCATCATGTGACTCACAGACTAAACTAGCAGATGTAATTGTAAAAATGATGGTACTTATGATTTACATGTTATATGTTTATTTGTGATTTTTGAGTTCACTTATGTCGCCAAACAATTTGATTTTAAGCCAAAAAGACGTAAGCGTGAATTGGGTTCAAGCGATGTTTACAACAAAGGTGACTTTGCAAGTGTACGAAAGCATTTTTTGAGTATTTTTTAAAATTCAAATGTACAATATATAAATAGCAGTTAATATTTTAAAAATGGAGTCAAATATTTTAATTTTAGTATAAATGTCTCCCACACAGGCACCGCACATACATATTGTAAAATAATTTAATTTTAGACATTGAAAAAATTTCTATTTATACTTTACTGCGAAAGCAAGTCGGATTGTTTTCTCCAAATTTGTGATTTTTATAACCTCGAAACCAGATTAGCTAATATTGCCCATTCTTTTTTTAATAAAAAACATATCTCAAATTTTCCTTATACAAACGTTCAATGTTTGCAATGTTAGGTAGTAAAGATTATTCTTAAGAAAATGTAAGAAATTATGCGTTATTTCTATCACAAAAAAGACATTTTGCAATAAAAATTTCTTTCTGAAATCACTTTTCGATATTCCATTCCATTCGTCATTTTTTTTTCATATCTTCCCTTCTTTTAGAAATGTTACAAAAAGATATTGTATGAATTTTCCATAAGGATCTACCGTACAATTGGCGAATTTACTATATAGTGTTGGAAGATTCGTTTATATTTGAAAGGAACCGTGGACGGTAAATCCGATTTCAGAAGATTACGCGAAATTTGTACTTTTAGTAATTAGCGATTAGTAAATTTGTGTTTTTTTATTATGGAGCAAACGGACAAAAGAAGATATAGTAATAGATATTTTTCATGTGCAGTTATTTTACTATCACTAAAAAAGCATGAATTTGAATATAAAAAAAAAAAAAAAAAAAAAAATCAAATGCCAACGATAGCCAATTAAACAATATTTGTTCATTTAGACTAGGTTTTAAAAAAAAAGTACCTCAAATTCAATTAAAATTTCAATCATTATAAAATTTTGGCAAATGCACAGCCCGAGCAGATGATCGTAGTGAAAAATTTTAGATTTATTTTACTATCACTAAAAAAACATTACTGTAAATGTATAAAAAAAAACACTTTCAAATGACAAAGGTGGCCAATGGAACAATATGTGTTCATTTACCCTAGGTTTTTTTTTTAAAAGTACCTCAGATTCAAATAGAATTTCAATCATTATAAAGAAATTTTGGCTGATGCACAGCCCGAGCAGCTGATCATAGTAAAAAATTAACGTTTTTAGTTATATTTAGGCAACAAACTGATGTATAATGACGGCTTGAAAATAAAAGCATGCTTATTTCTCCGTCTTATTACGCTCATAAGAGAAATGCGAAAAAAATCTTCGGTTTGCCATAAAAGATCACAACTAAAAATTTTGCATAACTAACTTTATTTATCATTTGCAAAGAGTTTTGATAGTAAAAGATCTAAAATTCAATCAACAGCAATTTGACATTATTTAATGGAATGTAGTTTGGAACGTAATTAACTCTGTTTTGTAGCTAACTCTGGTACATTTTTAGCCATACCGTTACGAACATTTCTAATGTTGCACATCAAACTTGGTTGTGGATCCGATTACGGATAATTGGGAAGATTTTATTGAATGAAAACTAGAGGTTTAGTTTTCTATTTGAATTAGTTATCGAGGTTATTTTCCAAGGTTAAGAGTTGCATGATTAAAACTGGTATGTAAAAAGAAACGGCAGTTAAAATAACATTATTTTAATTTTATTCACACAATTCCGCTTTAAATATCCACTTTTACATGATTCACATATTTTAAAATATAAAAGTTAAATACTGTTTTAATTGTATTTACTCTACTGGAAATCGAAGATAAGAAACTGTAGAGAAAACCTGGCAAAAGAAGACTTATATTGCCAAATATAATGTAACGTAGAGAGAGATTGTATTTATGTTATCAGATCCGCACAAAGTACCAAGCTGAGAAGACCGGAGTAAAAGAACTAACAAACGGAAGTGGATAAACCGGAACATTCTTTAAGTTAAATGGTCAATCTCTGCAGTCATTGTAATTCTCTCTTTTTTAGTAGTGTGGTGATATGATCGTAATGGCCACATTTCCCTCCCAAACTCTACATGATGTACTAAAGAGTTGCTTCTGAATTGCCCGTATTTCGTCTAACGCATCAGATAATATAATAGCGCAATTGCGTGCGATGCGTATTCATTAAATGCGGAAGGATCTTCCAGATGAAGGTCCATATTAATTTAAAATACATGGTCGGATTTTCCTTTTCGTTTGATTGAAGGTTTATTTGAAAAATGGTCCAGCGCAGCGGGCTCAGCCTGCTAGTATTCTATAAAATTCGTTTTTAAATACGGTGTTTTATTAGATATAAAATTGAAGCAATTTTTGAATTTTCATCTGTATAGAACACGAAAAGTCATGCGAAATTGGATAAGTTGATTAAGAAGTATAATTTTGCTGGAACTACAAAAGTTGAATACGGGCGATTCTCCGGTAAGTGGGTAATTTCACTCTGTTATTTAGTGAAAAATAAAAGTTAAACTGCAACATTTTTAAAAATTAGATAAGACAAAGGTAGTGAGTAACGCACAATATTCAGGCATAAACTTCAACCCATTGAGTGGCGGTGGTGTATATTTTATCCCACCTATGATTAATGAAGATTTGCACCAGAAAAATTTTACTAAATACAATTTTCATATTTTAGTGGAAAAAAATCGTAAAATTGCTTTTTCTTATTTTGCAATAAATCTGTTGGTAGATTCCGGTGTGAATTTGAGATTACAGAAACACAATTACTTGCCCCTCAAAGGGTTAAACAGTATTTTTGTTTAATCCTCTAATTCGCAGGATAGAATGCGTTCCAAAAATCGTGTAATTCAAAGAATCCCAGACAGCAAAATATATCGCAATGAATTAGGCTGTTTATATGAATTATCGGCGAAATATCGGTAATCGCCCACTGACATTACTATGATGTCAATAGATCATACTCTGTTCCAGTAGTCCAAGGCTGGTATCGGCATGACATCGCAGTAACTGATAGTTTTGAAATTTTAATATTTACTCAGGAAATAACATCGGCCGACATTCTTGGGGCGATTAATGCCCGACAATATGTGTCCCCTCATCAATACCCCCTGCAGGTTCAGCGTATTTCCGAATCACGTGACTGCCCACTCCCTTTCAAGGTCTTTCTCACCCACCTAATCCAACCCCTCAAGGTTTTGTTTCTCATTTTATGTGTCAAGCAAGGTCATTTTTAACCAGACAGAGAAGGGATACGGGAATGCGAGGACGTTATGTCAAGTGAGAGAGTGAGTATAAATTTCTAAGCATTTTTTTTTCAAAAGTTAGCAATTTTTTACCTTTCAAAAACAAACGATCGCTCGATATATACCGCAAATATATCTATAAATTACAAGGAGTGTGCACCCTTTTTTTGAATTACGAATAGTTACTCATACTTAAAAAAATTGCTTTAAAAATAGAAAAAAAGTGAATTACATACTTGATGCAAAGACTAGATTGTTTTTATGATTTATATGAATAAATTAAAAATAAAGAATATTTAATAATAAAATTAAAACATTAAACAATTATTTGCGTTTTTTTTTTTCTTTTTTGTTTCTTTCTTTAAGTTAACATTAGGGAAAGTATGGAAAACTGGAAATATTACCGTAAGGAATAGCCTACTTGAATGAGATGTTATAATATAAATCCTGAATACTGTTTACCTTGCAAAGACTGTAATTAAGTGGTGGGGGGTAAGAAAAACCTAGAATGTGAGAATTTAATTTCTTTATTTTTTCGGCATATATGAAAAATTATTATCAATAAATTTTATGCATTGCAGGAAATAAAATAATGCTTTCTTTTATAAATTAAATGCATTTCAGAAAACGTGAAACATTTTAGTTTATTAATAGTGCAATATTAGTTTAGACCTGATTAAAGTTTTAATGTTCGAAATTATTCTGATAATAATATTAAAAATAAATCTTTCAACATGTCTCTTAAAAGTGCGATGCTAAATTTATTATTTCAACTCATCAATTATTTATCCTTACTTTAAAAACGTGTTTATTGCAAATAATAGTTTTAATATTCAAGATTTTAGCTATTATCCACATACTTTATTTGAATTTATTCATTTAAATCGCCCAAAATAATCTATTTTTTATACCCTAGTATTTAAAGTGTACTTTCATAAAGTGTGTATTTCATTACGTTTTACTTATCAAAATATTATTTAAGTATGACTGGCCATTCATAATTCATAAAAAACAATAAAAAAAGCTTCTTCTAATATTAAGACTTATTTTGCAACATTTGTCGGGCTGTCATTTATTTTTTCTAGTTGAGAGTTTGCTAAATTGTGTAGAAAATTTGCTATGCAATTTATATTCACCAAAAATAACTTTTACATGTAATACTTAAAATTAATTTCAAAGTCATATATTAATAATTCACATGAACGTTAATGTTATATTTCTTTATAAATTACTTTTAATACAAAGTGCACTTTTAAAGGGTATGGTTTTCACAGCTAGTATACCACGAAAACAAGAGGGCAAAAAAACTTGGGAGGGGAGGGGTAAAAAATAACAAGAAAACAGCCTGAACTCAGTAGTCAAAAAGACGTCGGCAATATGTCCAAAATCTATGCATAACATATCAGGATCATACGATACTCAGATCGTTTGCCGTGCGGCCAAAAAGCCTTTACTGCCGATCTCAGGAAATGAGGTCGACCTGGCAAAAAATAGTCAGATTAGGACATGCGGTGGAGGTTCGGCCAGGGATTATTTGCTGCTTGGGATAAATTCATACCAAAAAATCTAAATAGCAAATTTTTGTTTATTTAATAACGAAATATTTGCCATTAATAAAAGCCAGAGTTTCTAGTTTTAGTTCCTAATTTAAATTTCTGGTGTGGGAGACGAAATATCTGAATAAAAAAAGTCCATTAAATCAGGAACACTGATGGTAGCAAAAATGTTACCATTGGGCATTAGAGGTTTAACCTTCTTTCCTCTAATCGACACATTTGTATAGTTTATTGCATTCTGTTCGAACCAGTAATTTCTTCTGAACCCATTTAAGAGCCGTGGTTAATTTTATAATTTTTTTAATTAAACCCCCAAATGTCACATAGGCACCAGAAGTTGGTGTGCTTTTTGGTTAGCCGGGCGCAAGTGTTATATATATACATGTGCATAGCTGCCAACCTTCCACTAATCTTCCGTAATGTTTGGACTAATTTCACCGTAGTTAACCACGTTTCGGACCAGAAAATTTATTTAATGAATGCTTACTTATTTAATTACAGGTTTCTACGTGGGACATATTTAATTTCATTTCTTAAAAAATATTCTGGTCCGAAACATGTTAAACCAGGGTTAAAATAACGCTAGTATTACGGAAGATTAGTTTGAGGTTGGCACCTATGCATATGTATATTTACATGTATATATATATACATTAATATATATGTATATATAGCACTGGCGCCCGGGTAACCGAAAAGTACCGAAGTTTGGAATGATAATGTTTCTTTTATTAAATACGCGAAGAAAAGCTTTTACATATATTCAAATAAATTTGTCTTTAAATTCTGGTGTCATCCAATCATGTCAGCATTTTCCGAATAGAAGCAATTTGCCTCTGAAAGGTTTAACACTTTATCTATGGCATTACGATCTACTGCAATTTTTTTCATGTATTTTTTTTTCAGTTGCTACAATGAAAATTAAAGGATAAATATAAATAAAAATACTGACCCGTGAGAAATTTAATTACTTAGAGGTAATTAATTAAAGTGGTACGTTAAATTACCGTCAGTACACTATGACTAAAATATCGTAACAGGAAACTCACAAGGTGTTTCAACTGGAACCAAAATTTTCGATTTAATAAGCAAGTGAAATGTAGATTTTTTCTTACTTACAAATAAATCGTTTGGCAAATTCCGGTGCCAATCATTTATTTCAACACTTTAGAATTGAAAATGCTTTACTCCTAAAAAAGTTTCATTTTTTTTTTTTTTTTTTTTTTTTTAAGGTTTCGATCTTGTTTACAGTCCTTTAGTTATGCGACGCCAACATTCCAGGGACAACATGCTCTCTCGCATCACCACATATGCAATATATGAATTTACATATGCCATTTCTAGCATAGCGAAAACGAGCCGGTGCTACAATTTTTTTCGATTTCCTATAAAAAATAGCAATGAAACAGAAAAGAAATACCAGGGAAATCATTACTACACTACATTTTAGTAATTTCATTTTAAAGCAGATGAAAACGATGGATAACTACACAGACGAAAAGTAAACAAGAAATTTTTCTCCAACACCCAGTGTGCTGACGGTACTTATAAGTACCACCGAGTAATTCAACTGTTAAATCAAATACATACACCGTTTACCTAAAATAGCTAATCAAATTGTATTGTAAGATCCTAATGAACACTTTAAAAAATCCAACACTTATCTTACATCATTTACTGTGTTTGCAGCAATGAAAAGATGAGCGTGCAATCTGTATAAAATGTTGGCACAAAACACATCGACTGCTTCAAATTTAGCCTCATTCCCCTCTAAAATAACAGACCTAGAATTACTGCTGCCATGTATTCGGATAAAGTAGAGTTAAAAGAGCGTTTTTGTAAAGTACCATTAGAATATTAGTAATATTCACTATGGTATAAAAGTTTAAAGTGAGTGGTACTTATAAGTACCGTCAGTAGATTAAGTGTTAAAGTTATTTAAATAAGATACATTTAGGACTAAGATGAATAAATATGTTGAATAGCTTTCAATAAAAAATCCGGTGTATAAATTTTTAATCAAGGTTGTGTAAAACTTTAACAAGGTAGTGATCTAATGAAATTTCATTGAAAGGGAACTGGTGTGACATGAACAGTATTCACAAAATTAAGAAAATTGCTTCTGTGCTCATAGTTTGTTATCTTTGTAAGACTGCAAAATGATATTTTGAACTGAGAATAAGGACGCTACATAATGACAAAATCATAAATAAATCAAAATAATAATAAGGACAAATTACGGGACAGTAGGGACATGTAATAAACACATTCTTATCCTTTTATCTATTCCGCATAATAAACACATTCTTATCCTTTTATCTATTCCGCAGTTTATAGCTGTTTTGGAAATCCAAATAATTATACCATGTGACTTTCTCGACAATCAAAATGACTGCTTCTACTAAGTGTAATTGTCATCCAAATTTTATCTGAACACTTGATGGTCACATGAGCAGTTTTATACAAGGGGAAAGTAGTGTCATAAAAAAGGGACAAAGTTTCTCTGGCCAGAATAAATATAAAACTATTTATACCTACAAAAATATTCTCTATTTTATACTTTAGAAGGTAAATTTGTATTTTGTATAGTAAAATGTTTGAAAATAATTTGTCGTTACACTGAAATTAGTTCCAGAGAATCAGCGCATGGAGTAGGGACAGGGGACAGAAATGACAATTTGAATATTTACAGTGTTATTGTGGTAAAATTTACAGTTATGTTCTTGAAAATTGATTTTTGTAACTGTAGAAAGGCATTTACAGAATATATATTTTACTAACGAAAATTATATTAATGATAAAATGTAGCATAAAAGCCCAAAGGGAACAAATTAGCCACTTATTGGTGAATCTCTCTTAATTGTTCCCATGATCCTCACTTTTATAAGCTCCTTGTACCTCCAGTTTTGAATACTGATTTTCGTTTTTTTTTTTTTTTTTTTTTTTTTTTTTTTGAAAGAAAATTCGAATATTTTACATAATATTTAATATTTTTAATTCGTTATTTTCTTTGTTATGTTACATATTTCAATAAATATAGTCGAAGCGGAAACAAAAAAAAATGTGTTCTTCATAAATCCTTACGATCCTAATGGAGTACAATCCTGTAACTTTAAAAAGGGAGAAAGTCTAAACCTTCTTTCTAAAATTCAATACTAGCACATCTTTTCTGTGCAGGTTAAATTAAAGTTTATTTCCTATTTTGCTCTGCATATCATTTTATTTGACTAATTCATTTACTGGAATTCAACAGTAAGTACGTTTTAAAGGTGATCTAAAAGCGTTGAACAAGTGACTGATTTACTCCAGCTAATAAAAGCCACATTTATTTGAACAAATATTTTTAAATAAATATTGTTAAAGTATGAATTATTTTCCAGATAATAATTATTTCTTAATTTAAAAAATACCCGGTAAATTGTTTACATTACTTCAGCTCTAAGTAACATGTCTTATAGCACTATGGATCTACAGTGCTCAACAAAAGTTTAGACAATGATCGATTATACTTCTGTACTGAGAAGTATATAACGAATTGTTGTAACTCAACTGTCATATATTACTGGGGACTTATGTTTCATAGGAAAACAATAAATTTTAATTTATACACTTTACATAATATATAATGACGATAAAACAAATTTAACATTGTGGCAAAAGTATAGGCAATTTGTCTGTTAACAGAAAAACATCCATATATTAAAATCGAACTTCACTTACACTGTCTGCTATTAATGCAAAAATGTGACTTCCATTCGAAGAAACTATAGCCTGCATCACGTGGGGGTCTATTTCGTATCAAACACATTAACAGCAGATCGAAGCTCATTTACAGGGGAGTATTGTAAAAACATTACATAAACCGTATGAGATATTACGCCACAAAAGTTTTCGTTTGGGTTCAGATCAGGGCTAAACGCGGGAATAGTAATATTTTGAGAGTTAAACTATTTTTTTGATTAGCATGCAACATGAATAGAAGAATTATCTTGCTCAAATACATACTTTGAAAGAGCTAAAAGTTCACCAAATTGCTGTAAATTGTTTTCCAATGTATGTATGTAGTCTTACGCTGCTTGGCGGCCATTGAGAAGCTCCAGAGATACTTGAGAATTAAAACAACGTGAGGCCCAAATCATTAAGTCCTTCGAGGTTGGTGTCCTTAAAAAGGACACCTAATTTTAATTACAAAACTGACAGACGGCACCAAGATAATTTACTTAAAATTTTCCTTTTATAATATGCGTGAAAATAAGCAAGTTCATATTTTCTAATAAATTCGTTTATAAATTCTGGTTTCAGTCCATTATTTTATCAGTTTTATATACAGGATTACTCCGCGACGAAAATGGGTCAATTTGTTGTTAGATTTCAAGGCTTGTTGTTTTATCCTTTTCATGTAAACTAATGTACATCTTACTATAATTCATCTACGAAAGTATCCGTCGACACAGAAAGCTCTGACTCACTTTTAATGCGATTGCCAGTCATCATTTGTCAAGATACCAGTTTATGGATCATTCTACAATCTCGTTTTCTGGCCACACGACGGCTTCCATATTTATGTTTGCTTTGATATAGTCATCCTTAGACAGTACTTAATAGACAGACTTCTTTGAACGATTCAAAGTAGCTGAAATTTCTGCAACAGTCTTCCCTTTCGATTTCAGCTTCCATGCTTTAATTGCTTCATCTGACTGAAAATTTCTAGCTCGCGGCATCTTCACTAACCGATACTATCGCGAGGTGCACTTAAATACTTCGTACTTTTGACGTCATTATTTTGAAAATTGCGTTTTTCCGTGAACATTTGCCTAAAAATCACAAAAGTGTCTAAACTTTTGAAAAATGCAAATTTCACTTTTTTCAGTTAAATTAAGTAATATCCTACATTAAAACCATTATTTTTGTCCTAAAACGTTTAAAATACATTAAAAAATAAGCCATTTGTATAACCCAAGTGTTCGTATTTTTTATTTAAAGGTTAAGAACCACCAGTGTCTACATTTTTGCTGAGGACTGTAAATAAGTTAATATCGCAAAAGTCGCCGTGTGTTACTTCACATTGCAATAACAGGTACAGGGTTCCCACTTAGTTCGTTTTTTGAATACTACTATTTTTCTATTATTCACTATTTTTCATCATTTATTATCATTTTAGATATGAAAAATCTTCTTTATAAATTAAACAGAAAATTAGGTGCGGAAGTGTTTTTCTTGTAAATGTTGCAGAAACCTTAGACGAATTATTTTCTTTAAAAGTTCTGATTTTTAAACAAAATGGACCAGTGGGAGCCCTGCAAGTACCACAATTTCGGCGTATAATCGGCGGATTAAACAATCATGTTTGGACACAGAAGTTTTATGTAATAAAATGCAACTCATTAGATCGCGGTAAGTATTTTCTTTCAATTATTAAATAAAATTTCTGGGTACTGACAAATTATTTGATCCGCGGATTATACGCCGGAAATTACAGTAATAAATAAACTTTTTGATAATGAATTTTACGTTCAATGCTCCACAGTTAGTCTTTAACAATAAAAGGATGTCAAATATTAATTATGAATTATGCATTTTAAAATTATAAAATAAAGTGCTATAATTGTGGCAAAAAATTTATCAGTATGTCATAATTTGCAACAGAGATTTATTATGTGCAAATATTCAACATTTTTGGTTTTCAAAACTTTTTGTCTAGAACAGAAATTCTTTAAAATAGCACAATTATAGTGAAGGATAAAGAATTTTTGTGAATCTAGATAATCAAGATAATAATTACTGCTTGGAAATAGCGGTAGCACGTATTCGGGTAAGTTCATTTAAATGTAAAAGTTATATTAATAGAACATGTTATCTTCTATTTTGTTTAAAATTTCAGCAGACGCGCTTTCACTTTTGCCCGAGTAGACCAGCGTAGTACATTTTACGCACACTAGTTACCTATTACAAATGCAAAATATTCATAAAAGTAATAAATTTCATGCGAAAAGAAAAAATATACATATCAGTTTTCTGAAAATTAAATTTTTTTCTGTGCAATTTGCAAAGACAAAGTATTAGAAAAAAATAAATTTTTTCGTAAAGTTTAAGGGAGCAAGTTCGCTAACGATTAACGTTTTGATTACAGGTCAAGACGGCGACTATTTCTTTTATTCAGATATACCACAATTGATCAAAAATCTTCTTTATAATATATTTCTCTTTCTATTATAAGTGTATCCATGGTTCGTACGCCTCCATGAATTTTGCAGGGCAGAGAATTTTTTGGCACCAGTATTATTTTATAGAAAATCTCTTCTTAGAAAAAGGCGAAATTTAGTCGTTTAAAACCCTTTGAGTGGCACCGGTATATATTATATACCGCCTACGATTAAAAAAGTTTTATACCAGAAACATTTTATTATATATATTTTTTTTTACATAAAGGGAATGTACATTCACAAAACACAGATTCTTAATTAGAGATTAATTTAGTCCTTTAAAACATTGTTATTTTTTAATAATAAATTACAAAATTACAAAATTATTTTTTGGAATGAGTTGAAATTTTGGATTCTCGTAATTGAAATTCCTCGAAATCTATTCAGTTAGATGAAAATTACTGATTACAAATCACAATTTATTTGAAAAATAATTTCGAAAACACGTATATTTTTAAAGTGATATAAAAAGACATGAAATGTAACCTATATTTTTTTTTAAGAGAAATAAATTTCTTAAAGATTTAAGTAAGCAAATTCGAAATTGAAGCTCCCATCGACAAGTAATTTTTGAATTATGCTTTGAAAACCACCTGTATAATCAATCACCTGTTTTGAAACATTTAAAAAGAAAATTAACATTAATAAATCCAAGTTTTAAACATTTATAATGCCTAAACGATTCGACTAAATGCCTTCCTGTTTCTCATCCGAAGGTAAACTATATCGTAGAATCCAAATATGATGTCAGAAATGAGTGTTGGGATTAAAAAGGCAAAAATTTCTATATGTTGATACCCCGTAACAAACATAATATTTTTACTAATAAAATGTTTACTTGGGTATTTTTTCTGCGACAATTTGGCGACTAAATTTTTTGGGCCGAATATTTTTTTATACTGATTGTAAATGCATTGTGTACTTTTTATAACTGCAGAGAAAACATATTACCAGGTACTAGAATATTAAATCGTCTGCTATTTGTATACAAAGTAGATGCCAAAAATTTATTTTCTTTCTAACCAGAAAAAATACCACGCAAAAAATTTAGGTAAAAACTCTTCTGTTGTTATAATATGTGATACAGCTGATTATATAATATTCAAGGCGGTTGTCGTTGTACTGTTCAACGACAGCATGGAAGTCTAATTCAAGTCTCCGGGTGCTTCGGTCAACATGTAACCCAATATGCTGTGCACGCTCCGATAAAGCGCACTCCTCACAAGCGAAAACATCAATATTTCAAACAGTATATTTTCGTTTTACTTATGATTGAAATTCTGAGTTTAAACAAGATAAAAACTACAATTTCAAAATAGGTGTATTCGCTTCCACTTAGTGATGGGCAGAATGAATGGACTTACTATTCGAATGAACCATTCGCGCTTGCGGAAAAACATAGTTTCCAACATCTGTGTAGATTTTGAATCAACTAACACTAAAATCTTTGTAAAAAGAAGGGAAGCAAAAGCATGGTTGAAATTCAGAGATTTGTTGATCTTTTTAAGTCACTTTTAATTTGTTCCTAAATTTTTATTTTTATTTATTTATTTATTTATTGTTTGTGTTGAACTCAAGAACTTAAGTCTTAATCTTCCACCCCCTCCCCTTCTTTTATTTTTTTTTGCACTGCTGTCCAAGGAATAGCACCTTGTTATATAATCCAAACGTCCAGAATCCTGGGATGTGGGGCATAGGTCGCGGGCTCACTCTTCGCATCGTCACCAGAGATTTGTAAGATAAAAATAATTTTCATGTTTTAATGAGGTTTTGTAATCGATTCTAATTAAAATAAGAAATTTTTTGTTTGATAGAAAATTTCTGGCACAGTATGAATAATAATAATAATAATAATAAAAATGGGAGATATGCTTTTGCGAACGGCCTAATGTTTCATTCAAATACTAAAATCATTCATTCAGCACATCTCTACTTTCACTGCGATAATCAAGCTTTGTTCATATGAATTAAAATTAGGAGTTCGAATCATTGTTGGCAGCTGAGAGGTTTATTTTCTTTAAATTCAATTTTACTAATATTTTTTAAATAATGATATTCATCTTTTTGAATGAAAGGATAAAAAATGCGGATATTTTTAGCTAAAAAAAAAGAGTAGTAGATATCAAGCAATCTGATTATTTAAACTCCGTCCTACAGACGAAATGACGTGTATGATAGTAGAATTTCTCATTCTCTGCCTTGTTGAATGGTAAATATGAGAAGCTTTGACATAACGATCCCAAAATTTAGACCTGTATAATGATATCTATATGTGTCCATAATTAAAAAATAAAATACGTCAGCGCAGAATACTGTTTGCAATGAAATCTGCGAATGATAATTTCCTTGTCTTTTACCATAAACATTTGGAACAAATATATTTGAAACCAAAATTTCAAATTGAAATGAAATAAGTATGTAGTACTACATACCAATAAATAAATTCAACATACATTTTATTAATAAATTTTTTGGTTGAACGCAGTGTTGCATAAGGGCTACTTTTTTAATTCAGATTTCGTGATTGTCACCTGTTTTTTGAAATAGTAAAATTCGCCTTATTTAATAACTACTAATTAAGGCGAAGACAAGGAGAATTTTACCTTTTCCGAAAAGTTATACCAATCAAGAAATCTGAATTAAAAAAAAGTAGTCCACTGTTAACACTGGTTCAATACATGTCTATTCGATTAACCCCTTGAGGGGCGGTGGGATATCATATACAGGGTGTTTCATAAAAGATGAGCAAAAGTTTAAAATGTGATAGTACTCATCTAAACAAACAACTTTCTTCAAAGAATGCATTGTCGGTACTAAAACGCAAATGTGCTAGCGGGCACCATAAGGTGATGTTGTTGTTGTACCTCCATTTTATTCAGAAAATCGGAATTCGTGCCAGAAATTAAAAATTGTATTTTTTGCTTTATTTAATGACAGAAATTTCGTGATTACGTATAGTACAGATTCTTTTTTTTTTTTTTTTTTAATTTTCCGGTATGAATGCGATATTTCGAAATAAAAATTGAAACCAAACTGGAAACCCTGTTATACAAGGCAAAAACACAAAAAAGAACGATTAAGTGGCAAAAACAAGAAGTGAAACCGCTATATGTACAATCGTTGAGCCTCTGAGCCATTTTTCTTTGAAGATAAAATGCAAATCAACTTTTTTCCTATTAGCGAAGGCCATCATCTTTCTACACGTTCCTACCACGATTGACGGTTGCAGAATCAGATCAGCGGCTTTTATGTATTAATCGAGGCGAATTGTTTCATACGCGTTCTTCTTCTTCCCCATATCACATTTGCATGCTATTAGTGTCGTTCTTCTCCCAATAACTTGCGACAGGAATGGAGCTTTTACGTTTGAATTGACCAAGTTTCCAAATGCGCCAGAACATTTGCGCTTTATTTCCGACTACAAATGAAAATGGCTCAGAGGCTTAACCTGTTCGCGACGGCGCGCGCATTCTGAAGTGCGCATCTGAGGACGGAGCGGGAAAATTTTATTTCTTCTTCTGTGCCGGAGGATTTTGCGAAGCTAAGCCTAACTCTTGCAAAGTGTTCTTTAAAAAATTATAAAAGATTCATTTTTCCATATAACTTTTTGAGATACACATGCACGGAATAAGTTGTTATTACATATATTCACGCAAAAAATTGAACTATTTTCTCAACTATTTCAGTACAAAAATGACTTTTTAAGCATATATAATGCATATTTTAAGCGCTTTTTTAGGTTAAAAAATAATATAATATGGTCACAAAATACTTACGTGCCTTTCATATAGCAACATATGAAAAATTTTGCTCAAATAAAAAATAATTTTGTTAAAAAAAATAATAGTTTTATTTTTATTTCTAACACATTCCTTAAGCAAAATAAGTGTTTTAATAGAGCTGATTTATTCACAAATAAAATAGTTAAATAAAACTTGTAAGCAACTTGTACATGCTACATTTTAATACTTAATATACAGACATACATAAAAAAAAATTGAAAATGCTTAATTTAATTTAAAATATTTTTGAAAATTAAAAAAAATACATGTAAATATATAATCAATCATAATATATCTATCAAATAAAAAGTATTAAATAATAATAAGTAATAATAAATACACTAGAGCTTCACTTTAAAATATGCATTTCTAAACAGTTGTTAAATGTTAAAAATGTTTTTAAAATAAAAGAAAAAAATATATAGTTACGTATAATAAAACGAAATATCAAATAAAGAGTATTTGATAATAATGAGTAAACTTGAATGATAACTTAAAATACATTCATCAATGAATTTTTTTATGTTAATATATACTTATTTATATCTTATGTATTAGAAATATTTAAAAATATAAATAAATTTATGAAATTAAAAGTATTGAATAATAATTAAAAATAATGAAAAAAAAACTGAGTAATAATTTAAAATATACTTATCAAAAATGTCATTAATGTTAAAGGTATTTTTAAAAATTGGATATATACATATATATATGGGGCTGTGCATATATAACGTTATCATTTCAGGGGAGGGGGGGTCTGGCACATGATATCGCTATAGGGAGGGGCGATTTGTCTTTTGATATCGTTATCATTTTGGGTCCAACCAAACTTTTCTTTTTTTTTATTTGTATAACTTGGTATGTAAATTTTCTCTTTTTATTTATAATTTGTTCTTTACATCAAAATAGTATGTTATCTTTCTTAGTATGTTATCTATTTTTATGAGAATACAAAGTTATTATTAAAATCATTAAATGATTATAAAATTATTCAATTCCAAAATATGGAATACCCCAACGTTTGGCATTCCTATTCTTCTGTCATATGTGTATGCATATATAGTCCGCTGTTCAATATACCATATGCGAAATATGTTTGAAATGATACTTGTGTTTGCAAGTAAATGAAAGAGAAAGAATGTTGCGAACCTGTTTTGTTGATACGAAATTATGTTTACACCTTCCCCCCCAAGTGTAAGAAGACATTGTTACTGTTGTTACATTATGTAACAAAAAGCTATTATTAAATTCTTTTAAATACTATTTCTTTTAAGTGTTATTTGATATAAAGTTATTTCATGTATAAACTTCTCTCCATTTTGAATGAATGAAGTATGCGAAAAATAAATCTAACCATATTTGTATATCCCTCCAAAAAAAGAGAAAAATTCCAAAAATAAAAAAAAATTTATACATTGATAACGATATCATTATGTGGGGGGGGGGGGGGTTCGAGGGATGATAACGTATGCTATCGTAAGGGGGGAGAGGAAATTAAAAATTACCAAAAAAGATGATAAAGTTATATAACTACAGCCCTATATATATATAATTAAATATAACGAATAAATGTATTAAATTATATTTGTTAAAACTGACCATTAATTCGAAATATGCACGCTAATGTATGCGCTTATTCATCAAAAGTCAAGAGTTCAACGATTGTGTTACAATCACTAACTCTCAGAAATTTTACTTTCTGAAGACTGCGTTTTTTGACATTTTAATGAGTTTGTCAAACATGATATTTAAATATAGTTAATTTAATTTAAAATGAATTAATTTGAAGCGATATATAAAATTACTGAAGGTAAAATTAAAAAATTTAACCAAAGTAACCCAAATCAGTAACTTAATTTTCTTTCTTTCTGTCTCTCTCTCCCTCCTTTTTTTTTTTTTTTTTACTGCTCAACTGAATTTGCCGCAACAAGAGAAAGTATAAAATGGAGACACCCTTTTATTCTCAAGGAACAAATCCCAGAGCTCAGTAATCACAACTAGACAAATAAGCAATTTCCAATCGAGATAAAAGAAAAAAAGCTAATAGAAAATGCGCAACCGTAGTAGATCTACAAATAAGCCATTTCTAATCCAGATAAAAGTAAAGAAAAAAAAAGAGTAATAGCATGCATATTGCGACTCTTAGTCAAACACGCAAATGAAGTATACTCATACGTCATATGTTTTCAGTTTATCAGCTGACCCACACATTCTCCCTTCCAAGAGCTGCAGAAATTTTTTTGCTATAAATAAAAAATAAAGCTTTATTAGACACGTAAAAGATTTATGATCGAAAAGGGATCATGTTTCAGAAACATAAACATAAATTGATGATGAAATAAACACTTTTTTTTCATTGAAAAATTTTTTTGAAAAACCAAAATTCACATGGATAAAAAAAAATATTCATTGTATTCCATTTGATTTCCTTGTTAGAAGGAAATGTGATCTTCCCTAATATAAATTCAAATATGATCAACAAAATTTTTTTGTACGTTATATTTTTTGAAATACGAGTAACGAAAAACGTTCCAAACTCACGGCACGAATACCAGTCGCTCGGGATGTAAGTGCCAACAGCGCCGACACGAATACCGGTCGCGCGGGATGTAAGTGCCAACAACGCCGGCACGAATACCGGTCGCTCGTCCCCAAGGGGTTAACGATTGTACGGAGAGCGGTTTCCAACCTTGCTTTTGCCACGTAATTTTTCTTTCTGTGTTTTTGACTCGTATGACAGGGGTGCCAGTTTGGTCTCCATTTTTATCTCGAAATTTCACATGCATACCAGATTTTTTTTTTTTTTTTTAAAGAATGTGTACTATTTATAATCACAAAATTTCCGTGATTAAATAAAGCAAAAAATACTATTTTTAATTTCTGGCACGAATTCGTATTTCCGGAATAAAAATGGAGATCATGCTGGTAATCCTGTCTTATAACAATATCACCTTTGGTGCCCTCTAGCACGGTTGCTTTTTATTTCCGACCGTGCATTCTTTGATGAAAGTTGTTAGTACAAAAGCTGTTAAACATTTTAGGGAAGGTATTTGAGGCACCCTTAAAATTTGTGCAACACTTATTTTGTAATGCCTCAATACAAAATCGAATGTCTGACTGAAGGATCGTGGCACATAGACCACCCCCTGAATTTATAAATTTCCAAAATTTTCGTTGCAAAAAAAAAAAAAAAAAAATTCTTGAGGCATTTTGAAATTTTAATGCCTTCAAATTTAAGATTTAATGAAATAAAAAATATAAAAGCCAGACACTTTAGTCGGCCCCAAAACTGTGACAGACACGTATCAAGTGCCATTTTTTGACTACCCAAAAAAGGTATTTGAGGCACGCTGAGATTGAGACAGAATAATATTTATGCTTAGAAAAAATATTTTGAAAATGACAGGCACTTTAGTCGTCCCAAAACTTGTGCCAGACACGTGTCAAGTGCTATTTTTGGCCTACCCAAAAAAGGTATTTGAGGCACGCTGAGATTGAGACAGAATGGTATTGATGCTTAGAAAAATATATTTTGAAAATGACAGACACTTTAGTCGGCCCAAAAACTGTGCCAGACACGTGCCAAATACCATTTTTTGACTACCCCAAAAATGTATTTGAGGCACGCTAAGATTGAGACAGAATAATATTTATGCTTAGAAAAAAATATTTTGAAAATGACAGACACTTTAGTCGGCCCAAACCCTGTGCCAGACACGTGTCAAGTGCTATTTTTTGACTACCCAAAAAAAGGTATTTGAGGCACGCTGAAATTGAGACAGGAGAATATTTATGCTTAGAAGAAAATATTTTGAAAATGACAGATACTTTCGTCAGCCCCAAAACAGTGCCAAGCACGTCTCAAGTGCCATTTTTTGACTACCCAAAAAGGTATTTGAGGCACGCTGAGATTGAGACAGAATAATATTTATGCTTAGAAAAAAATATTTTGAAAATGACAGTCACTTTAGTCGGCCCAAAAACTGTGCCAAACACGTGTCAAGTGCCATTTTTTGACTACTCCAAAAAGGTATTTGAGGCACGATGAGATTGAGACAGAATAATATTTATGCTTAGAAAAAAATATTTTGAGAATGACAGACACTTTAGTCGGCCCAAAAACTGTGCCAAACACGTGCCAAATGCCATTTCTTGACTACCCCAAAAAGGTATTTGAGGCACGATGAGATTGAGACAGAATAATATTTATGCTTAGAAAAAAATATTTCGAAAATGACAGACACTTTTGTTGGCACTTTCTACTAGCCAGACAACATTGAAAGTTAAACGCTGCCAGTAAAGCTGGACTTGCGGTGCCTCGCTGGAGATCCATTTACTGACTTACGATACAAAAACAGCGTAAGCTGCGTTGCATCTTAAGATCAATTTCAACTGGATGCTTGTGCAATCACAACAAATCTAACTGTGATAGGCTCTCTCAAGACCACGTGACTAATAGCAAGCATGCAGTTGTGAAAATTTTGGAGTAATAATCATGGAAAGTAAAAAAAAAGTGTTATTTGCGCAAAAAGCGACGAACAAATCACTGTTTTTACTGAAAAAACGCTACAAAAATGTTGTGAAGTATTGGAAATTCGACAAAAACATATGTTAAAGTATAAAGATATTATTTTACCATCCAATGCTAATATGAAAGATGGTTATCATAGTCATTGCTACAAAAGTTTCATCGCTTTAATGAAGAAATACGGAGTCGACAACGCTCCAGGAATATCCAATGTGCCTTCTTCTTCATTAGTTATAGTATAATTTTATTTTTATTCCTCATAATAATATATTCACAAATAGCGTAAGACATTCATAGTCCTTGAATAAAATAAATCTTGTCTATCGGATAGATGAAAACACTCTTTTTACGAACTATAGAATATATTTATGTGTACTATTTATATATGTTACCTGTATAGCTCAAGACAATAGCTATTCAATACTGGCATAGACGAACAACGACTCTTCAATGTTTCGACTGGAAAAGCAGCTTCAAGTACAGTACAAGAATATTTGGTAAATATTGAAGAAATAGGGGCTAAATTACGTGACAAATTTATTTCATAATGCAACGAATCTGCTGACAGGTTTGAGAAACCTATTTCAAAAGTCAAACTTATGAATTTTACTGCTGACTTAGTCAAAAGAACTGTGAAAAGTGGTGATAAGTTTCAAGAAATAAAAATGCAACGTGATTTATTTGGTCGAATGCTGGGTTTATCTATGTACTACGCAACAGACTTTGAAATATTTTTATCTTATCCTATAACACCCATTCCGATGTCATTGTGCCGTTTAGATGGAAATATATATCAGACACAAAAATCAGCGATTGTAAAACTTTTAGAAAAAAAAAAAAAACATGATTGCCATAATATACCAAATACCTTTGATGTTGTCATAGTTGACGGTTTTCTTTTACTGCATACAATGCAAGATGTTCCTGCTACATTTGGTAGCATATCTAAGAAAATTATGAGCACTTTAATAGCTACTCGAGCTCCACGTGTTAATATAATTGTTTATCAATATTTCACACCATTAATCAAAGATTATGAACGTGCGCGCAGGAATGAACAAAATAGCATTGACTTCAATATTACTGGTCCGAGCCAAACTCGGCCGACATATTTTATTAAAGAATTCAAAAACATAAAATTTAAACAGAGTTTTGTTACATTTTTAATCGAATATTAAGCTGCAAATGAAATGGTGCCATTTGTTGGTAATACATTAGTAAACTTAAATTATGATTACTGTTATTCATATGCAGTTGAAAATAATTCTATAGAAATGAAAATTAATCACGATATGTCTTGCGAGAATCACGAGGAAGCAGATACAAAAATAGTGCACCATGTGTGCAAACTTGATGCAGAATTAACGACGAATGTTCATATCAGATCTTGCGATACAGACGTTTTAATAATCATTCTAGGAAACATGGACCATCTTCAAAGCGATAACCTAAAGATTTTTATGCAGTATGGAAAGGGAAATGCTAAAATATATATCAATATAACAAATTTATATATCGAACTAGGACAATCTCTCTGTGCTAGTTTGCCTGGCTTTCATGCAATCGCGGGATGCGATAGCATTCATTTATTTTTCCAAAGAGGAAAGATAAGACCTTTCCAAATATTGATCAAAAATTGAATTTGTTTGTGAAATTTATGGATATAAGAATATTAGAGATATTTATAGAGCAAAATTTGAGAAATTCTGCTCAACTTTCAAAGTTAACAACGAAAAAGAGGCTTTGAAAAAAATAATAAAAAATTGTGACCCCCCTCTACTTTGCCCCCGTGCAAAGTTGAATTATATCAACAGCTCTTAAGAGCCCAGTACGTAACAAGTATTTGGCGCAATGCACATTTGGCATTTCCAAGTAGTTTAACACCAGAAACAAATGGGTAGCAACCATAGGAAAATACATTTGAATTTCATTGGTTTGATGGAGATTCTATGCCGCAACTAGTTTTAGATGACATTATTAATGAAATAGTCCAGGACCGGGAAGAAAATGTTACAGGTAAGTTTCAACATTACTCTTCTTTCATAATTATGTTATTCATTTTGTTATTCATTCAATATAAATTCATTATCATTTTCATATAATCCAGAAGAACCGGAAGAAGAAGAGTTTTCAAATTCTGATCACTGATGATGAATCAGAAAATACAAACGTTGAGTAAAAAAGATTCAAAAGGCAAATTCATGCTTTTATACACATATAAATAGTTAATTATAAAAAAGTATTATCAGGATATTTCATTTTTGTAATCATTAATTTTATTTAACCTTATATTTTATTATAAAAAGTAAAAAAAAAATAAAGTAAACAGAGGCTAACAAAAAATAGTTTATTTGCTGTTATATCGCGTATCAATCTTCATATCTGTACATCATATCTGTACATCATATCTGTACATCATATACATCATATCTTTATCATTTAGTGTTAAATATATGAAAATTATTAAAAAAAACATATGTATACTACGATTGAGTATCTTTTTACTACTCCAAAATTTTTCGAACAACTGCATTCTTGCTATGAGTCAAGTGGCCTTGCGAAAGCCTATCCCAGTTAGATTTGTTGTGATTGCTCACGCATCCAGTTAAAATTCATCTTAAGATGCAACGCGATTTATGCTTTGTTTGTATCGTAAGTCAGTAAATGGATCTTCAGCAAGGCACCGCAAGTCAGCTTTACTGACTCTCGCGTTTAACCCCTTTGCGACGGGAGCCTTTTACGAAAAGTTTATTACTTTGCTACCGGTTTTAAAAAACAGAAGTTTGTGCCTATTGAAATCGGGAAAATGCTCGGATTAAATAAGGCAAATTTTACAGTAAAAGTTTACTGGTGAGGATAAATGATGATCCTTAGGCCTATTTCCGGCACGTATACGTGTCGCTCGTCCCCAAGGGGTTAACATTCTATGTTGTCTGGCAAGTAGAAAGTGCCAAAAAAAGTGTCTGTCATTTTCAAAATATTTTTTTCTAAGTATAAATACCATTTTGTCTCAATCTCAGCGTGCCTCAAATACCTTTTTGGGGTAGCAAAAAAAATGGCACTTGACACGTGTCTGGCACAGTTTTTGGGCCGACTAAAGTGTCTGTCATTTTCAAAATATTTTTTTCTAAGCATAAATATTATTCTGTCTCAATCTCAGCGTGCCTCAAATACCTTTTTCGGGTAGTCAAAAAATGGTATTTGGCACGTGTCTGGCACAGTTTTTGGGCCGACTAAAGTGTCTGTCATTTTCAAAATATATTTTTCTAAGCATCAATACCATTCTGTCTCAATCTCAGCGTGCCTCAAATACCTTTTTTGGGTAGGCCAAAAATAGCACTTGACTGAAGGATCGTGGCCCAAATCCTGTGCCAGACAAAAAATGGCACTTGACACGTGTCTGGCACAGTTTTGGGGCCGAGTAAAGTGTCTGTCATTTTCAAAATATTTTTTTCTAAGCACAAAAATTATTCTGTTTCAATGTCAGCGTGCCTCAAATACCGTTTTTGGGTAGTCAAAAAATGGCACTTGACACGTGTCTGGCACAGTTTTTGGCCGACTAAAGTGTCTGTTATTTTCAAAATATTTTTTTCTAAGCATAAATATTATTCTGTCTCAATCTCAGCGTGCCTCAAATACCTTTTTTGGACAGTCAAAAAATGCCACTTGACACGTGTCTGGCACAGTTTTTGGGACGCCTAAAGTGTCTGGCTTTTATATTTTTTTATTTCATTAAATACTAAATTTTGAAGGTATTAAAATTTCAAAATGCCTCAAGGATATTTTTTTGTAACGAAAATTTTGGAATTTTAAACTTTCACGAGTTTGCTAAGTTCCACGATCCTTCAGCCAGAGATTCAGTTTTGGATTCAGACATTGAAAAAGAAGTGTTACACAAATATTCATAGTGCCTCAAATACCTACCCTAAAATGTTCAACAGCTCTCCTACTATGTTTGTTTGAATGTGTACTATCATCTCTCAAAGTTTTGCCCATCTTTTATAAAACATCCTTACATATGGGATGTAATAATTCGGAATTAAAATTAAGTGGGATATACTATATCCCACTAAATTTTAATTCCGAAAGGCCACATTGACACCAGAATTTTGAAATAAACTTTTGGATTTAAACTGAACGTGGAGAAAAGCTTTTACTTACTTTGAAATAAATTTGTTTCAAAATCCTGGTGCGAATCAGACATTTCATCCTTTTAACAATAAAAATAATTTACCTCTGAAAGGGTTAGAAAGGCGTAATTTCAGATCAGCTTTTGAATTGTTAGCTAACACATAGCTTCCAGCGGTATTTTGTAGCACTACAATTAGAAATGTTGCCTTATTGAAGAGATAAATTTTGTTATATTTCGACGAATAAATTAGATAAAAAGTTTATTTAATTTCAGTGGTAAAAAAACACTTACAGTGGAACCCGGTTAAGACGCGTTTCAAGGGAGCGGTCAAAGGTCGCGTATTAAGCGGGATCGCGTATTAAACGTGATTTATATAATGTTGTAGGAATTGGGCTTCATTTATACGTTTACGGTCGAAAGTTGAGTCTTTTACATATATTCAGATTGAAATTTAATTGTATTCCACTTTAACGTATTGTTTCTTTTTATAGGACAAACTGGAATAACAACGGAAAATAAATATAGATTTCAACATGAATTTATTGTCGATTAATGCGTTTTGCAACCAAAAATAATTTTTCTACTAGACTCATTTTTTTAAACAGAAAGAAAAATAATATTAAATCTTTGAAGCACAGCCCAGTTTTTAAAATCACATTTAGTACTTGTAGTGAGTACCATTATAATCTGTTCTTCATTATCAAGATAATAAGAAAAACTATCCTTATAAAATATTGATATAGCAAAAAGTAAAGTAAACATAAAAGAATTATCCAATCACAGTCGTATCTAATCTTTGCGAGTTTCATTTTTTGTTGCCTATAATATGCATTATAAAACATAGTGGCGATATAAAGTACATTTAAAACATCTCTAACAACACGTATGAACAACTCTAATCATAATAATTTTTGTGACGTATCTAAATAACCTGAATGCGTCTATCTCTCTCTACAACAGTAAAAACATACACGAAGCGAGAGACAAAGAATGTTAGGAGGTGGGATCAAAGAAGAATTGCAGTTTTGCTAATTTAACGTTTTTTTTTTTTTTTTTTTTTTTTTTTTTTTTTTTTTTGTTATTCAAACATCTATCACTATTTCCGATTAGTAATTTTCGCCTTAATTAATCTGTTGCTAAATAAATTAAATAATATTAGGAAACAGTGTTTTTATCTGAATAATAAAAATCCTCTAAATCGTTAACACTCGAGAAGAAAGAAGGAATTCGCATCTTGATCAATGAATTCGCGTCTTAAGCGTGATTTTTTTCCTCAATGAACCGAAAATTTATCGCGTATTAAGCGGGATCGCGTCATAACCGTTCGCGTATTAAACGTGATCTTTTTACATTAGCCTAATGGGCGATGTTTAAAGGATCCGAAAAAATCCGCGTATTAAGCGGGATCGCGTAATAACCGTGAGCGTCTTAACCGGGTTCCACTGTATATTGGAAGCTATTGTAAATTAGCTAATTAAATCGGTTATTATAAAAGAAAAATATCACAACAATTTCTCGTTTAGGACGAAAACACCAATAAAAATGTAACCCTTTCAGGTGTAAAATACTTCTGCTACAAAAATGTTGAAATGTTTGAATGACACCAGAATTTACGAACAAACTTTTCTGAAAATAAGTAAGTGCTTCTTGTCACGAACGTTATATATATATACATATTTCTGATTCCGTTTTGGCACTTGGGGATAAACATATATATGTTATATCCTATCCCTTTTCAGTATTAACCTTTTCAGGGATAAGGCATTTCCGTTCCAAAGATGTTCAAATAATTAATTCACACCGCAATTTACTAACAAATTTATTTGAAAATAATCAAAAGCTTCTTTTCATGTCTATTATACAGTCCTCAGTAATAGTTTAGACATTGGTGATTTTTAACTTTTAAATAAAAAATACGAGCACTTGGGTTATACAAATGGCTGTACTTATTTTTTAATATATTTTAAACATTTAATGACAAAAAATAATGTTTTTAATGTAGGATATTAGATAATTTCACTGAAAAAAGTGAAATTTGCATATTGCAAAAGTTTAGACACTTTGTGATTTTTAGGCAACTATTCACGGAAAAACGCAAATTTCAAACTTATGACGTTACATGCATGAAGTATTTAAGTGCAATACGCGATAGTATCGGTTACTGAAGATCCCGCGAACTAGAAATTTCAGTCAGATGAAGTAATTAAAGCATGGAAGCTGAAATCAAAAGGGAAGACTTTTACAGAAATTTCAGCTATTTAAATCGTCCAAATAAGTCTGTCTATTAAGTACTGTCTAAGGGTGACTCTTTCAAAGAAAAACATAAATCAGGGAGGTCTCGTGTAGTCAGAAAATGAGATTATAGAAAGATCCATAAACTGGTATCTAGACAAATGAGAACTGCTAATCGCATTAAAAGTGAGTCAGAAATTTCTGTGTCAACGGATACTTTCGTAGATGAATTTTAGAAAGATGTACATTAGTTTACATGAAAAGGATAAAACAACCAGTCTTGAAATCTCACAACAAATTGACCCCTTTCCGTCGCGGAGTAATTCTGTTTACAAAACTGATGAAATAATGAACTGACAGCGGAATTTATAAACGAATTTATTAGAAAATGCGAAATTGCTTATTTTCATGTACTTTCTGAAAGGAAAATTTTAATTAAATCTTCTTGGTGCCTTCTGTCAGTTTTGGCATTAAAATTAGGTGTCCCTTTTAAGGACACCGCCCCCGAAAGCAGTGTTGCCAGATGGGCTACTTTTTTTAAATTCAGATTCTTGATTGGCACCACTTTTTTGAAATGGTAAAATGCGCCTTATTTAATGACATATTAAGGCAAAAATAAAGGTAATTTTACCGTTTCATAAAAACTGGTGGCAATCAAGAAATCTGAATTTTAAAAAAAGTAGCCCACTGGCAACACTGCTCGAAAGAGTTAATGATTTGGGCCACACTTTGTTTTAATTCTCAAATGTCTCTTGAGTTTCTCGATGGTTGCCAAGCAGCGTAAGACTACATACATACATTGGAAAAAAATTTACAGCCATTTGGTGAAGTTTTAGCTCTTCCAAAATATGTATATGAGCAAGATAATGCGTCTATTCATGTTGCATACAAATCAAAAAATTAGTTTAACTCTCAGAATATTACTGTTCTCGATTGGCCCGCGTGTAGCCCTGATAAGAACCCAATCGAAAACTTTTGTGGCATCATATCTCATACGGTTTATGCAATATTCCTTTGTACATGAACTTCGATCTGCTGTTGAACGTGTTTGGTACAAAATAGACACTCAAGTGATGCAGGATTTAGTTTCTTCGATAGGAACTCTTATTTTTGCATTAATAGCGGACAATGTAGGTGCACTTTGATTATATATTTTTCTGTTAACAGACAAATTGTCTATAGTTTTGCCACAATGTTAAATTTGTTTTTTTATCATTATATATTATGTAAAGTGTATAAATTAAAATTTATTGTTTGTGTATGAAAGATAAGTCCCCAGTAATTTATGACAGTTGAGTTACAACAATTCGTTACATACTTCTCAGTACAGAAGCATAATCGATCATTGTCTAAACTTTTGCTGAGCACTGTAAGATAGGAATTGTACTAAAAAATTACTGGTTCCACTTGTCAGTCTGGGCATTAAAATTAAGTGTTTGCAGACTGCAAACGGCGTAACTGAAAGGGTTAAATGTTTAAGTTTTAAACATTTCAATTATTTGAAATTTCAATTATATAGCAATTCAATGTAACAATATGTATTTCAATTATGTATGTATTAAGTGATATCAAGTAAAATATTGTCGTTGATAAGCACAGCAACGTATAAAATTATTGTGTAAATCTTCCGTATATCCATGAATTACGACGCAGAAATTTAGCTGCCGAACAGCACGAGGATGGGTTAATGCGAACCGAACAGTTTTGATTTAAAAAATAAACATTTGTTTTCTACCTGTTGCTGTAGGCACATTTAAAGAAAACTCTTAACTATCAGGCGGATATGCATAACGGTGAAAACAAACAGTGATATTGATTTTTTTTTTAATTTTTATATATTTTGAATACTACTCAAGAAAGTTGTCTTGTAACAAATCTGCATTTTGAATATCAGTAAAAACATTATCTATATACTAAATAAAAATAATAATGAAACTTTTCGTAATAAAATGGAACACAGATATATCTATATATGTATAGTTTGTTTAACATAAGGTGTCAAAATCGTGCCATTTCCTTAAAATCCTAGCAATTCAATATATTTTATTACTTTTTTGAATAACCCCAATAAATTAAAATGAAGGTAGAAAGACGAAGGATATTAAAACCTTAAAAAAAGGGAAGAAATAAGCAAATAAAAGCCAGCTATTAAGAAGTTAACAATTTTATAAAATATTTCATTATATACCTGGAAGAAAACACAACTATTTTATATACCCTGGATCAGGGGTGTGAAACTGTGGCCCGGCGAATACCACTAAAATTTTACAGGTTTTTTTTGCCTTATCTAATCGTCGAATTGCTGCGATTCAACTTGTCGACTATTTCTTTAAACTTTTAGTGGTATCCGCCGGGCCACAGTTTGACACCCCTGCCCTGGATTATACATCGTGTACCTGAAATATTATAGCATTTATTTAACCATTTCAAGGTTGGTGGACACACGGCGTTACTACCTAATTTTAATTCCAAAACTGGCGAGCAGCACGAAGAAGATATATATATATATATATTTTTTTATAATGAAAATGTATAAAAGCAGGCCTTTTTTTTAATTCCTTTGTAAGTGCTAGTGTCAGTCAATTATTTCTTCATTTTAGGAACAGAAATTTTCTGCCCCTGAAAGGGTTAAATCTTTTGTATTCCTTTCCGTATGGATGTATGTATATACTTATAAATGAACAACTTTTGTGTAGTACTTTATGCGCGACTTTTAATTAGCCATGAATTTTTGATAGCTTTAATAAAACACGCACCGGGAATATTTACAGAAAAATGGATAAAAAGAAAGATTTATTAAGGGAACGTGCAGAAGTCACAAAATCAATCACAAAATGAAGCTGTTCGCAATATAACAGCTTTTCAACGAGAATGTTTATATGTTATCTAATGAATTCCCTTTCACTGCGCACCTCTGTAGACACTTATATTTAGTGAAGGGCTGCTACTGGCGACTATTTTTGGTTTCTGTCTTGCACCACTTTTTCAGAACAGAAATCTTTCATATATATATACTTTGACAACATTAGCAAGAGAAACATAATACAAAATTTATGTTTTTTTAAATAGTGGTGCTAATTTAATATAAAAATAGTCGACAGAGGAAGTCCGGATAATGCGAAATTAAGTTTAATTTTAACTCCTTAATTCTCGCTTCCGTCATATTCACGGGATGTGTCTTTTATTCAGATTATTCAGATTTGTTTGATTCCCACAAGTTTTATAGAATGGTGTAATTGGCTTTATTATGATATCCTTTTACCTGTCATAAACAAAGTGGTGACAATAAGCAATTTGAATTTTTTAACCGTAATTTAATGCGACCGTTATGGGGTTAAGGAAATCAATTTGAAGTGTAGGCTTGCAAGAAAAAGTAAACAAAATCCACTAATTCTGCGGCAAATAATTGTATAAAAGTTATACTACAATTTGATTGGAATAGTAAAGTAAATAATGTTAAAGAGAAAATAAATGTCGAGACAGTCTTCATAAAAAATATCTACTATTTTAAAATTTATGTATTGAAACACACAATTAGGGCAAACTATTTTTTGTATACGAATAAATTTACATTTAGCCACGAAAATTGAATTCATATCCTTCAAACGAACTTTTGAGCACACTTCATATTCATTATATAGTATGTTAGTTCAAACGCATACACCTCGATGGACTAAACACAAAACAATGTAGGCAGGTACTTCCCTAGAATATGTATAGGGGATGCAGAAGCGCTATTTTTTTTTTTTTTTTTTTTTTGTAAATTTCGACTTAATTAAACGCGTTTTTTAAATTTAAATGAGGCGAAACTTTCTACTAAAAAACTTATTTTAATTATTTAATTTCTATATGTAATACAAAATGCGATACGATGGCACACTGGTGGCTTCACTCTAGGGAGCTTAATATCATAAATGATAACTAGAGTGTATGTCAATAAACACATTGATGATCGGTTACAAGTATGTATAGCTGCCAAATTTTGAGCTTTTTGTTAACACAATTTTTAATTAATACCCTTTTAATGTGCGTATATTCCTTGAAATTTCTGTTGCCACTATTTAAATTCAGAAAAATTTTTGTTTAATATTTAAATAGCAGAATTCGTAATCATTCAGTTGCATCGCGTAGTTTGTAATATTATCATTCTGAGATTAAATAAATTTTTAAAGCTTGTTAAATAATTGTTGTAAAAATATACGCATCTTGATTTTTGCCTTAATTAATCGCCGAAAACTATAATTATTAGATTGCTGGGGACTTATTTTTGTCTTCTAAACAGGAATACCTGTCCATGGGCGTTACTCTCATATATTTCATTATATAACTGAAAGATTTTCTGTGTCTGTGTTTCTATTCAAATGAATGTAAAAGTACGAGAATTGTACTGTTTATCTTAGCAGTATTTAAATGCATAGAAAACTAATGGTTAGACTAATGGCGTTACTCTCATATATTTCATTATATAACTGAAAGATTTTCTGTGTCTGCGTTTCTATTCAAATGAATGTATATGATAATTGTACTGTTTATCTTAGTAGTATTTATATATATAGAAGACTAATGGTTAGAAACAAATAGTCTATTTTAGAGAAACAAGTTAAAATATATAATTGAAAAGAACTGCCTGCGTGTAATGTTACACATATCAAGAAAACTAGAGTTCTGTTTATTAACCTATTCGCTGCCAACTACGAATGTACTCGTGGTTTTCATTTATTAATTACTTTGTCACCACAATTTTTGAAATTAAAAAAATGCCTTATTTATTGGCAGAAATTTCGCTGTAATAGTAAAGCGAAATTTACCTGTCTCACTTTCTGGTGGCAAACGACTTTCAACAAGAAATTTGGAAATTCTTACTTTATAGTTTTATCAGTGAACATGTTAAATAATTAAACAAAAACATAATTTGCAGAAAAAGAATTATTTTCTACACTGTTTAATTCTGAGAAGGGACATATATTAAGATATTTTATTCAGTCAGTTCTATATTTAATGTTAAAATTTTATAACAAATATGTTAACCTTTTCCAATTGAAGTACTCCTCTCAACCACAGGCAGTGTTGCCAGTGGAATATTTTTTTAAAAGTCAGATTACTTGATTGGCACCACTTTTTTGAAATAGTATAATTCGGCTTATTTAATGACAGATTAATTAATGCAAAAACAAGGGGAAATATACAATTTCAAAAATAGAGGCGTAAATCATGAAATCTAAATTTTAATAAAGTAGCCCATTGTCAACAGTAGGGGGTGCTGTCGTCTATTACACGAATTTATTCGGTTTGAAAGCACTTTTTTTTTTTTTAAGGAGCAGTTTTTCTTACAGTCTCATAACAAGGACAAGAGAAATTTACAAAAAATGTACTTTCAAAATATAGTGATGCAAATGGAAATTAAATAGAATGATGTGCATAAATGGGCGGCTATTTAGCGACATTAGACCAGTGTTGCCAGACGGGCTACTTTTTTTTAAATCAGATTCTTGATTGACACCACTTTTTTGAAATGGTAAAATGTGCCTTATTTAATGACATATTAATTAAGGCGAAAACAAAGGAAATTTTATCGTTTCAAAAAAGCAGTGCCAATCCAGAAATCTGAATTAAAAAAAGCAACCCACTGGCAACACTGCATTCGACCGCAACGGGTTAAGTCGCGGCCATCGAAATACTCAAGACCAGAGGACACGGGTGGGACGTCATCACTACACAATCGACTTCTCACTAGTGTAATTCACACCGGAAATTTTTGAATAGCACTTTTCTTTTATTTGAGAAATATCTATCTTCTTATAAAGCAAAAATATATATTTAAACCTACTGGTGAGAATTTGGAATCCCCCAATAAAAAATTAACCAGGTGCGGCAACACTGTGGCATCTGGCTGAATTTTTATTTAGGGATTCCGAATTCTATAGAAGTAAGTTTAAATAGTTATTATTGATTTATAAGATACTCCACAAATAAAATAAAAGAAAATTGCTATTAAAAATTTTCCTATGTGAATTCCAACACCAGTGAGAAGTCTGTAGATTAGTGATGAAGTCTCACTCGTGCCTATGGCCTTGAGTATTTCGATGGCATCATTTAAGCCAATTTAACATAAAAATATATATAAATGAAAGTCATACAAATGATACTTAAAACACTTTAAAAATGGGGTTGGAAACATCTGAAATTTTAAAGGTTACTATATTTTTTCCTAGTTTTAAATAAATCACTTGACAATATGTTACGCTAAAGCAAAAATAATAATTTCTAGTTTGTTTACTTTAAGACGCATTTTTCAAAGCATTACGTGGAAGTACCGTCGGGTTTACTTTGAACAGGATTTTTACTTACATTTTTAACTTTTGAATGCATAAAGTGCATAAAAACGTATAGGTTTACCAGGGATGTGTGGTTGCTAGAAAGATGGTTTTTCATACAATGTATTGGAAGTTACTGCATAATTTATGTATGGCATTGATGAATAATAAAGCGAAAGAGATGTTATTGTGATCTTTTGAAAAAGTGTTGTATTGGGTCGTTCGGAAAGACCTTTCCGTTTAAGTAAACTAATTCGTACCCGAAAATTCTATCATTTAATTATTAGACAATAATTCCTACATTTAAGGTCTAATAATTAAGGGGCAGAATTTTCCGATAAAAAGTGAATTTTGCAAACGGAAAGGTCTTTCCGTACGACCCAGATATTTTTACAAAACAAAATAGAAAAAATAATAATTAACAAAAATCTAAGACTATATTTTAGATTTGTTTATCTTTTTTCTCTTGTTTTGTCTCTTTGTATCCTTTGGAGTTTACAACAACTGAAAGTTCAGAAATGTCTTTCAAATATGCTTTCCATCGGACGATAGTGTTACAACTATAGATTATTCTTTTGACAGCGAAATGTTAACTGATGACGTACCAACAGTATCATAATCTAGTTATATGTGGATCATAGACATATATACACCAGATATTTGCATATAAACTCCACATTAAAATTGTAAGGGGGAAAAAAATAGATATAGTTTTTTTTTCAAGTCTCGATTTTTGTCCAACGGTACTGTTAAGTCCACATCAAGTAATTAGCCGTAATTAACACAAAATTAAATCTTTTATTTTTAAAATGTATGTATCTTCTAATGTAGCATAGTAATGCAAAGAAAAAATTTTCGAGGAGATAGTTTTTTAAAATTCATAATTAGGAATATAAAGGTTTAACAATTTCAAGGGCGGTGGTTACAGGGTAATTTTAATTCCAAAATTGGCAAGCAGTACCAAGAATATATTGAAAAAAATTTCCTTTTATAATGTAATTGTAAAAAAAAAGCAGGTTTTTATTTTCTGAAGTATTCGATTGAAAATTCGGGTTGTAAGTGTCAATTATTTCATCATTTAACGAACATAATTTTTCTGCTCCTGAAAGGGTTAAATTTTTTGTAATTCTTTCCGTATGGATGTATGTATATACTTATAATTGAGCAACATTAGAAATTATAATAGTAATTTATGTGCTATTTTAGTTAAACATGAATTTTTCAGAGCTTTAATAAAATACGCACCAGGAAATATTTACAGAAACATAGAAATAATATATGATTTATCACACTTCATTGGAGTGTGGTGCACATTGTGGTGCTGATAGTGACACGTAATAGAAACTAGTTCGTACGAATAGGTGACTGTTTACTGGACTTGATGCATCATAGTAGTATAATATAGAGAGCTCACCGACGATAATAATGGGTACTGAGGACCCGCTTAAATTTTCTGACAATGCACTCCGCATCCTGAATGGAGAGGAGAAATCTGATTTAGCTGCTGCGTGGATGGAATTTCCCGGAGTAGCGGATGAAGTCCAAAGAATGATTGTACAGCAATTCCTGCAAGATTGTGACAACTACATAATGAGACTTTTAAGTGAAGAAGACTACCTGACGAATCCTCAGCATAAGACTAGCGTGAGTAATCTTCTCAATAATCTTATGTTTTTGTTCAATGAGCCATTTGACCCCCTAAAATTAAGTCAACTAAGAGAGTTTAAAACTTTTATCTATGATCATGACTATGATTTAATTGACATATTAACAAAACTCAAGGCAATTGCGGTGAACTCAGATGACGGATTCACCCCCGCTAATTCACTAAAACGTAGGAGAAATGATCTAAAATCTAATATCCCCTTAAAGAATAAGTATGCTAGTATATCTGAAAAATACCTAGACGATAATAACATGGACTCTTCCGAGCCCTCTCAAGGTGTGTCAGCCGGTAGCTCCACTACTGAAGTAGTCTCTAAAAAACCAAAAATCCACCCCTTCTATATTGAGTTTCAAGGCAAGTGGACGGAGCTTGCAAGTGAGATTAAAAAACTCAACGACAGCAATCCCTTGATTAAATTAGACGGTGAATTACTCAAAATCCACTGTAAAACTGATGCAGATTTCCGAAAAACACAGGACTATCTTGATTCTAAAACAATTCCATATACAACCCTGAGCCCCGCGGAACAGCGCCCCAGGAAAGTCGTCATTAGGGGAATCCCCCCATA
The DNA here is from genome assembly GCA_963932465.1 of Maratus speciosus. Taxonomy (NCBI): domain Eukaryota; kingdom Metazoa; phylum Arthropoda; class Arachnida; order Araneae; family Salticidae; genus Maratus; species Maratus speciosus. Next base: position 193,129,739 of record OZ010794.1, read on the forward strand.
TACCGACCCCCAGGTCATAATTGAAGCTCTTAAAGAACATAATTTCGTGGCCAATAGAGCCTCAATGAAGAAAAGTAGGAAGACCGGTCGTCCTATGTTCCTCTACGTCGTCAATGTCCTGCCACGTGAAAAATTCGAAGAAATCTACCAAATTCATGAAATTTGCTACATTAAAGTAGATATTGAGCGATTTAAAGGCACCAACATCGTAAAGCAATGCTATCGTTGCCAGAAATTTGGACATTCCAGCGAGATTTGCCGCCTGCCGCCAAAATGCGCCAAATGCTCGGAAGAGCATTTAACTCCCCAGTGCAATAAAATTGGAAAGATCATCCCCAAATGTTCAAATTGTTATGGCGAGCACGTGGCTACTTACCGTGGTTGCCCCAAAACCCCCCAGTTTCATAAAAAACAGCAGGACCCCAAAACCGTCCGAAAAGAAAACCCTAAAATCATTCCAAACGCAATGGCGGAACTCTTATCAACATATAACTATGTCCGTAAGCCAGAGGCCAAAAAACCAGAAGAAAAACCTACTGAAGGCCCGGCTCCGCTCCCTTCTCCCTCCCAAGACCCTAACCCCGAAAACACTACACCAAATAAGCCAAATGACACTCAAAATGCAACACCAGAACAACCCAGTAGTTCTAATTATGCTAACGACTTAAAAGAAATATTTAAGACCTTCAAGGAGATGAAAGAACTCCTAAAATTTAACAAATTCATCCAATGTTTCAAAAATATTGCTAACCAAACTAAAAATATACAAGATCCAATAGAAAAAATACTCATCCTTATGAGTGCTATAGAAACTTTAGCCACGGAATTTAACACATTTAATGATGAGTAATTCCTCTCCTACCTTTTCCTCTCTTATTTTTCTTTCCTGGAACTGTAACTCCCTGCAGAATAAATTTAACGAACTTAAACTCTTTATGCACGAACATCCTCAAGTTGATGTTATTTTCCTTCAAGAGACTTTCAACCCCACCTTCAACATTAACATCCCTGGGTACAGGCTATTCCATACACCTCGTGCGGATGGTACGCACAGAGGAGGTACCGCTATTTACATCAAGAACCATCTTCCACACTACCAATCGCACAACCACACCTATAATGATCTTGAGTATACCAGTATCAATCTTAAACTTCCTCATATCAATATTAAATTAGCTTCTATTTATGCTCCACCCACTGGTAACTTACCTGTTAATAGCCTTACACAGCTTTTTTCACAACATCACCACTGCTTTTTCGTAGGCGATTACAATGCCAAAAGCAGACGCTGGAATTGCCATGGCAATTCTCGGCGGGGTACCTCTCTTCACAACTTAGTCCAAAACTTAAAATTAAATCTTCATGCACCACCCAGACCAACGCACATTTCCAAATTGCCTGGCGCCCGGGACTCTATCATTGATCTTGCTCTTTCCAAAAATCTTCCTTACCCTATCTACTCTACAGTTATTAACGACCTCTCCTCTGATCACCTGCCTGTCTGCTTTAAAATAGATATTATTAATCCTCTTTCTCCCCCCCCCCTTCCGTGGCTATTAACTGGAATAAATTTACTAACTACCTTAACTCTCAGGACATCACCTTCCCTGATATTAATAATACCGATGACATTGATACGGCTGTTGAACATCTTAACTCCCATATCACTAATGCTCAAAATTTTTCTACATTTAACACCTTCAAAAATAACTTTGCCTTTGTCCCACCCCGTTATATTTACAACCTTATCAAACAGCGTAATCGGCTCCGGCGACAATTTCAAAGTTCAAGAGACCCCTCCATTAAACCTCTTCTCAATAGGTTAAACAATAAAATCAAAAACAGTCTTTATAAAGAAAAACAGAAAAGTTGGAACAACTTTCTCAAAACTTTATCATACGAGGACAACTCTCTTTGGATTCTTAAACGCAAACTGAATAAACACTACACTTCCATCCCCCCCCTCACATCTAATAATGTTACCGCTTATACTGACCAAGAAAAAGCTAACATGCTTGCTAATTCTTATGCCACCCAATTTTCTCCTAATCCTACCCTTGCTAACCAAGCTCACCTTGATAATGTTAACGAGACAGTTCGGAATTTTTTGGCTAACCCCCCTCAAGATCCTCCCCCTAAAATTCAACCTATTGTTATCCACAATATTATCAAAAAACTCAAAAAGCGTAAAACCCCAGGATACGATAAAATTACTAACTCTGCTCTTAGAAACCTTCCTCCTAATTGCATAATCTATATCACTGACCTCACTAATGCTATCTTAAAACATAACTACTTCCCTAAACCCTGGAAACTTTCTATAATCTCTCCTATTCCAAAACCTGGAACTAACCTGTCTGACCCCACTAATTACAGACCTATCTCCTTGCTACCTTCTATCAGTAAAGTGGTGGAACGTGTCATTCGTGCCCAGTTGCAGGAGTTCATTCAGCAGCACAACATTCTCATGCCCGAGCAGTTCGGCTTTCGCCCAAAACACTCAACACAACACCAGCTTCTTAGGGTTGTTGAGTTTCTCAGCGAGAAACTCAATGCAAAAATTCCCGCAGCTGCCATCTTTCTTGATGTCGCAAAGGCATTTGACAAGGTCTGGCATATGGGCCTCATTTACAAATTAATTCAGCTCGGTTTTCATCCCAGACTTATACATTTAATATATTCGTACCTTTGCGACCGCTCTTTTCAAGTCCGCATAAACAACATTCTATCTATTATTCTCCTTATCCTAGCGGGCATCCTTCAGGGGAGCGAGTTGGGCCCATTTTTATTTAACATTTTCTTTAACGACATCCCACGCTCCTTGCACACTCACCTCGCTCTTTATGCGGACGACACCTGTATTTACGCTTCGGCACACCACCCGTATACTCTTTACAGGTACCTACAGACTCATGTTGATGACTTCATGGACTGGTGCATGCTTTGGCGCGTTGTCATAAATGAAGCTAAAACTACTGCAGTATATTTCTCTCGCAAAATAATTTTCCCTAACAGAATCATTATTAACAACACTGTTATCCCTTGGTCAGACCAAGCTAAGTATCTTGGGGTCATTCTGGACCGCCGCCTAACCTGGAAAAAGCACACTTTCTCCATCAGAGGTAAAGTCGCCGGAGCCTTTAACTCTATAAAACCTCTCCTTAACAGTAAAACCTTGTCTGTTCACAATAAATTAATCCTCTATAATTCATGCATCCTTCCCATCATCACCTATGCCAGTCCGGTCTGGGGCTTCACTTGTAAGACCACTATGGACAACCTTAGTCGCTTGCACAATTCCAACCTGCGTACTGTCCGTAACGCATCTCGTTACCTTCGCAACTCCACGGTCCGTAGAGACCTTAAAACTACTACATTACGTAAACGCATAAACGACTTAGCCAAAAAATTTTATGAAAAAATTTTTGACCTCCCTAATGAAATTGTAGCGGAGCTACCGGATTATGACGCTTTTGAACCCCACCATCGGAAACGGCCCAGGTTTTCCATAATTATGGACACTCAGTAACATCTGAGTTCTCCTCGCTAATTTTGCCTTCTCTTTTTTTCTTTTTATTTACTTTTCTTAAAAAAAAAAAAAAAAAAAAAAAAAAAAAAAAAATTCTCTATATACATAGAGACCATAAAAACAGAAAAACTTAAAAAATAAAATGTATGGACCTGAATTGTCCCTTTTTTTGGTTGGATGTTGTGGTCTTGCCACCCTAGCTTTTCTTGCCCTTGCTTGGTGAGTGTTTCACTGAACAGTACTAACTTTAACTTTCAAATATCCATATAGTAGTTCTACAACTACAGTTAGACTTTAATTACTTTAAGACTCATGTAAATTTTCTTAAGATTTATTGTTAACTTACTTTCTTCTTAAGTTTTTACTTAAATTTATTTTTATTCCTTTTTTCCTTTATTTTCTTATTTTCCTCTTGTAAACTTCTATATTCTTATAGTAGCATTGCTACAGTTTAACTTTATCCCAATGGCTCATTAAAACATAAGACATTCTAATTTCCTAGTCTGGGTGTTAAGCTGATAACAGCTAGGAAACCCCTCAATGCTGATTACCTGTTCAGTACCTGTTCTGTTCAGTTCATTGGAGTTTTTTAAACAATTTTGAATCAAGAAATAAAGCTGCTCTTAATATAACAGCTTAAAAAAAAAAAAATATATATATATATTGATATAATCGACTGAATTTTGTCGCGCCACGATTATCCACAAGAAACTTAATTTTACTGCAGGGCTGCCACTGGCGACTATTTTCTATTTCTCTCTTACGCCGCTTTATCAAAACTGAAATTATTCATATGTGTACTTCAGTGGTGGAAAATCGGCGCAGAGGAGGAGCCTATTGACACCACTAAAGTTCTATAGTATTCTTCACCTTAATAAAAACTCAGAAATTCTGTCATTAGGTAAGCCGAAAAAAGCTACTAAAATTTATTGGTGTTAATAGGCTCCACCTCTGCGCCAATTCTCCATCACTGGTACTTTGACGATATTAGCAAGATAAATATAATACAATATGTATGTTTTTTAAATAGTGGTGCTAATATATTATAATAATAGTCGTCAGTGGCAGCTCTGATAGTGCGAAATTAAGTTTCTGAAATTTTAAAGAAATTAATTCAAAGTAAGGCTTGCACGAAAATGTAAAAAAAAAAAAAAAAAAAAAAAATCCATTGATTATTCGGCAAGTAATTGTATAAAAATTATACTATAATTTGGTTGGAACGGTATTGTACATAATGTTGTGGCAAAAATAAATGTGCAGTTTGATGGACTAAACAATGTAAATAGGGACATACCTAGATTATGTCCAGGAGATGCAATAGCGCTATTTTTAAAACCTCAGTTAATCGCGTTTTTCTGCTTTTACAATTATTTAACTCTCTAAATGCCACGGTAGAATGCGTTCCAGTAATTTGTAATTCAGAGAATCGGAGTTCATACCAGAATATTTAATTTACTCTCGGTTTATTTAACCCTCTCATGCGTAATTGTTTTATCAAAATAGCTTCAAAAATTGAGTACTTAACTCCTTCGCGACGAGCGTCTTTTAAGAATTTTTACTCTTTTGCCACCGGTTTTTCAAAACAAAAATTTTCGCCTGATTCAATCGGGAAACTTCTCCGATTAGAAAAGGCAAAATTTAGAAAAAAAAATATCTGATGGGAATGATCAAAGAGAGTTAATTAGACAAAAAAAATGCATCCCCGATGAAATCTCGGGTTGCGCAAATTTTGCTACTTTTACGTTCCCCGAGAAACTCTCGGGTTGCGCAGCGAGAGGGTTAATAACGGAATGTCTGCTATTAATTAAATTAAAATTTTTCTATATTAAATATATGAAAGATATTTGTTTAGAGAAAGCGGGGCGAAATGGAAGAATAATACAAAAAACCCGCCAGTGGCAACCCTGAAACAAATGTGTACAAAATGTGTAAAAAAAAGAAAATTAAGGGGCCCTGGAACGGGTCCAACGGGACCCTAGACGGGCCCATGGTCTTAACTGGAATGTAGAAACGGGAGACTAAATAAATGGAGAAAGTATCCCAAAAATGAAGATTGGATAAAAAGGCAACAATTCATTAACAATTTAGTGCACTAAAACTTCAAGGAGCACTGTACCGAGCCCCTGGCAAAGGTGCCAAGGCCTTAATTGAAATGTAGATGTGTGTTAGAAACCAAAAGGAGATTTCACCCCAAAAACGAAGGAGATCAGATAGAAAAGAGGCATGTTATTAACAATTTAGTGCACTAAAACTTCAAGTTGCCCTATACTGGGCCCCTTGACAGGGTGCCAGTTTCATAACTGAAATGTAGAAATGGGGCAGAAACTGAAAGGAGAATTTACCCCCAAAACGACGAAGATCGGATAGAAAATAGGCATGTTGTTAACAAGTGAGTGCACTAAAGCTTCAAGGGGCACTGTACCGGTCCCCTTGCAAGGGTGCCAGGGTCTTAACTGAAATGTAGAAATGGGGAAGAAACTGAAAGGAGAATTCATCCCCAAAACGAAGAAGATCGGATAGAAAATAGGCATGTTATTAACAATTTAGTGCACTAAAACTTCAAGGGGCCCAGGGGTCCCGGCCCTTGAAAAATTAAAAGTCTCAGCCTCAGGTGCATCAGGACCTGTCTTGAGCTACTTACATCTAAATTTTAAGACTTCTACGTGCAGTAGTTTTCGCTAGCAGTCGCACACAGACAGACAGACAGTTCGATTTATTCTTTTGTTAGCATAGATTAATTTAGCACATTAAAGACTTTTATTTTTTTAATAATAAATTAAATAATTCAAAAATTACTCTTTGGAATGATCTGTAATATCGGATTCTCATAGTTGAAGATTTTAGAAATCTATCCATGTTATAAAGAAAATAAAAGTCACTATTGGCAATTTTTTGGAAAAGTAATTTTGAAAATGCATATATTTTTAATGTTATTTTTAGAAAAAAAAAAAAAAAAGAAAAGAAAAAAAAAGAAAAGAAAAGAAAAAGAAAAGTAAAAAAAAAGACATGAATTGTAACATTATATATATATATATATTTAATAAATGGATTTCTAAAAGTTATAAGTATGCGAATTGGAAATTGAAGCTTCATTCGACTAGTAATTTTTGAACAGTGCTTTGAAGACCACCTACATATACTCATGTTTTGCAACATTTAAAAAAGAATTACAAGTTTCAAATTTTTAACATTCATAATTCCTAAACGATTCGACTAAGACTTCTTTTTCTCATTCGAAGGGAAAAATATATCGAAGGATCAAAATATGATGTCAAAATTAAGAGTTAGTATTAAAAAAGTCTCGTGTTTTTTGCAATTTATATATGTAGATACCCCGTAAGCAAAATTTAACAAGAATTAATAGAAATTTTTCAAATTAAAAGCCTTTTTTTAAATAGAAAGTGTATTTTGGTTTTTCTCTGCGATAAATCTGCGATTTTCTTTAGCAACTAAATTTTAAGGAATGATTTTTTTTTTTATATATAACTGTCAGTACATGAATTGCGTTCTTTTTATAGCTGTTGTGCGTAGAGAAAACTTATTATCAGGTACTCATAGGTGACAACCTCAAACTCATCTTCCGTAATACATGCGTTAATTTGACTGGTTTAATACGTTTCGAACCAGATTTTTTTTTTTTCTAAAGAAATGAAATTAAGTATGTTCCGTTTAGAAACCTGGAATTAAATAAATAAGCATTCATGAAATAAATTTTCTGGTTCGGAATGTGGTTAACCTGGGTCAAATTAATGCAGACATTACGGAAGATTAACCCTTAAATGCGCGATTTTTTATTTTGTTTCGAAAAAATTATATATGATTCTCTGAAAAGTTTATTACACAGGAAAAATAACGAAAAAAAATTAGAGGCATATTTTTCATATAATACGTCAATATTTTCTTCTGTCGCACATCTGCAATACAAGTAAGAACTATTGTCGCGTGGCTGTTTTACGCTAAAATATTGTAAAATAGTAATTTTTTTATAAGTATGTCTTCGAATACCTTATTTTACAAAAATATTTATTTTATCTGAAAACATTGAGTGGTCACCTTGCTGCTTACAGCACGATATTCTGACAGATATTCCGTGATAAAAATTTAAAGAAAAAAAGGCGATACATAAACTGTGGTCGAAATTTTGAATAAAAAAGTGCTGAGCTTACAACGTGGCTTGGTCACCTTAGTGCATATGATATGATATTTGGATTCTAAATTCAGGACAATTTATAGGTATATTTTAGCAGTCGTTGAGCTACTCAATAACTGCATTTCTTGAACACATACCGGGTGCCCCAAAAATGATTGTTGGATTTTAAAATTCAATAATTTGCAAACAGTGACAGATAATAAAAAAATTCTTGCAGGTGTTTTATGTATGGTGTCAGAAGATTTTTTACAGTGATTCTGGATTTTAGTTTGAATTTCAGACAATAGATGGCGCTGAGAGAAATAGGTGCTCAGTCCAGATCCGATTTTTGGTACTTCGGGATCCATTCAATGCATTTTAATCTCCTTTCTTCGCACCGAAGAAGAGATAGGCCACAAAATTGAGCCTGGATTTATCCGTTATTGCTTGCAGCGCCATCTATGGATGCTATTTGTAACTAAATATGAGAACCACAGCATAAAAACTACTGATATTTTACATAACACACCTGCAAGAATTTTTTTAATATCTGTCTCCGTTTGCAAGTCATTGAATTTAAAATCCCCCGGTCATTTTAGGATATCCGGTAAGTGCTATGGGCAACTCATCAAAGGGTCGGAAGATGTAATGCTTATAAATTTTACGAGGAATTTTTTCTGGTCTAGATAAAAAAAAAAAAAAAATAAATAAATAATGATTAGAATTTTATGTAGAGCATGGTTCATACTGATGCTTACTTTTTGATTCTACTAGTATTTCCTATATGAAAATTTCGACTTATGTAATCGTAGAATCTTGTAATTTTATAAGGTGATTTTTTGTACTAAAGATTTATTGTTATTCAAAAATAAATACCCGTACTAACTGAGTAGAGACTTTAATACTAGACTAAGAGACTCGCTGTATTTATGTTTCAGTGTTAAAACAATAAATACTACAACTCATATACAAAATATTAGAATAATTGAGAAAAAGTAATAAGAATAAATTATTTTTCATTTATTTATTTTTGATAGTATGTAAATGCAATTTAACTTCTATAAATTAAATCTGGAATGTTTAGATAAGATTTTAACATTTACAAAATATAAAATACAGTCAATTAATTAGGTATGCAGCTCTCTGAATCACATAAAAATATTAGAATAAAATTTAGATTGGTACAAAATATTAGAATATTTTATTTTACGCAACTATATTACCTTATGGATATGAAGTAAACGGTAGTTAATATTTTGTAACATCCCCTTTAACGTTCATAACAGCGTTCAATCGATCTTGCATACTATATACAAGGTGTTTACAAATATTTCTATCAATATTAGCCGAAATAAACTTTATACAAGCCACTAATTCAGTTTTACTTGAAGGCGGATTTTCTTGGAGTTTTTTCATCCTTATACACTATAAGTTTTCAATAGGAGTAAGGTCTGGTGAGTTTGGTGGCCAAGGAAGAACCTTAATGTTGCGTTGGCGGAACCAATTCTTAGTTTACACCGAGGTATGCGGTGACGCTAAATCTTGTTGAAAGACGAAACCATCTTCAAATAAATCTTCTAATGATGGAATCATGTAATATTCCAAAATGTCTTGATATATCTGAGAGTTAACCTTTCCGTAGACGATGCGATGCATAACTTTCCAGGTAATTCTGCACTTCTGCAACCCCAAACCATGATACTAGCCGCAAATATTACGAAGCGTTTAAGGGATTCTTTATCAAATGCTTCTTGATTCATTCTCCAAACTGGAATACCTTGATTACCATATGAAACGAAAACATACGTTCATCACTAAATAATATATTTTTCCAATCTTCCTCCCTCCATAAACGTCTTGATTTACACCAATTCAATCTTATATACTTCCGTTTTGCAGTCATGAGAGGTTTTGATTTCGGTACACGAGATTCAAACTTAAATTTATGGAGACGTGTTAATGTTGTCGATGTAGAAACTCCAAGTCCTTCTTCTTTTCACTTTCGGTGCAAGAATCACACACTTTTAAAACGGATTTTCTTAACTATACGCTTCAGTTTCCTGTGATCTCTAGCAGATGTTTTTGGTTTTAGCCGCCACTTCGGTGATTATTTTGATATTTCCCATTTTTAATTAATGTGTTAGTATTTTACTAACGCTTGATTGTGAACAATGTAAATAATTAGCTATATAACGTTGATTTTCACCGTACCGATACAATCAACCATACGACGTTTAATAGATTAGAATTATCACTCACATGACCCATTTTAAGACGAAAAAGCAAACAAACTTCAAAAAGAATAGTGATTTTAAGTAAAATCGTCTGAATTTAATCGATGATGCAACCAGTTATGAACTGGTGATAATTTAACGAGAATTAATGTGAAATATTCTAATATATTGAACTGTTTGAATATACATTCTAATATTTTGACTTTTCAAAATAATTTTCTTTCAATTAATCTTTTCAAAAATGATATTAATTTTGAGATAATAAATAAGTTTAATCAACAATAAGTTCTGAATAAAAATATCGTTTGCATATTTGCCTTAAAAGACATTAAATTACCCAACTATACTTTGAATTTGAAAAAAAAAAGTAATTATTCTAATATTTTGAATATGAGCTGTAGTGCTTCTACAAGTTAACTTGACGAATAGGCGTAACATTTGGTGTAAATATGTAAACACAGTAAAATCTCGTTATAACAAATTTCTAGAAATCACCCGCTCTAAAGATTTTGTGATATTCGAATATGCGGAAATAAAAAGGTAAATTTGGGTACACACTGAACAAAATAATATAATATTACTTAACCCTTTCCGGCACACTGTGCTCGAGCCGGGATACCTAATTTTAATTTCAAACTTACGAACGGCACCAAGAATATTTTAGTAAAATTTTGCTTTTACAATAAATAGTTAAAATAACAAGTTTTTCATTTCTAAAAAAGTCGTTTTAAAATTCCGGTGTCAGTCAATCATTTCTTTATTTTCCAACAAAAATTGCCGTGCCGGAAAGGGTTAAGGTATATTAAGTTTCTTCAAACATGTCAATAAGCATTAAATATAGATTATATTATCAGGGTTCGTGCGGGTACCGTTATTTTCAAGGCCATATATCAGAATTTTTTTTTTATAGAAAAATAAATCTAGTTTAAACGGACGAGAGATTTCGCCTTATTTAAAGAGAGATTTTCCATACGAAAATACTGGTGTCGAAGAATTTTTTAATCTTGAAATTCAAGCACCCGTACGAACCCTGAATATTTTCAACCTATTATTTATAAGGTAACAGTGGAATTCATTAAATTTCTATATTTTAGTGGTAACTATATGTAAATTAACATTAATCCTACATACCTGGCGGACGAAAACTTCACAATGATATATACTATTATTGTAACTTTTAATTATTATTCTTTTTTACAAAAAGTAAAAGAAAAAAAATCTCTTTTTCTGAAACTGAAAACATTTTTTTAAAGCAAAATGCTGAAAATTACTAAACACTGTATAAATCTTTCTGTCCCATTGTATCTATATCAGATATAAAAAGTTATTCTATTGATCACAAATATAACATATATGAACAATCACAATCTTCACTTTCAGTATCGTTTGCTTACCATTCTTTTATTAAATTGTCAGCAATATCATTAGGTCAAGGCATGGAGAGTCCATTAATTTGTTATGAAAAAATTGTTAAGGTGAAGTTTTTTAAAGTTAATATCTATATTATAAAGGACAGGCATATATTTGGGCAACTCTCACGTCATTTTGCAAATGGCAACACAAAGGTTTTGAAATTTTAGTTACTGCAAATTTTTAAACTTCTAGACATTGCATATTTTCAATCTTTACACTTTCGTATAGGGAAAGAAAATGTACTTTCAAATCCAATTTGTTTGAAAATTGTATATCAATATATTTTTGTGATATTAATTTCTTTGTAGTTTTTACTTCTATTTCTCTAATGGTGGCAACTTGAGTACACCATTTCTATGGGAAGTAAAGGGAAAATAGCAGATTACTGTATATTTTTGTTGCCATTTTCTCATAGTCCAGGGGAAATGTACCAAAACAAGGAGGTTATCTTGCAAAAGGTCGGGTAGAAGACTTTTTTTTCTGAATTATGTATAATGATGCCAACACGGTAAAACCAAGTTTTCTAACAAAATTTCTTAAGGCTAAATTTTCTGTGGCCAAAAAACAAGAACATTTTGGGACCTTTTTTGTTTTTTTTAAATATATCGAGACCCGTGTCCGTACACATTATTTGTCAATTACAATATTAAAGAGGATAAAATTCTCTACAGCTTTCACGTTTACAACCTTTTTATACACTCAAGAGCAAGCGCAGTACGCCATTTCAAATATAGAATATTTTTTCTATTTTCCTAAAAATCGTGAAAAACGTAGTTTTGCCGCGATTATTCAAACGTTCCGACGGATTTAATTGTGTATGTCGACTTCTAAAAATTGGTAGCAGTAAATTATCTATTATTTGCATACTCACGTCTTTATTTTCATCTCAACAGACATTTTATATGCAATAAATTTTGAAAATTTTAAGAGTGTAAGCATTAAATACGTAATGTTGAACTACGTAATCAGCTTTGCCAAATATTGATTCATTAAAACCTTGAAAACCGTACCGAAAGTAACCGAAATATATTCCGCTTTAAAGAGGTTTCCATCTTAGCAGGTATAATTGTTCATATTCTTTCTCTTGAAAAAATATATACTTTTTCTTTAATGACCGAATTCCGCATATAGACTTCATTTTCAAAGATTTTACGGTAGTTGTCGTATTGAGGCGTTTAAAGTCACAGTTATATGAATTATGGGACTAAATTAGCCGCACGAAGACAATTGCAAGGTAATATTAAACATGTGGGAGCGTTCTTGACAAATATCTCGCTCGCATTTTGTTACATTTAAATAGTTTTTTTTTTTTTTTTTTTTTTTTTCATGGGATACCTGAGATCAATATCAAATGTTGTACTTTTGTACTTTTTCGGGATTTGTTGCTTTTTTTAAATATATTCGGACACTTTAATTTTTGGAAGACTGTTTGGAACCCATTCTGAAATTTAAATTATCCTGTTTGAGCTTTAAATCAATTAATAGATAATCTTAAAATTTTACATATTTTTGCATGCTAAAATGGTATATTATCTTTTTATACCCCTCCCACCACGTGCCACTTCTGGCACATACTTAAAAACACTGTAATTCTTATTATGTGCCATGAATTTGGCCAATATGATCTCTATCCCTGATCAAGAACAGTCCAAAGAATGCAATAACACTTATTTTGTCCATGTCAGATGGCTGCATTTGACAAATAAATAGAATTTGTTCTTCGGAAACAAAAACAAAAATTTCGATCAAGCTATTAAGGTAAAATTTACTTTCATTAATTTTACTGAATACTTAAAAATATTAATATAAAATAAGTTGTAGGGTGTTAAGCAGATAAAATTAATTAATTTAAGCTCATTTAGTTGTAAAATGTAGCAAGACAATATTTAAAAACCACAATTCTTTACATTGGATACGCGTCATAAAATATCAAATTTTAGCTGAAAATTTGAAATTTATTTTTTTTTTTACTATTTTTCCCATTATTAGATCGATATGTTGATTTCAAATAATTTTTTTCATCAAAATAGAAAAAATCGTGCAGCGAAGGGATATTTATTGATATAAGTGTGAAAAAATTGACAATAAGTTTTAAAACTAATTTTTAAATATTTTTTATAAAACTAGTTATCTCAAATATTTTATTAACAGAATTTATAAATTGTGCAAGATATAAATGCATAACATTAGTTAGTGAAATAATCTGGTGTCATTTTTATTGTAGCTATTTTTAAAGTAAAAGTATTTCTTTCATAAAAGATTATCTTTTGAGTCCCCCCCCCCCCCCTTTATATGGAACTACAATTCAATGTTTGCTATCTTTAAAACAGTAAAACATTATAACGTATGTTATCAATAATTGGTAAATAAAATATGTCATTGTATTGGGGAATAAAATATGTTTTTCGCAAATTTTCATACATGGGTGATTTTCAAAAAAATGTCTCGTGTTTTACTGTCCTTTCACATTTGCACAGAAAAATAGTTAAATATCATAATTTTAATTATTGCATTTTAACTATCATGTTTTTTAATGATAATTTACACACATATTATTATTTATTAAAAATTTAAAAATAAGAAATATATTCTTTTGTAGTCAAAATGTCATTACTCTAGGTTGTCCCAACAAGCAATTTATTAGGTAAAGATTTGACAAAGTTCTATTTAAAACAGATGGTTATAATTTTTTTCTTATACATTTTTATTAATAAGATGCTACTAATTTAAAAAAAAAAGGTTTATTTTCATTAGTTAAAATTATCTATAATTCTGAATAATTTTTTTAAACCGTGTCCCAAGAAAGCGTGTCATTGCCGTGCTTCTGATAAAAAGTTCCTCTGGATTTTTTTAGAGGACAGCACATGCCTTTTTATAAAGGCAAAAGTACCTACTCCTTAAAAGTCAACATGATATCAGGTTTAGGTGAATAGAGTAAATAGTTTCCTAGTTTCAATAAAACAAAGATTTTGAATGTTTTGGTGGGTATTCTTTTGTAAGTCATTACCGTCACCAATTCTAATTGATAATTAAATGAACGTTTATTTCTTAATTTGCTTTTATTATATGAGAAAGAGAAAATCATTGTATGGGCCAGAAGATATAATGGCTGCCATTTATGCCTGGGAAAAAATAAAAATATTTTGCTTAATCTGTCATTACCGTGTCACTTATGTCATTATACCAAGTGCATTAAAATTTAAAAATTACATTTAAAATGTTAAATTAGTAATTTGGTCTCTGCTGATGCTTGTATATTAAAGTTTATGAGGTAAGGTAATTATTTACAAACAATTAAAACTTCTGATTATTTCTAAAAATTTGATTTTGTTATTCCGAAACATGACAGATTTTGAAAATGAACCACCTATTCCATTGATACCTTGAAAAATATGTATGCGTTATAAAAATTATAAAATTTATTAAAATTAAGCAAGAAATCTTTTTTACTTGAAACTATCGTGCCAATAAGTTGCTATAATATATTGAAAAATTCTTTTTAACAATGCTTTGAAGTTAACATTGTATATGTTACGGCCAAAACCCGGAGCTTGGCCAGTTCGCGAATTGGCCGAGATTCCTGGCCAAAACCCGAAATACGTGAAATGAACAGCGTATTTCGGGTTTTGGCCGGCCAATTCGCGAACTGGCCGGGAAGCCTTGGCCAATATACGAAGCGGGGATTCAAGGCTACCCGGTAGGTGGCAATGACGTGCACACTTGATAGGAAAGAACGTTCTATACTGTGACGATTATATTCTGATATGTTGGACAATTTCTCGCCTGTTTGATATATTTCGATAAATTGGGTTTATTGTGAGCATTATATTCTAATCTGCTGAAGATTTCTGTCCTCTGGGACAAATATCGATGCATCGGATTCATTGTCCAATCCAATAAACAAATTATTTGAGGGACTCTGTAAATAAACGACAAATTTTACCTAAGCAATAAACTATAGAAAAATGTTGTAGAGCATATTAGTAATATATAATTATAATGTAATATTTCATTACATTTGAAGTAGTGTAACATAATTAAAATACCTTATAAACGATTTTTTCACATATATCATAATTCTTTATCTGAATTCTTTTGGGAGTCCTATAAACGAACTATAATGGCTACTTAATCAATACTCTATATAAAAAAAACAAAAACATATTGCTCACTACATGAGTTAGGCATGTAAATTTTATTATATTTGAAATAGTGTAATATCAATTAAGTGCACTAGAAATGATCTTTCACCATTCACTGCAATGTAACGAAATACTTTTGAGTGTTTCTGTAGACAAACTATAATTGCTACTTATTTCATACCCTTTAGATAACAATTTGTCGTCCATCTTAATGAAGCATACTTATTTTATTATAATTGAGATAATGTAACAACATTAAAATGCACTGAAAAGACCATTGATGATATTGTAATGAAATACTTTTGTGTGTTCCTGCAAATTAACCAAAAATAGTACAACTTCACTAGTAATGCCAAAATGTATTTATAAACCTAAATATTATAACAATTACAAGTCAATCCGAGTCTTTACCCGAGTTAGAGCACGGGCATGCATACGACCAGACAAATTGAATTCATAAACACTTTCAACTATGTTAGAAAATGATAAAACGTAAAAATCGGTTTCTATATACCAATTTCGCGAATTGGCCGATAGTGTATGGCCACTTCGCAAACTGGCCGATTGCATCTGGCCAGTCCGGGTTTTGGCCGGCCAATTCCCGAATTGGCCAGTCAGTTTAAAACGTTGTTGGCCAGTACGCGAATTGGCCAATTTCGGGTTTTGGCCGTAACATATACACTTAAAGTTATTGTCTAAATATGAAAATTGTCTCATTCATCTACACTCTGCCCTACTTTTAAAATTATATAAATTTATTGCGTATAAAATGTCTGTTGAGATGAAAATAAAGACGTGAGTGTGCAAATAATAGATAATTTACTGCTACCAATTTTTAGAAGTCGACATACAAAATTAAATCGGCGGGGAACATTTGAATAAACACGGCAAAACTACGTTTTTCGCGTTTAAAAAAAAAAAAAAATGAAAAATATGTCCCCTTTTTGAAATAGCGTACTGCACTTGCTATTGAGTGTATAAAAAAATTGTAAATATGAAAGTTGTAGAGAATTTTATCATCTTTAATATTGTATTTGACAAATAATATGCTACGGCAACGAGTCGAGATATTTCAAAAAACCAAAAATTGTTGCGAAATTTTGTTGTTTTTCGGCCATAGAAAATTTAGCCTTAAGAAATTTTTTTAGAAAACTTTGTTTTTCCATGTTGGCATCATTATAAACAATTTAGAAAAAAAAAATCTTCTACCCGACCTTTTGCAAGGTAAAATGTACATTTCCGCTGAACTATCATAGCAGCTGAAAAAAAAAAAAACCTGCTACGTCAAGAAAATCATCGGCTATGAATCAGGGTGAATTCCTGTTTCATTTCGTTTTTATATATCAATTGAATTATTTTTAGTTTATTGCAAACATTACTTTACAAAAGATACATTATTTTCATTTTTCAAAAATGTGACTTATTTTCCCATGTAATTTTCTTAATTCGTGCGGAACAACAATTTCCGAATTTTGAAAAAATATAAATAAATTATTACTGATAAGACATGGAGCTATTATAAACATAAAAATACAGGCATATGAATCATTAGATAATCGATTTGTTTTGCAGAGTTTTTCAAATGATGACATCGCTTTTTCTCGGGTTATTTAATTATTTCGCGATAGTGATGTGACATAAAACTTTTCTGTACATGTTGTTTGAGACTGGATCGTAAAAGTCGAATGCTTTAGCGGATGCAAATGACGTTATTTTATATGAAAAAGGAGTGTATTTCAATTCTTAAAACTGAAATACGTTTTGTAGAAGTGCGTCATTTTCACTCCAACGACTTTGAAATTCTCCACATAGGGAAAATAACGAAATTGAAACCACACGATGATAAAACGCAAAGTTTTAGAAAAATTTAGCTCGTGTCTATATAAAGGCTGTGACATACAGTCAACAACGCAAGTTATATATTTTTAAAGAATATTACACATTGTTCGGATTTGTTTTGTAATGTCCATTTTTAGAACAGAGTCTGACTAAATAATGGACTTGCCATTCATAAGAAGTATTGTTTAGTTTTTCTAGGAAAGATATTATCAGATTAATTTAATTTTTGTTTCAAATATATTTGGTTAAGTGAATTAAACGAGAGAGTTAAACTTTGAAGTACGTTAGTTAAGAATGTCCTTAATTGATTTGATTTTCATTGCTTAATTTCATGTCTTATCTATTATGATAAAGTATTTGCTCCCTGTTCTTTTCAATATTTTATCAAATTTCAATGGAATAAAAATAGATACTCTGGATACGAAGAACCGGAACTTCAAAAATAGTTTTAGTTTTAACAGAATTTAAAGAAAATACAGTACACAAAAAAAGGAAGAAAATAGAGAGCAGGAATTCTGCTTTTTCAGAATTTAGTGTCGCCCCCCGACATTTCCATTACTTCATTTTCTTCTGGTGGACTGGGGGGTTTCTATTATTATGAAACAGCCATTATAAATGAAGCGTTGAGTGAAGATGAAAGAGCAGTCGTGAAAAGTTAGAACTCTGATTTTCTGGTCAGAATGAAAAAAAAAAAATGGCCCTTTTTTTTTTTCTAAGCGGGACTCGGATAATCGGGTCTCTACTGTAGTGCAAAACATATTTCAATTTTAAGACTTAAAGCACACGCTTTTATTTTATGTAAAATGACGTCATTTGCTTTAATATAGATACTTAAAATTAAATTTAGTTTATAATAGCTCCCTGTTTTATCATAAACCATTCATTTATATTTTTCTGAAAATAGCATGTATTTTAATTACATTTTTTTTTAGTTTTTATGGGAAAATGGCAACAATCAGGGCCTGATTACCAACGGGGCACACTTACACCAATAAATTTTAAAAGAAACGTTCGCCTTATCTAAACGCCGTATTCATGTAAAATTTCTGACATGAATGCCATAAAAATTTCTGTATCTTTTTTTCTGGCGGGAACGTGCCCCGTTGGTAATCAGGCCCTGGCAACAATAAGATACAATTGCTATTTTCAACTATTTTCTCTTTACTTTCTACAGAAATGGAGTACTTGAGTTGCCAAAATGAAACAAAGGTCGCTAAAAACTAAAAAAAATTAATATTTGAAAAACAAAAGGATATGCAGTTTTCAAACAAATTACATTAAAAAGTACTTTTTTCCCCAATACGACGGTATAAACATTAAAAATGTGCGATGATTAGAAGTTTTAAAAAATGCTGTAGAATATTTAATCGCACAATGAAACATCGGCTTTTGTTTTACGGCTGGCGTATACAAGGCAACGTTATTTATTGGAGACAAAATAAACTGGGAGAAAGAAATAGCATACTGGGGGCTAAAAAGTGATATAAATTTAGTTCTAATAAGAATAAGAAAAAAACCGAAATGCACTGCTTTAACACTTTGCGGTCGAGTTCAGCAATTAGCCGCCCAAACTTTATACACATGATACTAGTTTTATAACATACTGGCACCACTATCATTTAAAAGGTCATTTTTATTAAATTTCTCTTGTACTGCTTCATGAATCCAAATAGAAATGCTCCTTTAAAAAAAAAAAAAAAAAGGCTGTGCCAAGCGTGTAAGGGAAGAAGTACCCGGAAGAAGTTTTTTTTCAACCGTCAAGGTTTAGTTCGTATTTAGTTCTTGTGTTTGATTTAATTCAGGCGTAGTGGCTGTGGCACACTAGACACCACTAATAATTTTGTAGCCACTAATATTTCACTGCCTTATCTAATCATCGAATCTCTGCGATTCAAGAAATCAGCTATTTCTTTAACTGGGGGTACGGGACACTTTAAAAAGAAAGTTATTTATTGTGTTAATATTTTGAATTTTTTTTATGATGGTTAACCATATCATTTGAAAATAAAATCACATGATAAAACTTTTCATATTTTTTTTAATTAAAATTTAAGATTTATTAAAAAACTAGGGTAATTTAAATTCGTTTAACTTAAAATATTGTTTGTAGAATTTCAATTTATTTTCATTTAACTCTTTAACGCCGAGAAACCTGAAAAAATTACTAGCTCTAAATCCTAGCCTATGAAAGGAACATTTTGAAAAAATGGACTCGTCCTTTTACCGCATTTGAGTTTCCTATGAGAGAGACGTGGTTGAAATGTCATCTTGATGTATGTTTACTCTCCTCCTTTCCCCACATACTTTTGCTTGTTGATCTGTTATTTGTTTGGAGTGATAATTCTAAACAGAATGAGGAAACGTTATTTATCCCTTTTCACCTGTAGTAAGAAGTATTTACACTGCATTCTTACTCCATACATTTTATCGGAAATGCGTGTTTATAAATTAAAAGACTTGGAAGAAAGGCTACTGATATTGTTCTTTGACAAGCGCATTTGAACGGAAAGGTTTTCCCACGATACTCCTCATACGGCAAATTATGTATGCATATAATAAAAATGGTAATAATCACAGAACAACAAACAATTTTATCAATGCCACAGAAAACCTCATATCCCTATAAAATTACAATTAGAAATTAAAATTCGGCAAATATACTATATGTGCAAAAAAAGAAAAAAAAAATACAGAATAATTCTATTTGGTTGGTTTGTTGTGTTTATGACGCCCAATTATCAACACGAGGAATATAGTCCCATAAAGGGGGGGGGGGGGTGCCCTCCGTTTGGGTCTTTCTAAGGGAACCTAACCCGTATTAACCCATGAAAATTCACGGTTCGAAGAAATCCACGAAAACTCCGAACGATTAGGTCGACTGGCGCGATTGGGTTTGAATCCAGCACCTCTCGTCTATCAGTTGCGAGAGCAGAAACTTTCGGCCACTGGTGGAGCAATTTTATTTGTATTAAACCTCATTATTTTCATTATAATGTATATATTTCGGTACCTTCTATTAGAGTATGAGATTAAAAAATTGAAAAAAATATTAATTTAGGACCAGGCTAATACTTAATTTAAGGATTTAAAATTCAGAAATTTTTAGAGCCCCCCCCCCCCTCTAAAGCTTTTACGGTACAATTTCAGAACAAATGCTTTTAACCCTTTATGTCCTAAATTATGAATTCATGAAAATGTCATCTTCTAAAGCATTTCTCGTGAATTTTTGAAACTACATCAGAAGATTGACACAATCCTTTAATAAATTTTAGAAGGATTTTGTCAATTACAATTAATTAAATTTGAATTTATAGGGATTTTGTACAATATTTATTACTCCACTCCAATCTTTTATTTAAAATACTTTTGTTAGCATTTTGTAGAGTTAGGAAATGTACAAATATAATGTCCTTACAATAGAAATATTTCCGAATTGAACCTCCCCCCCCCCTACACACATACATACAATCTTTCAGTGTCAATAAACAGGGCCCGACTTAGGCTATGGGGGGCCCCGGGGCAAGAATCATTCTACCCCCCCCCCCCTTCTATCTATAGATTTTTTTGTCAATAATGTGGAAGTAGCTGGTACTAAATTTCATACATATTGTATTATATGCATAAATTTTGTACCCGGTACTGTTTACATCTGTATACAGAGTGTGACAAAAAGATGGTCACAACTTTAAGAAAAAATACTAGTAGGATAATAGTGGAAAAAAATGATAGATTGGTTAATACGAGTATTTCTTTGCAAAATTTTACTTTTCTTATCTACGTACGTTATAAAATGTCTAAAAGAAAATGTCCCAAATTGGTCATAATTAATGGTTTTAACTTGCCACGTTACGAGAAAAACATTAATAAAGAATTTCTTTTGAAAACAATAGAATACTAAGTTGTCATGATAAAATATTAATTATTAGTTTTCTAATGATATAGTTTGTTTTTTGCATGGGTGGCAGTGATGTAGTCGTAAAAAACCAGAGGGTATACGCCATAGGCACAGGGTATACGCTAAAGTCAGGAATGTCATGCCTAGGATATACGCTGTAGCTTAATTTGAGAAACAGAGGGTATACCATACGGAGCTTCTTTAAAAAATCCAGAAGGCATACGGCGTATACCTTCCACTACATCCCTGATGGGTGGAGAGGGTACAGGAAGCAGATTGTTTGAAAATATATGAGTTTTGGTTGCTTTTGGCTAATTTAATCATTTGGCACCTTTTAATGAAATTCCTGAGTACTCTCATGGGGGGGGGGCTGTAAAAAGCGGGGACCGGGGCAGCTGCCCCGCATGCCCCTGCATAAGTCGGGCCCTGTCAATAAAGCTGAAAAGATGCAAACAAGAGCTGATGCAGCTCTCCATTTAGAGGGTGGTCATGTCTCCTTTCTTTTTTTTTGTGGGGGGGGGGTCACATCTCTTAATAAGCAATTTTTATATTGAAGGTTGTCCCCACATCCAAAATGGCTAAATTTTTGATACATTTGGGAAATTATTTTCATTTGTAAATACCAAAAAATTAATATTCATAATTATATATTTGCATTAATATTCGTAAAAAATATAAAATATACACATTTTATTCAGATACCCAAAAATTGAAGAATTTCCCATTTTCTTGTAAATGCAAAGAATCTTTAAGAAATTGAGCATTATATAAAAATTTTTAGGACTTAACAGTTATTAAAATGCCGTCATCAGGGAGCAATTGTCTGTCGCGGCCTGAAACTCAGTTTTAAATCCCACAGTTTAAGGAGATTTCCCGAAAGATGCTTTGCCTTTATCGGAAAATGGAAAACGCTAATCAATCCCATTTGTTTTTAGTAAATGCACTTGCAAATATCTTGCATCTGAGAATAAAAATGACATCATGGATGTGTCAGAAATTACCTACTTTGGATTTAAGTACAGCTTTAAAAGAGACAGAAAGATTCTCATAGTTGAGCAAGGGATGAATGTGAAAGAATTTAATGTATGTTTAATTTTTTTAATTTCCTTTGGAAATTTTCTTCGTTCAGGAAGGGGGGGGGCTCACGACACCCGTGAACTCCCCCTTGGATCCACGATTAGATGCAAAGGCAAAAGAATTCAACCGTTAATTACTTTATTTATTATTTTTTTTTTTTTGTAACCAATAATGCTCTTAAAACAAGATAAAGTAAAGTATCTATAACTCATTCTAAACTGTATTGCAACTAATCGATGTATCAAATGAATTTTATGACAAGTTATTTTAATAGTACTTATAAGCACGGTCGGTGCATAAAGTGTTAAGGAGATTCCAAAAAAATTACCTTTTCCTGCTCAAAATTATGAAATTTTCAGTGACATTTATAAATTTATTTTTTCGAGAAAAATCACGAAATTTCAGCCATGCTCTTGAATGTTTCTGACTTTTTCTCTTTGTTTTCAATAAATGCATTATATCTTGAATTATAATCGATTGTTGTCTCATGACGACTTTTCTATGGCTTCCCGTCGGGGATTTTGGTTCAAAGCGTCAATTTTGACAGTATTTTCAGAAAGAACGTGCTCTTCTATAGAAAAAGGGAAAAAGCTATTCGCTAGAATAGTTTCTGAATGTGAACATTTCATGTTCACATTCACTTTGTCACATGTCACTTTAAAAATGACTTCATGAGGGAGAATAGCTATTTAGAATTTGAGAATAGCCCTAATAAATATTATGTAATAAGCAATATTAAAACAGTTCTCAAATCCAAACTGCTATTTTTTTTTTTTTTTTTTTTTTTTTTTTTTTTACACGTTCATGGAGTTATTTAGAATATAATGCGGCATTCTCTATTAAAAAAGAAAGCATTAGTGTCTTCAATTCGCTTGTACAGACAAAAGCTTTTGCTGAAATACGGTGACAGAAATCGTGTTTTAAGTCGATTTTTGTGATGTTACAGTAAAAAAAAAATATCATTGATGAAAAAAGTATCAAACGATTATATTCCAGTATGAAACCCATTTTTGGGAATATAAAAACCATTATTCGCTTCAGTGCCGAAACTAAGGGGGGGCAGAGGGGGCATGTGGCCCAGGCACCAGAACAAAGGGGCGCCAAATGAAGATTATACCTTTGGAAAAGATAATTTTCTTCTGATGGTCTGATGGCTTCCATTATTATGAAACAGTCATTATAAATGAAGTGTTAGGTGAAGATGAAAGAGCAGCCGTAAAAAGTTAGAACTCTGATTTTCTGGTCAGCAGTCCATCAGAAGAAAATAACTCGGTGAAAGCGGAAACTCGGTTAGGCGGGACTCGGATAATCGGGACTCTACTGAATATGTCATTTTAAAAATGACCTTTAGAATATTTTTGTCGATGTTCAGAGGGACCTCACTCTTGGATCCGCCACTGTAGATTACGTAGTTCAGTATTACATATTTTATGATTACATATTTTAAATTTTAAAATAAGTCGTCTATTATAAAATTATTAAAATTCTCTTTGTAAATATACTTTGTGGAAGAGGGGGGGGGGCGCCAAAATCCATGTTTGCCCCGGGTGCAAAAAAGGCTAGTTTCGGCCCTGATTCGCTTCATAGATATTTGAATAATAATGTTTGCAAATTTCATTATTATTATTTTTAAATCAAAAATAAGTTATCTTTTTGTTAGAATATTTCACGCTTTTGAGAAAGGGGGGAAAATCTCCAATTAAAAGGCATTTAGCACCCGAATTTAAGTTGTTGATAACTTTTATTTTGCCTGTTATGATTTTCCTGAAATACTTTAAAAATAAACAAATAATATACTCAAATATGAAACAAGGTTATTTTTATTTTTATAATTTTATTAATACATAAGGTCTTGAAATAGCTGCATGATAAAACTGATTTCAACTGTTTATACTTTTTATTACATTGCCACAATTTTCTGCACAGCAAAAAAGACAATCAGAGATTTAACATCTTATATGGTTTTTCTTGTCACTGTAACACAGGAGTGTCTGATCTAACTTTATCAGATTTTTCGCACTCTTGAGGAGTTAATTTTTCAGTTTATCTTATTATTACTGTATCACTGAATTATCCAACAAACAGTGATGGAAAAGTGTAGCAGCAGATAATCAATTGGCACCGCAAAATTTTATTAGTATTACTTTGGAGACAACTCTTGGATTAACTTCAGGACAGAATTTCTGAGATTTTTGAAGGCGAAGAATACTATAAAAATTTAGTGGTGACAATCGCGCAACTGCTGCGCCAAAATATCAGAAGGTTTTATTTAGACGAAAAGCTAGATTTTTTTTTTTTTTTTAGATAAAAAATAATTAGTTTTATTTCTCAAAATCTTTAAATGTGCCTATTTCTTTGATCAATAGCTAATGCACCAATGAGGGCGATTTTAGATGTTAGAAAAATTCTTAGTGCATCGAAAAAAACTACGAAAAACACCAAAAGGTGCGATTGGTATGTGTGCAGATTTCTTATGAAGAAGGAAGGGAGGGGGGGGGGGGCGGTCATTTAACTAAACAACTCAATTGTTTAGGAACCTTATTCGCTCACAGCCCGACATACCAAAAGCATAATTGAAGTGTTTTTCTAATATGTTTTATGAAAACAGAGCTATGCAGGGATAGAATGAACGTAAAATAGAAAATTAAAAATAAAATGTCATAGTAAATTTATTAGAAAACTAAAAAATCAAATTGAGTCCTTTCTGGCGAATTTATCAACTATTAGATGTACAGATAGGTTTTAAAGATTGCTTTCATAATTTATTCTGACAGTTTTTTTTTTTCTGTGTGTGCGAGCGTGTATGTGTGTGTGTACTGGGTTTAACATGCCAAGTGATCGCCAAAATAACCAATTTTAAGCACGTAATATATATGTCTATATCTATATCTATATCTATATCTATATATATATATATAACCATTAATTAAACATAACCTACCACCATCAAAAACCGTAATATTATGAATTAAAGCTGTAAGTATAAAAAAAGGGCCAAATAATTTATATATATATATATATATATATATATATATATATTGAAAAATCCAAATTCACATAATTTATTACACGAAAAAACATCTAACAAACTGTAACTAAAACAATAATTAACAAAACCAAGAGTAACTAAGAAAAAACTAAACATGAAGACAAGTGGTCAAGGCTTATGACTTGTACTGCGGGGTTAAACATGTTTTACGTGCACAACATTCCCCCTCACTTGCCGAGACCAAACAAATAGAAATTGAAAGAAATGAAAACCACAAACTAACCCAAAAGCCGTCAAATGATGTCTGTGAATATCCTCACCGCTAAGCTATTTTCGATAGGAATCACGTATCGATAAATCACCATCATCGAACAATTCCAATATTTTATTTCGATAGCTTTTTTTCTTGATAAAATTGAAAGTTAAATCATTCAGAAAATGTATTGGGTAATTTTGTTTACTGGCGTTTATGTAAAGGTTATAAATTTCACCAACCAATTTATCAACATTTGAACACAAATTTGCAATACGATTTAAACCATTTAAATATATATTTCTAAAAATTGAAACATGCACGTTACTATTAAAGTTTAATATTTTTATTGTATCAAAATCAAAATAATTTCTTTTATCATAAATACTATATACTAAAATTCCTTTTATAATCTCCAAATTAACGTCCAAGTAGTTGACACTGCCCTGATCATCCGAAGTACTCTTTAAATTCAAAGTGTCTGGATAACATTTAAATTGATAAATTTCTTTATTGTTATTCAGCTCAACCACCAAAACATCATCTATATATCTGTATATCTTTAAGTATTTTTCCAACAATAAACCGGCTTCATATGTAAACAGATAAATATCTGCAAGGATGGAGCTACAACTCCCCCCCATTGGAATACCTCTCACTTGTTTATATATTTGTTTCCCTTCATACAGATAATTTTCGTAAACAACAAATTGAAATAAATCGGTGAATATTTCAATACTGATATCTTTCTCTTTAGATTTCTTGAAAAAATCCATAACTCTGTACTTCAAATCATCTAAATTTATGCTATTATACAAATCCTCGAAATCGTATGTATATAATCCTGTAATTTTTTTCAGCTTTTTTAAACTTTTTATAAGTTCATAGCTATTTTTTATTACTATCGAAGAATATTCATTTATAACCTGATCGAAAATCTTTTGTAATATATTCAACAATTTTTTATTTACACATTCCAGGTAAGAACCAAACCCACAAGTTACAGTTCTAAAAGTAATTGGGTTTTTATGGAATTTTGGAATCATTACAAGATAAGGAAATTCCACACTATTTTGCTTTGATTTTATTTTTTTATAAAACGCCTTCACTCTGTTTACAATAACTTGTTTAGTTGTTTTTAGTAGTTGATAATTTCCCTCATTATTATAGGTTTCCCTTAGAATATCTCCGTATAATTTTTTACATATTATAGCATAGTTGGTGTTAGCTTTATCCACATACGTAATGATAAAATCATCCTGTAGATTTTTTACTGATTTAATCAAATCTTTGTAAGATTCTCCCGAGACACCCTCAAAATCTTTTTGGTAAAAGCCTTGAAATTCTTTTAAAATATAGTGCCTCCATTCCTCAAAAACGCTTTTTGGTAAACCATATTTATATATTAATTTTTGAATGAAGATATCTATATTATTTGACAAACGTTTTATAGCTACCGGGTGTCCCTAAAAGGACTGACTGATTTTAAAATTCAATAACTTGCAAACGGTGACAGATATTTAAAAAATTCTTGCAGGAGGGTTATGCATAAGGTCAAAAGTTTTATTACAGTGATTTTCGATTTTAGTTCGAATTACAAACAATAGATGGCGCTGTAAGCAATAGTCGCTAAATACAGGCTCGATTTCTGGTCCTTTCTCTTGTTCCATGCTGAAAAAGGAGATGGAAATGTATTATCCGGGCCACGAAGTACCAAAAATCGAGCCTGAATTCAGCGTCTATTGATCGCAGCGCCATCTGTTGTTTGTAATTCGAACTAAAATTGAAAATCACTGTAAAAAAACTTTTGACCTTATGCATAACCCTCCTGCAAGAATTTTTTAAATATCTGTCACCGTTTGCAAGTTATTGAATTTTAAAATCAGTCAGTCCTTTTTGGAACACCCGGTATATATATAGTAGATGTCTCCAGAAGCCTGTTCATCGAGTATAAAAACTTTTCTTTTACTCATTTTAAATTAAACTTTAAGTAAATATCTCAATACTAGCGGTTAAAAATGGTTATCGTTCTCTTGAAATAAGAAACTAAGATGGAAAAAAGAAAAAAAAACCCGGCTCATCTGAATAGAATCACTTTAGCTTTTAAAAAAGGTAATGACAAACCTGCAAGCAATTAAAAAGTATTCCATCACTGTCATCGGACAAAGTGACCGGCGACAATAAAGACGAATCCCTCAGCACAGGGAGAAACGAATCCCTTTCTATACCTATCACCCCTTATTTTGCTATAGACGGCCGAAACCGGCCGAATTAGGACTTAACTCACAAAGCCGTATAGGGCCGTTTCAGGTGTTAAAAGGTTAAATAAACAAAACTACATAAATTTTAATTTTGATTTAGCATTTTAAAAAACCATTTAAAATATTTAAAAAAAATATGCTACTTAACCCCTTAAGGGGCAAGCAATTACGTTTGTGTAATGCTGAATTCCCACAAGAAATTAAAAAAAAAAAAATCAAAATAAGGAAACGCAATTTTCCGACTTTTTTCTACCAAAGCTAGAAAAGTAAAATTTCATAAAATTTTTCCGGTGCAAATCTTCATTAATAGCAGGTGGGATAAAATATATCCCACCGCCCCTCAAGGAGTTCACACTAGAACGCCCGAAAGGAGTCGATTCGACTCGGACCATATGATTAAATGTCAGTTGAAACCAGAAATTCTTTCACAAAATAAGTTACATTTTTAAAACGCAGATTTACGTTAAATAAATCAGTCAGATAATTTTATATGAAAAATCTCCTGCCAAATATTTTTATGAAACTTGAGTAAAATTTCCGGTTGTTCTAGTGTTTAAAAAAAATCATATTTTCAAACGAAAATATTTTTTTCAAATTTGCTGAATCAGTATTAAAGTAAAACAATTGAAACAGATATGTTCCAAGTTTGAACCATTTATCTTTAGCGGTTCTTAACGTATAATAATTTAAATACGAGAAATGGTGAAAACACCCATCATGAAGAAAACACATTTTCACAAGAAGTTGCTTCCATTGCTTGAAAACTAGATTTTGAAAACCACACAACACGAAAAAAAATAATATTTCCTGTTCTAATTTAGATAGATAGATACATGATTGAAACGTCATTTTAAGTAGAAAAAAAAAAACAGAGAAATTTTTAATGCAATAATTTTTTTTTTTTTTTAATTTGAAGATTTTTGGTCCCGGACCCCCTTAAAAAGTTTGTGGTATCTATGCCACAGTTGGCCTCCCGTCATTTATTTTGTCAAAAGAATAAGAGGTATCTACGTATTAAAATTATATCTCACTTTAAAAAGTACTGTAGAAACAACACAATTTTATTAAATTTTTAACACTAGAATGGGTACCACACAGCAGTAGTCAATTTCACTATCAACCAAATGAATATATATCAATTTACACGAGAATTTTCATAATCAAGTTAAATAGATACCCAAGTAAATGACTATCCAGATCCCTTTTTTTTTTCTTCAAGTTTATACATCAGCAAATATCTTCCAGTGAATCATTATGATAGAGCAGTTCTTGCACAGTGAGAAAATAAGCTCAATTACACTATGTAAATATTTTATACAAGAAATAATTACGTATGCAGGACCAGTGCTCGATTATTATAGGGGCAATGCCCATCAACACTTTTTTTAAGTAATCTTCGCCGTATTTCATTTCAGAATTCCTATGCTAATTGAGGGAAAATATATTTTCAGAATTACTGATGGAAGTTTACCTCTATGACAATTAAGCCCTAATTAGAAATAAGGATTCAGAATGCATTTCTTTTTCAATTATCCTTGGTGAAACCCCGTCCAGATTAGATATTTAATATATCTTAGGCCGCCGAACTCTGCAAGAGAGCTCCGCAAATTCTCTCAGTCGGTTTAAACTTTCTTCAGCAAGATACAGCCACTACAACTCACACTGATTGGCTATAAATCTTCGTTTTAACTAATTGGCTGTTTCTGTCGGTTTTAATTTATGCGCATGTGCATACTTTGCATTTGCTAAGATCCCAGACACAGTCACGTTCATTGAGTTATGTTAGATGAGTTTTGTGATGTGAACAGGTATTCAATTCCGGGAGGGTACCACATCAAAAGAACCGCCACGGATATGTTAAACATGCAATCTGAACGGGGTATTATAGAAAGACTTTTTGCTACCGCTATTTTTTAATCGTGGTTCGTTTTGCTTATGACGGCCGATTACGTAATTTCCGGTGCATAGTCCGCGGATCAAACAATACTGTTTGGAACCAGCTAAACTTATTTAATTATTGAAGACAAATATTTACCGCGATTTAAAAAGTTGCATTTTATTTTTAAAAAATTTTTGGTCGAAAAATGATTGTTAAATGCGCGGATTATACGCCGGAAATTACGCTAACTATACATGAGATATATTGTGTATCGGGACAATAGTCCCGATGAAGTAAACCTACCATACTGATCTTTCTGAGGGAGCCTAACCCGTATTTAGTTAACCTAGCATACTGGTCTTTCTGAGGGAACCTAACCCGTATTTATGCAGATTTCTAAGAAACCCGGGAAAAACACCGAACGATTAGGCCGTTGGGCACGATTGTGTTTGAACCCAGCACCTCACGTCAACCCGCTTTGAGAGCAGAGGTGCCATTTATGGCGCTATTTTTCAGTTTAAAAAAAAACCTTATTATGACTTAAATTTCAGCGAATAAAAAATAAAATCTGTTCAGAAATAGTGTAAGGAAAAAAGCCAACTTCTTCATAACAGTGGCGATGACAGAAAAAATGTAAATGAGGCATGATATATCTAGTCACATATGGATACAATAAATCTTCTAAAGATATAATATGTTATTTTTTTTAAATGTACAACTTTCGTATACATATGATCTTGTCATACCCGTGTCAGACATGTTGTTTTTCTTTAATTATTAATTTTTATTTATATATTTTTTTTATTTAACAGTGGCATTCTTTTATGTGAAATGATCAACTTTTATTCCTCTGACAACTCGTGCAAAATATTTAATTACTAGCAAACCCCGCGGCTTTGCTCGCGTAATAGTTGAAATATACCCAGTGATATTTGCATGACTATTTTTTATTAGAAAAACACTTTTTGGAATAATTCAAAAATTACAAATTAAGCCACAGTTTGACTAAATTTCATTATAAAAGTGCAATAGACAGAAATGAGACTTTAATTAATAAGAAGAACTAAAACTAATTCCAAATAAATGATAATTTATAAAGTATTTTTAGACTTTTATGCTCATTTCAGTATTCATTTGAAGTTTTGAATTTTTTAGAAACCATCTTAACACATTTACAACTTAAAATTAACCATCATGTCAGATTCCAAGCTCCTTGTCTTAACAGTCTACTACCTCTCTAGTGTTAGTGGCACCATCATAAAATGCCGAAACAGAGTTGAAAAAGAATGTCTCGAAAAATGTTGAAACAGAGACTGTCACCATTACTTTGCCAACATTAACCTTGAAATCGGTTGGTATTCCGTAATATCCTATAGAAAACTGAATTTGATGTTTTTAAAGGCTTTCTTGTTGTTACTGACAACCAGGTTTTAGTGACACCGGCATAAAATATAGCCCGTATAGGATCATGGACTATCACTCTTGATTCGCAACCAATAACTTCTGTAATCGATTTATTATTTCCTGAGATTCCATAGAAATCGTAATTTAGGACACTTTTAGAATGCTTTTCGCTCCTTATCTTCGCTTCACCCCTTTTTAATTTCGAATTTATTTTCGAGTGCTCTTAGAGGACATTTATATTTTTTAACTACCGTGCCATATTTAAAGTTTCTAGCCCCTTCAGTACCGCAGAAATCGCAATTTAGAAAGATTTTTGCTCCTACAACCCTCTAGGAGTTGTGGCACCGACATAAAATATAGCTTATGTTTGAGCAGGTTCTATCACCATCAATTTGCAACCATTATGTTTGAAATCGGCTTCGTATTTCGTACGATTGCATAAAATCGTAATTTAGAACGCTTATAAAACGCTTTGCGCTCACTTCATCCTTTTAAATTTGGAATTTTCTTTCGGCAATTCTCAGAAAGCATTTGCATCTTTGAAGTAATTACCATTCCAGATTTAAAATATTAGAACCCCTCTTTAGCACAAAAAACGCAGTTTGGAACATTTTTTGCTCTTGTAACACCCAGGTGGTATTGACAACAACGTAAAATATAGGCTATGTTGGAGCAGGGACTGTCACCATCAATTTGAAACCATTACTTCTGAAATCGGTTTATATTTCCTGAGATTGCGTAGAAATCGCTATTTGGAACGGTTTTCGTTTATTTTCACCCCATTTAAATTAAAAATTTTTAAGGAACTCTTCCTAGACTACCGTAATTTCGGGTGTATAGCCCGCACATCAAACAATTCAGTTTGGACCCAGAAATTTTATTAAGTATTTGAAGACCAATATTTACAGTGATCTAAAAAGTTACATTTTATTTTTAAAAAATTCTGGGTCGAAACACGATTGTTTGATCCGCGGGCTATACACCGGAAATTACGGTAATAATAAGCTAGAAATAGTAGGGGTCGTTTGGTAGCTTCATTGCCTCGAGCCCTAATTTCCCTCTTTTCGCTGTCTTTAATTTGTGCAATATCCCTTTTAAATTTGTCCGGTTTCAATTTTTGATTTTTTTTAATTTTCAAAGCTGCCTTTCGCTAGAGTGTCTTTTACTTGGGACATGGCTGGGGACCTATGAACCTTGCTTCCGCAAAAGAGTCGGAATAAGTGGAAGATTAAAGAGCTGCGGACGAAAAGGTGCCGCTCGCCTTGGCGGTTTTATTCGCCGAGGACATTTACATCTCATATGTAATTACCATGCCAAATTTCAAGTTGCTAGCGCCTTCAGTATCACAAAAATCACAATGCGGAACGTTTCTTAAAATGCAACCACAAGGTTCGCCGACATGAAGTAGATCTTATATTGGTGCAAGGGCTGTCATCATCAATTTCCAACCATTACTTTTGAAATCGGTTGGGTACTTTCTGAGATTGCGTAGAAATCGCCATTTAGAACGTCTTTTAGAATTCTGTTCGCGCATTTTCACCCTTTTTAAATTTCGATTTTTTTAAGAAACCTTCTTAGAGTAATTTATATCATATACGTAACTATCATTCCAAATTGCATGTTTCTAGGCCCTTCAGTAACACAAAAATTGCATTTTCGAACGTTATTTTGCTCCTGCACCCTCTTTGGGGGTAATGGCACCGACATAAAATGTAGCCTATGTATGAGCTAGTGTTGTCACCATCATTTTGAAACCATTTTTTTTTAAAATGTGTTTGGTACTTCTTGAGATTGCATAAAAATCGCCATTTAGAGCTTTTTTAGAACACTTTTTTGCGCATTTTCACCCCTTTTAAATTTCAATTTTTTAAAGAAATGTTCTTAGAGATCATTTATATCTAATAAGTAACTACCATGCAAAATTCCAGGGTCCCGACCCATCAGTAACACAAAAATCGCGATTTCGAACGTACTTCCTGCATCCCCTTTAGGGATAGTGGCACCGACATAAAATGCAGTCTATGTCGGAGCAAGGATTGTCACCATCATTTTGACACCATTATTTTTAAAATTGGTTTGGTACTTCTTGAGATTGCGTAAAAATCGCCATTTAGAACGTTTTTTAGGACTTTTTTGCGCATTTTCTCCCCTTTTAAATTTCGAATTTTTTAAGAAATGTTCTTAGAGCTCATTTATATCTAATAAGTAACTACCATGCCAAATTCCATGTATCTGGGCCCTTCAGTAACATCAAAAATCACAATTTCGAATGTTTTTTTGCTCCTGCAACCCCTTTACGGGTAGTGCCACCGACATAAAACGTAGCCTATGTTGGAGCAAGGGTAGTCACCATCATTTTGACACCATTATTTTTGAAATCAGTTTGGTACTTCCTGAAATTGCGTAAACATCGTTATTTAGAATGTTTTTAGAACGCTTTTCGCGCATTTTCACCCCTTTTTAATTTCGATTTTTTTAAAGAAATGTGTTAGAGATCATTAGTAACTTATAAGTAACTACAATTCCAAATTTCATGTTTCTAGGCCCTTCAGTAACACAAAAATCGCATTTTTAGAACGTTTTTTGCTCCTGCACCCCGTTTTGGCCACGGACATAAGATATAGCCTACGTTCTAAGTTGAACTAACGCCATCATTTTGATATCATTACTTTTGGAATCGGTTCGGTAGTTCCAGAGCTTACCTCCCAGAAATAAACAATTTTTACCTCTTTATAATATTAGTATATATATATACATATATTTATTGAAATACATTTATAAATATACTGTAATTATGTCTTTTTTTTTCACAATATATTTTGAGTAACGGAATTCGTTTCAGAATTTCGAAAAATATATATATTGTTTAAATATTGAAGAAATATTTCTTCCTTAAAAATAATAATATTTACAAACGGATGTTAGAAGGAAATTTATAATTAGCAAAGGAGAAAAAAGAAAAATAAATGTGAAATAATATTTAAGTGGTTCAATGGTTCTCCATTTAAATCAGCTCTTCCCAACAATTTTTCTTTCCCGTACCCCTTTCTAAGGCTTTTCTTTTTGGAGAATCCATATTTCTCAAAGACACGCCACCCACCACTCAACTAGATAACGCAAAAATAATTTTTTTCATTAGTAATATTCTTATCACAACATATGACCTTTTTCTGACTTTACTAACCATTTTTTTATTTACGCCGTTACTGATATTATTTTTACGTATCCCCAGCAAACTCGCCCCATACACACAGGGGTACCGTATATACTCGTGTATAAGTCGACCCAAAATTTGAGAGGATAACAGACTGTATATCAGTATTTAAAAAAAGTTGTCTTTGTCTTTGTCTAAATGTAGAATTTACTGATATTAAATAAGCTGAAGATGGCTACAAAAAAATACTGGTATGCAACATATTTTTTTGAGGAATTCAGGGGTCGACTTATACGCGAGTATATACGGTACGCGTACTCCTGGTTGGGAACAGCTGCTTTAGATGATTACATCTAAGAAATTGCTTTTAACCTAAAGCAATACTATACATGCAAGGTTACCTTGACATACATACAAGGTTTACCTTGTATGTATTCATGAGCTAAATAGTACAGAAAAAATAGACTAAAAATTGCGTAATATACGACAACTGATATCCATTCACGTAAATGTGTTAAGCAGTTCGTTTTGGCACAGAGAATGAAGAACAGTGATTCCCAAAAGAAAAGAAAGTTGTTTCAGCATTTTTTTTTTTTTTTTTTTTGAAGGCGGGTAGGGATTTTAGCTCATGTTTGAAAGTCGAACTTTTTTAAGTTGATTAAGTGGAGTATCGTTTATCATGTACCTTTTACTTATGAACCGAACTACATCATCCGCAAGTCGATACGATCATTTGAAACAAAATTACGGCAGGTTTTATTAACATAAAGTCGAAATTTATACTTTTGTATACGTAAAGTTGGTTTATACTGCAAAAACTCATAGCCATTCACGAAAATTTGGGAAAACGTCTTCCGATGAGACGCCTAAAATTAAAGCTGTCTTACCATTTTTTTTGGGGGGGGGGGTGGGAGGGGGGAGAGCAAAAAGGGACATTTTATCTCGGGAAGAGGGTTTCTCAGCTTTTTTTTAAATAGATCAAGAGAGAAATATTTTGTTATATACTATTTAATTCAGAATTGAATGACATCCGAAAGTCAGTACAATCCTTCAGTACAAATTTACGTAGGTTTTATGAATACAATATCATGACTTGTTTTATGAATGCATGAATTTTGGCCAATTTAAGATCTTGAAGAGATTTCAGACGTCCCTGATTTTCATTATTCTGTTTTGAGGATATTTAATAAGTTTTAGGCTTTTGAACATGATATAAAGAACATGTTTTGAACAAAACTTAAATGCAACAAAGCTGTGCTCAATAATAAAATAAGATTTTAGATTTTCTATTCATAGCACCTGTCATAACAAAGTAACAAACGATCGTATCGACTTGTAGATAGTGTCATTTGTTTCAGAATTAAAAAAAAAAAACATGATAAACGATACCTCAAACGATACCTCTAATTATTTTTTTTTAATCCCCCCCCCCCTCCCTGAATTAAGATGCTCTCTTTTGTCCCCAAAACTTGGCACAAAAACATTATTTTCTAGGGGCTCATTGGGTATTCATTTTTAGTGGAAAAATGACATTCTTCACATATTTTGGTAAGCGGTCACCAGTTGTCTGTGAAAAAACCTATTTTACCTGTACTAAAAAAGAAATAGGCAGATTGAAGAAAAAGGTCACCTGAGTTGCTTTGAGTTATTTGTTTTTCTGATGTGTCACTGTAGCACACACATAGCCTTTAGTAGGGAGCATTTATATATTTCAGAAAATTCCGAAGATTTAATAAAGGTTCGACAAGTCCCTAAAGATTGATGGAAAGATTTATCAGTTTATTTTCCAGGAAGATATTTAAATCTAGGTAATTTTCCTTGATCTGAGAAAATTGAATGAGAAACAATCGCTTGGAAGTATTAATAAACAGGAATTTACATATAAAAAGTTAAAAACAAGCATAAAAATTTAAAAACAAGTACAGAATTACTTAAAAGGTGCTAAAATTTATAAAGATGTTATTATAGCCATATATATTAGACATATCCTGAAAATGGTGAAACTTCAACTGTAATCGGTTATGCAAGGCCGAATTACCTACGGGAAAAAATTCCATCAGTAAATTTAAATAGAAATTAGTTCCCTTTTAAAATGACTTTCAAAAATATCTGTTCTTTTTTTTTTTACTTGTAAAAGTTGGCCCTGTCGGTATTTAGGATCTGCAGTTCCGCCATATTATGACAACATGAACCATCTAATTCTCAATGTCAGTGAATTTGATTACAAAGCGTGAAAACTTCCACCAGTAAATTTGAATAAAAGTTTTCGTCTTATTTAAACGCCTTATTCATTCAAAATTTCTGTTATAAATGTGGCAAAAATTTATATTCGTTTTTGATGAGGAGGTTTTCCCCGGCGTTAAGCAAGACATGATGAAATATAAACAAAAAACTGCCGTCATATTATGACTACATTCTCATTTATTTCTATACCAGACTATATGTCTCCTCTCCTAATTCGTAGTTCCATTACTAGTAGAAACTTCACTGTATTCAGGGGTCGCATTATATAGGGGGATTTTATTGTTCCTACCAGAACCCTTAATAAATAATATTCATGATCATTTTATTTAACATATTCTATACAAAGGTACTATGAAGGTATAATTTTCAAAATAGTGGTACGAACAATAAAACTTTCGCTATAGAATCCGACCCCCTGTATATGTCTCCTCCTCTTTATTTGCAGCTCTATTATGAATCATATGGATAAACACCGCTCCCTGAGTACTAGCCCAACACAGAAATAGCAGCTGTCTTAGGCGATTTGTTTTTATGCGTTTGTAGTTCCCCTTGAATTTGAACACCAATAATTATTAAAAGATTTCTGTGTGCTATTTTTTTAGATTAAAAAAGACAAAGAAAGCTTTTATAAATTCTAGTGCAAAAATGTAGACATAGTATTCAGGGGGTGGTGGAATAAACGTCATCTGTATTTTTCAAAAATTTTCCAATCATTCGATTATGAAAATAACTCATGTCCATCACTATGTAGGGTTGCCAATTTGGCCTCCACTTTTATTTTAAAAATCCAAATTCATGGCAGAAATTTAAAATAGTATTTTGTGGTTTATTTAATGACAATAATTTAACGATTACATAATATAGCTTCTTCATTCAAATTTTACGTTATGAAGGTGAAATATTGGGTTGTTTGGAATGTCGTGTTCGTTTGGGAAAA
This sequence comes from Maratus speciosus, assembly GCA_963932465.1. Taxonomy (NCBI): domain Eukaryota; kingdom Metazoa; phylum Arthropoda; class Arachnida; order Araneae; family Salticidae; genus Maratus; species Maratus speciosus. Next base: position 193,167,118 of record OZ010794.1, read on the forward strand.
TCAATTCGTACCGAAGAATTCTGCCCAACAATAATTAGACATTAGATATCGGAATCGACGTCGGATAATTAAATGATAGAATTTCCCGGTAAGAATTGATTTTCCCAAAAGGGCACGAGTTCCCGAACGAGGCAATAAAATAGAGGCCAAACTAGAACCCCGCTGTCCTTGTTATCACATTTGCTTCTTTGAAGAAACAAGTAACACGACGGAATTTGTTTAAAGAAAAGAAGACAATTACAGTTTGAAATTTTTGGTACTACTTCGTAAAATCATGTAATTTTCCTGGTGTGAAAATAAATAATAACTAATGACAAATTCCACAAGTACCTAAATTGAATCGCTGGAATACTTGCCAACATTCCCTTAACCCTTTCCGGCACGGCAATTTTTGTAAAATAAAGAAATGATTGACTTACACCGGAATTTTAAAAAGCATTTTTTAGAAATCAAAAACTTGTTATTTTAACTATTTATTGTAAAAGCAAAATTTTACTAAAATATTCTTGGTGCCGATCGTAAGTTTGGAATTAAAATTAGGTATCGGGCACAGTGTGCCGGAAAGGGTTAACGCTAGAACGCCCGGAGTGAGTCGATTCGACTCCGACCATATGATTGAATGCCAATTGGAACCAGAAATTCTTTCACAAAATACGTTAAATTTTAAAAACGCAGATTTACGTTAAATAAATCACTCAAATAATTTTAAATAAAATTTCTGCTGTGAAATATTTTTTGAAACTTGACTAAAATTTCCATGCTTTCTAGTGTTAGACTTCCGTAAAATATGAGTTAAATTGACCCAGGTTAAACACGTTTCGAACCAGAAATTTACAAAAGAAATTAAATGAAATAGTTTTCATAGAGAAACAAAATTTTAACTATACATTGACACATCAAAAATTTTTTCTGGTTAGTAAAGCGTATAACCTGGGTCAACTTAACTCACATTTTACGAAGTTTAATGGAATGATGGCAAGTATGGTCTCAGGAGTATTCTTCGGGTACAGGAGGCAGAATATAACAATGCTAACGAAAAAACAGTGTGAAACAATTTTAAAAGTATTTACTCATAAATTTTCCCGATTTCGTTCATTCTTTCTTTTTGTTCAACTGATATTTATAATTCCAGAATTTTTTTTTTTTCAAAAATATGTCAACTATAGTACTCGGAGCTCTTTTTTTCAGAGAATAAGTCAAAACATTTACCACCACTATTTCCTTACGAAATTTATCATTTTTAGATTGGATCTTAGAAATGTCGCAGAAACACACTTAGTTCAAATCTTGTTAGTCAAATTTAAACCACATTACTTTTAATTATCCGATTGAGCCGAAACAATGAAAACATGTATAATTTGAATGTCAATAAAATATTATTATAATTCAAAGTTCGTTTAGAATAATGTTTCTACATGGTTTCACAAAAATTTAGATTAAATTTTTCAAGTTAATTTTAAACCAATTTCAATAATCTGATTGTGCTGAAACTTGCTCAGGATATGTAATTCTGATGACAATGCAATATTATTATAATTTATGGAACGTAGCAGTTATGCTTTTTTACAGGGCCATATAAAAGGTTAGTTCAAATCTTGCTACACAATTTTAAACCACTTTCAATTATCTGATTGAGCCGAAACTTTGCCTACATGTGTTTTTCCGACGACAATTCTATTAAATTATAATTTGATGAACGTAGAAATTATGCATTTGTTACAGTGCCACGCAAAAGATCGCGGAAAGATCGTTGCTAAAAAGCAGAAATAAATTCCCACAAATGTACTGTAGGTTATTGAGAAACACAATAGCATTTTTTAAATTGAAAACAAAGTGCGCAGCAGTTGTATTTCTTTTACAAGGAGATATAAAAAATTCGAATACATTACTATCTATATGCAGAAATTTTATTTCAAATTGAATAAAATTTATATAGGTTATTTATTGACACAGCAGCATTTTTTCAACGAAAATAATTTTAGCATTTATGTTTTCCAGGATACCACTAAACATCTATTTTTAATATGATTTTATTTTTAAAAAAATATTTTTTAGTATGACTGCACTAATTTCTCGAGCAATTTTGAGTGGACGAAAATACCAAAAAAAAAAAAAAAAGAAAAGAAAAGAAAAGAAAAAAGAAAAAGAAAAGAAATGAATGTTAATTTACATGTGTGCATTAAATTGTTTTTAACTTAATTGTAAAATAAGTACTTTTAACACATTATTTGTAATGCATTATACAGGATGCCCATTAAAATCGCTCCCATGTTCTTAATTGTCGAACGGTTACAGTGATAGTCATAAAAGTGGTGTATAGGTATAGTAAAGTCGCTGTGCGCTGCAAGATGAGACCGCTTCCAGCGCCACCTGATGGAAAATAGTTGAGTTAGTATTCCTTTTTCGAAAACGAGATTCATATTCAGAAGATTCATATTCATATTCAAACGAGATTCATATATATTTACATAGTTGCCAACTTGTACGGATTTTTTATACCACAAATATTTTATAGTAAATTTTAGTTAATTGAATCACTGAAATTCAGTTAATTGTAACGCTTATATAAGTCAAAATTTTCTATTAAATTTTGGAGGTAAGAATAAGCCGTACAAGTTGGCAGCTATGCATTTAGCATTCATGTTCGCAAGGTGTCGTCCTTCACATTTATCCCATATTTCGAACCGTTTTTGCTACAGGAACGCTAATGGCGCCATTTTGTAATAGTTGGAGCTGTAAGAGGTCTCTTCTAGTAGCACATAGCCTCTTTACTATACCTAGACCATGTTTATGAACCTATGTTCATAAACAGCGCCGTCGTTCGGCAGTTAAGAGGGTGGGAAAGGACTTTATTTGTCACCCTGTATTTTTATTTTAAGACATTGTTGTTAAATAGCCAAATATTTATCACTGCTTGAGTATTTTATTAGTGATGCATTGAAAAAAAAACAGCAAAAACTAATTTAACTTCAACGAAATAATTTTGTCCACCAAGATCGTCAAAACGTTCCACTGTGTGTCGTGTAGGGAAAAAAGTACTTTTAGGGGGACCGGGAAAGCGAAATTCAACCAAAAAATAGATTTTTACTTTTTATCATTAAATAGTTTAAACTTTTAACTTTTCAACGATATATTACACATGTTTATATATAAAAAATGTGTTGGATTTTTTCATTATTTCTAAGAGCAATTCACTGCAGTTGGCTACTTTTTTTTAAAGTCAGATTTCTTGATTGACACCAGTTTTCTGAAGTGGTAAAAGTCCCATTGTTTTCGCCTTAATTAACATGTTGTTAAATGGGGCGAATTTTACTATTTCAAAAAAAAGTAGTGCCAATCAAGAAATAAGAATTAAAAAAAACAGCCCTCTGGCAACAATGCTTCACAACTTTAATTGACTTTTTCTCAAAACAACGATTTTTCAAGTTTGTGTTCCTTTTTTTCAATATCTATTAACACTAGAACCGCGGGACTTTTGGTATATCTAGAGCCGCGGAGTGGGTCAATTTGACAGTAGATAGAAAATTATATATTAATATGCGCACATTTTTAATTTTGTTAATTAAAACATTATATTCTCTTTTAATTATCATTAATTCTTAACATTTACATTACATTTAATATACAATGTGAGCAGAAATTACCTACATTTCAGAAAATAATATTTAAAATTGTATTTACATAAATATAATAACATATATTTTAAATAAAAATAAACTTAGACTTTATATTTTAATAGAAAATAGATTATCCCATTAAAATAAGTTTATACATTTTTCTAGCTATATATTATGTTAAAGTGCATACTTTAACGCAGGGATTTAATGATTTGTGGAGAATTATTTATTTTAAGCAGTGAAATCTTACCAAAAATTTTAATTTAAAAATTCCTTTCAATAAATAATTAATAATGAATTTTCAGTTTCACTTAGAAAGAAAATGGTTTGTTAAAATACGCAAATACGCAAAGTACTCTAAAAAATCTAGAACTCTATCTTTCACTATTCCTGAGAAAAAGCTGCATAAAGTTGACGTATTTTAACATGGCCGAGATAGAGCTTACCCGGTCCCCTTAAATGTTATTTGTTTGAAAACTGTATCTGAATTTATCTTTGAGATATTCATTTTTTGTAGTTTTTAACACGATTTCTTTAAGTTGGCAGCTCACGTAGTCCATTTCTGTATAAAGTAAAATAGTTGCAATATATTATTATCTTTTTTTGCCATTTTCCCATAACAACTGAAAAAAAAAAAAAAAAAAAAAAAACGTATGTGCTATTTTGAAAAAAAAAAAATATAAATGAATGATTTGTGATAAAACATAGAGCTATTATAAACTCTATTTAATTTTAAGTATCTATATTAATGTTACCAATACAAGAAGGATATGAATCATTAGATAGCCGATTTTTTTGCCGAGTTTCTTGAAAGACGAAAGTGCTTTTTGCTTTATTTGTGTATTATTCTGCAATAGTGACGTCAAATGCATATATTTCTGTAGATGTTGTTTAAGACTGGGTCGTTAATGTGGACTTCTTCAGTGGATGGGAATGACGTCATTTTATATAAAATAAAAGCGTGTGGTTGAAGCTTTAAAAATGAAATTTATTTTTACTAAATATATTTATATTAGGCCTCCAAGAAAATTCTGTCGTTTTTATGTTCTTTCACGCCTACTTTTTAAAAATGTTGATATATTCATTGGCAACACTTTTTTGAAATGGTAAAATTCCCATTGTTTTCATCTTAATGTGAAATGTGAAAACTGTGGGAATTTTACCATTTCAAAAAAGTGGTGCTAATGAAGAAATCAGAATTTTAAAAAAGTAGGCGTGAAAGAACGTTAAACGACAGAATATTCTTGGAGACATAATACCTAATTTTTTCATCGGTGGCGACAATAAATTCTGAAAAAGCATAATTCCTGTTTTCTAGATATTAGACTACAGTCTCCCACTGGGGTGCAAAGCGCTTACACACTATGAAATAACTTGACTCCTCTCTATACACTTACATATTTTCGCCACTTTTTACGTCTCTTTTGTCAAGTGAACTGGTAAGCAGATTAGTATTCGCATGTGCACCAACTCAAACTCAAATGTAATATGGTTTAATATATTATAACTTTGACCACATGTGTTAAAATTTTTGTAAGCGTTCCTTGGTATAGTGTAAATGCAACTACAGGATTTTTACGGATACTTATTTTGAAATACCAGAATTTCTTAAATGAAAATTTCATGTTATTCAAATGCAATATTTCGTGATTACGTAAGGCTAATTTTTCTTTTAGGAAATAATGATATTCAAGCGTAAGCACCAGTACGAACCCTACTGTGCATAAAAATGTTATTGGAAAACATAAATTGACAATAATTTCTCTTTTCAAACCACAAAAAATTAACGGAAAAATATATAGGAAAAAAAAAAAAAAAACCTTCTGATTATTGAACAAGAACCAGTCTCATTCTTTAACTTCAAGTAAAGCAGTTTTGAGTAGATCGATGTCTGCTCTGAAATGCAATATAAAATTTCTTTGGATTCTGATGCTCAATCTTCCTGTACGGTGATTAGCAAGATAAAAAGAAGTGCTGTCATCTTATCTGTTTTTTTTTATTCCGAATACCTATCAAAATTTATGTAAATTTTTGGTATTAACCCTTAAATGCCCGTTTCTTTTAAAGTCAATTTAAAAAAAAATATTTTTCGGATTTCATTTCTTAAAAAAAAGCATGGGGAAAATGTGCTCTAAAAGTGGTGTCAACCAAATAAAATTTGTGTAAGAGACCAGTTTTGCCAGATTGGGGATTTTGACCCCAATTTGGTGAATTTTGAACCTCCAGGGGAATTTTTAGGGAAAAGTAGTTCCTGGGTAAATGTTCGGGGACCATCAATATTTTTAAGGAAACACTTGGGGGATTTATTTTTACTATTTCACGTAAAATTTACTTTTAGTTATCTGACAACCAAGAATCTGGCTCGAATTCGATTTTGATTTTGAAAACGAAAAAAAAAAAATACAGAAATCGGATATAACAATCGTTATTCTCGTAGTCGTGCTCATCGTTTACAACATTACAGTTTACACGTATCACAGGTGCAACACGACCTGCCTTGAACTATCTCGACTTGAGTTTCAAAAATCAAGATGATCCATTGAGCAGTTTTTTTTTTTTTTTTTTTTTTTTTTTTTTTTTTTTTTTTAATCTTGCCCACCGTGTCAAAAAAATGTGGTTGACACGGTGGGCAAGATAAAAAAAAAAAAAAAAAAAAAAAAAAAACTACTCAATGGATCATCTTGATTTTTTTAATTAAAGCTTATTTAATTGCCTTCGATATGAATTAATGCTTTTACGAAAATTACTAAAAAAAATTATTAACAAATAAGAACGAAGTTTTTTAACAAAAAAAATCAGCAATTAAATAACTTTTTTAAAATACATTTATGTGTTCTTTTAATTTAACTAGAAGCTATACTCGCGAAGTTTACGAAATAAATTTATTTTTGTGTTTCAGATAATTCTACAAGGCGCTATCATGCCCACCGTCCAGACGACATTTTCCAAAGCAGTTGAACATAACTGTTTATAACTTACAGTAGAAACAATAAAATCTAATAAAAAAAATTCTTGTGTATACCTTAAGATATGTACAATAAAGTGTTAAAATTTCAAAAAGATCCATCGTGCAGTTTTCCTACAAAAAAATCATAAAAAGTGTTTTTTTTTCTCCTAATGTAGAAGGTCCCCTTAACCCCTTAACGATCGCATTAAATTACGGTTTAAAATTACAAATTGCTCATTGACACAAGTTTGTTCATAAAGAAACATTCATCTTATTTAATGACAGGTAAAATGAAACTATAATAAAGCAAATTACACTATTTTATAAAACTGGTAGGATTCAGACAATATGAGCAAAGGACACAGCCCGTGAATATCGCGGGAGCGAGAATTAGGGAGATAAAGCAAAGGTTTTAGTGAGGATTAGGTGCAAACATGAGAATATCTTTTAATGTCATTATTTTTTTAGCTTATAAAGACAAAATGTTCATTTCACCCCCCATCTCTCCTACCTCTTTTCAGGGGAAAAAAATATGCTTATCATATCCTAGAAAATATGCAAACAATTGGTTTTACCGCTTAAACCATGAATTATTTCTTAAAATTTTATTAATTGCATTTAATAACCTTTCATCCATATATATAAGAAGATTTTATCTCACTCTTTTATTAAAATTATTTTAATGTATGTTATCGCGTAAGAACTGAACGTATCGAAATTAAACGTTTGTACATGCGCGAGATTATTTTATCACAAGAGCCCTATATCCTCCCTCCTAGTGAACCAAGAAAATACATTCCTTAATCCACCCTTTTTAGACCTTGACCTTGAAAGGTACAAGGCTGGTCAGAAGCGTTATAAAAAATTAGTCCTTATTTTCGAAGAAAAAAGTGTGGTTGTGGTTGATTTTATTCCAGTATGCTGACGGTTTAACGTCTAGATGGCGAAGAAAAGACACTTCGAAATAACAGAAATAATAGACAAGCAGTCATAAACTTGGTCTATATAACAACGGTCACTGATCTTATCATCAGTTAATATCCTAAACCGAAAAACAAACACTACAAAGAGACTGGGAAACAGTCAAACAAGTGATTAGTTATTTACACTAAACAAAAATCTTGAGCATCATATTAAATACGACACACACCCACTTTAGGGCTATATACCGACTCAGACTGCGCTGGGGACACTGAAACTCTGAAATGAAGAAAAGGGATCTTATTTTTTAGGAAAGCATCCCATACACTGGATAACCAAAAGACAATCCTGCATCGCACTATGAAGCACAGAAGCCGAATACATATCAGCTGCTAACACATAGCAAGAACTGATGTGGATCCTCAAACTTTTATATGAGTTAAACTTGCTCAAACAACATCCAATAATAATGTACGAGAATATTCAATCATGTATAAAAATGCTCGAATACTAAAAATACACCTGGAAAACCAAGCAAATTGATATAAAGTACCATTTAATAAAACTCCTCAAAGACACAGGAATAATTAACGTAAAATACCGCCCTACTAAATATATGATATCATCACAAAGCACGAGCCCAACCCCGAATTTCAAAACACCGCAGTAACCTATATTTACGAATGATCTATCGTCAGAGATTAAGTAAAATTGTTGGAAAAACCGTCTAATCTACGTCAACAGATCATTCTGATTGAATGAATAATGGACGAAAAAGGCAAAACCTTGAATACTTAATTACTTAAGATGAAAGTAAATCATCTAAGTTCTTCAAAGACACAACATAAATAGTTGTGTTTAATGCTGATGTTTCAGTAGCCTCATATAATTAAGTACTTCCCATGATCTAATGACTTTTTTTGTAAACTGATGAAACTTTTGTTATGTAACTAGTAAAACTCGCGGTTTTGCTCGCGTAAAAGTTGAAATATGCTAAGTGATATTTGTAAGTCTAATTTTTATTAGAAGATATTATACTTTTAGGAATAATTCAAAAATTACTAATTAAGACATAGTTTGACTAAACTTCATTATTACACTGCATTAGGCAGAAATGAGACTTAAATTAATAAAAAGAACTAAAACTAATTCTAAATACATGATAATTTAGAAAGTATTTTGAAGCTTTTATGCCAATTTGAATCGCTCATTTCAGTATTCATTTGAAGTTTTGAATTTTTTAGAAACCGTCTTTACTACGCATTTACATCATAAAATTAGACACCATGTCAAATAAAAAGAATCTTGTCTAACGGTGTACCACCTCTCATTGGGTAGTCGCACTAACACAAAATATCTATGTTGAAACAGAAACTGTCATCATTAATTTGCCAAAATTAATTTTGAAATCGGTTTGGTATACAGATGAAGTCAAAGAATTCGGTCCCTGTTCCACGTGTTTCTTTTGTTTGGGCCGAATGAGGGCATTTAAATCTGAGCGATAACGCACATCATATTGCAAACTGTTTTTACGGTATACTGTATCTCTATCTATCTCTTTCCTTCGTGAATAATTGCTGGAATGATCTATACATGCTAAAATATATCCATAACTTTAATACATTGCAACACGGGTAATGAGGTTGATTAATATAAATTTAAAAAAAGGAGATTAATTTTTATAATTCTTACAATTCGTACAGTGATAGCACCAAATGACTCTAGGTAAACGATGTAATTAACAATTCCCTTCGGGGAAATCCAAAGAAAATTTAATATATTAAATTTTAAAATTATAATTAAACAATGCCCTGTGTTATTTTTTTCGGTGATCGTTTACCTTCTAAGTCTGTAATTTCTTTTATATAATAATTTTTTTTTAGTAAATTATATAGATAAATAGATTATTTATTTTACATTCCCACATCTATAAGAAAAAAATATTAATTAAGAATTAAAATAAAGAAAAAATTACTCATATTCAAACTTGATTACATTTTATTATAGAAGAAAATTTACAATAAAAAAGATATTTACATATTGTGGGTTATATATTTTAATAGTAATGCTGATGCACATCATTATATATATATTTACCTATCACAATTAATCAATCTATTTAATTAATTTTATAACACGTGAAATATCACCATAGTCCGTTACTTTCATAGGTAATGCTTATTACTGGTAAAAACAATGGAATAAAATCATAATGGACTACCTGATCCACTGCCCCCGGCAGCATGTAGAATTCTCGTTGCTCCGAGAATGTCCCACAGGTAGGCACAAAAGGTCTCCAAATAAATGTTGTCACAAAATATTAATCCTTAATCGGGCATCACATGTATTTTTAAGCCAATGTTGGGGTAACTTATTTTTATATATATATATATTTTATATGTTATTCATGGTACAGCATCTGCTAAAATCCAACCGCAGCATCTTATTTTTTTTGCTGCCATCAGCATTGGGATAAAATTTGCAAGTGAAGTCAGTCTCTTACTTACACTGAAAAAAAAAACAAAACAAAAACGGACATTGTCCTGTCTACATTATTTATGCAAACATAAAATTATACTATATAGCTAGAAAATTTGCATACAGAGTTGCCACCCATCTATACAGGCGAATATCATTGGTCGACTCTGAATTTATGTGGCGCAACCTTATAGGTTGAGTTTTTGCTGTACCCAGTTATATTTATTTTTACTTTATTCCGTGTGTGGTCCTTCTGGTCAAAGGTCAGCTGTAAATTTCGTTGTTATGCCCTCATGATGTCCTACACAACTATAAATCGTCATTTCGATGACTTTTGTAGATTTATTAGTATCGTAAATTTTATTTGTACGATACTTTACCAAGACATGCACTTAACCTAGTTCAGGTTCCATTATAGACATACGAATGCTTCTTTTTATATGCTGCCTCGTATATAATAACATCATAGTTTATAGATAAAAGTTAAAGTTTGTTGGAAAGACATATTCTTTCCATCATCTCCGCCTCCAATATGGAAAAAAAAAAGAAATTCAGTGCAACGTGTTTCTTTTTTTTTTTTTTTTTGCTTGACCCTGCTCCTTCAGCTGGAATATAAAGTCTCATGTCATTGCCCAGTACTTTGTGTGCATCCTGTCCTGTGTTGTATATATAGAGTCATTGACACACACTGAGTATCATAGTGGATTGGATGGCTTGAAGATGTGCATAGCAAGTCCTTTATACGCCAACAGTTCAGGTGTACGGATCATGTCGTCGAGGCATAACTGTCGTAGTAGATTGCACTGTATTTATTAATTATTCCATTGTTTGCAATTTAGCACTCAACAATTTAATGTTAAATTAGCCAATTGTATATCAAAGCAACCAATTTTGGAATAAGTACGATAATAAAAGCCAAATTTCTACCATACGATATGTAAATATGAATAGGCAAACAGTTACACATTAAACTAACATTACACATAAAAGACCATTCATTATATTTCATATATAATAATAAAATACTCAGAGAGACAAAATTTGTATACAATTATTACATTATGAACTCGTGAACATACGATATAAATTTTTTATATCATCCAAATCTACTGGTTCTTTAATTTAGTGTTTCGCTGATAGAATGTATGTGTTATTATTATTATTATTATTATTATTTATTTATTTATTTATTTTTAAATAAGTGGTGTATATTTACATATACATCGCTTCTGAATCGCTAACTGCCACTAAAACAAACATGCTCGTATTTGATTATCTGACTTAACAAATGATATTTGATTCAAAAAAAAAAAAAAAAGATGAATCAGGTTTCTCCTAAGCGCAGATCCGATTCATTTCAAGAGCAGGAAGAGACATTTCATTCCTCTCTCGGCTAGGAGAAAACTGGTTGCAAGATCCACTTATCGATAAAGAAAAAAAACTCGTTACAGTCCTAATCACTTTGTCTCCCCCATGAAAATTTATGGACTGTGCTGCAAAAGCGCGGGACCGACTGAGGGGTGAGCTGATTACATTAATTTTCCCACAGTATCAAGTCGCCACCGTAATAGCGTCGCCGGTTTGGAATCACAAAGAGATAAAAAACTGAAATCGTGCCATCTTGGACTCAACACTAGGAATCTGCGAGAATGTATATTTTCATAACTGCAACATTCATTAATATTCTTTTTTTTTTTTTTTTTTTTTTTTTTTTTTTTTTTTTAGAAAACATCATCAGCAAGACAAGTGTCCTGCCTAAATCGCATAATCTAAAAGGCGCAGATCTGCTGGCTCCAATGGATAGAACAGAAAATGAAGGAGTAAGTTTTACTGGTACCCCTTAAGGTATGTATAATATAGTACTAGTCGAGGTATGAAACAACAATTTAAGGTAAGAAAGTAGCCTTGACGTGTACTTCGTAAGCACGACTAACATTATAAAAAATTATATGTAACTCTCGCTAAATAATCCAATATCACTCAATGATTGAATGTTTTTATAATTTATGTTTTAATGTTGTTGTGGAGAATAAAATATAAGTAATACTTTAGGTATGTTTTTTTTTTTTTTTTTTTGAAAGATTGGCCAATCTATGCGCTCCTATTAATATCATTATTTATCATAAGCAATACCTAAACATCTCATTATTTTATATGTCTTGTATATGCATTATGTATTGAGAGTCATATTGTATTAGACACAGGTACTAGTATTTTTACGAATTATGGGTTAAATGTTAATCACAAATGTATTATTTATTTATTTATTTATATGCATAATTTAACAGTGTTAATCTAAACTGTGTTATGCCTACAGGAGGTATATAACTAACCCTTATGTTTTAATTCCCATTAGCCTGTGAAAACCTACCTACGAAGTAAGTAGAGTCTGAACAAAAAATAACTCGGTGCGAACAAAAAAAAAAAAAAAAAACGAGGGGTGGGGGGTGGGGGGGGGGGTTAAACGGATCCAACAAAAAAAAATATGAGGATCTAATCTACAAAATTCCTAATTATTACATTTTATTCTTTTTGCTACATCCATAACAAAATATACTTAAATGACTACCCTTGTACTAATTTTATCTTAATTTAATTAGCGGTGGAGACAGAATGCTACGGAAAAACTGGATGCCGTGCCTATTAATAAGGAATGTCCACTCTATAACGAAGATCGGTGCACCACCCTGTTGCCAGCAACAAGGGAATCAACATTACAAGAGAAGGAACTCTCATAAACAGGTACAATTTATTTTGTACAAAATTACCAGAAACCAAGGGTATAAAATTTTAATTGAGAAATCCCATTTAATTTATGTAATTAAAGGCTAAAAAGATATTTGTTTATTTTTATTTTACAGAAAAGAAACAAGAAAGGTTTAGGTAATATAGCCTAATTTATTTAAACATTGATATATTCCTCGTTAGTTACCTGATTATTTTTAAAAGCAATACATCATTTATTTATTGCCATATTTAGTATTTAATTTATTTATTGTTACGTGAAAAAATTTATTTATTATTTTTTTTTTTTTTGAAAAAAGGAACTGTTTACTTAATTCGAATTAGAATAAAAGGAGTGTTGTCCAAACCCTGAATAATTTTCAGATTGGCAATCAAAACGGAATCCTCTTAAAAAAATTTTTTGTTTGTTAATTAATGAACATGAGAAAGAAAATATAATTTATTATCTACGTGTAAAATCCAGTGTAATGTAATTTAAATGACGATATTTATATAATTAATATTTTATATGACCTTACAATTCAATTAATAGACTGATTAACAGTAATACTTTTTAATTTATTTAACTTAATTTTTTTTTTAATTATTAAATTTACTGCGTGACTTCAATTATTTGAGAGTAAAATAGTGATAAGTTCACCCTGTTAAATAAGAAAAAAGAATAATTTTTATAATATGTACACTGTTGTACTACAGAAAAAAAAAAAATTATGTATAGCAAATTTCATAATAAGAACTAACAATGCATATTCCCTGCCTCAACTGTAATATATGTCAGCCCTATTGGCAGACACATGCTATAAGGACTAGCCGCTAAATCCCAAGGTATTAATAAATATTAAAATTAAACTAATTTATTTTTACTATTAATAAGAAAGTAAGAAAAAAAAAAGTATAATATTTTATAATAAAAATGCTTGAAAATTAAGATACTCATAATATGTTATACTTTGCAGTTGACTCTCTGAGGAATGATACGACCAGGAAAAAAAAAAAAATAAATAAATCAAGCGAAGCAGAACTTCAGGACGTCTCATTCCAGCCTGCCTCTGATTGAAGACAAGTAAGCAAAATTTCATTTATTGCATGCCATAGAATTGTACCAATGTTTTTTTTTTTTTTTTTTTTTTTTTTTTTTTTTTTTTTTTACTGATCAAAACCTTATGTGCACAAAATTGTTCCTTCGAAACTGGCCATTCTAAAGCAACAAAGCAAACTCACTCTCTGGCGCGCAGGTTGGAGGGTGGGGGTGTGGGGAAACGAATCTCTCTCCTCTGCCTAAAAAGATGGACAGAGGAGAAAAATTCCGCTTTTAGCACCACGAGATGGCGCTCCTCCTCAAAACATTGACCATCATCGTAAACAAATCCCACAGCTCCCACTTTACGCTGCGCGTTGGGGGAGAAAAAAAAATGGTTTGAAAGAACCGGCTGTTCTACCCGATGTATTTTATTTTATTTTATATATATATACAGGTATATAGCACACCTACACTTAAATTTCCCATATAATGTGTATATAATGTCCTCTCTGAGAATTTAACCATGTGTAGTATAACCCACAAATTACACTTGAAAAAAAAATATCTATATACAACACAAATGTACATGAAACATTTCATTGATAAATTAACGAATAATCTTGAATAATAAAAAGGGTATGTATAACGATAAATGAAATAACGCATATTATTTTCATAAATACAGTAATATATGAAAAAAATATATATATGTCCAACGACTTTTATGTACGTTGATTACCTTCCTGCTCCGACCCGTTATGAATTTGGCATGCTCTAGACTCGACTTTCGTTGTTGAGAATAATAGAGAAATATGCCTTTTAATCGGCTCTTTGAGCGGGTTTTGGAGCTCTGTTAAAAGGTAATTATTATTGCGAAACCTTCTTACGACTTCGAAAGGACCTCTCCATTTAGGCTGAAATACTCCCGGTGTACCCACACATTTTAATTAACACTCTTGCCCGATTCTTAAAAATTTTACTTTCTGCATTTCGTCGTTATTAATATACTCGGCTAACATTCGTTCTTGATTATGTAGCGCAATTTTTTTTATTTCTTCCAAATGTTGTACTCTATTTTGCACATATGTTGCTGTAATAATATCTTGTGTGGGAAGGTGGATGGAAAATGGGTTTCTAATATCTCTCCCAAAGAATAAGAGAGATGGCGGGCAACCTGTTGCGCGGTGAGGGGAAGTATTATAAAGTAATTTAAAATAGTCCAGCCTAGTATCCCACTCTAATGTAGTTTTACTCATAGCTGTTATCGAATTTTTTAATATCTTATTCGTAACTTCAGAAATTCCATTCGTTTCTGGGTGAGTAACGCTGCTAAATTTTAATTGTATATTTAAGGAATCCATGTATTCTTTAAAAACTTGCGAGTGAAAATATTTGCCGTTGTCTAAAGTTACGGATTTACATAAACCATAACGGCTAAAGTATCCGTTCAGTACGTTCAAAAGTGTCTGGGTTTCATAGTTGCGAATAGGAACAGCTTCTAAGAATCTTGACGTCGAGTCCACAATAACAAATATGTATTTATGCTTTCTCAAAGACATAGGGAGTAACCCTATTAAATCGATATGAATTGCTGAACCTACCTCTTGGTCCTTTACTATTTTTTGTGTAGGCACCTTGATTGTTTGGTGCTGTTTGGTAGTATTGCATGGTATACATTTATTACAATGATTCTTTATATCACGGTACATTCCGTGCCAATAAAATCTACTCTTTATAATATCATAAGTTTTTTTAAAACCGAAATGAGGTTTATGTGCATCTTTTATTATTTTCATTTTAAGTGACTCTGGAGCGATAAGTAATTCTTTGCCATCAGATCCAGGTTTTAAAATTAATATATCTTTATGGTTTAGAACAAACTTTCGAGTAATTTTATTCTGTTTGTTGTTTTTAATTTTACCGATAATTTTCTCTAATTTATCATCTTGTAATTGCTGCTCTTTGATATTTTCATCAACCAAATCTTTATTAACGACAAATAGTGAATTTTGTAGTTCGTTCCTAGCTGTTAAATTATTTAAATTACGAGTGGAATAATCTGCTGGATTGGCAAAACCCGGAATAAATTCTATTTCATAGCTAAACGGTGCGAGATTGTCGATCCATCTAGCTACAATATCAGGCTGTTTCTCTAAATTTAAATAATATGTTAGGGCTTTGGAATCCGTGCGTATAATGAATTTCCTACCTGTTAAAATGTATTTAAAATACATTACTGCCTCGTGTATGGCGAGTAATTCTAATTTAAAACTAGGGTAATTCTTCTCAGGATTTCTTAATTTTCTTCCAAAAAATTCAATTGGTTGGAGAACGCCATCATACTCTTGTCCCAATATGCCCGAAATTGCGGTTTTAGCCGCATCCGTGATTAGAATAAAATCTTTCGAAAAATCAGGGGTTTTTAAAGTAGGATTCTGTATAATAGCAGCCTGAATTTCTTTGAATGCATTTTCTTCTACTTCCGACCATTTAAATTTTACTTTATCTTTAGTGAGATGAATTAAAGGGTCTACTATTTTAGAATAGTCTTTAATAAGTGATCTAAAATAATTGGAGAGACCAAGGAGTGATTTGACTCCTTTCTTATTTTTAGGTCTAGCTAAATTTTGAATTTTGTCAATATTTCTTTTTGAAGGTGAAATTCCTTCCTTATTAAGGGTGAATCCTAAAAATTCGATCTCTTCCATGCAGAGTTGCATTTTAGTTGGTTCAATTGTAATATTGTTTTCAAAGAATATGTTCAGTACCTTGTCTAATAGTTCTATCATTTCCTGTAATGAGTTTGTTGCCAGTAATATATCATCAATGAAATATGTCACTTGACTTTTATCAAAGTGTCCTAATAATATATCCATTAATTCTGCGAAGTAAGCCGTACTGAGACGTGTGCCGAAGGGTAGTCTTAAATAAGAAAATTTTCCATGTTCTGTAATAATAGCAAGTTTGTCTGTATCTTCTTCTCTTAAAACGATTTGATAGAAGGCCGAGTGTAAATCTAGAACAGTGTAGTACTTTTTGCCGCCTATTGTCTGCAAAATCCGTTTTATGTCAGGTATCGGATAGGCATAGTTTTGCAAAATTTGGTTAAGCAAACGAAAATCAGCAGCGACTCGGTATTTAACTTCTTCTACGTTTTCGCCTTTCTGTGTAACTTTTTTTTTTACAAAAATAACTGGAAACGCGTAATCAGAGTGACATTTCTTTATTATATTAGCTCTCAAAAGCTTATCAATTTCTGACTTAGCATACTCCTTTACACTATGTGCCGTTTTATATGGTTTTGTTTGTATGGGATAATTGTGAATTAAATTAAATCTGGGTACAACTAAAGATGTTTTTCCAAGAGTGTAATAATTTTTGGAGAATGCATAAGCATTCTTTAATAATAATTCTTGTAATTTTGTTTGTGTTTCAGTATCCAGATGTTGTAAATTAAAATCCTCTGGACTGAGTTCCGCCTTTCTGCGTTCACGAATTTCCTCTAAAGAAATGTTGTTAACTTGTACTATTGGATCTGATTCTTGACTGCTATTTTCATTTTCTGACGTTATCTCAAAATGCTTGGAAATTCTTCCGATATTCATTCCCTCTACTAAATTTAATTTCTGCTGCGAGTCGTTCCTGATAATTATGTTAATTTTATTATCTTTGCCAATTTCATGAATTGATGTGTCATAATGTATGTTAATGTTATGTTTAATTGGTTCTAACATTATAGTGTCATTAATAATAAATTGATTTGGGCATATTAATTCAGTAATTACTCTCTCACCTGGACATATCTCTGAGTTTTGAGATATCTTAGCTGAAATAATATTTTTACGTGATACTTTTCTTTTTTTGTTTTTATTTCTTTGTTTTTTTATGTTAATTTCCTGTGGTTCATGATTGTCATTTGTACTAATGGGAGATGGAGTTAAATTGTTTATCTGCCCCTGAGATGTGTCTCTGAGAAAATTCAGTGTAATGTTTTTATTTTTTAATTTCATGGTTTTATCCTCAAAATCCAAAATAATTTTGTTTGTTTTGAGAAAATCAAAACCGAGTAGCATATTATAATCACGGCCAAAATCTGAATTTGTGATATAAAATGCACCTGACACGAATACATTTTCCAATTTGAAGGTTAATTTGATACATTGTTTGAAAGCAATTGTCGAATTAGTGAGTGTTCGAATTTTTACCTGATTACATAAATTTTTATATTTAACTTCTGCATTCTTTAGTTGCTCAAATAAGGAGGGTGAGGCCAGGCTGACCGCAGCTCCACAATCTGCCAAGGCGGTGATTTTAATACCCTTTATTTCAAAACTAATAATTGGAAGGCTTTCTATATTATTACTTTTCACGCTAGCAATCAATTTGTAAGAATTGTGTGACCCGTCCATGAGAGACTTACGCGGGTACCTTTTATTTGAATCTGTAAGTCCCTCAATTAATTTCCCTGTTTGTCCTTAGGTTTCTGTTCATAATCTTTATTTTGTTTATATTTGTTTTTGTGAGAATTGTTTTTATCCTCTTCTGAATTTCTATTATTTCTATGGTAGTTTCTCTGATAATTTCCACTTGTATATCCTCCATACCCATTACCCTGGTTATATGAATTGTAATGGTCTTGATTATAACCGTAGTTGTAATTAGGTAAATTGGGGTAGGGTGGGGGTATAAAGTTTAGGTGGGGAGGGGGTGGGGAGTAATACATGTAGTTAGGAGGTGCATAATGCATAGGGTTCGGATGGAAATTTTGATGCATATATTTAGAATTTTGTGGGAAATTTCCCTGATACTGGTAACTGTTATCTCTTCCGCCTTTCCTATCTGAATTCTGCTCGTTATGAGGGGTTGTTTTGTTTCTCTCAGCGGCATTACTTTTATTTTGGTCTTTGTCACCTTGGAACCAGCAATTTTGATTGGAATGCGTTTTAGAATTGCAATAATCGCAATATTTAGTTACATTATTTGCATTCGAATTCATATGTACTTTAATGTTGTTTAATTCACTAGTCAATATTTTAATTTTCTCCGCACTTTCCATATTCATTTTTACTAATTCCTTCATTAATTCAGGGTCCTTATTAGCAGTGATATTATTGAGATCTTTAACATCGACATGTGCAAAAGCTCTCTCTAATTTTAATGCCATCTCACATGCAGTGTTAAAATCCTTCGGATCATCCTTACGAATTTCTAAGCTAAAATCGCTTCTAATTGCATCCAGAAATCTAGACAACTTTACCATTTGCGTAAATTTGGAGTCATTATCATCCCCAATATCCTGTCCACTTTTTTTTATATATAAGTCCGCTGCTGCTTTAAATTCTAATATAAAGTCCGCCATATTTTGATCCGGTTTCTGCTTAAGGGAAAAAAATTTTGTTTGTGCCTCACTAAAACTACATTTTATCTCGAATAATTCTTTTAATTTCTTTTTGAAATTGTCTAAATTACTCTCCGAAAATAATTTTTCATCCCTCATTAATTTTTCTTTAGCGGGACCAACGATTCTTGCCTTTAGAATCGTTAATTTAGAAATCGGGCTTAATTCGGTTTGATTGATTAAATTATCAAATTGTAATAAAAAGGAATTTATGTTAGATTCTCTTTTTCCATCATAATTAGGTAGTAAGCCGATTACACTCTCGGCAGTTATTTTGTCAGTGGCCATGATGTATTTGTTTTTCTGGGGTGTATTGTTAATCGTAATAGTAGTTTTCTTATTACAATTTTTATTATTTATATTCTTGTTACTACTTTTATTATTATTTGCATCTACACTACTTTCTTTCTTTGTATTTGCCAGTTCTTTTAATTGTTTCCTAGTTGTAACTCCACTTACCATTGTATTATCTCTTTGACTTTTCCGTTTACAATTGTTACTCATTAAATAAGAATATAATGTAAACTAAGTAATATTTTTTTTTTTTTTTTTTTTTTTTTTTATCAAGAGCGACACAATATACCATCAAAAATAACGCCTAGTTATTAGTATCAATTTTATACATGTAAATAAAATTTTAAAACATAGTAATACACATCAACACTGCGAAATAGTGAAAAGGGTTTTAAAAAAAATGTACAGTATTATAAAATAGCAAACTGTTAATTTCGCTTAACTGCATTAAATTTGCAAATTTTATACACAGTGATTTAATAATTATGACCAAAATTATTTATTTATCAAGTACTGTGATTGTATTTATCATATTAATTTACTCATTTGTTTCCATCAACCATATAATTACTATTATTATTGAAGTTTACAATGTACATAAGTTATTTTCAGTACTCAGTGAAAACACAAAGAAATTTTGTTTTTCAATTTCTGTTGTAAGTTATATATACGTATATATAATAATTTTATATAATAAGCACAATAATATTTTCTCTTGTAGTATAGTAATTTCTGTTTGCCGATTCATATGTACTACTAAAACCGACTATGGTGATACACGTAAAAAAAAAGGAAAAATAATTTTTTTTTTTATTAATAACCTATGGTTCGGTCTCCTAAAATTAAATTAATTAAATTAATATAATTAGGAAAAGGCTAAGGCACCATTTCAACTGGTTCACTCCCCTATGCTGGAATGATCTATACATGCTAAAATATATCCATAACTTTAATACATTGCAACACGGGTAATGAGGTTGATTAATATAAATTTAAAAAAAGGAGATTAATTTTTATAATTCTTACAATTCGTACAGTGATAGCACCAAATGACTCTAGGTAAACGATGTAATTAACAATTCCCTTCGGGGAAATCCAAAGAAAATTTAATATATTAAATTTTAAAATTATAATTAAACAATGCGCTGTGTTATTTTTTTCGGTGATCGTTTACCTTCTAAGTCTGTAATTTCTTTTATATAATAATTTTTTTTTAGTAAATTATATAGATAAATAGATTATTTATTTTACATTCCCACATCTATAAGAAAAAAATATTAATTAAGAATTAAAATAAAGAAAAAATTACTCATATTCAAACTTGATTACATTTTATTATAGAAGAAAATTTACAATAAAAAAGATATTTACATATTGTGGGTTATATATTTTAATAGTAATGCTGATGCACATCATTATATATATATTTACCTATCACAATTAATCAATCTATTTAATTAATTTTATAACACGTGAAATATCACCATAGTCCGTTACTTTCATAGGTAATGCTTATTACTGGTAAAAACAATGGAATAAAATCATAATGGACTACCTGATCCACTGCCCCCGGCAGCATGTAGAATTCTCGTTGCTCCGAGAATGTCCCACAGGTAGGCACAAAAGGTCTCCAAATAAATGTTGTCACAAAATATTAATCCTTAATCGGGCATCACATGTATTTTTAAGCCAATGTTGGGGTAACTTATTTTTATATATATATATATTTTATATGTTATTCATGGTACAGCATCTGCTAAAATCCAACCGCAGCATCTTATTTTTTTTGCTGCCATCAGCATTGGGATAAAATTTGCAAGTGAAGTCAGTCTCTTACTTACACTGAAAAAAAACAAAACAAAAACGGACATTGTCCTGTCTACATTATTTATGCAAACATAAAATTATACTATATAGCTAGAAAATTTGTATACAGAGTTGCCACCCATCTATACAGGCGAATATCATTGGTCGACTCTGAATTTATGTGGCGCAACCTTATAGGTTGAGTTTTTGCTGTACCCAGTTATATTTATTTTTACTTTATTCCGTGTGTGGTCCTTCTGGTCAAAGGTCAGCTGTAAATTTCGTTGTTATGCCCTCATGATGTCCTACACAACTATAAATCGTCATTTCGATGACTTTTGTAGATTTATTAGTATCGTAAATTTTATTTGTACGATACTTTACCAAGACATGCACTTAACCTAGTTCAGGTTCCATTATAGACATACGAATGCTTCTTTTTATATGCTGCCTCGTATATAATAACATCATAGTTTATAGATAAAAGTTAAAGTTTGTTGGAAAGACATATTCTTTCCATCAATAATAGTTAATTGTATTTTACCAGAGATCTTTTTATTCCAGTATATTTGTTTTCGATAAATGGCGTCTAATTCACCCGCTATGCGTACTTACACAAAATTTTTCATCTTGTTATATTAAGAAATACTCGAGAGTTTTCTTTTTATTTCCAATATGCCGCCATATTAATTTTTCTATTCTTAATTTTTTTTTTCATTTTCCTGTTTCACGTCAAAATATTTCAATTGAAAATGGTTTAAGAGAAAATATTATTCCGGGTTTTGATTTTCTTGGCAACAATTAAAGGAATATTGGTAAATGTTATGAAAAAATGTCACATTATTCTCTATAAAAATAATGAACTTTTGTATTTTTAAGCAAAATATTTGAATAAAATAAATAAAATATTACCTATTTTTATTTCTGGGCTAAAATCCATTTATATGCAAAGATACAAATGCAATAATTCATCCATTTTGAGGTGGGCTTTACTCAAACATTATACACGCAATTATATGGACTAATATTATTAGGACTAAATACGTTGCTAGGCAACAGATGAAAGAAAAGGGAAAAACATGAAATATGTATTTTGTAAAATTGATAAAACAAAATGCTTTTTATAAATGGAAAACATGAATAAAATTCCTCCAAAAATTATAAACCTAATTAAAAAAATCTCGCAAGTATATTGACAAAATTTCAAACTAATTGGAATAATTTAATAATCTTATTTAAAAATTTCCGCATCCAAAATTTACCATTTAAATCCATTTTTCATATGAGCCAGTTCTTTCAACAAATGAAGATCTGAAAATCGTCTGACTTGCCATCGAAAAACATTATAGAGCAAAATAAAATGTTCTATATTTCCCGAACGATTGAACCAAATTTAACCTAAAACTATACAGCTAAGTCCGAGTACCTCATCAACATGCCCAGTTAATTTCAAGCCGATCGGATGCTTTTTGCTGCAGTTATCGCAGAACAGGCAGACTAACAGACAGACTAACAGAAACCAAAACTTTTCGTGTCTCCACAGTACGCCTTCCCTGACGATTCGGCAACTAAGTAAACGTACTCTACTCACTTCAGAGTTAATACTGTCGACGATGAAAATTTAATTATACTTCCATATTTTCCGAAAATAAGCCATCAAATTACTAAAATCTTGTTAAAATTTGACTTCAAGTCAGCTTAAACTCCTTTTAACAAAATTTAATTCAATCTGAAACATCAGATTGACAGTTTTTCACATTGGGGTATTTACAAGATATCTTGTGAATGCAATAAAATATACATTGGTCAAACGAAACGACCCTTTAACCCTTTCCGGCGCGGTGTTCATAAAAAAGGACAATTAATTTTAATTCCAAAACTGACAAACGAAACCAAGAATATTTAACTAAAATTTTCCTATTATAATGTAAATGAAAATAAGCAAGTTCGTATTTTCTAAAAAATTCGTTTATAATTTGCGTTGTCAGTCCATTATTTCATCAGTTTATAAACAGAATTACTCCGCGCCGGTAAGGGTTAATTCGTCCTCTTCCCTCCCCCCTATTTTCTCCTCTTTGTTCGAACTCTCCCGGAACATCTGGACAATTTTGATTGGTCTCTCTGTGTGTACGTGAGACCAACTCCGTGGTTGTTTATCAAAAGTGAGTTTCATTTTGACATTGACGGTCGAAATGTGAGATAGGCCTCTTTTGCTCTGTCTCCCCCCTCTTTTATTCCACAGTTTGAATTTAATTTTTAAGCACTGATGACGAAGTCTTAGATGCTTCGAAATAGCTATATGCGTTTTAAACTTACTTATATTTGCGTTTTTTAACGTTGGTTCTCTCTTTTTAAGACTAAATATTATATAATATTAAATAAGATATTAAAACAATAAAATAAATGTACAAAAAAAATGCAAGAATTTTCTTTTATCACTTTCTAAATGAACTACTTTTATATGCTTAACAATCCAAATCCTTTGTGTGAATAGTCAAATGTGCGCTGTATGTCGCGCGTTGTAATTTGTCGTCGAATTGTTGTAAATTTAACATGTCAAAAAATATTTCATGTTGTACTAACTATCTATAAAATATTTGCGTTTAAAACATTTTTATATTATATATTAAATAAAATTTTTGTTTAAAAATATGAGAAAATGTGATCATATTATAGAATAAAAATAAACACAATAAGATTGTAAATGTTCTTGACTTTTTTAATCAAAGAAAGATTATTTGAATTTGTGTGATTAACCTCTTGAATGAAGTTTGTATATATTTCATTCCACATAATTTTAATCAAGATATATTTTAGAATTTTTTTTTTTTTTTTTTTTTTTTTTTTTTTTTTTATAACTGTGGTAAAAAAAAAGGCTACAAAACTGTATTACTATATTTTGAAATAAAATTCTTCAAAAATTCTTCACAAATTCTGGTGTGAATTCAACATTACAGAAACGCAATTACTTGCCTCTAAAAGGTTAAATGGAACAGTTACAAATTCTTATTGTGAATTACAATTAGGAATTCATGCAAATTCTTAATACTGAATACAAAATTCCCACTCTAAAACTGAGTATTACAACTCTGGAGCACATAAATAGTGTAGTACACACCTGCGTGATCGCAAATACTTCTATTACATGGCTCATACTAAGCCGGAATTTAAATGCTAGCATTTAACCCATATATGCCTGAATTTTTCTTTTCTCAAATTTCTTGGTATAATCACTTTAAAATGATGCAAAATGAACTGGAAAAATACTGAAAAAAATTACGCTAAAATACTTTCGTATTTATTTGATAAAATGTAAAAGTACTAAATATCCATATGTGGAAAAATGCATAATTATATACATTGTCTAAATATATATAAATTAAGCTTTTCAATTGTATGTATATACTATAATTAGTATTTTTATGAACTATTAAAAAATATGTTTATTTCTTTAAGAGATTAATAACATTATAAGTATTATTAATAATAAATTAACGATAAACGTATTTGAGGCTAGAAAAAAGGTTTATTTGAAAATCATCTTAAAAAGGGCTTTACCATAGCTGACAACCTTTACGCTTTTTTGCTACCACTAAAATTTAATAGACATTTTTGTCTTGTCTAATCGTGAGATATGGACGATTAAATAAGGCAACATTTACTATAAAATTTTAGTAGTAAGAGAAAAGCGTAAAAGTTGGCAGATATGGCTTTACATAAATAACTGTTACCTAACTAACTAATAGAAATAGGTATCTATTTGCGCCTAGCGTCCTATTTTTTGTACGCTACAAACATGCATAAAAAGTAGATTTGAACTTATAATTTCGAAATTAAAAAAAATATGTATTTCAAAGAAGTCTACAAGCTAAAATTATGACATATTTATTTGGATCCTTGATACAAAAAATACAAATAAACTGACTTTTTATTTTCGCTATCTTGAAAAATGGAAAACTGATAACCACCGAAAAAAGGCATTCATTTAAGCAAATAAATAACAATCTTATGCTGTCACCTCTCCGTAATAGATAGAGACATTTATAGACTATAATTTCATACAATTTTCATGTTCTAAAGAAGAAGAAAATTATAAAGATTTGTTAAAATTCGAAAGTCCAATAAATGGGACGTTAGTCATAGACACATTTTCATTGCTTAAATAAATTCCCACTCGCACCTCCCCTAACATAATTTCATTTGCAGGGTTCGTAATCTTAAGGGATTTTTCCGGGATAAATATCACTATTTGTTTATAGAAAAATAAATCTAGGTTAAACGCGCGAAATTTCGCCTTATTTAAGAAGATATTTTTTTATAAGAAAGTACTGGCACCATAGAATTTCCCGATCGTGAAATTTCAGGACAAGTACGACCCCTGCAGTTGTGCATGATATCTAAGATACATTGAGTTAATATTTATTAATAAGTTGTGAATGAAAAATATTGGCTATGCCGTATTTCAAAGACATTTTTCACTTTCATTTCATATCTAAAATGTCTCGGTAGTGGGAAAGGGGAGCAGGTAGACAGTCGAAGTTTGCATTAAAGTTAAAACTGCAGTAAAAGGAGTGATTAGCAACGCTGAGTTATAATAGTCATATTGTAAGATCATATATTACAAATATAAATACATATAAACTTATAATTATACATTTTAACTAGGTAACATTGAATACAGGGAGAAAAATATTGGCGTTCCATCCATCCCTATCAGTGTCCCATTCATCCCTGCTATAGGGATGTTTGGGGCAGAGATTAATGTTTTTTAAATTTTATAATATTTTACTTTATAACAATAATCTAGACTACATATGGTGCATAGATGTAGTCAAATAGCTAATGTATGAAATGTGATATATAATATTCATAATAACTAAAAAAAAGTATTAAAAATAAACATTTTTGTAAAAATGTCCCATTTATCCCCCACCTCCCCTATATGCATCCTCCTCTTTATTCAGAACTTCGTTATTTAACACTAGAACACCCGGACGGAGTCGATTCGACTCCGACCTTATGAATAAATGTCAACTGGAACCAGAAATTCTTTCATAAAATAAGTTAAATTTAAACGACGCAGATTTACGTTAAATAAATTAGTCAAACTGTTTTAAATAAAAATTCTGGTATCAAATAGTTTTATGAAACTTGAGTAAAATTTCCGGGCTCTCAAATGTTAACCCCTTGAAGGGCGGTGATGCCGTCACGGCCACACATAATTTTAATCCCAAATTGCCACATTGACACCGAAATTTTATGATGAAAATGTCTTAATTTTTAAGTACGCAAAAATTTACTTTTACTTGTTTACAAATAAAATCTCTTGTTAATACTGGTGTAAATAAATTATTAAAACATTTTACAAATACAAGTACTTTGGCCCTGAAAGGGTTAAACAACTTACTTTGACGAGATCCTCCATCTTGTTTTAAAAATTTCTCGGTGAAATTTTGCTTCAAGAAATTTCTCTTATCTGTTCGTGTTTCATTTCCAAAGACTTGTTCTTTTGGAAGGGAAGTTATTAAAAAGGCACACGAATTTTCTAAAAAATCTTTTAAATTAAATGTGCTTTTATTAAAAGTATGTCCTTGATTAAAGATTTCAGTAGTGAAAGGATTAAAGTAATCAAAACTTATTTAAAGTGTTATAGACGGTCACTTGATTGGCTACCACTATTTCCAAACAATACTTTTCCGGTCAGATTTCTATTTCAAATGTTGTAGAAATGTATTGAAAAAAGTTTCAGTGTTGAAACCTGTATTTAACCCTCTCGCTGCGTAATTGTTTGATCAAAATATCTTCAAAAAATGTGATATTAAGAATTTTTATTCTTTTGTCATCGGTTTTTCAAAAAAAAAAAAAAAAAAAAAAAAAAAAAAAAAAAAAAAAAAAAAAAAAAATCAAATTTAATCGAGAAAATGCTGCGATTAAATTAGGCAAAATATACAATACAAAAATAACTCGTGGGAATAATCAAAGAGGATTAATTAGACGGAAAAAGGCATCCCCGAGGAAATCTCGGTTCCGCAGTGAGAGGGTTAAGAAGCAAAATGTAATTTTGTGCATTTATACGGTCACCGAATATACAAATAATAAAAGAATAGCAAGCAACGGAAAATGACAGTTATTCACTTTGTAACACTGGTAACTATAGCAGTATGTATTTAATTAATTACTATTTTTTTAATACAAGAAAACTCTTCTTGTTGAAAATAAATATGTACTACATTTTTAAAAATCTACACTGAATACCAAAACACGAGGCAAATGTCAACGTATGAAAATGACAAAACATCTTTTTATTATGATTATGATGATGGAATAACAATGAGTTAAATTGCAGAATGTAATGCGTAAAGATATATAGTAAAACCTCCCTAATGCGACCACGTTCCGTTCCAATAAAAATTGATCGCTCCAAGGGGTGGTCTCTTAATGGAGGTCATGTTTAAATCTAGATTTTAATTGTTGGGAAAAGGTAACAATTAATGCTACTGAAATTTATTTTTCACATTAGGAAAAAATATGAAAATTTAAGTATCAAACAAAAGTAAATTACATAAGTTAATAACTGCAGACTTTCAAAAATTAATACATTGACGTCTGCTTTGATTTTACGGTTTTATCTTTTATAATTTTTATTTCCAAGTCCTTTCGAAATTCAGTAAATATAAATGCAGTTTTTTTTAAAACGGGAAGAAATAATGACGATTTCATTAATTTATCTATTTCTTTGAGAGTTTCCTGACAGAATAGGGCAGAGGAGTTTATTGACGGTCATTATTAATTAGTTATCAGAGTTAAATTCATTGGCTTAAAAGGCACAAAGGAGTTCAAACCATAAAAGTTACCGGAATAATAATCTCTCTATTCTAAAAAAAAGTAACTACCGCTGTCACCGCCGCCGCCGCCGCCGCCGGTTTTGAATTTTTTGTGACCGGGGGTCTTTCTTCGTTAATATTAAGGAAAATAATGCATACAAAAATATGAAAATCGGTGGTATTATACAGAAATGTTTGTTAAACACGCTGATGCAGACAGTTTTCAGATCGAAGAATTATTTTAGGAGATATTTAATGCTAAAGTTGGACAAAATCGTTCCACTAAAAAAGTTTTATAGGAGCAAAAACTGTTCATAGGAATTTAATCATTTTTAGATCATTTTATGCGTTAGAATTTGCCGGAGTGCAGATTGCATTAATTTTTTTATTTTGACTAATTTTTTGAGGTTTTATTTCTATTTTAAATTCAGATTTTCAGCATTTCTAGAGATATTTTTAACAGATTTTAGAAAGTGATATTAATTTAAACTGTTGCCAACTGTATAAACAGCGGAAGCAATAATGTTTGCTTCAAAAAAAAAAAAAAAAAGTATTTATACGTGTAAATAAATTAAATATTTATTTACACGTGACTATTATAAACAGAAAAAAACATTTGTAATTAGAATTAAATAATTATGTACAAAAAGCAGGAACTTATTAAAAATTATGTCATAAAAACTATAATTACACGTGAATTTTAAGAGAGAAAGGAATTTGTAAAGCAATAAATTTATTAACATGCGTTAGAAGTCTTAAATAGAAGAAATTACGTCATACTTACGTCACATTACAGTTATTACATAAAATGAACACAAAAATAATATTGCAAAACGGTTTAAATTTAGAAATTGCGCTAGACATTTATTTGATATTTTAAGAGGATACTTTTCAACTATTTTTGTTAGGAAAGCGCAAATAATATTTAATTTCTAGCACAAGTATTTTCACGTGAATATTAAAAAGAGAAAGAATAGTTTGGTCAAAATTACGCCAGATTAAAAACGATTAATTTAAAATGTCTCATTTAAAAGAACTTTCTTTTCACTTTGTTAAAAAAGACCAGGAGACAAAGACTCTGTTTACTTAATTCCTTTTATATTAGCTTATTTTGAAATGTTGTTACACGTGTCTACGTCGTCAAATTATTTTTATTTCGACGTTTTATTTGTATTTTTATTAATGTTGTACTAATTTATTTGTTTTTTCGTTATTTAAAATAAAAAATTATGTCAATTTGTATAATTTGGCGAAATTGGTCGACGGGATAATCAAGTAGTACCGCAACGGATTTGGCGTTAAAATTTCCCAATCAAAGAGAAATGAATAGAAATCCGTTTATAGAGAGATCGCCACTGTTTTTTAAATTATAATTCAGTCTTTCGAAATCTTTTTAAAGCCGATCAAATTAGCGTGCATTTAGAGTCTACGGTGTCTGGACGGGGGTTGGCGAGCGTAGCTCGTAGGGGGCCGAGCCCCCTAGTAAAAAAAAAAATCTAAACTTTATTTAGAAGTTTGATGAATAATACGCTTTCCGGAATTATTTTTGAATTAAAACCTTCTTCGAGCGATTAGGAAAAAACGGAATTTGTTTCATTTTCTTCAAAGAAATTGAACGGTCATGGAGTCCAACTAGGATGGTCTCTGAATGCAGGTAAAATTAACATTGAACGTATTGGAATAGATATCGTTCCATGAAAAAACGGTCACTCAGGAGGTGGTCGTTTAACGGAAGTGGTCGCACAGGGAGGTTTCAATGTATTTCTCATAATACATAACCATTTTATCTCTAATAAGTTCAATTTTATTACTTTAATATCGATAATTTTCATAAATTGAATTTTTATCCGCTAGATTCGCAAAATCTTACACTGTGCGGCGGTGACAGCGTTAGCAGGGTTCGTAGGGCTACTTGAATTTCCAGACTAAGAGATTCTCCATTACCAGTATTTTCTTATGGAAAATCTCTTCTTAAATAAGGCGAAATTTCGCGCGTTTAAATTAGACACGTCAGTCTATTAAAAAATTCTGAAAATTGGCCTTGAAAATCCGTACGAACCCTGGTAAGTTACTTTTTTTTTAGAATAGAGACGAACAACTTTATTTACCTTGTAAACATTTTGTATATATGAGCGAATTGAGGCACCATTTTTATTTTAATATGTTATACATTCTTTCATACATTCTTTTATACATTCCACAAACATGTATCAAAATCAAAATGGCACCTGCATTTGTTTTTTGTGGAGGAAAAATCCGTAAGTAAATAGATTTTTTTTTCGGAATTTTGTTACTAATAATGATATTTTTAATAATGTCTCTAATCCTAAATCTTATAGAATATTCAATTAGATATTATAACATTAAAGAAAAAAAAAACAAAAACTTCTGTTTTCATTTTCGAAAGAGGTCACTTTTATGTGCTTAACAATCCAAATCCTTTGTGTGAATAGTTAAATTTCAAAGTTCATTTTGCAATGTAATTTGCCTTCAAAATATTGTAAGATAAAAATACTTCAGGTGATAATAATTATCTGTAAAATAATGCTTGCATTTAAAATATTTTTATGCTGTGTATCAAATTAAATTATTGTTTTAAAAAATCTGAGGAAATGTGATTGTGCAGATCTAAAGCAATATGTGGGCAAAAGTTCTAGTCTTAATTACTCATGGAAAAAATATTTTAAATTCTGTGATTAACCACTTGAATGACATTTGAATATATTTAACCTACTTTATTCCAATCAATATATGTAAGAGAGTTTTTTTTTTTTTTAGGAAATTTTTTCTTTTAAAACTATGATATGAATACGTTACAAAACGGTACTTCTTTATTATTAAATATATATATATATATTAATTCTGTTGTGATTTCAGCATTACAAAAACATGATTATTTGCCATTTTAAGGGTCAAATAAAAAAAAAATTACAAATTCTTAAATTAAAAATACTAAATACAAAATGTCCACTCTCAAACTGTGGTGTCACTGACATTAGAAAATATAAAGAATGGAAACACCCTCGGGATCGCAAATAATTCTGTTACAGATCTCCTACTGCTCTGGGTTTTGAGTAGCAGTATTTAGGAAGAAACATTTTCATGCTTGGTTTTTGAAACATATTTAACAAGAATTATCTTCTATGTAGATATTTGCAAAAATTGTAAAAAAATATAAATAAGATTTTTATTTAGAAGGAAAAAAGGTTAAAAAAACCCCCTCTGAATCGCTATTCTGTAAGCACCTTGTAGGAATACTTCAAATATTCTTATAAGATTCAAGATAACACATTTACAATTTCACAAGCTGTTTCATGGATAATTATTTGTTATGTGGGTTTTTAAATAAAAAAGAATTACTAACACCTTTAATTAAACTAAAATCCGTAAATATTTAAAGAATAATTCAACTGAACTATGATTTGCGAGCTTAAAGCTGAGCCATTTTCTAAATTACCATTTGGTCAAGAAATGAAGCTGCTGTCCAGATGGCAGCTTCTTATTAAGAGGGCCAGTTTGAAGTTTGTCGCTTATCCCTTTCCGGCACGGGCAATTTTTGTTGTGAAATGATTGCCAGACACCGAAAATTTAAAACGACTTTTTTAGAACTAAAAAGCATGTTGTTTTAACTATTCATTTCAAAAGCAAAATTTTACTAAAATATTCTTGGTGCCGTTCGTAAGTTTGAAATTAAAGTTAGGTATATCGACCCGGAAACACTGTGCCGGAAATGGTTAATGCCCTCTATTTTCACGTTCGTTCATTGGATGGGAAGCCAACACGCAGACGCAAAAATGAAAGGCTATCGTAGAAATGGAGTTATGAATAACAAGGAAGAGACATATAGTGTATTGTATATTAGTTGCGAGGGAAGTAACTGAGGAGGTTCTCACAAGATGGCGGCTGCTTTTTTCTAATCGGAGTAAGTGTTACTGATTACAGCCGGAAAATCTTCCACCAGTAAATATGAATAGCAAATTTCGTCTTATTTAAGCTTCTTATTCATGGAAAAGTTGTTTCATGTACAAGAAAATATTTCTATTTGTTTTTATTGGTGGCAGTTTGGCCAGATATTATATTTTTTTTCACTGACAGGAGGTTGTTTAGGTTGTCACAATGTAACGGAAACACTGGGCCTGACTACCGCAGAAATAAACTTCTACCAGTATAAATGAGTATCTGTTTTGTCCTTATTTAAGACTGAACTAATAAGGCGTTTAATTAATGAGAAAATTTCTATTTAAGATTACTTTTGGAAAATTACCACGGCAGTAATCAAATCCTGCAAAAGCGGTTACAGTTGAAGCTTCACTATTTTAAGGAAGTGTCAGTTCCTTCTTATTTATAGTTTCATTGTCGTAGACGGGTTTTTTTTTTCAGTGTTTTTACTGTTCCCTGAATTTAATCACCAATGAGTTTTCTTTCACATTTGCAATCTCTAAAAAATAAGGGGGAAAGTAGCTCTAATATAAATTGAACTTAAAATATTTATAAACGGAGCTATTATTTACCTTGTCAAAAACTACGATTTCAGTGTGATTAAGAAATAAAGCTGTTTTCAAGATGGATGCTTAGTGATAAGAAAGCTCTAAAATCTGTTGTTTAGTACTTTTCATTTCCGCCACCGAACCTTGAATATTAAGTCTAGTCGTTGACACAAAAATTGTGGCTGTCGTAAGGGACATTTTCAGCGTTTTTACGTTCCACTGCATTTAAACAACAGTATTTTCTAAAAGGTTTTTTTTTTTACATTTCAAATCTGAAATATAAGGAGGAAAATTCATTTAGTATTATTGATATTGCATTTCAAGGAACAGTACAAACTCTGAAAAAAAATCTGCTTTCGATAGCAGACTTTTTGTGACAGCGCGTAGGCTTAGTACTCACGATGCGGTATTTTCACTCCCAATGACGTCAACGATTTAGGAAAAATTAAAAACTAACACATTTATTTATTTTTTATTAGGCTAATTAATTGAATGCGAAGGTCTGAAGAAAATGTAAACGCAACTCATTAATACTACAGCAAAATTATAATACAAATATCATCAAAACCGCAATGGATTGAGAATAGATATTTACTTAATCCCTTTCCCTTCAACTGTTTAGGTATGTGCATAGCTGCCAACTTTTACGGAATTTTCCTACCACTAAAATTTAATTGAAATTTCTGTATTCTATAATCGTTCGAAAACTCAGATTTCGACGATTGTTTTTGATAAAATTTTCTGTTAAATTTTAGTGATGGAAAAAATCTGTACAAGTTGGCAGATATGTATGTGTAATTGAATTTCTGTAATGATTATGTCACACCAGAATTTTCCAATTAAATTTTAAAGTTGTTGAAAATTATGACTCTCTATATCGGGAAAAGTAATGAAAATACCTGATAATTTTTTTTTTCGATAAAAGATATTTATGTGTCTGTATAGTGTTGCCAGTGGGCTACTTTTTTAAATTCAAATTTCCTGCTTGTCATCAGTTTTTGAAATAGTAAAATTCATCTTATTTAATGACAGATTCGATAAGAAGAATTATACAATTTCAAAAACGTGGTGCAAGAAAAAATCTTAATAAAAAAAATAGCCCTCCGGCAACACTGCGTCCGTAGTATATTCTGGTAATATCACGTAATTATCCGATGATTAAAAATATGGGAAACAGGCTATTTACTTAATGTTTCCTTCTCAAGTCTTTAGGTATGAGCAATTGTATTTCTGTAAGGATAATTCACACTAAAATTTTAGTAACATTTTATTTCAAAATAGGAAATTGCAATTTTAAAATTTTTGTTGCCAATGGTATAAAAATAAAATCTTGTTCGTTAATACTGGTATAAATATTGATTAAAATTAGGTGGGATAGAAAAGATACCAGCAATATACTCAGTACTGCTGAACAATCTTAAATATTTTTTAAACTTTTGCGGGCAGTGTCCACAAAAAAGGATACCTAATTTCAATTCCAAAACTGACAAACGGCACCAAGAATATTTAATTAAAATTTTCCTTTTATAATGTACGAGAAATTCAGCAAGTTTTTATTTTCTAATAAATTCGTTATTAAATTCTGGTGTCAGTCGATCATTTTATCATTCTACAAACAGGCTTACTCCGTGCCGGAAAGGGTTAAAATTAGGAATCTGATTTTTTGTAATATAAAAGTATAGCAAGTTTTTTTCAGTTACAAATGTTCGATGTGTTTCCCTTTTGTTACATGACATACGTCCAATCTATAATCCAGTTAGTCCCAAACATTTTGTAGCATCACTCTGTCAATGGTTCTGAATTCTGCACAAATGCATTCTTTAAGTTCTGACACTGTCAAAGGCATTGTTTATTTACCACCAATGCCGAAAACAAAGTGTTCAGAATTTAAAGAACGCATTTGTGAAGCTTTCAGAACCACTCACAGAGTGATGCTACAAAATGTTTGGAAGGAACTCGATTACAGATTGGACGTAAGCCGTGTAACAAAAGCGTCACACATCGAACATTTTTAACTGAAAAAAACTTAGTATATTTCTCTTTAAATTCATGTATCATTTATTGTAATATGTTTCAATATTGTAACTTATTGTAATATGCTGCAGTAGTTTCGAAAAAATGTTTTTTTTAAATCGGGTCCATCATTTGTAATAGCCTTGTATATAGTTAATTTTACGGTATTTTAACATGTGTCATGATGTTTTATTAGAGTTTCTGAAATTAATTAATTTTTTAAGAAATCATTATCCATCCCTAGATTTAAAAGGTTAGTTGGGACAACTGGTCCAGGATTTTACAATGTCACCCTGGATCTTCTGACAATTCAGCTTCAAAAAGCTAATGTTCATTTGAATTAAAGAATGAACTTCTGTAAATGTGTTCAGTTAGGTTAAGACAGAATACTCTATAAGACAGAATACTCAAAATTACATCTTAATATTTAAAAATATAAAAATATGCATATTTCACCTTTCTTTCCCCATGAGTCCAGTTGCCCCATAAAAATGGGGTAAGTGAACCAGGAGGTTCTATGTTCCACATGCGTTTATTTATTTATTTTTTTTTTCATATGGGATATCAGGTTCTGTTTGAAAAAGTGTAAAGAACTTGAAAAAAATTAAACCAGGCGGATCATGTATATTATATATCAACTAAAGAGCGTTGTAAAGGAAACCTTTGCTGTCAATGTGTCTAAAAAAACACTAAAAGTGAAAATATTAGATTTATTTCTACCAAAAACATAAAAATTAAGTAAGCACTTATGTACTTTAGTATAGGTAATAAGTATAAAAGTCACATGGGTACTTTAAGGAAAAAAACAGCAAGGTAAATCTATGAACAAACGGCTACGTAAGTACGTAAGTACTTTATCTGTATGGTATCGTACAATTTCAAGGATTGACTACCTCGCTTTCAGGGGCAAGGTATTTTTGCATTCGTAAAAAAGGTTGCAATAATTTAATGACACCGGTATTTACAAGAGAATATATTTGTAAACAAGTAAAAGTATATTTTAGCGTACTTGATAAAGGTGAAATTTTCATTATAAAATTCCGGTGCCAATGTGACAATTAGGGATTAAAATTATGTGATGCCATAACGACATCACCGCCTCTCAAGGGGTCAAGAAATTTGGTTTGATACCACCCAAAATGCTTTTTTTTAATTTTATTACGTAATTTTAATAAGGTATTCTATAATTTTCTTTATTGTGAGTAAGAAACAATGGAGAAATTTATTTCCCGTAGTAAAAAAAAAAAAAAAAAAAAAAAAAAAAAAAAAAAAAAAAAAAAAAAAAAATTATTTAAATCTATTGGGGTAACTGGATCCAGCATGGTCCAGTTACCCCGGATACATGTCCCAGTTACCCCATTCTTGAAACACTCATGGGGTAACTGAACACCGGGCTTACATTTGAAACATGAAGTAAATATGTATAGCATAGCTGCCAACTTTTACGCTTTTCTCCTACCACTAAAATTTTATAATAATTAATGTCTTATTTAATCGTCGAAATATCAGGATTAAACAAGGCGAAAATATCTATAATA
The DNA here is from genome assembly GCA_963932465.1 of Maratus speciosus. Classification (NCBI taxonomy): domain Eukaryota; kingdom Metazoa; phylum Arthropoda; class Arachnida; order Araneae; family Salticidae; genus Maratus; species Maratus speciosus. The sequence goes on from OZ010794.1 coordinate 193,203,207, forward strand.
TTTTAGTGGTAGCACAAAAGCATACAAGTTGACAGCTATGGTATAGATACCTAATAATATTAACCCCTTCACGCTCGAATTAAATTATAGTTGAATAATCCAAATTGCTTACTGGCACCACTTTTATGAAAAAGAAATATTCACCTTATTGAATGACAGGAAAAACGATACTAAAATATAGCCAATTTCACTATTTTATAAAACTGGTGGGAATCAAACAATTTGAGTAAAAGACACAGCCCGTGAATATGACGGGAGCGAGAATTCGGGGGTTAATGTAGTTATATGCCTAATCTTAAAAAAAAGATTGTTTAATAAAATTACAGTATTTTAATAAAAAGCCGAAGAAGTTCAATTATATTGACGTTGTTTTTAAAAAAAAGAAACGTAAATTTTTGACAACCTATCACAGAAAAGTGCCAGTTATGTTTAGCTGACACACGTTGTTTTAGGAAATAAAGATTAAGGTTCATTTTTCAGAAAAGCTAAAACTTATAAAACATCAAGAGTTTTTTATAAAATAGCCTATAGCCCAGTTACCTCGCGGGTCCAGTTACCCCAACTAACCATAGTACAAATGTGCAAAACGAGTATGCAAAAAATCCGTTTCAGAAAGATAAAATTGCAGAAAAAGTATGTTTTTAATTTTTTTCATTAAAAAATTAAACTTTTCGACTTTTATTACGAGAAACGCATTTTTTGTCATTTTCCTTTATAAAAGCATTTAATAATAATAAAAAAAGGTGTCTTAAAACAGTAAAAAAAAATCGCAAGTGTTGCGCGTATTCTTAATTCATTATAGAGCTGTACAATATTATTTAAGCCACTTTATTTTAAACCCAAACTGCTATGTGGAATCCATAATTCTTATGTAAAATTTTTAGTACTTTATGAAATGTTTTTATTTATTTTCAAATCAATTTGTTTGTAATGGATAAATTCATGAATGGGTGTTTTCATGACAGACTCTGAACGTAGGGAGAGTCAAATAGATACCTGAATAGAAACTGAAATATAAATACAGTACCCACCGCTTAGTAAAATCACTGGTTAATAAAATCAGCTACTTCTGATCAAAATTGTGAGGACCGGAATCAAATCAATATAAATTTCTGTTAAAACTGCCGCCTAATAAAATCAGCATCGCAGGTTAATAGACACACACAAAAAAAATCTTCAGCAGCAAAACCTAGTACATATGCATAAGCAAACCAATCAGTTTAATCTTTATCGAAGAATTTTATTTTTACTTTCTTTGTTAGATTAAACGTAAACAAAATAAAGCAGAAAAATTACAGGCGATATCACAGAGCCACGCCCTTCACGTGTCCTAACAACCAAGTTTTCCCCTCGGATTTTGTAGAAGATTAGTGTAGAAAGAAAAGGTTGATTAAAGAGGAATGGGATAAAGTGTAGATGTATGGGTGGGGAGGGATAAAGGAAGGCATTTTTTCAAATAGTATTAGTGCTATGGTAAGTTTCCAAAATTGTTGTTATAGTAACTACGTGGCATATTTTTTCTTTCTTTTTGTAATTTTTTAAAACAGAATTCAGTTCAGTTTGTTTAATATGAAACGCCTAACGGCACAGCTGCCAACCTTTACGCTTTTTTTGCTACCACTAAAATTTAGAAGATATTTTCAACTTGTTTAATCGTGAGCTTTCGACCATTAAATAAGGCAATATTTACAAGAAAAATTTAGTGATAGGAAGAAAGCGTAAAAGTTGGTAGCTATGCCTAACGGGTAAGACGTTTAAACGAAAGGATTTAAGCTTGAAAGAAAAGAGAGATATATCAAACAATTATGATAATTTTCCGAAATGAAGACAAAGGGAAGTGACATAAGCTTATTATTTCCCAATCTGCTTTATGCAGTTTGCTTAAGAACAGAGACAATATTAAATCTGAAATTGTAGCAAGCGGAAATTTGAACAGCAAACGGAAGCGAGAATGAATAGTAGAAGACGTCGAGGCAGTGCTTTTAGAATGGTTTTAAAATGTCAGGTTACAAAATATTCCCATTTCTCGAGGAATTTTGAGTAAGAAAGCGGAAAGCAGGACTCGGATTTGGACGCAGCAGATGATTAGAAAGAGAACATTTCGCAGGATTTTTTGAAAAACTATGATCCTACTTTAATCCTTAACACTGATGAAACAATAGCTTTACCAGAGCACACTCCTATATTATAAACAGAGTCCAGTGAACGATGGAAGATAATTAAACAACGTGTAAATATTCTTCTGACGTGCAACATGACGGGGCCATCAAGAAAAAACCTTTAGTGATTGGAGGAAGTAAGAAAACGCTCAGTTTTAAAGGAGTGAAGAGTTTTCCTGTGGATTATCGCAACAATAAGAAATCGTGGATGACATCTCCAATTTTCACTGGTTTTCTTGCGCAATGGGACAAAAAACTCACAGAAAATGTTGCCTTTGTTATGGATAATTGCACTGCACATCCTCCATATTTAACATTGAAGCATATAAAAATAGTGTTTCTTCAACATAACACCATCAGTGTTATACAGCCACTTGATAAATAAATTATCAAAGCTTTTAAATGTTATTATAAAAAGGATAAAACAATAGAATATGGCGATATAACTGTTTATCGATATACATGGTTGCTATAGATTATAGAGTGCATAGCATATATCGTTCTATTGTTCATTTACGTCGTATATATATATATATATACATATATATATATATACATATATATATATATATATATATGTACATATATATATATATATGTACATATATATATATATATGTATATATATATATATATATATATATATATATATATATATATATATATATATATATATATCTTCTATTACATATATATAATCCAAACGGAAATTTCGTTCCGAACGCCGAGATTTCGAGTTCTACCGCATGTATTTTTACGGAACTTATACCGTTAGATAGGTATCGTTCCAGGGAAGGTTTTAAGCTATAACACATCATTCTACCTAGATTAGTTATAGAATTGTTACGGAAAATTCTATTATTTTGGACTTTGTTACTTCATATTTCCTTAAATATCTGGGCTCCTATTGGTCGTACAGCTTAGATCTCGCGCCAAAAGTAGCTCCGAAGCACCCAAGCAAACTTTTCCCCGCGATTATTTTGCCGTCTTCCGATTTCCTCTAACTCTATTAGGGGCCCGCGTAGGGCCCCTTTAAAATATTTTTCGTAGTAATTTCAGCAATTATCTTAAATTATTGGTTAAGACCGCCACCCTCCCGATTCATGTATCTACGGAAAGGTTGCATGAAGGAGTTTCGTTCAGATACGCTTTCGTTAAGAATAGAGTGCTCTCCCTGGTGGTGGAATGTGGAACTAACATAACGCGATATTGTTAAAATTAGGAAATCTAGCAATGCGATCTGTTTTAAACTTTGAGATAGTTCATAACACATAATCTATTATCTATTCTATTATATATATATATATAAAATCTATTATCAATTCTATTATCTATTCTATTATATATATATAATCCAAACGGAAATTTCGTTCCGAACGCCGAGATTTCGAGTTCTACCGCATGGATTTTTACGTAACTTATACCGTTAGATAGGTATCGTTCCAGGGAAGGTTTTAAGCTATAACACATCATTCTACCTAGATTAGTTAAGAATTATTACGGAAAATTCTATTATTTTGGGCTTTGTTACTTCATATATCCTTAAATATCTGGGCTCCTATTGGTCGTAGAGCTTAGATCTCGCGCCAAAAGTAGCTCCGAAGCACCCAAGCAAACTTTTCCCCGCGATTATTTTGACGTCTTTCGATTTCCTCTAACTCTATTAGATGGCCGCGTAGAAGCCCCTTTAAAATATTTTTCGTAGTAATTTCAGCAATGATCTAATGTTATTGGTTAAGACCGCCACCCTCCCGATTCATGTATCTACGGAAAGGTTGCATGAAGGAGTTTTGTTCAGATACGCTTTCGTTAAGAATAGAGTGCGCTCCCTGGTGGTGGAATGTGGAACTAACATAACGCGATATTGTTAAAATTAGGAAATCTAACAATGCGATCTGTTTTAAACTTTGAGATAGTTCATATCACATAATCTATTATCTATTCTATTATATATATATATAATCTATTATCTATTCTATTATCTATTATATATATAAAATCCAAACGGAAATTTCGTTCCGAACGCCTAGATTTCGAGTTCTACTGCATGGATTTTTACGGAACCTATACTGTTAGATAGGTATTGTTTCAGGGAAGGTTTTAATGTATAACACATTATTCTACCTATATTAGTTTTAGAATTATGACGGAAAATTCTGTTATTTTGGGCGATAAGGTTACCATTTTATTTCTTGGCGAAATTCATCGTTGATAAAAAAAAAATTGAAACGGCTATTAAACCTCGAAAAATAAAAGAAAAACTGTTACTAATTTTATTTAAATGAAAAAAAAAAAGAAAAAAAGAAGAAGAAAATCCGTTTTAATGAGTGATAATATTAAAAAACCGAAACATTTAATCAAAACCTGAAAGAAATATTTGTAATGCTTAAAAATTAGTTTAATAAGAAATATTACACTTGATACGCAATATTTGGCTCTTTATCGCTTGCGTTAGATATGGAAACGAATCTGAAAATTTGATTAGATGAAATTTTAAGGACATTTTCTTTCTGTTCTGTTCTTTTCTTTTTTTTATATGTAATTGTCCCATCACGTGACTTATAGAAGAAACAAGCAGATGTAATTGTGAGTCACATGTGTAATTACTATTTGTTTCTTTACAATTTTTTATTTTTCTTTTGCCGCCAAACAATGTGATTTTAAGCCAAAAATGCATAAGCGTGACATTAGCTTGAGGATGTTCTCACAAATGGTGTTTTTTTAGGTGAAAGAGATCATTTTTGAGTACATTTTCATATTCAATTGTAACTTATATAGATATCAATTAATATTTTAAAAATGGAATCGAATACTTAAATTTCAGTGTGAATTTCTGCCACACATACATATTGTAAAATAATTTCATACTTTTTAAAATGTTTTTCGCCGTAATTCCGAAAGCATGTGATATTTATAAACTCGAACTCAGATCAACGAATATTACCCATTTTATTTAAGCAAATATTATCTGTTTTCTCAAGTCATATCGCCAATTTCATTTATAGGAAAATTCACATATTCGAAATCTAGGAAATAAAGATAATTTTTAAGGAAATTTATGTTTTAATACGTCATTACTATGGAAAAATTCAACATTTTGAAAAAAAAAAAAATTACAAGTCTTTTGTAATTCGTCATTTCTTCTTCGTCTTTCTTCGTACTTTCTCCTCTGTTATGTAATATTTCAAATGATATTGGACTAATTTTCGATCATCGATTCACCGCAAAATCGCATATCTAATATAGTATATGAAATAAAGTCTGGATTAGGGGACTAATTAACGCACAGCGCAAACTACTGAACCTAAAATCTTGAAAATCGTGGTAAAAATACTTCTTATGACATAAACTTCTGCTAAGAAAGGATTTTCTAAAGTGTCACCCCTAATGGTTTTTGCACGGGGAGGGGAAAAAAATCGAATATCAAAATTATGCGTCAAATGATAGCATATTTTAATGTAGTTTTGTATGCTGAATCGAATGCTACCAAATAAATATTTATAAGTCCAACAGTTCATGACACATTTCATATTTTTCTAATTTGGCGGTGTCTTTGGCATCTAAACCTCAAAATATCTATCCTTACATCCGTTATTCTAGCAACGGAAAAAATTCAAATCAACCCTTTTGGCTAAAAAATAAAAACGGCTCTATGAGTTTGAAATAAAAATGCAAGCATCTTAATTTTTTTAAAAAATAGTGATTTTATGTAAAATAAAAGGGAAAAAATTACTGAGAATTTAGCGTTATAAAACAAAAATGGAAAAGGTACTACTTGGATATTCCGTCGACCAAAAATCTATCGTCAAACTATAAGATTAAATCCCAATAATGGTTGATCTTAAATATCAAATTCACTTGAATTTAAACAAACTACACGTGCTTACGTCATCAAGTGATTTTAATTTCGACGTTTTATTTGTATTTTTATTAATTTTATACTAATTTATTTGTTATTTCGTTATTTAAAATAAAGATTATGTCAATTTATATAATTTGGCGAATGGTTTGGCGATTTATATAATTTGGCGAAATTGGTCGACGGGATAACAAGTAGTACCAATGAAAATATTTAAGTATGAAAGCAATGTTTGTAACGACTTAAAAATTATTTTCATATATATCAACTCGGTTTATGGCGTCAGATGCTGTCATCCGAAGAATCTACAAGAGTCTTTTTCCATTTTTTCCGGTCATAGGTTCCTCATTGAAAGAAATTGGAATTGGAATAATATTGTTCGATTTATAAATTGCTCCTCGATAAGAAGAAAAAATGGGTACATTTATAACAACCGTGCGCACATCTCGCTGATAGCATTTTTAAAATTCCCAGTAGCAGTAGTTACATTTTGCGTATGTAAATTAAAAATATTTTTTTGCTTTTAATTATGGCATTATTTTTTGTTATTGTTTATCTTTTCAGTTTTTTAAATGAAATTAGTATAAGGCATGCATTTTAAATTAAATGAGTGAAAGGTTTGTGTTTAATGAAAATAATAAAATAAGAATATGCTATGAAAACAATCTTTATTGATTTATTACCTGCGTCCGGCTGACATAAAAGTATCACAAAAGCCACATATTCACTTTTCTTTGAGTAGTTACTCATGAGAATTCAAGTTAACCTTCCGTAATCGGATACTTCACATATTGGTGTATTAGCTTTAATGTTGAAAGCATCGTTTTTGTTTGAAGCGAAAACTTTACTATGAATTCTATTACACAAAATCGCATCATCATCATCTACTATATATTTACAACGGAAATTTGTATTTCATTCCGATTGTTTATAATACTTTCCTAGGATATACCACAATTGGTTAGGTAATAATTTTGGAAAGGTTTTAGTGTATACATATTGTTCAAGGGTACTTAGTTATAGAGCAACAGTAAAAGTTCAAAAATTAAGTGAACCTGATTATGAAAGTTTAGCCTTTTAAAAAAAATCTACAGAACATATTTTGTTACAAGTGACCCTGTTGCATGACTTTTAGGAATGGCGTTAGTATATACGATTTCATTATATGTTGATTAGTTACAGAGGTATTAATTCCTGTTGTCATAACGGTCTCATTACCCGACCATAAGTGCGCTGTTTATAATCAACTAAAACAATTACTTCTTAATTGCTAAATTTTGTCCAACGCTTAAGATAACATTATATCGCAATGGCGTTCGCATCGTTTTCAGTAATGTACAAGGTCAAGCTGAAGATCCATATTGTTTAAAATACAAGTTCAAATTCACCATTTAGTTTAATCCAAGGTTCATTTGGAAATATTGACCAGCGCAGCGGGCATAGCCTGCTAGTATATATATATAAAGCAGTATAAGATTATATTTAGCCTGAACCAGCGCACCCCCCCCCTCACAGAACAAGAAGAACAAGAAAAATGTCTATGTAAACATTAAAACTTTAACAAAAACTAGGAAAAGATAGGCTGCGGCCTCATCGGCAGTGGCTTATGTTTCAAAAGCAGCCGAGCATTCGATAAAATATACATTAGTGGCAGTGTGTTTCGGCCAGAACAGTGACAGCAAAATCAAATGTTAAAACATTCGATGGCTATTATCACATGCTCCCCCACCGGACCCTACGCCAACAATATTAAATGAATGCCTCACCTGGAACACAGTAAAAGATGCTAAAAATATGTTCGTTGAAAAAACCACACTCAACCAACTTAGCCACATTGCCACAACCCAAATATAAAACATAAAACAAACTAAACAGAGCAGAATCCAACATCCAATCAACCAATCCAAATTCTTTCCAGTTCTGTTGCCAATCGACGCAGCACATCATCATAAAACCGTCCTTGAAAAGGCTTAGGAAATATGAGTCATTCACTGACGTCGAAAAGCAAACGATCAGTAATGAAGAAAATCTGCAAAATCTGAATATTTTTTTATAAAAATTAAAGGTATATTGTTTTTGTAATATAAATTACTTTTAAAATTAAACAATTCCTTCTTAAACAGATGTTTATCTGTACAAATTCTAAAAAAACGAAATATTTGACTAATAATTATATTAATATAAATGCGTTTGTAAATATTGGAGGACCAGTGAACAAGTTGATTAACCTGAAATTGAAAACTATTACGTTTATTGTAAATTGAAATATGTACTTGGTTATTGTTGGTTTATTGTTGGTGATTGCTGTGCTTTACGTTTATATATATATATATATATATATATATATATATATATATATATATATATATATATATATATATATATATATATATATATATATATATGCATATATAAATATATATATATATGTGTGTACATATATCGTTCATTTACAAAGATTCACAAAAAAATTTGGATTATGGACTGACTAAGTTCGAAAATTGCTTGAAGTGGGTTTTTCTTTCTGTTAAGCATTTCTGAACTAATCTAAATTTGAGTGCATTAGCGTACAAATTCTAAAGATCGCATGCTACAGATCAACGCGAAAGGCATCGTACACATTATTGGATTTGGACAGCACCCGCTGAAAAGAGTTCTGTACTAAGTTATGTGTTTTTTAAAGTTGCTCTATCAGTTGTTTATAATGTGCATAAATTAAATACAATTCCATAGTAGCTTCCATTTACAATGGTTGTCTTATACAGAGTGATTCAAAATAAACATAGCGATTCCAAGGACTATAGCTATTTAATCGAAAAAAAATTACCGATAAGAATTACACAGAATATAAAAAGAAGTTCAATACTTTGTTTACATACTTTATAAATGATCTATGCGACTCCCCTTGGTCACACGGACAACATTTAAGTGGTATTTCATTTCACGCCAACTCGCTATTTTGGCAACATTTTCGTCTCATTTGGAGGTGCTTGACTGTACCGCTGACAAAATCTTCTCTGCACTGTGATGACAGAACGACAATTATGAAATTCTAACACAGAGAGTGCCTTCCGTACAGGATCCGCCATTTCCACTTATGATACTGCCGTAATAGAACGGGTTTCTGACCTTTGCGTAATATGAACTCGAGCATCTTCGTTCTTAATATCCACTGCGCTTGCGCACAACTAATAAAATTTTGAGCTTCCTTCTACATTTTGAATAAATTTTATCGATAACTCTTTATTGATTAGAGGGTTATAGCCGTTTGTAATCGCTATATTCTCTATGAATGGTACTGAATTTCTCTTGTGTTTCGAAACTAATTTATCTGAAACTGTGTAAGTAAATCTCATGTTGACTACGTCATTCAGTGCCACTCTAAATATGCTTTTCTCCCATAAATATCACTACTTTCATTTCAATAACTGCATTGTTTTACGTAATAATTTAATTTTGAGGCATTTCCCCAATGTAAGCCAATGAAAAGAAATAATGTTTATTTCTGACTATTTTGGAAGTTTGCATTAAACAAGAGAATATGGTATTTATGTTCAATTCTTTATAATAATATCCATGTAAATTTTTGCAGCATTGTTTTTGTTATTTAGTAAGTTATCTTCTAATTTATACATAAGTCGAAACTCTAATGAGCGTTGCAGTAAGTTAAAGTTTTCTTGCTTTTGTATTAGGAAGATCATATAAATTACTCAAAAACCTGACTGATACCTTATTGTAAATAACTCTTAGCCAATAGTACTATGAAATGTTTCTTTGCATATAGTAATTCTTTACTTTTCAAATACTAATTGATAATGTACTCTTCATATTATAAAATTATAGATATTACAATATGAATATACAGTAACCGCCCCTTAATAAAATCAAATTGTTTTCAATAAGGGGCTGATTTTTATATCCGACAAACATTCAAGAACCCAAAAATGCATGTGCTAGCCCGCAAACTTGGAAAGAAATTGCAAAATGTGACATCTAACGACATTAAAAAAACAGGATTAATTATTTTTTGTTTAAAATTTCTTAACTGATCATTCAAAATTAATAACTACCCTACATATTAAATTAATAAGTACTTACTACATATAAAATTAATTTAATTACGCATTATTACTTACATTGTTAGGCTCATGAAAAACTGATGTATGGTACTTTGTTTGGACGGGAAAATAAAACTTTCAGTGTTTTTAGCAAGAGAGTTATACCGGCTGTACAATTCCTGTTCTGCACAGATTTTTAACAGTGTAGTATTGGAATTCACACAGGAAAATTTTGAAAAGCAATTTTCTTTTGTTATATTTGTAGAATATCTACCACATTATAAAACAATAATAACTATTTAAACTTATTGGTGAGAATCAGTATCCGTAAATAAAAATTCAGACAGATGCGGAATGCCACAGTGTTGGCTGATCTGGCTGGTTTTTTATGTTGAGGGGGAAGGATTCCAAATTCTTACCAATAAGTTTGAATAGTTATTATATTTTTATAAGATGATAGATATTCCACAAATAAAATAGAAGAAAATTGCTATTGAAATTTTTCCGGTGTGAATTCCAACACTAGTGAGAAGTCGGTCGATTAGTGATGATGTCACAACTCGTGTCCTCTGCCCTTGAGTATTTCGATGGCAACGGCTTTGCGCGCCTCAGCAGCTGTGGGTGGAGGATCTGGCTCTTCGTGTACGTCGAAATCTTCATCTTCACTTGCTGATCTGCTTGAAACTTGCAAAGACAAGAACTGCTCCACTATTTGTGTGTCAGATATTTCACAGGAGTTTGGGAGATTTTCGTCACTTTCATCATATTGAAGGAAATCCTTGACGAACTCTTCATTACCTTTAGAGTTGTCGGCAATTTCTTCTCACGCTTCGGATTTAAATACGCAAACCAACAAGCAACTTTTCATCGTGTCTTTCGTCACACTGTCCCAAGGCATTTTTATGTAGTGCATTGCAACCAAGAGACTGACAGATTTGATGGGATATTATGTCGTCTAATCTAGACATGAATTATTTTCTTTATTTATGCGATAAATATTATATAAATATATTCTTCATCATATGGCAAGTAAATTTAGACTTACCCCCTTTTCAGGAGACGTCTATAGTATTCCACTTTTATTGATCTACTAAGTTTTATTCGATTATTCAGCGGTTCCGGTAATTCACACTGTTTCCCTTTTTTATTTCAGAGAGATAATTTACCTAACGTCTAACCAAAAAATAATATGTGCCAAGGAGAGGATCTATAAATACAATACCAAGGCAAGCCGTAACAATTAGTACTTCTTAAAAGAAAATTTCACCTCACTGAACTGCAAGATATTACATAAAGCGGAATTTAAAATAAATTCCTTTCACACCAGAAAAAATTCCCTGTAAAATATATATGTATTAAATTCTCCGACGTAAAACACATGAGCCGAGTACTTTGTATTTGGTAAGTTCATGAAAGTCGGTTCAGCTCGACGACTGTTTAAAAATCTCGTGTATAAAACTGTGAATCGGAATCATGTACCGCGAACAGCAAGGAGAACTACCCAGTAGGGTGCAGGGGAAAAAATTAATTTTTTACAATCAAAAACGCGTAGGTGCCAAAAGTTGCCTTTATACTAGTACATCATCTGCGTGCAATATTATCGCTGAAAACAAATGTCTTGAGTCTGCGCTTTTGGTCCAAAAGTCGAAATTTTGGGTAAAATTTGACATTTTTTCAAAAAATTAAAAAAAATTCTATGGAGATTCTTATTATTTAAAAGTGTTATTTAAACCTTTATTATTAATGACTTAACATATTTAAACGCTAAAACGATATCTTTGTTCTGTATAACTGGAACAAAACTGACAACTTTTGATGAATAAAAGCCGTTGCCACTCTGTTGTGTCACACAAATAATTGTTGTTTAGAATACCGCTCTTACCTAGTTGCTTTCAAAACTAACTAGGAGGTACCACGTGGAGGTGGCTGCATTTCATGTCACAACAGTGCATAGCTCGACCATCCTACCATTTGAACTCAACTCAATGTTTTATTTATGCATTGAATTCGGATTTTATTTTATTTTATTTTTTTTTTTTTTATCAAAGACTGGCCTAAGTTTTCTATGTATCAACCTAGTACATCTCTTCTTTGGATCCACAGACTTTGGATGCTGCTGCTGTGATCTCCTTTACGTATTTTTCTACTTTTTGTGTAAGAGAAGACAAATAGTGTAATGCAGTGCGGATGATATTAATGTAATCTATTCAGCCGTCTATTATCTCCACTAAGATTGCATCCGATAAATGCATATTGATTAGAGGTTCTGTTACCACAACACTTTTCCAATGAATTAGATTTATATAATTATCCGCTTCAAATTTGATTGTCGATATTTCAGATGTGCTTATGATATCATTTACTCTCATCTTTCAACTATTATGTGCTGAGCAGCTAGCTGTTTAATGTGATGGAAATCTTCAGAGAACATTGAATTAAGAATTTCCTCTGCGTATGCAGAGCAACCATTGTCCTAAATAACCTTTTTTAGTAGTAGTTTTATTCCATTTTAAGTGTTATTTAGTAGCCGAGTAATTTCCCATAAGTTTTTAGATCCCTTCTTTAGCTGTGGTTTACATTTGATTGTAAACTATCCTGAGGCCAAACTTGGATAACATAGTACTTTCTGAGTGAACGTAGAGACTCTGATGGGCAGTGAGTGCTCATTTGAAGGCGGATAATTCTGTTAGTCGTTGTCATCCATTCAGCGAGGGACATGTTTAGAATGAACCATTACAATTGATCATATGCCACCACCAAGTCCAGTGAATTTTTCCTGCATCATTTTTTAAACAAGATCGTTGGTAAAAATTAGATTCTAGCCCACAGGGATTCACCGGACAAATAGGAAAATCTTTGTCCACGTGCTTATTCCCTTCTTATTTCAATTTCTGAAGCCGTAGAGAGTAATTTTCAAACATTATTTCCTGAAATCGAGAAAAGGGTACTCAGCACATACCAGAAATACCTGCTAGACATTTGGAAGGTATTTCATCAAGGTATTGCGCAGAAGAATTAACGAATAGGAACAAAAGACATTTGCCCTACACAAGACGGTTCACAAAGGCGCATAAAATTATTCGCCTTTATATAACCACTGATTGACCATCAGAGTCTGGTTCACTCACAAAGTATGTAATCCAAGTTTACGCCGCAGGATTGTTTACACTAAATATAATCCACATCTAAAAAATTGATCTAAAAATTTATGGGATAGTACTCGGCTACTAAACATCACAGAAAACGGCAAAAACAAATACTAACAAAAAATATTTAGGACAATGGTAGCTTTTCACATCGAGAGCAAATTCTTATTGCAATTTCGCTGACTATCGCCATCACATTAAACAACAAGTTTATCAGCATATAAAACATGCAAGAGGTAGAGTAAAGGATGGCATACTCAAAGATGAAATACCTAAACGTTGTAGGAACAGAACTCCGAATCACTATGCAGTAACTGGGCGCAATTTTGGTGAAGATACTAGAGGGTTAAATAGATTCCATGAATTCCACTGCATTACTCTGCTTACCTTATCATACACAAGCAGTAGAAATATACGCGAAGGAGTGTTACAGCAGCATTACCCAACGTCTGTGGATATAAAGAAGAGATGGACTAGGTTGATATATAGAAAACGTATGCCAGTCTTTGATAAAAAATCACAATTCAATATATAAATAAAACATTGTGTTCAGATGGAAGGGTGGTTGGGCTACGCACTGTTGTGTCATGAAATGCAGCCATCTACACGTGATACATCCTGGGTAGATTTGAAAGCAACTACATAAGAGCTGTATTCTAAACAACAATTAGTTGTATGACACAACAGAGTGGCAACGCCTTTTTTTCGCCAAAAGTTGTCAGTTTTATTCCAGTTATACAGAACAAAGATATCGTTTTATCGTTTAAATATGTTAAGTCATTATTAATAAACGTTTAAATAACACTTTTAAATAATAACCATCTCTCTAAAAGAAATTTTTTATTTTTTGAAAAAATGTCAATTTTTACCCAAAATTTCGACTTTTGGACCAAAAGCGCAGACTCAAGCCATTTTTTTCAGCGGTAATATTGCACGTAGATGATGTACTAGTGTAAAGGCAACTTTTGGCACCTACCCCTTTTTGATTTTAAAAAATTAATTTTTTTCGCTCCACCCTACTACCCAGTGCTCCTTATGTAGCCTTTTTTGTATTTCATTTTTTTAAAATCACGGAATGTCTGTTATGAAAAAAGAAACAGAAATTCTACTGGGATGGTAGGAATTCAAATGGAATTAAATTGTCAAAACTGTGACTAGCGCCCATGTAACTCGCAACCCCAGGTTAGCCACTTTTATTTCCGAATAATCATTTTCGCCATATTTGTGAAAGAAATCCCCTATTTAAATAAGGTGAGGATTACTATACAAAACGTTTTATATTCAATGCCCAAAGCAGCATTTTCATGTGTCCTAGCAATAATTAGGCTCTGATGATAACGGATTAATTCTGCGTGGTACGCTTAAAAATAGGCCTTTCTTTTGTCTGTCAATAAATTATTTTTTTTAACAAGCGGCATCAAATAATTTAAGAATTTTAAATTTCAATATTTTTTAATATAAGAGATTTTTTTAAATATATAATTAAGAAATCAGTCAGTTTAACAAAAGTACACATCAGCTAATGTTAAAGAAATTATTTACGTTACATAATAATAAAACTGCTTTTTGTATATTACAATGATCTAGATTCACTTATATTAACAGTAATAAATAATTATTTATTTTTTTATTTTTCTTAGATTGATATAGTTAATCTAAGCTCTTGAATGTTGTATATAATTGATTCCAATTGATTTTAGTTAGAAATTAATCATTTCCCCCCTTTTATGATGTACTTTAATAAAAAATGATAAAGTGGCTTTTATTTTTATTTTCTAGCTAAAATTCTCCGAATGTTCTGATGAGATTTTTACATTACACGCACATAATTATTTACTCTTACATATCTGCCCATTTTTAGGCATTTTGCCAACATATATTCTGTTCTGACGCAATTTATGAGATAATTTTTAATTATCTTGTACCACATTCTCTCAAAACAAAAATCTTTCACACACACATTGCCAACTTCTGAAAAAACATTTCCAACAAATGCATATATTTTTTTTACACTAGAAAGACGGCGAGCTGTCATTTTGACCTCTATCAAATGAATACATTGCGGTTCGAACCAGAATTTTTTTTTATAAACCTGGTTTAAAAGGTAAAAAGTGAAAAAACTAGTGAAATAGATAAGTAAATAATTAAAAATAAAAATTCGGGGGCGAAATATTTTTTATAAAATTTGAGTAAAAATCCCCGTCTTTCTAGTGTTAAGTGGTAGAAATAGAATATAAAAATTGCTGCTAGTGGCAACCTTGGCCATGTCCTGACCTAGCGCAACATTTTAGACTGCTTCTCAATACTATCTGGGACTCGCTGCTCTAACGCCACCGTAAAGACTTTTTTTGAAAATAATGGGCACTGGGAATGAAAGTCGGATATTTTATGACAACGTCTGACGCAAACAATCATGGTATAAAAGGGAAAAAAGGGCGATACCTGTTGCTAAAGCCGGACTGCACTCGAAGAAACTTTTCCTGTTTATTTGGTGGGATTGGAAGGCTGTTATATTATACGAACTACTTCTACTAAACCAGAGCATCACATCAACTCCGAAAAATTCTGTTCGCAAGTCAAGGAAACGAAGGAAGCAATAGCCAGGAAGCGCGAAGAATTAGCAAACAGACGAGGCTTTGCCTTCCATCGTAACAAAGCCAGGCCCACAAGCAACTTTGGCTGTTAGAAGCAGACACTTTGTGTTCGATTGGGATGTTCGCCCTCATTTTACCTACTCCAAACATTTTTTCGACCGAATGCTATTTCTTAGTTTCTCACAAAAAATCCAAGAAAAAAATTGACTCTTTGAATGACATAAAAAGTTACCTCTATAAGTATTTTGTCGGCAAATCACAATTTTTTTGTAAAGACGACATTATGAGACTCATCTCTTTCAGGCAGGGGAAATATTTGTTGTAAAATGATGAAATGATTGACTGCCACCAGAAAACGACTTTTTTTGAAATTAAAAACATGTTACTTTAACTATTCATTGTAAAAGCAAAAATTTACTAAAATATTTTTTGTACCGTTCAGCAGTTTGGAATAAAAATTAGGCATCTCGACCCCGGCACACTATACCGGAAAGGGTTAAAGGGATGTGGAAGGAGGTTGTTGAACAGAATGGCACAGATATATATATAGCTGCCAAATTTTACGATTTCTCCCTATGACTAAAATTTTATGGAAAATATTGTCTTTAATCGTCAAAATCTCAAGATTAAGCAAGGCGAAAATCTCTGTAAAATTTCAGTGGTGCCAAAAAAGCGTAAAATTTGACAGCTATGGATATATACTATAATAAAATAACGCAGTTTTCCAAATTTCGCATAGTTCATTTTATGCAAAACAAGAAGGAAATATTAGGACAACCTAGTAGTTCAGTATAGACAAATTTGTCTTGTTTAATCTTATGATTTCGGAGGGTAAACAAAACAAAAATTCCTTTTAAACGTTCCGGGGACAAGGTACCTGTATTCGTTAAATCTTGAAATAATTGATTGGCACTAGTATTTACAAGAAAATTTATTCGTAAACGAGTTAAACTATATTTTCTAGTACTTAAAAAAGAAGAAATTTTCATTAAAAAATTTCGGGTGCCAATGTGTCAAATAAGGATTAAAATTAGGTGATGCCATAGCTGCATCACCGCACTTCAAGGGGTTAAATAAATAAATAGAAGTTGGAAAATAGAGTAAAAGCTGACAGCTATCTTTATCGAAGGGTTGCAAATTGCTGTCGAAAATTTTTCATTAAAACAATACTAGAGAAAATATCTATCCTATATATATAAAATCCTAATGAAACAAATATTATGAAACGACTGAATTGAAACGAATGTATGTAACGATTCTATGAAACGACTGATTAAACAACTGATTACGTTTCACGGCGATTTCTCCTAAAATACGGAATACTTTGTGATGAAATTAACACCAAAAATCCGTATTGATCTGCAGATCTCAAAACTGGTATTAGAATTTTTAAATTCGAATTAGTTTTCGAAATATTAATTATTTTCTAATTTTATATACATTTCTCTAATGATGGCAACTCAAATTTTAATCATAACAGACATTTCTTTTCATATTTTAGAAAATGTTACTATTTTATACTAATTTGGCGACCAGTTTAGCCTCCCGGAAATGTATGCTAAGAAATATATCATGTTACTTTTATTCATAATTCAATTTGTATTGAATTATGAATAATCATAATCATTTATCATTAATTATGAATTATCATTATCATTTTATTTAATACAAACTGAAACATTTAAATTAAATGGTTTTCACTTCTTTCCTTTTTTTTAAACGAGACGAAAATAAAAATATTTGGCACAGATGTCATATACGCACCGGGGTGCATAATTGGCGCCAAAATGGCATTATTTTGTTTGACATGGTAACCCGGCTATTGTTGTTTATTTAGTAATAAATGTTTATTTACTTTATTTTCTTTTTTTAAATTACATAAATTCTTTTGATCTATAGTTAATTTTTTTTCTTTTAAAAATAACAGAAAATAATTAAAAAATACGGTACTATTTAGTTATTCCGCCGAGCCATTTCGCCAAATTATATAAATGGCCAAACCACTCGCCAAATTATCCAAATTAACATAAATTTTATGTTAAATAACGAAAGAACAAATAAAATAGTATAACATTAATAAATATACAAATAAAACGTCGAAATAAAAATCACTTGATGACGTAAAGACGTGTAACTCGCTTAAAGACATGTAAATGTGACATTTACGATCAATCATTATTGGCATTTAATCTTATAGTTTGGTGATAGATTTTTGGTTGACGGGATATCTAAGTAGTACCAAAAATACAAATGTAACTGGTATTCGAAAACGAGGTTTTCGCCAAATTTTTGTAAAAAAAAATCACGCCAAACCCGGTGCGTATATGACATCTGGCCAAATATTAAATGATGTAAGAAACCATGACATTTATTTTCAACTTCAAAGAAATGTTTTAATTTACCACTTGAAAAATAAAAAAAACGCTAACTGGCGTGTTGAAAAAAGCTATTGGCGAGATTTGCACCCGGTTAGCGTAACAGTACCAAGAAATGTTTGTGGCCATGACAACTTTTATGTAGTTTTATTCGAAAAAGAAATTTGATTTTTTAATTAAAATGGAAAATTTTCGGCACAGATGTCATATACGGACCCATATTGGCGCGATTTTTTCTGACGCCAATGTCATATACGCAACGGGTACTTCACTGGCGCCATTGTATCGTTATTTTGCTTGATTTGGTAAGCTGGATGTAGTTGTTTATGCTGTTGATGTTTTCACCAAATTAGCGTCGGAAAAAAATCGCGCCAATATGGGGCCGTATATGACATCTGGGCCAAAATTTCATATGAAAAGCGAAGGGATCAGAGCGTATTTATTTATGGTATTTACATGACTTGGACTATCAGAATATAGAAGAAATGGTGGCTGTAGAATAATATTTGGCGTACATATCGCCTGCGCTTGGCTAAAATTAAAGTATCAAAATGGCACCTGGAATAAAAAAAGCGAAGTGTTCCGCCAAGAACTGTTGATGATAGTCATATGACTTAGGCTATTGTTATAGAAATTGTTTTAAAATACCGGGAGACAAGGACTCTCTACACTTAAATCATTTTTTTTAGTTTTTTTTTTCAAATGTTTAACTGATCCTCTTTATTCAAACACGGAAACAGCCATTGGAGGTCTTATCAGCAAGTGATTCCGCCTCAAATTTTTGCAATCAAAGGGAATTGAATGGAAAACCGTTTACAGGGAGATCTGAACAGCTTTTTTCAGTATAATTCAATCTTCTCTAATATTTTTAAAACCGATCAGATTGGCGTGTTTTTAGATTTTACGGTGTCTGAACGGGGGGTTGGCGAGCGTAGCTTTCAGGGGGCAGAGCCCCCTACTTTAATTATAAAATATGACAGAAAAGGAAATAAAATGAAAAGTAAAATTTTATTTCCCATCTTAAAGTAAAATATGAAACATATGTTCAACAAAGAATTAAAAAAAAATTGAAACATATTTCTACGTTTGACGTTTAAAAGAAAATGCAATTTAACATACTGCTAACAAAATATTTTAACATGTTGCTTAACCCTTTCAAGGGCAAAGTACCTATGTTGCGAAAATGTTAAAACAAAGCGGTAGAAGTAAGCGTCCTATCTTAAATGGGAGAGGTAACCGCAACGTTAACCCCTTGAGGGGCAAGCAATTACGTTTGTGAAATGCTTAATTCCCACCGGAATCTTTGAAAAATTCTATTTTAAAATAAGTAAAAGCAATTTTACGGCTTTTTTCCACCAAATCTGGAGAAGTAAAATTTAATAAAAATTTTCTGGTGTAAAACTTCATTTCTCGTAGGTCGTATACAATATATACCGGTGCCCTTCAAGGAGTTAAAGGCGAGGTCACATCAATCAAGGTCGCATGTCACGTAGCGGACAGGGTTAAACTACAGGAAGATGCCTAGCTGTTTTCTTACTTCACACCACTAAAATTGTAAAGTTTTATTTCGCCTTGATTAATAGCTGAAATGTCTCTAACACGGCGACGAAAACTTCGTGGTGTCAAGTGCATCTGAGCGCCCCTTTCGCTACGCCATTATTTTGCAATAAATGTGGTAAACAAAGTTGAGTTCCATAAGTGACTAATTAGAAAATATGCGTAGATGGTAGATATCCTGTCATATATGACGTCACACTAAAAGCCCGCGTATGTGGATTATCTTCCCGTCCACAAGATGGCGCATTTGTGTTAATTTACGCCCGATTCCAGTACTAAGTTTGTACGCTTACTTATATCGCTTTGTGTTAAAATGACTGATTGACACCAGGATTTACACGAATATTTATATGAAAGTAAGTACAAGCGTTTCTCCAAGTATATAACGTAAAGCAAAATTTAGTTTTAAAATTCTGGTGCCAGTAAGGCATTTGGGAATTAAAATTAAGTGGTATATATAAAAGATACCGCGGCCTTCAAGTGGTTAAAGTTAATTAATTACTTTTGTACCAACATTTAAATATACACAGCAAGATTTTTTTTCTTTTTTAAGTATCTTTTTTTTTTATATTCATTTTTAATTATACCGAAATTTCAAAGAGTATTTTTCCCTTCGGTTACTTAATGGAAACGGTACATTTCTAATACTTTTATTATCTGTAGAAGATCCATCTCGGATTTCCCAGATTACAGGATATACGGGATAAGGGAAGATTTTTTTTTTTTTTTTTGTAAATTTTTTTATACTGTAAAGTAACAACACCAAAACGCATTTTTATTTGAGAAATATCAAATTTGCATTAATAAAGTTTTGAAATTTATTAAAATCTATACTTCTCTATGAGATAATAATCAAAGAAATCGCCGAAGATTTTGTTTCTTACGTCAGTCTCCTTTAATTCTGATTATTTCGGTGGTTTAACAGTAGAACGCTCGGAAATTTTACTCAAAATTCATAAAATTATTTGACACCAGAATTTTTATTTAAAATTATTTGACTAATTTATTTAACGTAAATCTGCTTGTTTTAAATTAAATTTATTTTATGAAAGAATTTCTGGTTCCAGTTGACATTTAATCATATGGTCGGAGTCGGATCGACTTCTTCCGGGCGTTCTAGTGTTAAGAGCGTAGTTCAACTACATGTTTGTTAAATTTATGTTTCATTTATACTTTTATTTTATTTTTATTTTAGTTTATTGATGAAGTTTAACTTTATTATGAAATATCATCCAGAAACAAAAGCGGAACTGTTTATATTAACCTAAGTCCAAAAGAATTTATCTTTCATAATCGTCTGCACTCGATAGAGAAAAAAAACAAAAAAAACATCCTACTTGAAAATTATTTTTAAAACCATAAACGGAATCAGTAAAATGATATACAGTTTTCAAACCAACTGCAATACAGTTTTGCAGCAAATTGCATGTGTATGTTTATATTTTCTCTATTCGACGGTGTAAAAATTTAAATTGTTTAGAAGCTTAAAAAACTACAGTAAAAGTGAAATTTTATCTTCTGCTGTTGGCATCATAAAAATTACGTCAGCGTTGCGGACAAGCACATTTGTCCATTATAATAGAGAGAGATGGCAGTTGCGTAGAACTTAATTTATATGTTGAAGTTTAAATTTTAATTTATTCATATATGCATCACTGTTCGGTGTAGGGTTAATTTTTCTTCAACTTTTTTACTGGTATTAGGGCTTATTCCCACTTTCCAAATAGAAATCTTCGCTTTATTTAATCACATAAATATGCGATTAAGAACGACAATGATCGTTTAAGGTTTTTCTTCATATAATGTTAAATATTGTTGCCAGGTGTTCCGTGTAAATCGATACTCCAAATGCTCTGGACACCAGTATTTTAAAGTAGTTTTTTTTTCACCTTGTCTAATGGCAGCATTATCTGCGATGAAACATGGTGAAATAAACTGTAAGAAATTAGTGGTATCCAGAGTGTTTAGCCATGATTTATGTGGGAAGCCTGGTAACACTAATGTTAAACCAGCAGCTAAACTGCTGTGTTGGATGTAATGTCATGGTAAAGTGTAAAATGTAACAAGCAAATTTTTGAAGTATTAATTCTTTTATAATGTATCTATGGTTCTTTTTATTTAAACACTAGTATTTTTTAAAAGTTTCACCTCGATTTTTGAAAAATACCCAATTATTGTTTTTCTTTTGCAGGGCTCGCACCGTTCCTAAAATTTTTGCACTTTCGTGCCACAATTTTAAAACGATAATATTTATTGCAGAATTCTATTATGGATGTTAAAGGAATCTGCCATGAAGATTTTGGATTTAAAATACTGGTAGAAGAGTGCGAAAATTTTAGGAACGCTGCGAGCCCTGCTTTTGGTTAAAAGTTGAATCTATTATTAGTTATTTTGCTCTTTATTTTCTTATATAACATGGTGAAATAAACTGTAAGAAATTAGTGGTATCCAGAGTGTTCAGCCATGATTTATGTGGGAAGCCTGGTAACACGAATGTTAAACCAGCAGCTAAACTGCTGTGTTGGATGTAATGTCATGGTAAAGTGGAAAATGTAACAAGCAAATTTTTGAAGTATTAATTCTTTTATAATGTATCTATGGTTCTTTTTATTTAAACACTAGTATTTTTTAAAAGTTTCACCTCGATTTTTGAAAAATACCCAATTATTGTTTTTCTTTTGGTTAAAAGTTGAATCTTTTATTAGTTATTTTGCTCTTTTATTTTCTTATCTATAGTTAAAAACGAAGTATTCAATACGGAATAATGTTCGATTTTTATTCGTTGATCGATTTACGCGCTTCGGGGATGATAACACGAATACAGTTTGTTTAATCATTTCTGCCTTTGATAACTCAAGAAGGGATCTCTATTTTGCTTTACATTTTAAGGAGAAAAACATAGCTACAGGGGTCGCATTATATTAGGAAAATTTTATGGTTCGTACCAGAACACTTAATGAGTTAACTTCATCATAATTTTATTTAACATTTTAAAAAAGGGTACGATAAAGATATTATTTTCAAAATAGTGGTGGGAACAATAAGTTTCCCTGTAGAATGCAACCCCTATAGCTATATGCGAATTTCTATAGTGTCGAAATGCACAATAATTTATAATTGAATTTATATTAAAAATTACAAACTATTATCATATAAATTTAAAGACATGCATTATACTTCCATATTCTGAATTGCTGTTGTGCCAAGTGATAAGTAGAAAGAATGATTTTACCATAGCTGCCAACCTTCCACTAATATTCCGTAATATCTGCATTAATTTAAACCAGGTTAACCTCTTTTGAACCAGAAAGTTTATTTCATGAATCTTTGTTTATTTAAATCAATGTTTCTACATTTAACCTATTTAATTTAATTTCTTTAAAAAAATTCTGGTTCGAAACTTATTAGGCCATGGTCAAATTAACGCACGTATTACGGAAAATTAGTTAGCGGCTGGCAGCCATAATTTTACTATTGGAATAAACCATTTCAGCATGCAGAAACGCATAGCTACCAACCTTTGTTTTTTTATATTATTATTGAATTTCTACCAGAAATTTTGTACCAAAAAGAAGTTTCTTATTTTCATTAGAATTAATTGGGGAACGCCATAAAAATAAAAATTCTTCGATGTTTTTAACCCCTTGAGGGGCAAGCAATTACGCTTGTGAGATGCTGAATTGCCACCGGAAAATTAGAAAAATTTTACGGTTATTTTCCACCAAAGTTAGAAAAGTAAAATTTAATAACATTTTTCTGGTGTAAAACTTCATTAATCGTAGGTTGTATATAATATATACCGCCGACCCTCTAGGGGTTAAATTTGTTGATTCAAAAATTTACGAAAGAACTCCTTCTTTTCTTAAAAAAAATCTAGTTGCTATTGATTTAAAATTTATTTAAATGATTTAAAATTTATTAAAATGTATTTCTGGCTGCAACTAATTTCATTGTTCGCATCAGAATCCGTAATTAACAATCTTCGTGATAAATTTCATTAACATCTGAAATATATTACGAAGATATGAATTTCAAAATTATGGTTGAAAGAATAAAATATTTCTTATACTGTAAGAGACCTTATATAACGCAGTTATTTCTTACAAATATTGTTTATCGTTTCTAAGAAAGATATTATCATATTAAATTGAAATAATTTTGTAGAAATGTATTTTGCTACGAATATTAAAAAAGAGATTTTGACCTTCAGAAGCAAAGCGTTATAAGTAAGCGAACAAACTTAATGCTGGAATGAGGCGTAAATTAACACAGTTGCGCCACCTTGTGGACGGAGTGATAATTCACATACGCGGGCTTTTAGTGAGGCGCGTATTTTCTAAATCTTCAGTCACTCATGGAAATGAATTTTGTTTGCCACATTTATTGCAAAATAATGGCGTAGCGAAAGGGCACTAGACACCACGAAGTTTTCTTCACCTTATCAGAGGTATTTCAGTTATTAATCAAGGTGAAAAAAACTTTACAATTTTAGTGGTGTCAGTAAGAAAACAGTTAGGTATCTACCTGTAGTTCATACTCCGTCAGCTACGTGGCGCATGACCTTGATTGATGTGCCCTCGCTTTTAATCTTGCGGTTAGTTTTCCTATTTATGATAGGACGCTTACTTATATCGCTTTATTCAGAAGCTTTAGTGAAGAATGTCCTGAATTAATTTTATTTACATTGTTTCGATTCGTGTGTTGCCTATCCTCATGAAGATGCGGTTTACTGTTACTTTAAAGTAGGGGTGCACAACCTGTGGCACCCGGGCCACCAGGGATACCACTATTTTTATGCAGAATTCTTTTCCCAATTAATTCTCAGAAACTTTGTTATAAAATAATTCAAATGTTGCTTTTAAATTTTTTGTGGTGACAAACAATTTTCTGGAAAAAAGGTTGTGCAGCACTACTTTAAAGGTTTTATCGATCTCCATAGCAATAGGAATCGATATTTTTATTACAAAGTACCGCAACTTTAAAAATACCTTTAGTTTCGATGCAATTTCGTGCAAATACAGTACACAAAAAGAAAAAAAAAGAAAAATATAGATATATCTTCAGTTCTATTTAGAGCAAGAAAAATTATATGTATACTTGTATAAATGTAAGATTGTAAATATTCTCAACAGTGCTAACTTGACTAACTCAAGGGTTTATTTAATGAATATTCAATCTTATATGAAATAAAAAGTACAACACGAGGAGCGTGGAAAAAAGCTAAAAATGGGTGGCAACGGTTTGATTAGAAAAATAAGAAAATTCAAGAGATGTTTTATGTTTAGAAGTTCGATAGTTTTTATCTCAACATGAAGGTTGGAGATTCGTTGAATGTCAAATAAAAGATTTGAGTAAGAATTCTAGGTGAATTCCAGTATTTATGTTTACAAATGTATTATATTACTGATGTGGATGAACTGTTGTGATCTTCCAAGCATAATATTTGTTCGAGTGAATAATAAATGTCGTATAAAATTGATGAACTAATAGATGCATTTATTTATAGTTATAAGCCAGGTGAATCTTTAAATAATTTTCAGATAAAATCCTACATATATATATATATATATTTCGTATAGATTCTTTAAAACATTGTATGGTTTATTTTGTCACAAGTATAAGAGGTATTTACGAGGTAAGTTTTTTTTTTATTTGCAGTTACAAATAATCGTTTCGGATTCGTTTCTAAATTAAAGTTTCACTTTGGTGTAGAGCAGTCTAAAAGACCCCTTAGTCCAAAGCTTATTTTCTACCTACTGATTTTTAAAAAATATTAAATCATGTTTCAATATGGACAGGATATTTTATATTTGCTTTCAGAGTGATGATGAGAAACATTTCAATGAAGATGGTAGTTAAGGTGAACGATATATGTTTCCATATCCTTTGAATTTTTAGTACCTAAATAAAATTATATTTGACATTTTATGTGTTTTTAGTTTTCGTTAGTAATCCCGAAATCAAATTTATAATAGAAGGGCAGCTTACGTCGTTCGATGGGGCAAGTCGGCCCAGTGACATTATGTATTTCTGAGCTTCATATAGAAACTATTAATTGATATTTTTAAAATTGTCTTATATGTGGCTATGCAAACTAAATTGAAAATTAAAAATTTTAATAAAATTAAAAAATAAAAAATATTGAAAAATGTGGGTCAACAAACCTTGGTCTACCCTATATCCAACACATTGCTATTATTCTAAACTGAATCTTGTATGTATACACGAGCTAAAGAAAAACTGAAAGGAAAAATTCCCTGAATTGTTTTCAGTTATTTCGTTTTCTGATATGACTCTGAAGTCCTTCTATGTAGAGTATTTATATCTTTCCAAAATTTCAGAAAATTTAATAAAAGTTTCATAAATCCCTAAAGACTGATAAAAAGATTTATCGATTTTTTTTTCTAGGAAGATATTGAAATCTCTCTGGATTTATGTACCATAATTTCTAGCGTACACGACGGAACAAAGTGTACGACACTCTTAGTAACAAACACTCTTTTTTAAACAGGAAATTTTACTTAAAAAATTAAGGCATATAAATGCTAAGCAGAAAAAAATTATATTAAAAAAAAAATCCGGTAGAAAACTGAGTTATCTGAGCCGAGGCTTATAAGTGTGAAATTATGGTAATTTTCCCTTGATGTGAGAACATTTAATCTGAATCAGTCACATGGAAGTATGAAAACATACTAATTGGCACATCCTGAAAACTGTGAAGCTACAACTGTAACAGGTTCCGCATTGCCTAATTTCCGACGGGGAAAACTTACACACATTAATATCAATATAATTTTTTTTCCCGTTTTAAACTCCTCATTCATACAAAATTGCTGTCATAAGTAAGGCTAAAATATATGTTCCCTTTTTTATGATAGTTGGTTACGTCGGTATTGAGAACCGGCGGTACCGCCATATTGTGTCAATAAAAAAACTTTACTTTTCATGTAAGTGAATTTTACTCCGCTGCGGCAATACTTCCACCAGTAAATTTTAATACAAATTTTCGCCACACATCATTATTCATACCAAATTTCAGTATTAAATAGGAAAATAATCTATATTCGCTTTCCCCTGGTATTAATCCGAGGCGGAAACTTTTCCAGCGTTAATCAGGCACTGATCGGATTAAAACAAACAACAGTCGCCCTCTTGCGATTACATCCTCAGTAACTTTACTGGGAATAGCTAGACACTACACTATATGTCCCCTTCTCTTTACTCATAGCTCCATGAAAAATCATAAAGACAAACGTCATCGATATTTTGTAACAATTTTCCAGTAATTCGATTAACAAAATAACTAATGACCGTCACCATTTTGAACGGAACACACTGGTTAAATTGGTACTACGTTTGCCTCATAGTAGAAGCAAGTAACACGATTCAAGAAATTATAGATTTCATAACACTAAGCAATTCAAATTGTTTAGACTGTTTAATAAAATCATGCAATTTTCCTGGTGTGGAAATAAGTAATAACTATTTGCGAATTTCATCCGTACTTTATTTGAGTTGCAAGTGTTCTTGGGATATGAGAGGCGGATTATAGCAATGGTATCGAAAAAAGAGTTTGAAACTGTATGAAAGCTTTGCCTCCTTTAAAATGACCATATTCTCATAAATTTTTACAATTTCGTTTGTTTTGTTCAAATGATATTCAGGATTCCAGAATGTTTCTATTTTCAAAATTATATCAACTTTGTCAAAAGTATGCGCAGTTAAAGTAATATGCTTTACTTACTACCTTACGCTCATTACAATGTTAAATACAAATTTTCTACGTTATGCATCAATAATCTTATCTAAGTGGAACACAATTTTTCTTGTTATTATTTTTTATTGGCTTTTTTTTTTCATATATTTGTTATTTTCCTTAACAGAATTTCTTGTATGTAAAATTCTTATCTCTGTCCACAGCGAATAATTGTGTGACTTCAAAAGTCTTCGCTAGACAGATTTTTTTAATATTCTGTTCGCATCACTATTTTTTAAAATGCGTTTTGTAGTATATTTCTCTTGAAAATGTTGTCAAAGCGTATCTAAAGGATTTTTGTTTTGAAAAATTGGTGCGACATAGAATTAAAAAATAATCGCCTGTGCAGACCTGGCTAGAGAACGAAAATGATACATACGCTGGGTAACAGACAGAATATGTACTTTAGATGAAATGGAGATATTCTGTTAAATACCATGCAACTATTAATAGAAAGGAATTGACATACAGTGTTGCCAGTTGGCTATTTTTTTTAAATTCAGATTTCTTGATTGGCACCCATTTTTTGAAACGGTAAAATTCACTTTGTTTTTGCCTTAATTAATATGTCATTAAATAAAGCACATATTACCATTTCAAAAAAGTGATGCCAATCAAGTATCTGATTTTGAAAAAGTAGCCCATCTGGCAACACTGCTGACATATCGTTAAAATAGTGAAGCTTCAAGTGTAACCGCTTTCGCAAGGGCTGATTACCTCCGATCGAAGCTTCCACCAGTAAATTTATATAGAAATTTTCTCCCAAAGCGTTATAAGTAAGCGAACAAACTTAATGCTGGAATCAGGCGTAAATTAACACAGTTGCGCCACCTTGTGGACGGAGTGATAATTCACGTACGCGGGTTTATAGTGTGGCGCGTATTTTCAAAATTTTCAGTCACGCATAGAAATGAATTTTGTTTGTCACATTTATTGCAAAATGATAGCGTTGCGAGAGTGGCATCCAGATGCAAGTGACACCACGAAGTTTTCTTCACCTTATCAGAGGCACTTCAGTTATTAATCAAGGTGATAAAAACTTTACAATTTTAGTGGTGTGAGTAAGAAAACAGTTAGGTATCTACCTGTAGTTCACACTCCATCCGATACGTGGCGCATGACCTTGATTGATGTGACCTCGCTTTTAAAAATGCGGTTACTTCTCTCTTCTCTTAGCCTGTATCAATACAGGTCTGATATACACTTATACTGCTATCAGCAGAGGAACTGTAAATGTGCTGTGGAAGATACCTGTTACAAAACTGTATGTTGAATTCATAGAAAAGTCAGATATTGTTGACGACAGTTCTTTATTTGAATTCTATTTCATTCAATTACTTTATAAAAATACAGATTTAAGTTGAAAAATATTCAGAGCCAACTTTGTTTAAAATAGCTAAGTGAATCACTAAAAATAACTTTGGTTAAAACCGGATTAACTTCAATACACCTGGAGCTTTTCAAAACAGCTTAAATTTAAATCATAGCTAAAACCGTTTTCTAAAAACATCGTAAAACTCAAACTAAATATCTTACTGTAACTTAAACTCAAACATATTCAAATCATAATGATAACTTTAAAGAAATGAACAGAAAAGAGAGAGCGCGGCAATTGATTAGGGAAACGCAATTTATACCTTTGAACTGGACGATTCCATTTTACAAAAAGGGTAGATCCGAGAATAGTAGACTACGGAACGGCTAACGCCATCTATGAAACACTTTAAATTTAATGTCAGTTCTTTTAAATTAATCTACGTTATAGGAAACAATTAACATTATATTCCAGGTGATGAAGGTATTGCTTTTAAAATAAAGAAGTTCTATAAGCATTAAAATGTAGAAAGGAAAGCTATTAAATCAATATAAGTTTACGTAAAGTTTTAAACCCAAATTAGCCATAAGTGACAAGTAAAATCGGTTGAATAGATAACAAAGCCCCCCCACTTGTCACTCATGGGAAAGAAAAACTAAACAGTTAACAAATCCCTAGAATTTCCAAAATTCGCTCTGAATTTACAAAGGTCAAACAAAAATTCAATCTGAACTTTTACCATTACATCTTCAATCTTCTCATAAAATCCAACATTTTTATCCAAATATAACTTGTCGCCTTTTAAACAGTAACATACAATTACTAAACATTATAAACATTAACAAAATTTATAACAATATATAACAAGAAACAAATTACCCTCATGCATCTAAAATGCAATATTTCCAACCACAGTATCTAAAATTTAACTCTGGTTTAAACTTCAACAGTCCATCAGCTTCAATTAATATTCCTAATACATTACCAGATAAATTCAAATCTTTCTGAAAAGCAAATCGTTTTAATACAA
Organism: Maratus speciosus; assembly: GCA_963932465.1. Taxonomy (NCBI): domain Eukaryota; kingdom Metazoa; phylum Arthropoda; class Arachnida; order Araneae; family Salticidae; genus Maratus; species Maratus speciosus. Next base: position 193,233,056 of record OZ010794.1, read on the forward strand.
CATCTAACGTGACTTCATTTTAAAAATAGTTTCAATATAGTTTCAATCAATATATTTCAATATAAATTACTGAAAAATTTTACATATTCAAAACTTTAATAATCACATTCATCCATCATCTTTCATCCTTCATGATACATGGGCCCATGATTCCATTCTCTTTCATAACACATAATATACTCTATAAATGTTTAACTCATAATTTCATATTTCCACTGTATATAATAAATGCAGATTTTTACATGTCAATAATTCAAATTACGTATTCAGATTTCTATTTCAATAACTGAAACAAGATTAAACTTTCATTTCAAATTTAGTTCAAAAAAATCTTAAACTAATAAAGTTCATGGTTAATCTCAATAAACTACAACGATGTTAACGTAATGAAGTCGACTTCATGTATAATTAAACTATTATATTTAAGTTTCACCAAGTGAACCGGGATACTAAAGTGGCATTTCCAATATTAAAATGAAGGACTTACTGAATTAAACTTTAACATGCCCGCAAATGGGGCCTTCCTGCAACAGTTACACCTTCGTCCGACACTATCCCCTGTAGACTCTCTGGCCGTATTACATTTTCACCTTTCACGAGACGTTACGAAAGGCCGCTCGAATCCCGGAGAATGGAAGGGCAAAGGGTACTTATTGCATTCCAGCGGGATTTTAAATTGGTTCACAAGGCTAAACTAAATTCAATTTTTACACAAAAAAAATTGATCTTATACATAACCTTATATAGTCAAAACTTTAAAATACATCTTTTATACAGAAGCTGGACTATCTAGTACAATAAATATTATATAAATACACTTTAATGCAATGAGGGGTATTTAACAAAATTTAACAACAAATTTAACAATTCAAGAAAACGTTTAATTTAAACCCTGATAATTCAAATTTACTAAGGGGCTTGGTGAAGATGTCCGCGTAATTTTCTTTACTTTTAACATACTTTACTTCAAAAATATTTTTATATACCAAATCTCTAATAAAAAATAACTTTACATCTATGTGCTTCGTTCTGTGGTTTTCAATGGGGGATTTGACAAAACTAATGGTGGCCTGATTATCAACCAATAATAAAGATTTTTCCTTTCTATCACAAATTATCCTTCGACCAATGCATTCGTCCATTATTCTATCGAACCATAAGAGCTCTCTTGCAGCTTCTGTCATCGCAATAAATTCCGATTCCATGGTCGATAAACTTATACATTTTTCCTTAAAGGACCTCCACATTATTGGTGATTTATCTAAAAGTAATAACTGACCTCCCATTGAAGTTCTGTCATCCCTGTTTGTGGCAAAATCAGCGTCTGAATATGCAATTACATGTACATTTTTACAATTCAAATTCAATTTTAAAGATTTAGTAAAACAAACATATCCCAAAAGCTTTAATAATCCATGCCAATGTAGTAATCCAGGGTTATTTTGAAATTGGCTAAATATATTTACTGCATAAGCAATATCGGGCCTGGTTCTATTAGATAGGAACGACAAACATCCTAAAACACTTCTGTATGGAATTTTAGACATTTCAAATATTTCGTTATCGGATTGAGGGGATTGGGTTTTTGAATAAACTACACCTTTGCTTATTGGGAGTGAAGTGATAGGGAACTTAAACTTTTTAAATTTTTGACAAATCTCATCAATATATGGAATTTGATGTATTGCTAGATAGTCATTACCCTCCTCGAATTCTACACCCAATAGCTTTCTGGTTTTACCTAGTATCTTAAGATCAAAATAACCAGTCAAAAGTTTAACAACCTTTTCCACCACTCTTTCATTTTTACCGAAAATTACTATGTCGTCTACATAAAGAAGCAGGATAATGTTATCATCAAAACTATACACGCAATTGCACCATTCAAACTTAACAAACCCTATATCATGCAAAATTTTATTTATTTCAAAATACCACATTCTACCAGACTGATGTAAACCATATAAAGCTTTTTCTAATTTACATACTAAATTTTCGTTTTCCACAAATCCTGGAGGTTGGGACATATATATTGTTTCGGCCAAAGGTGCATATAAATAAGCACATTTTACGTCGCATTGTAGGTGTGTCCATTTTTTACAGGAGACTAAAAGGGAAAAGAAAAATCTAATAATGGCAAAGTTAACAACCGGTGAAAAAGTTTCATCATAGGTTTCCCCCTTTATTTGTTTGAAACCTTGTGCCACTAGGCGGGCTTTATACCTTACAATTTTGCCCTTGTCATCCCTTTTTAATGTGAAAACCCACCTACAACCCAAGGGTTTAGCATCGCTTGGTAACTTAACTAGTTTCCAAACTCCCCTTTCTCTCATAGTTTTCAATTCTTCTCTCATGGCCTGTTCCCAAAACTTCCTTTGTGGGGATTTTAAAACTTGTTTATAGGTAGTTGGTATTTTGATGTCATCTAGTCATATATCCCTATCAATATCAGAAGTCTCCGTATTTGAACAAGAACTATCCTCTTGACCTGAAACCACTCCTTTAAATTTATTTGATCCTTTAAAACAGAAAATATGAGGTTCAAATTTAAGATGATGCTTTTTACAATACTTTTCTACATCGTTTAAGGATCTCAACCTTTCAGTTTTTCCCTGTTCGTAATAGTAAATGTAGTTACGATTACCATAAGCACTCGGGGCAACTTTTCTTAACCAAACAGTATCAGAGAGTGGAACCCCCCTCAAAACATCTTTACTTGATTTTATTTCCTCTGTGGAATTCTCCTCCTCTGAAGAGGATAAATCTGGAGGTTTATACGAAGGGAAATAATTTATATTTGGGGTATCATTATTTTCAACCTCACCTTCAAACTCTTCATCAGATTCCTTATCAAAAATAGGAGATCCTATTTCTTTTGAACCCATCACGACTCCACTGCGCCGGACACTATCTGGGAGTTCCTCATTGAAAGAAACATTAATGGTTTCAATAATTTTGTTTTCTTCGGGTAGCCAAACCCGGTAACCTTTAGTACTAAAGGCGTAACCAACCATTACCCCCCTTTTTGCTTTTGCATCAAGTTTCGACCTAAGTTGCTTGGGAACACCTATATATGCTATAGCTCCAAAGGGTTTTAAGTGTCTAACGGATGGTTTAGAGCCACTATAAAGTTCGAAAGGAGTCTTCGACTGAGATTTGTGACAAATGCGATTCCAAGTATACGTAAAATACAACGCTGCCTCCGGCCAGAAACTTCGTTTTAAACCACTTTCACTTAAAATTGATCTGATGCCGTTAGCAATCGTTTGATTGTATCTCTCAATAGTCCCATTTTGTTCAGGGGAGTACACGTCCATAAATTCATGTTTAACCCCTTAGAACCTAAGTCGGCCCATAACGGCCTTGCAACTTAACGCCTAGCTCGGCCGCTCTGGGCCGTTTACGAAGAATTTAGGGGTGGAGGGTAATAGAAAGAGATGCGTTTCACTCCGTCCGTCCGGATGTGTCTCTATTGTCGCCGACTGTTTTGTTCGGATGACATTGATGGAATATACACATGTGGTTATATTTACCTCTTTTAGCACTTAAAAGGATGCTTCTGAGGGGAGTTTTTCTTTTTCTAAAGGTTTTAATTTCAAGAGCATGATATCATGTTTTCTGAAGTTTATTGTTTATCAGTGCTAATATTTAATTACATTGTATTCAAAATGAATAAAAGTATGAGAAAGGTGAAAGGCAGTTAGAAAGAGTAGCAATATTGTTTGGATCAGGTGATAGAGAAAATAAAAGTAATGGATTGTTAAAAAAGCAGAATGGAAATTTCACTATTTTTTTACAATAAAAGTACCCCCCCCCCCCCCCGATTTACAAATTCCCGTCAAGAGAAAAGTATCTAAATTCAAAACTGGCCACCATTTTTTTTTTACAATCACGGGCGCATTTAATATTCGGGTAGTCCTTAAAAAAAGGGGGTGGGGGGTGGGGGGTGGGTCTTTACATTAAAAAAAAGAAAAAGGGCTTTACATTTGCAAGGGATTAATTGCGATTGAAATGATTTGCAATGGGAATTTTTTTTATATATATTTATTGATGAATTAATTACATCTTTATTTCCGAGCGATTATTGGCTCAGGATGATTATTGTCAGCGCTGTCGCATTAAGCAGTTGGTTTAAAACGCCAACTTTGAAAGTATTTTGCTTTTAATAATAAAAAAAAAAATTCATTATTTTTTTGTTTCAAGTACTCATAAATATTATTGTTATTTTAAATGTTTGTATATAAATTTAGATATAACTTTTAATCGTTCAAAAGAGATTACATTTTTTTTTTTTTTTTTTTTAACAAATGATTTAGCTATCTGTTTCAAAGTAAAAAAAAAAAAAAAAAAAAAAAAAAATACCGAATCGGACGCAATATAGAGGTTGATGCTGCATTTGTGCATTATATTTCTTATTTAATATAATGTTTTATTTGCAGATTTTTTTCTAAAATTGTACCTAGCTATCTTTTGAAACATATTTGGATCAGGTGATAGAGATTCAGAAAATAAATACAATGGATGGTTAAAAAAGCAAAATGGAAAACACACTATTTTTACAATAACAGTTCCCCCCTCCCCTCTCCGATTTGCAAATTCCCGCCAAGAGAAAAATATCTAAATTCAAAACTGGTCACCAATTTTTTACTATCACGGGCGCATTTAAAATTCCGGCTGTCCTTTAAAAAAGAGAAAAAAAAAAAAAAAAAAAAAGCTTCTCATTTGAAAGCGATTAATTGCAATTGAACAGATTTGCAGTGTAAAAGGTTGTTTCATTTATCCATGAATTAGTTACATTTTTATTTATTTCCGAGCGATTATTGTCTCAGGATAATTATTTCAACGCTGTCGCATTGAGGAATTGGTTTAAAACGCCAACTTAAAAAGTATTTTGCTTTAACCAAAAAAAAATTTTTTTTTTTAAATACCTATAAATATTATTGCTATTACTATTATTACTGTAAATGTTTGTATATAAATTTAGATATAGCTTGTAATCTTTAAAAATAGATTACATTTGTTTTTTTTTAATTTAACAAATGATTTAGCTATCTGTTTTGATCTAAAAAATTTAACGAATCGCATGCAATATAGAGGCTGATGCTGCATTTGTGCATTATACTTCTTACATAATATAATGTTTTTTTTTCTGATTTATTTTTTCTTTTATAAAATTGTACCTGGCTGCTTTTTTAAACATATTTGTATCTCTGAATGTACGAAATATCTACTAGTATAGAGTATAGTATTAGAGTATATTAGTACTAGAGTATACTAGTTTAGATGCTAGCAAATCAAATGTTTTTTTTTTTTTTGTTGTTGTTGTTGTTTTTTTATTATTATTATTATTTTTTTGTAAATGCAAGCATTTTTTATAAAATTATGTCAAATTTGGCTCTTTAAGCTATCAAAATCCGCGAAAGACCTGCGCTATGAAGAACATTCGAATATAACTACTTATTATTCATTTTTATCCAGAACCTTTATTAAAAGTTGAAAAACGCTTTTCGATTCCAATTCACTCCGTTAGTTATGCTTGCAGTTTTTATGCTTCTATGTCTAACAATGATTTCGCGTATGTGTGAGTGGAGAAAAACCTTTTCTTTTTTTTAGAGCAGATTTAAGATAAATTTCAAATATAGTAAAAGCATATGAAAACGGAAAGAACATTTTCGTCTTAAGAGAATTTTACTTTTAGGAAGGTATAAGTTTAAGATATACCTTCAAAATATCCTTGAAATTTTCCCATTTACGACATGATTCCGTTATCTACAAATTCCGTTTAAAGAAGCTTTATTGTAGCATGGCGCTGAGATGACCATCAAAACCCTTAGCGAGATCCGAACAGACACTTACTGGAGTAGAAACCAATAGTTCACCACTAACAATTTAGTTACAGTTAGAAACTTCATTCACTGGATTATTATTTCAGTTTAGTTTTGGTAATGAATGCCAGTTGAAAGAAAATCTAAAATATTTCAGATAAACTCTGAGTTCTTTGAGTTATCTTTTCATTTATTAGAGACTAAGTCTTGATAATTAGTAGGAATTTTACCATTTATTATTACTGTTCATTTTTATATTAAAAATATACTGAGATGTTCCAATGTGTTACATTATTTTGATTACCTAGTACGATAAAACCTCTAGAAACGGAACCGTTTAAGGACAGGAAATAGCTTTAGTTTAGACAAGTTTGGAATTTAACAAGGGTCTTTCATTGGAACTCGAATGTTTTTCTGTTTCAGACAGAATTCCGTTATAGACAGGTTTCAGATTAGCAGGCTTTTGCGAAATATTGATTCATAAAATGAGTTTAGATAAATTTTAAAACAACATAGTCACCTGAATTTATTATTACTGCTAAATGCACTTTTTTATGTTCAGGTGCTTTTATTCAGAAACTATGAAAGCGAACAGCTTTTTCCATTTTACGATAGAAGCGCGTATTCTTTTTAAAATACTGTCGAAATTGACGTTTTCAACCAAAATCCCTGACGGAAAGCAAAAGAAAAGTCGTCATGTGACAAAAATTGATTATAATACAAGATGTAATGCATTTATCGAAGAAAAAGGAGAAATAAGAATCATTCAAAAGCCATGACTGAAATTTCGTGATTTTACTTTAAAAAATAAATTCATAAATATCACAGAAAATTTCGTAATTTTGAGAAGGGAGGAACATGTGTTTAGAATCACCTTAAAAGTACTTACTCTTAAATTCTACCGTGAGAGGTTTAGGAGAGGGCCTTTAATTACTATTTGTTTTACTTTCAGAATTTTAAACCATTAAATTGAGTATGAGCCCTCTCTAATGTAAGCAAATTTTAAATTTTTTGATCTCATACTCTAATGGATGGTACCCAACCTATTTACACCATAATAAAAAGAATGAGGTACAAATTTGCTGAATTATTCTGGTATTTTCATTTTATTGCCCATATAGAATGTTTGCCGAATTTTGTTTTTCCAATTATAATTTTACAAGGATTATGCGTTTTTCTGCATCATTATTCGCCCCACCAGTGGCTGAGAGGTTCTGCTCTCAAAGCTGGTAGACGAGAGGTGCTGTGTTCGAGCCCATTCGCGCTCGTCGGCTTAATCGTTCGGAGTTTTCCGTTGTTTTCTTTGAACCTTGGTTAACCTTGCATAAATACGAATACCTTAGAAATATCCCCAACGGAGGGTACTCCCCCTCGGACCTATATCCCTCGTGTAGATAATCGGCCATCATAAATAAACCTAACACACACCTGTGTCATTCTTGTTATTTTACTTTGTTCTGTGATTATTACCATTTTTATTATATGAATACATAATTATCCGCGTGAGGAGGTTCGTGCAAAAATATTTTTGCACACAGGCGAATGTCAGAGAACAAAATTAGAAGCCTTTCTTCCAAGCCTTATAGTTTATAAACATACGTTTTAAATAAAATAAATAGAGTAAGAATACAGTGTAAATATTTCTTACTATAGGTGGATAGGGATAAATGATTTTTTTACTAGAATTAACATTCCAAACAAATAAACAGATCACTGCTGTCCTTTCTTAGTTGTTTCCGACAGAGTAAAGGGCGAAAATATCTGGGGGAGAAGAGTAAACATACATCAAGTTGACATTTCAACCACGCCTCTCCCATATACAACTATAGGAAACTCAAATGGACGGGTTCATTTTCCAAAACTGTTCCTTTTAAACGTCAGGATTTAAACGTAGTATTTTTTTCGTCTTTGTAGGTTTTAAAGAGTTAATGCCTCTCCCTTCACAGAAAATCCTAAAATTATCATTTTTAAACTCCCCGCCATTATCTGATCGAATGTACTTTACTTTACGTTCGAGAAATCTCTCCGCCCGGATCACATGATTGCGAACAATTCCAAACACTTCGGAGTTTTCCTTTATGGGAAAAACTGTGGCCTTACGCGAAAAATCGTCAATAATTGAGAGAAAATATCTCTCTCCGTTTCTTCCTTTCTCTCTTACAGGCCCCCAGACATCCATAAACAACAACTCGAGGGGACGTTTAGATCTAATCCTATTAATTGATTTAAATGACGTACGTCTATGTTTACTAAGTTTACATATTTCGCAAAAAAATTTTCCTGATTTAACCCGGGGAAGACCTCTAACACTTTCATTTTTGGCCGTATTTTCTATCAAATCTGGACTTACATGCGCGAATCTGCGATGCCAAATTCTGAAATCATCTTTAGATAGATGGGACGTTTCAAATTTAACCTTTTTAGGAACTAAACTTGGAATTTTAGGATACAAATGATAAGTACCATCCCTAAGAAAAGCAGTAAATAAATATTGACCATCTTTGGACACCTCCACCTTACCGCCTTCACCAGTAAATTTTACACCTTTTACATCCAATTTTGGACCTGAAATAAGATTTTTCCTTAGTTTAGGGGAATACATTACATCAGAAAAGAAATACAGCCTTTGGCCAAACTTTAACTTTACATTTCCCTTTCCCTCTATCGGAAAAGTAACACCATTTACAGCAACAAACATTTTTTCATCTTTTAAAGGCTTAAATTTATAAAACAAACTCTTATCACGGCAAAAATGGTGTGAAGCTGCGGTATCAAATAACCAGCTATTTTCGCTTTCACTACCACTCAAATTTGCCTGAATATAAAACAAGAAAGGATTGTTTTTACCTTTTTGTTTAACGCTGTTAGAGTTTGATGATGATTCCTTCGCTTTGCCTCTGCGATTCCTGTTTCTCTTAACTGGAGACTGGGCACGTTCGGAACTGGATTCGGAGGCATCAGACACACTAGAAACAGATGGAACACGTCGATTATAACTTCTAGAGTCTCTTCGGCGTTGTCGACAATCCCTCTGTAGATGGTTTGGTCTCCCACATCGAAAGCATCGAAGTCTACTTTTCTGTATATGTTGAGTCTCAACGAAAAGTTCTTTACGTTTGTCTAAATCTCGCAGGGCTAATCTTGATTCTTCGGCGATTAATTCCATTAGAATATCGTTGAAAATAAACTTTTCATCCTTCCAACGTAATATAACTTGCACTATGCTGTCGAAATGGCTTGGGAGATGACGCAGGAGTTGAAATGATTTATACACCTCTTCAACAGGATGACCAAGGTCGTTCAGTTGATCGGCAATTCTATTTAACCTGGCAGCAAATAAATCTATCTTTTCATCTGGCTTTACTTTACAGGACATGAACTCGGAAAACAGGAACATATGCCGTGATCTATTATCAGGCTCGAAATGTTTCTTTAATACATCCCATACATCTTTGGGATTATCTTTGTTCCCTATGATTTTTCTAAAGTCCTTTCCCATATTTAAATAGATTGTGGATAAAGCAATCCTTTTCCTAGTATGAAAATCTTTCACATCCTTTGCTGTAATTCCCTTATCGGCATCAATTTCAGGTTCCTTCTCAATTCCAGCGACAATATCCCATGCGTTCTTTTCCAACAGAAGGTATTTCATATCCATTTGCCAAGTTGAGTAGTTTAAAGCTCCAAGCTTATCGATCTGTACTTGCATACTCGCCATCTTCAAAAAAATATCAGCCCCCCTTCTTAACAAACACAAATGTCTTTGAAATGGGGCTAAAATTTATGACTCTTCTTATTTAAATTCAACACGCTTCTATTATCCAGGTATGGCATTGGTTGCCCATAACCTCTTCTCTTAGCCTGTATCAATACAGGTCTGATATACACTTATACTGCTATCAGCAGAGGAACTGTAAATGTGCTGTGGAAGATACCTGTTACAAAACTGTATGTTGAATTCATAGAAAAGTCAGATATTGTTGACGACAGTTCTTTATTTGAATTCTATTTCATTCAATTACTTTATAAAAATACAGATTTAAGTTGAAAAATATTCAGAGCCAACTTTGTTTAAAATAGCTAAGTGAATCACTAAAAATAACTTTGGTTAAAACCGGATTAACTTCAATACACCTGGAGCTTTTCAAAACAGCTTAAATTTAAATCATAGCTAAAACCGTTTTCTAAAAACATCGTAAAACTCAAACTAAATATCTTACTGTAACTTAAACTCAAACATATTAAAATCATAATGATAACTTTAAAGAAATGAACAGAAAAGAGAGAGCGCGGCAATTGATTAGGGAAACGCAATTTATACCTTTGAACTGGACGATTCCATTTTACAAAAAGGGTAGATCCGAGAATAGTAGACTACGGAACGGCTAACGCCATCTATGAAACACTTTAAATTTAATGTCAGTTCTTTTAAATTAATCTACGTTATAGGAAACAATTAACATTATATTCCAGGTGATGAAGGTATTGCTTTTAAAATAAAGAAGTTCTATAAGCATTAAAATGTAGAAAGGAAAGGTATTAAATCAATATAAGTTTACGTAAAGTTTTAAACCCAAATTAGCCATAAGTGACAAGTAAAATCGGTTGAATAGATAACACCATTTAAGATAGGACGCTTACTTATATCGCTTTGTTTTCTCCTTACTTAAAGGCTTTATTAATGCAAAATCTCAGTGATAAATAATAACAGAAAAATATATTAATTTTAACCGGTGTAAGTTTACTTTTGAGGAATTCAGGTCCTTTGTTTCTGCCATATTGTGACAACCGGTGATGCAATCTGACTGTTTTATCTGTCAAACTGACACCAGAAAATATTTGTGAGAATTTATTTCCATGAATAAGCCGCTTAAATAAGACAAAATTTTCTATTCAATTATACTGGTGGGAAGTTTGCAACGGCGGTATTTTGAATCTGTAGTTACGATTTATAAAAAGCAGCCGCCATCTTGTGACAACCTCCTCAGTTACTTCACTTGAAACTGGTAGACAGTACAATATATATGTCTCCTCCTCTTTATCTATAACACCATTTTAACCTTTTTACGCTGTTGAAGTTCTACTCAACCGTAATAAAAGCATTTCACACCAGAACGTTCCTTAAAAACTATTTAATGTATTTATTTATATTCGATTTCGTTGCATTTTATTCTTTTTACTTTACGAAAAAAATTCTGGTTCGAATCTAATGAAAGGATTTATAGAAGTGGGTCGATTAGACCCATTCAGGGTAGGAAGGTTAAGTATAGAGTAGAATATGTGTTAAACAATGTGTAGAATTAAAATTGTATATGCATTCTTGATTAAATTACTATACACACATTAATAATTGCTACTGCAATTTGGCGAAATCCCGATGTAGTAATATCCTGCTTAGACAGAAATTGCAGTGTGAACATTGGAAATATACAATGGAAGTATTTGGTATATAAATTACAATGTTCTACTGCTTCGTAAAAGCTTTTACAGCAATAGAACGAAATATAAGCTGATAACTTAGAAAATTTGTACTTTACTTGAAATGGAAATATTCTTTAAAAATATACAGTAGAATATGTGTTAAAGCAATACGTATTTTTAGCAGTGTACAGGCATTCAGAGTAAATTATTTCACACACACTAATAAATGCTATTGCAATTTTCCAAAAATATGATATAGTAAAATGTTGCTTAGACAGGAGTGGCAGTATGCTTTTATTAAATAAACATTGACAACATTTATTGTAATAATGTCCCATTGCTTTATAAAAGTTTTTACAGTAATAAAAGGATACTTGGATCTGCTTACTTTGAATGCCACTATTTCTGAATAGAATATCCATCCTATCTTATCGTAGGAATGTCTCATTAAATAAGGCAATGATTGATATTCCGAAATGGGTGTATTCAAAAATAAGCATCTCTATGCAACTTGAACTGGAAACAACATATTTTCAAAATTTGTTTTTTTTATATACTTTTCTACTAACCCCTTGAGGGTGGTGGTATGTTTACGAAACCACTTAATTTTAATTACCAAGTGCCACATTGACACCAGAATTTTTGTTAAAAAAAATTCGCTTTATTATGTGTGTGAAATACAGCTTTACCTTATTTACAAATAAATTTGTTTTCAAATTCCGGTGCCACTCATTAATCTCAACACTTTAGCAATGGAATTGCTTTACCCCTGAAAGGGTTAAAAAATGAAATCCCTTTATCATTTTAAAACTTCTTAGAATTTCTTCTGATTTTTTATGTGATCTCCATTCTTACCAAGTAAATAAAATAATTCTTTCTACAGAACTTTTTAACACTTAGGAATACTTTAACCTTTACTACCCCGACGGTACTTTAAAGTACCATGAAAATAACTTCTTATAAACTTCATTTAGTACATCGTTAGTAGAAATACAGTTTAGAAGGAATTATAGATATTTTACTTTATTTTCTTTCAAAATAATTATTGGTTTCACAAAACAAAAATATTTATAAAAGGATGATTTCTTTTTTATTTGCATGTTTTCAGCTTTCTTGAAGTGTAAATATTGTGAAGGAAACGTTTCAAATCGGAAATATTTCTATATTTCTTTGTAAGAACATTATATTTGTACATTTCCTAACTCTCTAAAATACAAAAGAAAAAAAGAAATAAATAAAAAATATTGCACAAAATTCTTATAAATTCAAGTTTAATTAATTATTTTTTTTTTAGCAAAATGCTTCTAAAATTTATTAAATGATAGTGTAAATCTTCTAATATATTTTCAAATATTCACAAAAATGCTTCAGAAGATGAAATATTCATGAATTCATAATTTGGGACATAAAGGGTTAAATAAAGGTTTAAAGGAGTGACTGACTTCTTGTGCAATATGAATATTTTAAACAGATTTGAATTGTGAAAACTCACCTTTTCATTAAATTATTTTGTCCTTTTGACCTCTATTGTAATAACTATGCTTGCATTTCCTATTCAAGAGGTTTGTATCTTTTCACTCCTTGAAGGACGGTGATGCCGTGACGGCATCACATAATTTTAATCCCTAATTGCCACATTAGAACCGGAATTTTATAATGAAAATTTCAACTTATTCAAATACGCGAAAATACACTTTTACCTCTTTAGAAATAAATTCTCTTGTAAATACTGGTGTCATTAAATTATTTCATCATTTTACGAATAGAAGTACCATACCCCTGAAAGGGTTAAAGCTAGCTTATGAAGTATTTCATGCCATATTACTTAATATTATCTCATATTTCGCAATCTCTTAATTCTAATTATTAAATAATCTCGCAATCTCTTGTACAAATAATTCCCAAAATAATTTTAGACAAATCATCGTCCACATTATTGAATATATATAAATTGTATCTTGTATAATAAAAATAACGTAAATGCAACTTAATAATATTTTCAAATGAAATATTTTTAAAGAGTATTAGACATTGCTGACATTCATTTGGTAATGTCCATATCTAGAAAATGGAGTTATGAATAAAGAGGGGAAGACATATAGTGTATTGTCAACCGATTGAGGGTGAAGTAACTGAGGTGGTTTTCACGGGATGGCGGCTGTATTTTTTTTTTAATTGGATCAACAGCTATTAAATTGGTTTAACCCTCCCACTGCATAATTGAAAAGCTGAGTGGATGAACATGTTATGCTACATTTTCTAAAAAAAAAAAAAAAAAAATTATCTTTTGGATGAAAGCGTTATGAGGTATCCTATCACATAGTGAAGATAAAATACTAAGATTCTATTTAATCTTGAAGATTTAAGACATTATTCATTAATACTTAATATTTTAATATTTAATAATGTCAATAATATTAATAATTTTTAATATTTGAGAATTAAATATGAATAAGTTATTCTGAGAGAGTTTAGTACCATACCTGTTAATATTTTAAACATATGGTATAAAACAGAAAATAAATCATTAATATTTACAGCAAAAACTTTCACTTCAAATTTCTTCAAATGCAATTTTTCTTTTTTAACATGTTCTTCCACTTAGCTCTTCAATTGTTTTATCAAAATAGTTTAAAAAATTGCGTATTTAATTCCTTCGCTACGAGCGTCTTTTACGAATTTTTATTCTTTTATCACCGGTATTTAAATACAAAAAAAATTCGCCTTATTTAATTGGGAAAATGCTCCGATTAGATAAGGCAAAATTTACAACTGTTGAGAATGATCAAGGAGGATTAATTGGACGGAAAAAAATGCATCCCGGTGAAATCTTGGGTTGCGCAAATTTTGCTACTTTTACGTTGCCCAAAAAACTCTAGGGTTAACCAGCGAGAGGGTTATTAGTTTCTGATTACCGCTGAGGTAATCTCCCACCAGTAATTCTGAATAGAAAATTTCTTCTTATTTAAGCGCAATATTCATGTATAATTTCTCTCACAAATGAGTTAAAAATGTCTATTTTTCTTTATTTCTAGGTATACCTGGTATTATAATCTTTTTCCACTGACACAGATAGGAGGTTGTCTAGGTTGTCGTAATTTGACGGAAATGCAGGACTTGACTACCGCGGTAATAAACTTCCAACAGTAAAAATGAATGTATGTTTTTGCTAATATTTATGACTTAAATTTTACATTAGCCCTTTAAATCCTTGAGGGACAAGCAATTGCGTTTGTGTAATGCTGAATTCCCACCGGAAAATTAGAAAAATTTTGTTTCAAAATAAAGAAAAGCAATTTTATGCTTCTTTTCCACCAAAGTTAGAAAAGTAAAATTTCATAAAATTTTCTGGTGCAAATCTTCATTAATCTTAGGTAGGGTATATTTTATCCCACAGCACCTCAAGGGGTTAAGCGGTTGGCCCGAATTTGTACGTTTATATAAATCTTGTTAAAATGGCTGTAGAGAAAAATTTTTCATGTTTTTAATTTTTTTTATGCGTGGCAATGTTTTAACCCTCTGAGGGGCAAAGTAGTTATGTTGGTAAAATATTAAAAGGATTGATTGACTGCAGGATTTATGAACAAATTTGTATTTAAGTAGGCAAAAGCTTTTCTTCGCGTACATTATAGGGTGTGCCGAGAAAACATTTTTTATATCATCGATGATGCGTACAGCAGAAAAGTTGCCACTGGTGGCACTTAGCTCACAAAAAAAAATTTAGATTTTTTGGACAATTCCTTGATTTGCCGCAAATGGCTTGAAGTTTTGCTCAAATGATAATTTTTGAACTTTTTTAGCAAACATTTTTAAAAATGTTAAATTAAATTTATTTTAGCAGAATTTAATTGAAATATCATAATTAGTGTACAAAATGTTTAATTAAGCTCTGTTTATGTGTTATTTAATAGTTGTGTGAATTTTGAATTAGGCGATTTTTAGAGCCTTTATGCGTAAAAGTGAACAAAAATTCTGAGTATTGTTTGGTTCATTCGTCGGTTTCTCCCTTTTGTTTTGATTATATTTCTAGTTCTTCCTCCTGTTTTTGATGTGTTCAGAGTCACATATTTGGAAGACGGACTACAGCATGTTTTGATAACAATTTTGGAAGGAGAGGAGAATGTGAGCAGAAACCAATAAAAGCGTAAATTAGTCATAATTAGTATGAGGGAGAATTTTTCTGCTTTGAAATATATATATATATTCTCAGAACTTTCAAATAGTGTGAACTTTGAAGCACGCAGTTCGTCAGAATCAGAATTTGAACCAGGGCCTTCGAAAGCGTTCACTCCCAAACGCATATCCCTTTCTCAAATAGCTTTCGCCGTTTTTAGAACTGGTATATCGTATAGGTAAATTGCGTTAAAAGCTTCGTGTGTGCTTCAGGATGCATGAATTGTGACAACAGGGAATAAGGATCTCGTCATCTATGAAGACAAGATCAGAAGACAGAAAAAGAAACTTGAAAAGAAGATACAGGAGGAGGAGGATCTTGGAGGAAAAAATAATAGCATTTTCTTTGATTGTAGAAAAGATGAAACGATCTTCATAAAAAATAAGGGACAAACGGCACCGTCGAGAGAAAGATGAAGCACATATCACTATTGGCGTGCGTAAGTATACGTGTCGCTTTCTGTGAGCCTATTCCTGTTTCATAGACATTAGAAATGCAAAAGGCAGAAAATTTGAGTATTCTATTAATCTAGCTCCAAATAGGTTAGTAAATGTCTTTAGTTCAAGTGGTTCTACCATCTAGTTTAGCCAGCTGATGTCTGTGTCGAAGTGGAAGCTCGTTCGTATGAAGAATACATGTCAAATGTTGCAGTTATCTTCTTACATTTTTCCAAAGCAGGCTTTATTCTGACTTCAAAAATTATATAATGAATTTGCTATTTCCCCGCAGTGACCAAAAGAAGGTGTCCAGTGACCGAAATATTCCAAACTACGTTCGACAACATGGGGATAATCTTATTTTATTTTTTAATATAAAAAAATATGCTTGTATTTTTTTCTTTCTCCAAGATCTTCCTTTTAATGTTTCTTCTTTAAAAGTTTCTTTTTCTGTCTCCTGACCTTGCTTTTATCGATTACGAGATCTTTATTCCTTGTTGTCACAATTACTGCATGCACCGGTTCTAAATGCGGCGAACGCTGTGTGAAAAAGTGATATGCGTTTGGGAGTGTCTGCTTTTGAAGGCCCTGGTGCAAATTCTCATTCAAACGAACTGCCTGCTTCAAAATTCCTACTTTTTGAATCTTCTGAGAATATCTGCATTTGAGAGCAGGAAATAATTAATACCCCATCTCGCTGCTCCACACTTCCCTGTCCTTCCAGAATTTCTGTCAAAACATGCAATGGGGCCGTCATACAAATATGTGGCTGTGAACGCATTGAAAAACAGAAGGAAGATCGAGGATCATAATACAGTCTAAAAAAGGGAAACTGACGAACGTATCAAACAATACATACAATTTTTGCTCATTTATACGCGAAAAGGCTATAAAAATCTCCTAATGCAAAATACACATAAATGTTCAATAATACATAATCGGAGCGTATTTAAACATTTAGTACACTAATCATGAGATTTCAAGTAAATTCAGCTAATCTAAATTTAATTTAACATTTTTTAAACTTTTGCTAAAAAATTCAACAATCAGCATTTGAGCAAAACTTCAAGCCATTTGCGCAAATTAAGGAAAAAGTAAACAAAAAAAAAAAAAAAAAAAAAAAAAAAAATCTCAATTTTTTTTTAAAATTAAGTGGTATATACAGGGTGTATCTAAACTCTTGGGCAAAACTTTAAAAGAGGATAGTACACATCAATACAAATAATATTAAATAGGAAACTAAGGGTCCCAAACGTCTTCCGAAGGAGATAGGCGCCTTTAAAGTTTAGAGTCCAAAATTTCAAATGATTATAAAAAACGGAAATATTGGTCGATTCGTTTGCGGTTTTCACTAAAACTATTCCTTATGTCAGTATTTTCTTGAAAATAAATTTTAAAGATACAGTTTAAAAAATGCCAATAGACAGCGCTTTAGACTTTGCAGTAACCAACAACTATTTTTTACCGTTATTTTTTGTATCTCATTATATGCTTTCAAAAGCTTAGACTTAAACTTAAATTTTGAGCTCAAAATCTGAATCATTGGGAGTGGTTAAGTAGCACAAACTGAACTGTGTTCAGGAGTTAAAATTTCAAATAATTATAAAAAACGGAAAAATTGGTCGATTCGTTAGCGGTTTTCACTAAAACTATTCTTTATGTCAGTGTTGCATTGGAAATAAATTTTAAAGATAAAGTTAAAAAAATACCGATAGAGGGCGCTTTAGACTTTGGAGTAACAAACAACTATTTTTAACCGTTACTTTTCGTATCTCATTACATGCTTTCTAAAGCTTAGGCTTAAACATAAATTTTGAGCTCAAAATCTGAATCGTTGGGAGTGGTTATGTAGCGCAATCTGATCTGTGTTCAGGAGGGGGGTTCAAATTTCAACACATGAACACAGTTCAGTTGGCGCTACTTAACCACTCCCAACGATTCAGATTTTGAGCTCAAAATTTAAGTCTATGCTTTTGAAAGCATGTAATGAGATACAAAAAGCAACGGTTAAAAATAGTTGTTTGTTACTCCAAAGTCTAAAGCGCCCTCTATCGGTATTTTTTTGCTTTATCTTTAAAATTTATTTTGAAGACGATAAAGAATACTTTTAGTGAAAACCGCAAACGAATCGACCAATTTTTCCGTTTTTTATAATCATTTGAAATTTTAACTCCTGAACACAGTTCAGTTTGTGCTACTTAACCACTCCCAACGATTCAGATTTTGAGCTCAAAATTTAGGTTTAAGTCTAAGCTTTTGGAAGCATGTGATGAGATACAAAAAATAACGGTAAACAATAGTTGTTGGTTACTCCAAAGTCTAAAGCGCCCTCTATCGGCATTTTTTGAACTGTATCTTTAAAATTTATTTTCAAGAAAATACTGACATAAAGAATAGTTTTAGTGAAAACCGCAAACGAATCGACCAATATTTCCGTTTTTTATAATCATTTGAAATTTTGGACCCTAAATTTTAAAGGCGCCTATCTCCTTCGGAAGACGTTTGGGACACTTAGTTTCATATTTAATATTATTTGTCTTGATGTGTACTATCACCCCTTAAAGTTTTGCCCAAGAGTTTAGATACACCCGGTATACACTGCTCAAAGCAATTAGAGCAACATATGATTTTAACGAAATTACTCAAATTTTTACACCGATAAGTAACGTAAAATAAAACATCTATAATTTAAAGTGCTGTAGAAAACAGATAAAGAAAACTTCACAAGTAAATTAACGTTTATGACTTCAAAAACTGGAAAAAGGTGGTAAGTGCAGAAATCGGGATTTTGCTGATACGTCTGTTTCACTGCCTCAGTTGTAAAATTCAATTGCTCAGCTTGTGTTTTGAGAAAAGGATCCATGGCTTGGCGTGTTATCGGGACAGTTGAATTTTGGGAAACACAACGAAGTGGACGCTGTTGGAATGTCCGGAGTCGCCAGAAGTGTCCATGAAAGGCTGTGGAATCGATTCCAAGACACATGGAATGGTAGTCATCGACAAGTGCAAGGTCGTAAATGTGCTAATACACAAACTGATGACCGATATATCCTGTTGACAGCCCGTCGAGACGGAACGGGCAATGCTACTCAGCTGCAAACACAGTTGTTCTTGGCCAAAGGACGAAGGGTGTTCACCCAAACAGTCCGAAATAGGCTTCATCAGGGTGGTCTCTATGCACGTAAGCCAATGGACTATATTCGGTTGACCTCAAGCCACTGTGCGGTCCAAAGAAGGTGAGAAACTGAACATCGAGGTTAGAGGCAACGTTGTTGGAGTGAAATTATGTTTACAGACGAGTCCC
The DNA here is from genome assembly GCA_963932465.1 of Maratus speciosus. Classification (NCBI taxonomy): domain Eukaryota; kingdom Metazoa; phylum Arthropoda; class Arachnida; order Araneae; family Salticidae; genus Maratus; species Maratus speciosus. Next base: position 193,252,217 of record OZ010794.1, read on the forward strand.
GATTCAGTCTGGATGTGACATCTGATATGTTTTAGCATGAAGAGAAAGATACACTCAAAGTAATCCCACACTCGTTCGTGATAGCTGACATTAATTACGAGGTGGGCTGATGCTCTTGGCTGGAAACAGCATAGGTGGACGTACGGGACTGCATATCATTTGGAATGGCACTTTGACGGTCCGGAGTAATATAGACGAGATACCGAGACCTCATGTTGTATTTTATGTTGCAGTAATTAGTGATTTCTTTTTTTCCTTGCATGACAATGCCAGACTTTATACAGTTCGTCTTGTGGAAAACATGCTTGAAGCTAAAAAAAAAAACAGCGTATGGAATAACTAGCATCCTCTCCTGACCTAAATCCGATTGAGCATGTTAGGGACATACTCAGACGACGCATTGCTTCGAGACCGAGGAATCCTTTTACTGTCCAGGAAATGGAGATTGCAATTCTTGAGCAGTGGAACAGTATTCCCCAAATCTTATCTATAGCCTCATTGCATTCATGGAAAACCGGTGTGCAGCACTCTTAGCTGTTCGAGGAGACCACACCCCATATTAAAAATATTGCATAATTTCTAAACAATACTTTTTTTATGATTTACATGAAACCAAATTATTGCCCTAAACCGTCCTTTCACGTTCTTTTCATCTTTTCAAAAAATAAAAGCTTCCATACCATTTTTTGCGTCTTTTTTATGTATTGCGCATTGCTACACGTGCACTATCCATTTTATACCCATGCATTGTTGTTTTGCACTGCTCTCTTCACTTTTTTGCTTGCTCCTCTAATTTTTTTGAGCAGTGTATATATACCGGTGTCCTTCAAATTGTTAAAATGCGCAGATTGTACAAACTAAATTAAAAATTAAATTTTTTTATAAAATTAAGAAATAAAAAGCAAAAAATACTGAAAATAAAAGTAAGTCAACAAGCCCCAGTCTAGCCTGAATCCAACACATTATAATTAATCTAAACTGAATCTCGTGTGTGTACACGAGCTAAAGGAAGATTGAAAGAAAAATTCCCCTGAATTGTTTTCTGTTTTTTGGTTTTCTAATGTGAATCTGAAGACCTATAGAAGGTCCATAGAGGATAGCATTACCATTTTTCAAAATTTCATAAGATCTTTTAAATATTCCATAAATCCCTAAAGATTTATGGATTTATTTTCTAGGAAGATATTTGAATCTAGATTTAGGTGATTTTCCCTTGATCTGAAAACATTGAATCAGAATCAATCACATGGAAGTATGAATATAAAGGAATTTACACAGCTTGAAAATGGTAAAAGGTACAACTGTAACCAGTTCCGCATGGCCTAGTTATCGACTGAGAAAAATTCCATAAATAAATTTGAATATACATTTTTCTCTTCTAAACTCCTGATTAAATCAAAATTTCTGCCATAATTCAGGCTAAAATATCTGTTTGTTTGTATAGGTGGATATTGGTGTCGTCGGTATTTGCACCCTGCGGTCCGTGATAGTGAAAATAAACTTTACTTTTTGATGTAAGCGAATTTCATTCCTCTGGAGCAGTGGATCCCAATCTTTATTGGCACACGATCCACTTTTAAGGAAAAAAATCGCGACCCACTTTTAAGTTAAAAAAAAAATTCGTGAACCACCTTTAAGTGACAAAAAATTCGGGGCCCACCTTTAAGTAAAAAATAAAACGCGACTGACCTAATATGAGGATGTATCTAATAATAGCATGGGAATTATTGTATGACCTCAATAAGCTACCGGCTATGCTATTCTACAAAAAAGTATAATTTTCTTACGAAGTTTACTTTTTTAATTTCACTATCTACAAAATCCTGATTTCAATATATCTGGATATTGTGTTCGTATATTCATCCAGCAGGAAATTGAGGATTTTTCCTTGAAAATTGCATTCAAAGAGGAATCGCAAGATTGCTCAATTAAGAAGTCTTCTTTAGCTTTTGAGAGGTTTGGGCTTTTTAAATGTTCTTCTGCAAAAGGATTTCTAATTCACAGGCTCAAGAGCGGGGGGTCCAGGATTCCGATAACGACTGCGCGAGTGCTTCCACATCTCAGAAAAAGGTCATAAAATAATACCAACTGTTTCAGAAAACAATGCTCTCTCAAGAAATTTTACTTTGAGGGCACATGGAACATCCCGACTAGTAAAATGAAGCAGTTTTCTGAAATATTACACATAATATATTTTACTTAAAAATAGAGATAGAAATGATTTTTTTTTTACAGTAAGTATACATATTATAGCCCATATATATTTCAAAAGAAATTAATTTTATGCATAAATTAGTTACCAATAACTAATTTACATTTTACATATTTTCTGAACAATATGTCTGTTCGGTACATTTTTTAAAAAAACTGTTAAATATATCAACTTAAAATTTGTTGCAATATCATAAAATATACTATTTGAAAATAATAAGTAGCAATTTTCATTTTGGCTTAAAAGAAATAAAATTATAAATATTTTATTAAAAAACTTTGAAAATCCTAAAAGTTCTAAGAACATATTTTTCATTATTTGAAATAAAAAATTTATTAAAACCTATAATGTTACGTATTTTTAAAGAAACCGCTTAGTTACACATATTTGAAAAGTTTTAACTGTTTACCTAAAATAGAACTTTCGAAAAATGTACCGAAGCATAAAAAACACATTTCGAAAAAAAGGCAAAAAACTATATACACACCCACGGTGCTTAAAATATATTATTTTAAAACTTTCCAGCACCATAATCTTTTAGGCCCATAATCATTTAGCAAAACAAACTTTTAGTTCTATTTTTTAGACCGATAATTAAAAACCTCAAAAATCTGAATCATTTTATGTTTCATGTGTCTTGCTAATAACTTTTATGATTATTACAGTTGTAAAATATTGTCTTTGGCAAGTTCCATTTGTTTTTGTAGTATCGGTCACAGAGTTGATAACTGCTATGCTTGTTGGCCACCGTTATTTTCGAAACGTTTGCTTCGGCTTATTCAGTTAATGAGATATATCCGATGAAATAAGTCACATTTTTCCGTTCTAAAATACGGGTAAAAGAAAATCGTAGCATGTGACTTACACTATAAGTACTCTTGGAACTAGCCTTTTGTTATATTTTTTAATCCTTTCAAGGGCAGAAAAATGCTGTTCGTAAAATGATGAGATAATTGACTGACACCAGAATTTCCAAATGAATTTTTTCGAAAATTAAAACCTGCTCTGTTTCACTTTCATTTAAAACCATAATTTCTCTAAAATATTCCTGGTGCGATTTCTCAGTTTTGGAATTAAAATTAGCTGTTCACGGATCTTGAAAGGGTTAAACAGATGAAATAAAAGATACATTTTTGTGGCAAACCTCAAATATTTCGCGACCCATAGGTTGGGAACCGCTGCGCTGAAAAAACTTCACCAGTAAATTTTAATGGAACTGTTCTTCTTATTTAAATGTCACATTCCTTCCTAATTTTCATAACAAACAGGGCAAATATTTATATCAGCTTTTCCACGGTATTATTCCTCGACGGAATTTGTCCCCGGCGTTAATTAGGCCATCAACAGTCGCCATCTTGCTATTGCATCCTCAGTTTCTTCACTGGGAACCGGTAGACACGTCTCCTCCTCTTTATCCGTAGCTCCATTAAAAATCATAAAGGTAATATTCATCGCTAAGTCGCAACAGTTTCCCAGTTTTTTGATTATCAAAATAACTCATGCTCGTCACTAAGTTTAACCCCTTAATTCTCACTCCCGCGATATTCACAGGCTGTGTCTTTTATTCAGTTTGTATTCACGGGCTGTGTCTTTCATTCAGTTTGTGTTCACGGGCTGTGTCTTTCATTCAGTTTGTTTTCACGGGCTGTGTCTTTCATTTAGTTATTTTGATTCCCAGCAGTTTTATAAAATAGTGTAATTGGCTTTATTATGGTATCCTTTTACCTGCCATTAAATAAGAAGAGTATTTCTTTTTCAATAAAGTGGTGCCAATAAGCAGTTTCAATTTTAAACCGCAATTTAATGCCACACTGTTATTACATTTGCCTCGTGGTAAAAGCAAGTAACAAGATGCAAAAAATTTTATGTCAATAGCATAGCTGTGATCAAATCGTTTTACTACTTATCCGTGAAATCATATACTTTTCCTGGTGTGATAACAAATAATAATAACTAATTTAAAACTTCCTGCGTGCTTTAACCCTCTCACTGCGCAACCAGAGATTTTCTCAGGGATGCATTTTTTCGTCTAATTAATCCTCCTTGATTATTCCCACCAGTTATTTTTTATTGTAAATTTTGCCTTATTTAATCGGAGCATTTTCCCATTTAAATTATATAAACATAGTTGCTTTGGAAAACCGGTGACAAAACAATAAAAGTTCTTAAAAGATGCTCGTCGCGAAACTATTTTGATAAAACAATTACGCAGCGAGAGGGTTAACCCTTTGCAATCCATTGTCGCTGCTGCGCAACATCATCTTTATTTACAAAATTTGTAATCGGGACCAGTAATAAGAAGAAATAAAATTTGCCTTATTTAATCAGAGCATTTTTGAAACTGTGTTCTTGAACGGAACTTCTTTTAAAAAAGTGCTACCGACCGCATAAAATTTGTGTAAGGGACGCCGGAGTCCAAAGGGTTAATTCAGTTACAAGGATGTTCTTAAGGGTTGAGAGCAGAATATGAAAATGCTACCGAAAAAACAATTTGAAACAGCGGGAAAGCCGTTGCCTTCTTTAAACTGACCATGTTGTCTAAAACGTTTAAATTTCGTCTGTTCTGTTCAAATGATATTTATGATTCCAAAATGTTTTATTTTCAAAATTATGTTTACTTTATCAGAATTATGCAAAGTTAAAGTAAAATAAGTCATTATGCTTATCACAATATTAAACGCAAACTTTCTACGTTACGTTACAAGTATCTTACCTTAACCCCTTCAAGGTCGGTGGCTCATTTTTGGACCACATAATTTTAATCCCTAAATGCCACATATGCACCAGAATATTGGAAAGAAAAATTTCATTTTATTGTGTACGTGAACAAAATCTTTTGCTTATTTTGATATAAATCTGCTTGTAAATTCTGGCGTAATTTACTCATTTCAGCATTTTGTGAATAGAAGTACCTTGCCCATGAAAGGGTTAAGTAGAACACAGTTTTTCTTCTTACTAATTTTTTATTGGCATTTTTTTTGTACCATATATCTCTTATTTTTATTTACGGTATGTCTTATATGTAGAATTCTTGATTTTTATTATGCTATTTTGAGGATTAAGTTTTAGGTTATCACCTTGAGGGGCTACGATTAATTGAGATTTGCAACAGAAAATTTTTATGAAATTTTAATTTTCTAACTTTGGTGGAAAAAAATCGTAAAATTGCTTCTCCTGATTTTTAATAAAATCTTACTAAATTTCAGGTGGGAATTCAGCATTACACAAACGCAATTGCTTGCCCCTCAAGGGGTTATTGAAATAAAGAACATGTTTTGAACAAAACAATAAATGTAACATACAGTAACAAAGTAAGATTTTATATTTTCGATTCATAGAACCTATCGCAGCATTATAAGAAATGATCGTATCGACTTGCAGATGGTGTCATTCGATGCAGAATTTAAAAAATGCATAACAAACGCTACCTCAAATGATACCTCTAATTAAAATTTTTTAGGTTTCCCCCTTCCCTGAATGAAGATGCCCTGTTTTGCACTTGGAACAGGTTATAACAACTTTATAGAATACCCTTTTCTATCTGGTAAATCTTTTGGAGGGTGCTCTTTAATTTTTCGCGAAGTTGCATATATGTTCACATGTATATAATGTTCGCATATTGTATTTGATACGCACAATAGTTAAGCAAAAAAAAAATGCAAGATATATCATAACAAAAATATTATAACGTTAAAATTGTACTTATACAAATCAATAGTATAAATCTAAATTTCATTTCGGCGCCATTTTTAACACCGAGATTTTAAAAAAGTTGCCATTTCTTAACCCCTTCGGGACGGGAGCCTTTTACGAAATTTTTAATCTTTTGTCACCGTTTTTTAAAAACAGAAATTTGTATCTTCTTGAATAGAGAAAATGCGCTGATTAAATAAGGCAAATTTTACAGTAAAATTTTACTGGTGAGGAAAAACAAGGATTCTGAGCGCTTTATGCGGCACGTATACGTGCCGCTCGTCCCCAAGGGGTTAAGAAATATTGCTCGCTGAAAGATTATCTCTAAAGAGGTATATAAGGATTTTAAAATCTTGGGGTGGGAAAAAATGAATTATGTGTTGATAATGAAAAATAAAATAGATCAGCAGAAGATGCTTTTTGCAAAGAAAACTGTCAAATGAGAATTAACATTTCTTTCTTCTCCTTTGCGATAATCATTTAGTAAATTATAGGTCGTGAAGTCAATGAATTGATGAATTTATAAAAATTTAATCTATTGGTGCATATTAGTATGCTTTTTACCAATCTGAAATGATTTATTCGTTGTTAATAATTTGTTACTTCGTTTTTAAATACCGTATATAATCGCGTATAAGTCGAGGAATTTCTGGCAATTTTCTGCAAGAAATTTGAGGGGTCGACTTACACGCGAGTCATTTAATAAAGAAAAAAAACTTCGATTACTGCAAAATTCTGGCTTTTATGTGCATGAATAATAAAATATTACATAAAATATGCAAATAATAATAATTTATAATTAAAAAAAGTTTTCAATGATTTGTTTTTGTTTACTTACTACTTTTTTGCATTGACAAGTGAAATCTTCGGTTTGATTTTGTGCGAAATTGAAATAAAAAGTTAGGGGTCGACTTATAATTGTGTTTTTGATCTTTTGCAGAATTTGCATTCGAAAGTTAGGGGGTCGACCTATATGCGAATACACTTATACGCGAGTATATACGGTACATTTAATTATATGCCTTACATAGTTATCAGCGTTTATTTTTTTTCTTAGACCTATTTTGTTTAGAATGTTCACGTTATTAACCCTCCAGTCGCGGGCGAATTTTTCAATGGGTTACTTTTTTTAAATTAAGATTGATTCCCACCATTTTTTTTTGAAGTAGAAGTATTCACTTTATTTAATTATAGAATAAATAATGCGAGAATAAACCGAATTATACGCTTTTAAAAAAAGTGGTGGGAATCAAGAAATTTGAATTTTCAGAAAGTACTCCACTGGAACGCAAAAATAGTGTTTCCCGCGGTTGTAGGTTTAAATCGCAGAAATTGGTTGTTAGAAACAATTATGTTCATTTAAAGTTTTTGGTAACGTAATAATAAACCATTTGCTAAAAGATGCTGTTATACAAAAAATTGAGTTGAAATGTAGGAAAAAGTGCCAAGCAAAATAATTTGAACTCATATAAATGCTAAAGAAACAAATTACATTATATATATATTTTTTAATCTGGTAGGAAACTGAGTTATTTGACCTCGGCTTACACGCGTGAAATTATGGTAATTCCCCTTGATCTGAGAACATTGAATGAGATTCAGTCACATGGATATGTGAAAACACAGTAATTGACACCGCCAGAAAATAGTGAGGCTACAACTATAACCGTTTCCTAATGGCAAAATTACCAACTGTGAAAACTTCCTCAAATTAATTTCAATATATATTTTTCCTCGTTTTAAACGACTCATTCATTCAAAATTTCTGTTATAATTAACCCTAGAACTACCGGAAATTTTACTCAAGTTTTATAAAAACATTCTACACCAGAATTTTTACTTAAAACTATTTAATTTGTTTATTTAACTTATTATTGTCTGATTTATACATTTAGTTTGTTTTGAAGAAATTTCTGGTTTGAATAAATATTTTGAATGTACATGTCGGGTCCATTGGACCCTTCTGGCAGACAGAGGGTTAAGGCTTAAATGTCTGTTCATTTTTATTAGTGGAAGTTGATGTTGTCGGTATTGAGACCCGGCAGTTCCGCCATACTGTGACAATAAAAACATTTTACTTTTCATGTAAGTGAATTTTATTCCGCAGGGGCAAAACCCCCACCAATAAATTTTGACAGAAATTTTCGTCAAGCCAAATTATTGTTTCCTAATTTCTGTATTAAATAGGACACAAATTTATATTCAATTTTCCCCAGTAATAATCAGACCCTGATCCGGTATAAACAAACAACAGTTGCCTTCTTGCGATTGCATCCTCAGTTACTTCACTGGGAACAGGTAGACACTATACTGTATGATTCGTCCTCTGTATACGTAGCTCCATGTAAAATCATAAAGATAAACGGTATCGATATTTTGCAACAATTTACCAGTAATGCGATTATCAAAATAACTAACGCCCATCAATAAATTTAACGGGACACATTGTTCAAATTGCTATTACATTTGCCTCGTTGTGGAAGCAATGAGTTTGGCCTAGAAACATTGTTTAAAGTGTTTATTAAAATCATGCACTTTTCCTGGTGTGAAAATAAATAATAATAACTAAATTACAAATTTCATCAGTGCTTTATTTGAGTTTCAAGAGTGTTCTTACGATGTGACAGGCAGAATATAACAATGGTATCGAAAAAAGAGTTTGAAAATATATTTGAAAGCGGCTGTTTGCTTTAACCCATTGAGGGGCGGTGGGATAAAATAAATCCCACCTAATTTAAACAAGATTCTCACTCGAAATTTTACATTTTTAACTTTGAGGGAAAATCGCTGAAAAATTGCTTTTCCTTATTTAAAAATAATTCTTTTCGATTTTGCTTGCCCTTTAAGGGGTTAACCATTTCAGGGGCAAGGTACTTCTTTTCGTAAAATGCTAAAATGAGTAAGTGACAACAGAATCTACAAACTAAATTATTTCAAAATAAGCAAAAGCTTTTGTTCACGAACTTAATACAAGAAAAACTTTCATTTCAATATTCTGGTGGCATTTAAGAAATAAAATTTAGTGGTCCAAAAATGAACCACCGCCCTTGAAGTGGTTAAAATGGCCATGTTCTTATAAATTTCGACAATGTCGTTTGTCTTATTTAAATGACATTTGGGATTCCAGAATGTTTTTATTTTTTGAAATTATGTATACTTTGTCAAAATTATACGAAGTTATATTACCGTAATTTCCGGCGTATATTCCGCGGATTAAACAATTCTGTTTGGACCCAGAAATTTTATTTAGTAATTGAAGTAAAATATTTACCTCGATCTGTCAGGTTACACTCTATTTTTTAAAGTTTCTGGGTCGAAAAATGATTGTTTGATCCGCGGATTATACGACGGAAATTACGGTGATATAACTCATTGCGCTGATCACAATGTTAAATGCAAATTTTCCACGTTACGTAACAAGAGTCTTATCTAAGTGGAACACAGTTTTTCTTAATATAATTTTTCTTAATTGTTTTTTTTTTTTTGTTGTTCTATTTATCTGTTACTTTTATTTGCACTGCTTCTTGCATGAAAAATTATTTTGTCTGTCAAAAGAGAATAATCGTGCAGAATTAAAATTTTCCGCTAGACAGAGCTGCCACGTGGACTAGTTTTATATTATGTTCGCACCACTATTTAAAAAAAAAATGCATTTTGTAGTCTATTTCTATTGCAAAAGTTGTCAAAGCGTATCTAAAGGATTTTTGTTTGCAAAAGTGGTGCGAAATAGAATTACTAAATAGTCGTCTGGGCAGCCTTGACTTGAGTGCGAAAACGATACATACGCTGTATAACATAGAAAATCTGTACTCTACATGAAATGGAGATACTCTGTAGTTAAATCTAGAGTAGAATATGTGTTAAAGCAATCGGTACATTTAAAATTGCATATGCATTCTTGAGTAATTTATTATACACACATTAACCCCCTCACTGACAAGCCCGTGTTAATACGTTCACTAAGCTCCAGGTTTCACTGCAATACAAGCAATATTTAAAGTAATATAATTCTATTGATTTAATGTATTTTTAATACATTGAACTATGATTAATACTTCCAAGGATTGCATTCACATTCGTTATTAAGTTTTTTTTTTTTATAAAATGTTCGAAGAATCATTTATTTTTAGCATTTAAAAGAAAATGTAGAGAAAACAACATTACAATTTTGCCCTTTTCCAAGACAGTCGGAGGATTTTAATAATTGCTATTGCAATTTGGAAAAAACGCGATGTAGTAAAATTCTGCTTAGACAGAAATGACACTGTACTTTTATGAAATAAACATTGGCAACATTTGTTACATGAATTATAATGTTCTACTGCTTCCTAAAAGTTTTTAAGGTAATGGAAAGACATATAAGTTGGATAACATTGAAAATCTATACTTTACATAAAATGGAGATACTCTGTTAAATATACAATAGGATATGTGTTAATGCAATACGCATTTTTAGCAGTGTGTATGCATTCTACAGTAAATAATTTCAAACACACTAATAAATGTTATTGCAATTTTCCAAAAAACACGATGTATGCCAATTTTGCTTAAACAGGGATGGCAGTATGCTTTTATTAAATAAACACTGACAGCATTTATTGTTATAATGTTCTATTGTTTTGTAAAATTTTTACAGTAATAAAAGGATGCTTAGATCTGCTTACTTTGAATGTCACTATTTCCGAATAAAATATCCAACCTATATCATCGTAGGAATGTCTGATTGAATAAGATAATGATTGTATTCAAAAATAGGTGTATCCCAAAATAAGCATCTAAGTGCAACATAAATTGCAAACAATATATTTTTGAAGTTTGTTTTTTATATATTTTTCTATCAAAAAATGAAACTCCTATACTATTAAAAAACTTCTTATGATTTCTTCTGCATATTTATTTAATATCCATTATTACCAAGTAAATAAAATAATTCTTTCTACAGAACTTCTTAACAATCAGGCATACATTAAACCTTTAAGCCCCGACGGTACTTTAAAGTACCATTAAACTAACTTGTTATAAAATTCATTTAATACATCGATTAATAGTAATACAGTTTAGAATGAATCATGGATACTTTTATTTATCTTGTTTCAAAAACATTATTGGTTTTACAAAAAAAAAAAAAAAAAAAAAAAAAAAAAAAAAATTTTTTTTTTTTTTTTTGCATGTTTTCAGAGTTTTAGAGTGGAGGAAAGGTTTTAAATTTAATTAATTATTTTTATTAACAAAATGCTTCTAAAATTTATTAAATGATTGTGTAAATCAGGGGTGTCAAACTGTGACCCGCCGGATATCACTAAAATTTTACAGTTATCTTTGCCTTATCTAATCGTCGAATTGTTGCGATTCAACTTGTCGACTATTTCTTTAAAATTTTAGTGGTATCCGGCGGGCCACAGTTTGACACCCCTGGTGTAAATCTTGTAAATCTTCCAATATATTTTCAAATATTCACCAGAAAATACTTCAGAAGACGAAATATTCATGAATTCTAGTCCTCTATTCATGATGTCGAGGTTGTCGCAATATGACGGAAACGCAGAATCTGACTGCCGTGGGAATAAATACTTCTACTAATAAAAATGAATATATGTTTTTGCCAATATTTGTGACTTATGTTTTGCGTTACTAAGGCGATAAAATATGAAGAAAATTTCTATTTATATTTACTGGTGGAACTTTACCCCCGCGGTAATCAACACCTGCGAAAGCGGTTACATTTGAAGCTTTAATATTTTAAGGATATGTTCCTCTTTATTCGTTGTTCCATGTTTAGAAAAGTGTCCGCGAATAAAACGCAGTTATTTCTTAACAAGTTGGAAATTGCTCGTCAAACGTGGCTAATGAGGTGCGTTCGTACTATAACTAGTTTTATAATTATTTTTTGCACCCCATATTGTACTGAATGTATACTTTTTTGCACTTCATAAAGCGCATAGTCTGATACATCATTAAAATGCACTTCCAATAATTTTTTCCCATTCCCCGTAATGTAACGGAACACTTTTGACTGTCCCTGTAATTAAACTATGCATCCGATTTTCCTAAAATTTGAAATAGCTCAACAAAACTTTGCAACAATTATATCTTTAAAATTTCAGACCATTCGGAAGGCTGTAATATCATTAAAATGCACTTGCAATAATTTTTCCCATTGGCCGTAATGTAAAGAAAAACTTTTGACTGTCCCTGTAATTAAACTATGCATCCGATTTTCCTAAAATTTGAAATGGCTCGACAAAATTTTGCAACAGTTATATCTTTAAAATTTCAGATCATTCGGAAGGCTGTAATATCATTAAAATGCACTTGCAATAATTTTTCCCATTGGCCGTAATGTAAAGAAAAACTTTTGACTGTCCCTGTAATTAAACTATACATCCGATTTTCCTAAAATTTGAAATGGCTCGACAAAATTTTGCAACAGTTATATCTTTAAAATTTCAGATCATTCGGAAGGCTGTAATATCATTAAAATGCACTTGCAATAATTTTTCCCATTGGCCGTAATGTAAAGAAAAACTTTTGACTGTCCCTGTAATTAAACTATACATCCGATTTTCCTAAAATTTGAAAGGGCTCGACAAAATTTTGCAACAGTTATATCTTTAAAATTTCAGATCATTCGGAAGGCTGTAATATCATTAAAATGCATTTGCAATAATTTTTCCCATTGGCCGTAATGTAAAGAAAAACTTTTGAGTGTCCCTGTAATTAAACTATACATCCGATTTTCCTAAAATTCGAAATGGCTCGACAAAATTTTGCAACAGTTATATCTTTAAAATTTCAGATCATTCGGAAGGCTCTAATATCATTAAAATGCACTTGCAATAATTTTTCCCATTGGCCGTAATGTAAAGAAAAACTTTTGACTGTCCCTGTAATTAAACTATACATCCGATTTTCATAAAATTTGAAATGGCTCGACAAAATTTTGCAACAATCATATATTTGAAATTTCAGACCATTCGGTTGGGTAGTTTTTGCTCTGTTACATGCGGACAGACGGACGGACGGACAGACGGACGGACGGACTGAACGACGACTATAGGTGCTACGTATTTATATAATTACGAACGCACCTAAAAAGCATTATATACTGTTTCTAAGAAAGATATTATCATATTAATTTGAAATAATTTTGTAGAAATATATTTTGTTACAAATATTAAAAAAGAGATTTTCACCTTCGGGAGCTTTAGTGAAGAATATCCTGAATTAATTTCATTTTCATTGTTTCGATTCGTGTGTTATCTATCTTCATAAAGATGTGGTTTCCTGTTACTTTCAAGGTTTTTTCAAATTCCATTGGAACAGGAATAGATATTTTTATTACAAATTACCGCAACTTCCAAAATACCTTTACTTTTAATAGAATTTAATGAAAAATACTGTATACAAAAAGAAAAAGAAATAAAAATATAGATATAACATCAGTTCTATTTAGGGCAAGAAAAATTATGTGTATACTTGTATGCATATATGCTTCGTATACACTTCTTTATAACATTGTATTGTTTATTTTGTCCCACGAATGCGAGGTATTTACAAGAAGTATTTAGGGGGTAAGATTCTTTTTTTTGAAGTTATAAACAATCGTTTCTGATTCGTTTCTAAATTTAAATTTCACTGTAGGGAAAAACAGTCCAAATTACCTTTGATCAAAGCTTATTATTTACCTACAGAATTAAATAATTTCTATATTAACAGAATATTTTGATAGGACGATAAGAAACAAAATGGCGATAATGAGTACGTTGGTCTATTTCATCCGGGTCATGTATGTCTGCAGTCCAAGAGTTTTTTTTTTTTTTTTTTTTTTTTTTTTTTTTTTTTTTTTTTACATTTATAAACCTATAAAAGTCAATAAAATTGCAGAATTATGTGTATTACTGGGCAGAGCGGTATTACTTGAAAGTCAACTATGATAAGCGTGAATTCCATGTACCAGGTGAAAATGTTTGGCACACGAATCATGTCTCATTGTGGACAGGGTATTTTATATTTCCTTTCACTCTGATGATGGGAAATATTTCGATGTTTAAGTTGAACAAATCATCTGTTCTTATCCTTTGAATTTTTATATATCAAAAATTAATTACATTTGACATTTTATGTGTTTTTTCATTTTCGTTAGTAATCCCAAAATTAATCGATTTAGAAGGCTAACCTACTTGTTTTACTTGACACGTCGGCACAGTGATTTAATGTCTTTCTGAGTTTTATATAGAAACCATTAACCCCTAGAAGGGCGGTGATGCCGTCATGGCATCGCATAATTTTAATCCCAATTTGCCACATTGGCACCGGAATTTTATGATGAAAATATCTTCTTAACTAAGTACGCGAAAATTTACTTTTACTTGTTTACAAATAAAATCTCTTGTTAAAACTGGTGTCATTAAATTATTTTAACATTTTACGAATACAAGTACCTTGCCCCTGAAAGGATTAACTTATATTTTTCGAATTTTCTCATACGTGGTTATGCTTTAACCCTTCCAAGGGCAAAACTATTATGTTGGTAAAATATTAATATGATTGATTGACACCGGGATAAATCAACACATTTATAATACAGTATGTAAAATCTTTTCTTCGTGTACATTATTCAAAGAAAAGTTTAATTCCTAAATTATGGTGCCAATGTACAATTTCGAAATTAAAATTAAATAGTATATATAATATACCGATCACCTTCAAGGAGTGATGCGCTGATTGAACAAACTATATTAAAAGTTTTTATAAAATTAAAAAAAAACAGAAAGTATTGAGAAAAAAGTCAGACAACAAAGGCCGGTCTACCTTATAACCAACACATAGCTATTTATCTATACTGAACCTCGTATGTATATACGAGATAAAAGAAGATTAGAAGACAGAATCCCCTGAATTGTTTTGAGTTATTTCGTTTTATGATGCGAGTCTGAAGACCTTTTATGGAGAGTATTTATATTTTTCAAAACTTCATAAGATTTAATAAAGGTTTCATAAAACTCTAAATATTGATCAAAAGATTTATGGATTTATTTTCCAGGAAGATATTTGAATCTCCCTAGATTTAGGTAGTTTTCCCTTGATATGAGAACATTGAAGAGAATTCCCCTGAATTGTTTTCAGTTATTTCGTTTTCTGATGTGAGTCTGAAGACCTTTTATGAAAAGTATTTTTATTTTATTCAAAATTTCATAAGATTTAATAAAGGTTTCATAAATCTCTAAATATTGATAAAAAGATTTATGGATTCATTTTTCAGGGAGATATTTGAATCTCCATTGATTTAGATAATTTTCCCATGATCTGAGAACATTGAATCAGAATCAATCACATGGAAATATGAATACAAAGGACAGGAAAAGTCCCCTGATTGTTTTCAGTTATTTCGCTTTCTGATGTGAGTCTGAAGATTTTCTATGAAGAGTATTTATATTTTTTACTTTCTTCTATCTTCAATAGAAGAAAGTATTGTAATAGAAATTTTTTTCGACTTCCAGTTTTCGACGGATTTACACGTTTTAGGGTTCAGAGGTCCCCAAAAACATTTTTATAGAAAATGTCTGTCTGTCCGTGTGTCTTTCCGTCTGTCCGTCGATCTGTCGGCATTGTACCATCAAAAAGTGTATGAAGTTATGCATGAAATTAAACCAAATTTTTATTTTAAGTTTTTGGCTATGGCAAGCATGTTCTCCTTGAATTTGGAAAAAAATCGCCGGTAGGGGGCTCTGTAACAGCGATTTTTGTGCGGTTTTGAATATAGTACCATCCAAAAGTGTATGATGTTATGCGTAAAATTCAACCAAAATTTTATTTTAAATTTTGGACTATGGCAAGCAGGTCCTCCCTGAATTTGGAAAAAAAATCGCCGATAGGGGGCGCTGTAATAGCTATTTTTGTGCGATTTTGTATATTGTACCATCGAAAAGTGTATGAATTTATGCATAGAATTCAACCAAATTCTCATTTTAAGTTTCGGGCTATGGCAAGCAGGTACTCACTGAATTTGGAAAAAATTCCCCTGTAGGGGGACGCTGTAATAGCGATTTTTGTGCGATTTTGAGCAGTGTACCATCGAAAAGTGTATGAAGGTATATGCATAGTACTGAACCAAAAAAAAATTATGTTCTTTCCTATGGCAAGCAAGCCCTTCCTTAATTTGGAAAAAAATCGCCAGTAGAGGGCACTGTAATAGCGATTTTTGTGCGATTTTGAATATTGTACCATCGAAAAGTGTATGAAGTTATGCATAGAATTGAACCATTTTTTTGTTTTTGGTCATGGCACGAAGGTGCTCCCTGAATTTGAAAAAATTCCGCAGGAAGGAGGCGCTATAATGGCGATGTCTGTACGATTTTCCTTATTGTACCAACGAAAAGTGTATGAAGTTATACATATAATTGAACCAATTTTTTGTGTATGTTTCTGGCTATGGCAAGCACGTCCTCCCTGAACTTGAAAAAATTCCGCCAGAAGGAGGCGCTCTAATTACGATGTCTGTGCCATTTTTATTATTGTACCATCAAAAAGCGTATTAAATTTATTCATAGAATTGAACCAAATTTTTTGTGTATGTTTCTGGCTATGGCAAGCAAGTCCTTCCTGACTTTAAAAAAAAAAAATCTGCCGGAAGGGGGGCGCTGTAATAGCGATTTTTGTGCCATTTTCTTTATTGTACCATCGAAAAGTGTATAAAATTTTGCATACAGCCGAACCAAATTTTTTGTGCATGTTTTTGACTTTGGTCTACGGGTCCTCCTTGAATTTGGAAATATTGCGCTGTAATGGGGCTCTGTGACAGCAATTTTTGTATATTTTTCTTGATTTTTCGTAGTTCTATTGTCCATCGGCGCCTCTTCCAGGGGCGGGAATTCGCTTCCTGCTAAGCCGCCTATTCGCAAACAGTTGGTAACAATACGATAAGGAAAAATTCTTAATTTTAACAAATATCATGATATAGATTAACTCGTTTATAGTCCGTTTAATTGACTGAAGCAGAACTTTAAGATGAAAATTAAAGTTAGTATAGTATTTAACTAATAATATTGAAGTATTAACATGTGTAACTAATGTGTGAAATATTAAGATGTATAAGATAGAAAAAAGTTTTGGGATTGGCACTTGCAACTAGTTTCAAACTTTCATGAGATTTAGTAAAGGCTCCAAAAATCCCTAAATATTCATAAAATGATTTAAGGGTTTATTTTCTAGGAAGATATTTCAATCTCCCTAGATTTTCCCTTCATCTGAGAACATTGAATCAGAACTAATGAATGGAAGTATGAATACAAAATAAGTGACACAACCTGAAAATGGTGAAAGTACAACTATACCCAGTTCCACATGGCCTAATTACCGACAGAGAAAACTTCCATAAATAAATTTTAATATAATTTTTTCATGTTTTAAACTCCTCATTCATTCAAAATTCCTGCCTTAATTAAGGCAAAAATATCTGTTCTTTTTTACTGGTGTATGTTGGTGTCGTCGGTATTTAGGCTCTGCGGTTCCTCCATATTGTGACAATAAAAAACATTTTACTTTTTGATGTAAGAGAATTTTATTCCTCTGTGGCAGCGGATCAAATCTTTATTGGTACACGACCACTTTTAAGTAAACAAAAAATCGCGACCCCGTTTTAAGTATCGCGAGCCACCTTTAAGAAAAAAAAAATCGCCCAAATTAATTCCAAACTTACGAACGGCACCAAGAATATTTTAGTAAAATTTTGCTTTTACAATGAATAGTTAAAGTAACATGCTTTTAATTTCTAAAAAATTCGTTTTAAAATTCCGGTGTCAGTTAACCATTTCATCATTTTACAACAAAAATTGCCCGTGCCGGAAAGGGTTAAGAAAACACTGCTATATCACGACGTTTTAGTAAAAGCTAATAGCTTTTATGATTTTTGCAGATGTGAAATGTTGTATTTGGCTAGTTCCATTTGTTTTTGTAGTGTAAGTCACATAGCTGATAACTGCTATGCTTGTTGCCACCGTTTTTTTTTCGAAAAGAATGCTTTCGAAAAGTTTGCTTATTAAGTTAATGAGATATCTCCGATGAAATTAGTCACATTTTTTCGTTCTAAAATACAAATAACTAAAAATCGTAAAATGTGTCTTTCTCTACAAGTACTCATTGAGCTAACCATTTTTTTTCAACCCTTTCAGGGGCAGAAATATCGTAAAATGACGAAATAACTTACTGACAGCTGAATTTTCAAATAAATATCTTTGAAATTAAAAACCTGTTTTTTTTTTTTTTTTCATTTTCATTATTAAAGCAAAATTTCATTAAAATATTCCTGTTGACATTTGTCAGTTTTTGAATTAAAATTAGGTGGTCACGGAACTTGAAAGGGTTAAACGTTTGAAATTATAATATATTTTTATCACAAACCTCAATTATTTCGCAACCCGCCCCTGCTTTGCAACCTCTGCTCTGGGCAAAACTTCTACGAGTAAATTTTATTGGAAATTTTCTTCTTATTTAAACGCCTTATTCCTTCCCAATTTCCATATTAAATAGGGCAAAAATTTATATTTGCATTTCCTCGGCATTATTCTACGACGGAAGTTGTCACCGGCGTTAATCAGGCCCTTATCCGATAAACAACAGTCGTCATCTAGCGATTACATCCTCAGTTACTTCATTGGGAACCGTTAGACACTACACTACAATGGAGTTATGAATAAAGAGGAGGAGACATATAGTTTACAGTCGACCAGTTCATTGCCACCAAAATACTCAAGGTAAGAGGGCACGTGTTGTAACGTCAGAAATAATCAACCAACTTCTCACTAGTGTTGGAATTCACACCGGAAAATTTTGAATAACAATTTTCCTTTATTTTGTTTGTGGAATATCTATCATTTTACTAAACAATAATAACTATTTAAACTTACTGGTGAGAATTCGGAATCCCTAAATAAAAATTCAGCCACATGCAGAATGCAGCAGTGTTGCCGCATTCGGCTGATTTTTTATTGGGGGATTCCAAATCTCACCAGTAAATTTAAATAGTTATTATTCTTTTATAAGATGACAGATATTCTACAAATTAAAAAAAAATAAAGAAAATTTCCATTCAAAAATTTCCTGTGTGATTTCCAATATTAGTGAAAATTCGGTCAATTAGTGATGACGTTACAACTCGTGTCCTCTGTCCTTGAGTATTTCGGTGGCAGCAACCACTGGCGGGTGAAATAGATGAGGAGGTTTCCCAAGATGGTGGGTGTTTTTTTTTTTTTAACTGTTAACAGTTTCTGATTTGCAGTGGGAAACTTCCCACCAGCAAATTTCAATAGAAAATATCGTCTTATTTAATTTAAAATACTTATATATATATATATACCTATATATATATATATGGAAATATTTTCTTTCAAATATCGTATAAATTCTAATTGTATTTACTGGTGTCAGGTTATCCAAATATTATAACATTTTGATTGACACTGACAAGAGGTTGTCTAAGTTATCACAATATGGCGAAAACGCAGGTCTTGACTAGTAAACTAAGTAGTAAACTAAACCAAAGTAGTAAACTTCCACCAGTAAAAGTGAATAGCTGTTTTTGTCATTATTTATGACATTTATTTTTGTCATTATTTTGTAGTAATAATATGGTTTAAATAAGGTGAAAATATTTATTCAAATTTACTGGTGGTAGTTTCTCTCGTCGGTAATCAACCCCTGCGAAAGCGGTTTCAGTTGAAACTTCACTATTTAAAGGCTATGTCAGTTCCTTTTTATTAATAGTTCCATGTACACTGCCTGTCACCTCCTCTTTGTTCGTAGCTCCATTAAAAATCATAAAGATAAACGTCATCGATATGTAGCAACAGTTTTCCTGCTTTTCGATCATCAAAATAACTCATGCTCATTAGTAAGTTTAACGGGGATACTGTTCACATAGTTAATACATTTGCCTCGTTGTAGACGCAAGTAACATGATGGAAGAAGTATTAGAAAAATTCAAATAACCTTATGAATTATTTATACCAATTATGAGAAATCCTATAATTTTCCTGGTGTAGAAAAGTAATAATCAATAATTTCATAACTTCATGCGTGAATTATTATTTTTTAATTTTGCTTGTCAGTTTTTGCTACGTTTCAATATAATAGTATATTTGCACCCACTTTTTTTTAAACACCATCTTTTAGCATAAGGTTTATCATTACGTTACCAAAAACCCTAAATTATCGTAGTTGTTTCGAATAAATAATTTCTCCAATTTAACCCTCCTGCCGTGGGAAATTTTACTAGCATCCGTCAGGCCGAAATGTTGGAGCATGAAGCCGCATAAACTTAAAACATAACATTTAAAAATAAAAATAAAGTTTTGTTTTCATAATTACTGTTTAATAGTATAAAAGTAAGTTTGAAATAACAGCCGTCGAATCTTCATTTTAAAGTGTTTGATTCAGTCGTCATTTGCCTCAGGTAATGCTCAAATGCTAATATTTCATCAAGTGCTCCTATCCTTCTAATTTGGTCAAACCTATCCTTAGCGAAAAGCGCTCCAATGAGAACTTTCTCTAAACGACAAACTATACTAAAAGTGACATAAGTTACTTTATGTTATAAATCCTTCACGCCAATGTCCACAGCAGTTTTTGACAAAATTTAACACTGGGTTTTGTGTATGGTGGCAGGGTATGCAAGTGATAAAGGTAAATGAGTTCGTAAGCATGAAGCATTTTCTTTTCCTCAATATTTACAAATAGTTTTGATAAGAAAAAAAAATTTCAGTTAGGAATCGCCCATGATAATCATTAAAACGAACCATTATAGCCAGTGTATGTTGAAATCTTGTGTCATAGACAATATCTTTTACTGTACATAGTGCACCGTTTACCAATTCTCACTCCGTATAGATATTGGTATGTAACATAAGTCTGCATCTAACTACTGTGGAAATTACAGCCTGAAGTACAGACGCGTGATCATCTTCACAGCATCTTGCTATTTAATTATTGTGGTCTGCTAATGTTCTTGTCATTGGCCACTTTGATTTAATTAGTACTTCTTGATTATGTTCTTTAGCTTGCTTGTTTTGGGGTAAAAGACATAGCATATTGAACGCATTCAAATTCAGCCGGATGCAGTATAGCTTTGAGTCGTTGCATAAGGGATGGGTGGTCGTCTGAAGCTTGACACACGGAAAGCGAATTAAGAGTCTTTCGAAATTGTCTTTGCTGATCGTCATTTTGTCTCATTAAGTTTCTTAATGTGTAATATTTTTCAAAATTCCTAACAATTGTTTGTCCGCGAAGAGCCAAAATTTGTTTTATAGAATGTCTCTTATATTGAGGGATGTCTTTTACGGGATATAACTGCCCAATATCTCCAAGGATTTAAACAAATTATCCTCTAAAAGACTGAAACCTATCTGGTTTACCTTCACGACATTTTTGTTCAAGATCAGCCATAAGATGACATCCGATTATTCAAAATTGTTCAATAATGAGAAATGATTCCGGATCCATGTTGAGCTTTAGATTTCTTGCTGCCTGACATTTTAACCCTAGAACTACCGGAAATTTTACTCAAGTTTTATAAAAACATTCTACACCAGAATTTTTACTTAAAACTATTTTATTTGTTTATTTAACTTATTATTGTCTGATTTATACATTTAGTTTGTTTTGAAGAAATTTCTGGTTTGAATAAATATTTTGAATGTACATGTCGGGTCCATTGGACCCTTCTGGTAGACAGAGGGTTAAATCAGTAAACCTTTTAACCCTCTCCGACACGGGCAATTTTTGTTGTAAAATGATGAATGAATGACTGACACCGGAATTTTAAAACGACTCTTTTAGAAATTAAAAATATATTATTTTAACTATTCATTGTAAAAGCAAAATTTTACTAAAATATTCTTGGTGCCGCTCGTAAGTTGGAATTAAAATTAGGTATCCCGACACGGGCACACTGTGCCGGAAAGGGTTAAAACACGTTGGTACTTTCAACAACAGTATTTACTAAAAGTTTTTATTTATTTATTTATTTTTTTTTTGTACATTTCAAATCTGAAATATAAGGAGGGAAATACATTTAGTATTATTGATATTGCATTTCAAGGAACAGTACAAACTCTGAAAAAAAATCTGCTTTCGATAGCAGACTTTTTGTGTCAGCGCGTAGGCTTAGTACTCACGATGCGGTATTTTCACTCCCAATGACGTCAGCGATTTAGGAAAAATTAAAATTAAAACACATTTATTTATTTTTTATTGGGATAATTAATTGAATGTGCAGGTCTGAAGAAAATTTAAACATAACCCATTAATACTACAGCAAAGTTATAATACTAATATTATCGATACAGCAATGGATTGAGAATAAATATTTACTTGATCCCTTTCCCCTCAACTGTTTTGGTATGCGTAATTGAATTTCTGTAATGATTATGTCACACCAGAATTTTCCAACTAAATTTCAAAGTTGGTCAAAATTATTACTCTCTATATCGGGAAAAGTAATGAAAATATCTGTTAATTTTTTTTCTATAAAACTTATTTATATGTCTCTATAGTGTTGACAAGGGCTACTTTTTTTAAATTCAAATTTCCTGCTTGTCACCACTTTTTTAAATAGTAAAATTCCTCTTATTTAATGACAGATTGAATAAGGTGAATTATACAATTTCAAAAACGTGGGGCAAGAAAAAATCTGAATAAAAAAAGTAGCCCTCCGGCAACACTGCGTCCGTAGTGTATTCTGGTGATATCACGGAATGATCCGATGATTATATGAATCAGGCTATTTACTTGATCTTGCCTTCTCAAGTCTTTAGATATGAGCAATTGTATTTCTGTAATAGTCCGGGTGCTACGGTTGAGAAAACTGCAAATCGTGATAAGAATATACCACTTGGTGAGTATTTACTTTATGTTAATACAATGCATTTCAGAGGGGGAGGCATCGCGAAAAGTCGTGGGTATTCAAGACGGCGGCTGTTATTCAAAATGGCGTCATTTTCTGAAGTTTCTTACTATACATCATATGAATGTGTGTTTCAGGTCGATTTTGATGGTTTTAACGTCAAAAATATCTTTTTAACACTTTCTGTCATAGTTGTATGTGTTTATGATATCAGTTTGTCTGTTTGTTTGTCTGTTTGTCTGCTTGCCGTTCCATGCTTAAACTCGCTTAAATATCGCTACTCGCTTAAATTCCCTCAGATTGTCATGTAATTCATATATGTTATTGAAGTTTACATTAACATGTTTGGAAAAAGAAATTGAAGTGTATAGCTTTTACAGTCCGTTTACAGGACCCTCAAAAGAATTCCATTACGTTATTGTCTATTAGTCCGGGTGCTACGTTTGAGACAACAGGAAATTGTGATAAGAATATACCGATTGGTGAGTATCTACTTTATATTAATACAATGCATTTCAGAGGGGGAGGCATCGCGTAAAGCCGAGGGAATTCAAGATGGCGGCTGTTTTTCAAAATGACATCATTTTCTGAATTTTCTTACTATACATCATATGAATATGTGTTTCAGGTCCATTTGGATGTTTTTAACG